>CM066033.1:1082310240-1082910240 GCA_033557465.1 Ichthyophis bannanicus | reverse complement strand
ATTGCTATGACTGGAAATGGACTGAGTGGACGGGGAGGCTTGAACTGCAAATAGCTGATGGGGAGGGAGCTTGGAATGGAAATGGGCTGTGAGGGAAGGGAGCTAGAACTGAAAATGGGCTGATGGAGCAGCTAGGATAGGACTGGAAATGGGCTGTTGGGGGGAGCTAAGATTGGAAATGGGCTGTGGTGGGGGCTTGAATTGAAATGGACTCATGGAGGGGCTAGAACTGGAAGTAGGCTCATGGGGGGGCTTGGACTGGAATTGGGCTGAGTGGAGGGGAGCTAGGATTTGACATGGGCTGATGGTGGGGCTAGGAAATGACTAGAAATGGGCTGATGGGGGGCTAGGATTGGAAATGAGCTGATGAAGGGACTCAGACTGAAAATGGATGGGGGAGCTAGGACTGGAAATGGGTTGATGGGGGGCTAGGACTGGAAATGGGCTGATGCAGGGACTAGAAGGGAATGGATGCTGGGTGAGACTGGAACTAGAAGGGAGCTGATGTTGGGGGAGGATTAGAATGGGATGGGGCTGGGAGAGTAAAATGGAGAGGGGAAAAATATTTTGTGTGGGAGGGATGAAAAATCTACAATTGGCCGGGTATTGGGAGAGTAAGTGGGGATTGAGGATGGAGGGGTAAAATTTGTGTGGATGAAATAAGAATGAGGAAAGAGCAAAAGGATAAAGATTAGTATGTTAAAGCAGATGTAGAGAGAGAGGATGGAAAGAAAACTAGAAGAGAGAAGAAAGGACAAATGGACAGCAGACGATGGAGAGTTAGCAGAAAACATGAAGAAACCAGAAGAAAGTGGCTGGAGCAATTGCAACTGAAAAAAATGCACAAAAGGTAGAAATATATCTCTTTATTTTGAATTTATTAACTGGAATATGAAAGTTCTGGGAAATGTGCATCATTAACGTCTGCGCTTTGTTTGGTACAAGAGGAAATTGATTTATAGTTTTATTTCTACAGTGTTGTTGTACATTCCAAGTTTGGCTTTTGGGGTTCCCAGTTTAAATTATTGCCTTCCTGTTTCTAAATTGCGATTCCTTGTTTGGTGATGGTCTATGTTCTGCATGTGTAACTGAGCTGAGGTATTCTGTTTATGTAATTCCTATTTGACATTGCCACTTGTTCTCTTTCCCCAGTATTCTCTGAAATGTACTGGTTTAATATTTGCAGTGTTTCCTTTTGATAGGTAGGGACTGGTGCTTTGTGAGTCCTGGTAATGCTGTCAGGATACAGCGGGTTTGCTATGGGTTCTAAATGGGCAGCGTTTGTAGTAGTTCCTAATGTGCCTGGCGGTTGGCACTGGATTATAGTAATGTAGAAATCTTTTAGTCTTTCTTTATCCATACACTCATTAAGAGACATGTTTACTAAAAGTTAGTGTATGGTAACATTATGCAAATATTTATGCAAATAAGGCCACTTATGCAAATGAGACCCCGCACCGAGTCTCCGCACATGGCCCCGCACCCCCCTTGGGCCGCCCCTGAGCGTAAGAACCAGAATAGTGGAGCATAAGAGCTGCATAAAAAGAGGGTTGGTTGACAAACCCCTCATGCAGCATTGGTTAGAAGCTCACCATAAGATTATGGATTTAAAGTTTTTTGTTATCAAAAAAGTGAGAACCAATTGGAGAGGTGGCAACATTAACAAAACCATCATGAGACTTGAGCAGAGATTTATTTTTTTGCTTGATACGATGGCTCCCACAGGATTAAACTTAGGGGTATGTTTACTAAACCATCTTAATGTGCGCTCTGTGATGTTATCGTGCGATAATGGCGCTTTATCAGGTGCACAGGTACTTTATCGCGCGATAACGCATGCAGCGGCGCAAACGAGCGCTGAAGGCGGGGAAAGGCTCCCGGAGGGCGGAGGAAGGCTCCCCAGGGGCGGAGAGAAGGGGTCAATGGGTGGAGAGTGGGAGGGGAGAGGCTCCCCGCACACTAACGCTGTGAAATCCGAGGCTCAAAACTAACGCCAGTGAAACCCTGGCGTTAGAGCTGATTTAAAGGGAAAAGAAACCATTTCTGTCAGCAATGTACAGCAAAACCAGGGAAACCTAGAAAAAGTGATAAGTGTGATACATGTGCACAGAACAAAAGGGCAAATAAACCTTGAAAATGTACAGAGGAAAATGTAAAAATAAAATAACCACGCTGGCCAATAGTGATATCAATGGGAAACATCACAAAACACTCCCAAGAAAGCTAAAAAAAAAAGATATGAATTTTGGAAGGGTCTATGCTTCGTCCCCATACAAGGTGAATGAGCCCACAGTGTAATTGCGCTGAGCAGGGTTTCCAACTCCATTGGCCAGGTTTCCTATGACATGCACATGTTCCACAACAGCAGGGCGGGCATGTCGGAATGGGCAACTGGACAGATGCTGGAAAAGGGGACACAGAGGGATGCAGGCGGCACATGCAGTGGTGCAGCTGGGCCACAGTGCGGACTAGGGTGATGCCTAGGTGGCCCATAGGAATGCTGAAACAGTTGTGCAGCCAGACAGCAACTGATGAGGGCCGAACATGGGCACGAGTGTGCTTCCCACAGTGTCACAGGCGATAGTACCCAACAAATACCCCCAAGGGCACAGAACATTGCCAGCCGGTGCTGGGGGGAAGCGTGGACAGCTATGCAGGCACCTCTACCCCAGAACCTGCACCATAGGCAGCCGCCTACCCGCGCACTGGATGGCCTGAGACTGCGCTCCGCCAGCACCACCAGCAGAAGGGCATGTCAGCAGGGTGACAGAGGGGTACTGGTGGTGGAGGGGGCAGTGGCAGCTGCCCAGAGCAGACCGTGGCCTAGCCCTGTGTAGGTGGTTGCCATGCACTGCAACAGACAGGCCCTGTCTGACGAACCGTCATGGTATCCCCAGGGAGTGCACTGCCTCTGTGGCAACATGGTGGTGCAGAGCACACAGCCAGTATGTTCAGGAGCAGAAGGTCACAGGTTCAAATCCCAGCTGTGGTTCCTGCCAACTCAGTCCCCATATTTTACCCACTACTAAAACTTGCTAATACAGACAGAACCTTTATTGCAGATGACGTAAACATGCCCAAAACACCTACATTTTACCCTACAGAGCACAGATATCAGGAGTGAAGGAGTGGCCTAGTGGTTGGGGCAAGGTACTTCAGGCCAGAAGGTCAGGGGTTCAAATCCCTCTAGAGGACAGCAAACTTGGGCCGGAAAGACTGGGGTTTCTAGTCCCACAGATGCTCCTTGTGGTCTCAGGCAAGCCACTTAACCCTCCATTGCCCATGTTCCCTGTAAGTATTAGTGTATGTGTCTCATATCCCTGCATGTTAAATGTACCCCCCAATTGTGTTGTGACCACTTTGATTGAAGGGTAAGGTGGTATACAAAAGCTGTCTAAATAAATAAATAAAATAAAATTTCTCTCATATAATATATATGGGTTCTCTTTTGGGGCCCAATCACTGACTTATCTACTTGGTGTGTATGCTGATATCCCAGTTCTGGGTACACGCATCTTCTCCAGGATCATGCACTACGGACTACCTAGCAGACTGTCTGCAGCTAGTATGTGTCTTGCTGGAACACCTTGCAGGGTGCAGCGGCTGGAGGCTTGCTGCTGGAGAATGTCAGATAGTGGTGAGGGACAGCTGTGCATTTCCAGGCCTACTGTCTGTCTGATATTGCTTTATGAATGTGTACAGCTCTGCATTGCCTGCCCTGTAGGGTGTCTGTTCCCCAGCAGGACTGGGGTTGATGGTCCCCTCTACTGCCACCATTGCAGGGAGGTAGAATGTGGATCTGTTGGTGGGCGATCCTGTTTCCCACCCTGAGCCCCAGAGGGTGGGTTGGGTGGTGGTGCATAATCTGCCTATGGGTCCAAACACCCCCCCCCCCATATCATGTAACCATAGCACCAACACAGGATATAGCGTAGTTACTCACCTGTAACAGGTGTTCTCCAGGAGCAGCAGGAATCAGTCCTCACATATGGGTGACGTCGGCGCCGACGAGCCCTCGCGGAGCAATTTTCCCCAGCTTTCAAAGAAAGCCTTTGGAAATTGCAGCGCGCATGCGCGGTCCTCTTCCCGCCCAAGGGTGCCATCTTGCTCAGTCAGATGACATAGCTAAAAGACAGCAAAAAATTAGCAAAAAACGAAAGCATAGAACTGCAACTTCAAGGGGAGGAGGGAGGGTTGTGAGGACTGATTCCTGCTGCTCCTGGAGAACACCTGTTACAGGTGAGTAACTACGCTTTCTCCAGGACCAAGCAGGAAGTCAGTCCTCACATATGGGACTCCCAAGCTTAAGGCTACCGGAGACCCTAATCACAAAAATGAGCTCCCTCTAGCTCAGTAGCACAGAAGGAAGGAATCTTCTCTGAATATGTCTCCAACCGGTAGCCCAACATCCGGGATGGAGGGTAGGAGTTGCCTATACCTCAAAGAGGTTACGGAGGACTGCCTGTCCGAAAGCACTGTCCCTGCGGGACTCCCTCTCCAGGCAGTAATGGGCTGCAAAGGTCTGGCTTGAAGACCAAGTAGCGGCCCGGCAGATGTCTGCCAATGGAACAGAGCGGAGGTAAGCCACCGACATAGCCTTCGCCCGATCACGATGAGCTGTGACTCTACCTTCCAACACGAGGCCGGCTGCCTCGTAAGCCCAAGCAATACAGTCAGCAATCCAGATGGACAGAGTACACTTGGAGACAGGGAGCCCCAACTTGTTGGGGTCATAAGACACGAAGAGCTGAACAGTCCTTCGGTGCTCCCGCGTACGGTCAAGGTAGAAGGTCAACGCCCTTCTACAGTCCAGGGTATGCAGGACCATTTCAGCTTGGCTGGAGTGTGGCCTGGGAAAGTAGGTCGGAAGTACCACCTCCTGGTTGATGTGAAAAGGGGATACCACTTTGGGAAGAAACTTAGGGTGAGTCCGTAGGACTACCCGGTTCTTGTAGAACCTAGTGTAAGGAGGATCAGATACGAGGGCCTGCAACTCACTAACGCGTCTAGCAGAAGTGAGGGCTACCAAGAACAAGGTTTTCCACGAAAGAAAACGAAGTGGACAGATAGCCATAGGCTCAAAAGGCGGACAGGTAATCCGCTGCAAAACCACATTGAGATCCCAGTCCGGGGCTGGCGGGCGCAAAGGTGGCTTAAGGAGAAGGAGGCCTCTGAGAAAACGAGCCACCAGAGGGTGGCTGGAAAGAGGTCTACCATCCACCGGCATGTGATGCGCAGAAAGAGCACTGAGGTGGACCTTGACCGAGTTGGACTTAAGTCCAAGGTTAGAGAGAGAGAGCAAGTACTGCAAGACCACTGATGCTGAACAGGAGAAGGGATCTTGAGACTGCTGAGTACACCAGACAGAGAACCGACGCCACTTAAGAGCGTAGGACTTCTGGGTGGAGGGCCTCCTGTAGGCCAACACGACCTCCTCCACATCTGGAGGTAGCTGCAGAGGAGCAAGGACTACCCTTTCAGCAGCCAGGCCATCAGATGAAGGGACCGGAGGTTGGGGTGTAGGAGAGTCCCCTGATCCTGCGACAGGAGGTCGGGCTGAAACCCCCGAGGAAGAGGAGTGTCCACCGCCAGCTGCATTAGAAGCGGGAACCAAGGTTGTCTCGGCCACAGGGGAGCCACTAGGATCATCGATGCTTTGTCTCTGAGAACCTTGAAGAGCGTCCGAGATACCAGTGGCATGGGAGGAAAGGCATACAAGAGGCCGGTGGACCATGGAATCAGAAAAGCATCCACCGCTACTCTGAGAGGATGCGGCTGTCGAGAGCAGAATCTGGGCAGCTGCCGGTTCAGAGGACTGGCAAACAGATCCATGGTGGGGAGACCCCACTTGAGAAAGATTTGCTGAACCACCATCGGATCCAGCCTCCACTCGTGTGGCTGGAGGATCCTGCTGAGCTTGTCGGCCAGGTAATTTTCTTGACCTGGGAGATAGACAGCCCTGAGGAGGATGCCGTGGCGGACTGCCCAAGAGCATAGCTGTTGCGCCTCCTGACAGAGGAGGAAGGAGCCTGTTCCGCCTTGTTTGTTTACGTAGAACATGGCAACCTGGTTGTCCGTCTGTATCAGCAGTGACTGTTGGGACACCAGGTGAGAGAAGGCTCTGAGCGCTAGGCGGATGGCTCTGAGCTCCAGGAAGTTTATCTGTTGAGCAGACTCCCAAGGATTCCAGAGGCCTTGAGTACATGACCCTTGGCAATGTGCTCCCCAACCCAGGAGGGAAGCATCGGTCGTCAAGACCTGAGAATGCGGAGGGGGCTGAAAAGCCACCCCTAGCACTAGGTTTGGTAGAGGAAGCCACCATCGCAGAGATGAGACCAGCTGGTCGGAGATCTGTACTGAGTCCGCAAGGCTCCCCGTGGCCTGATGCCATTGAGTGCGAAGGCACCACTGAGCAGGACGCATGTTCAGTCGAGCATTGGGGGTCACATGGACCGTGGAAGCCATATGGCCGAGCAGTCGCAGAAAGTGCCTGGCGGAGACCAGCGCATTGCTGTGAAAGTGGCTGGCGAGATCCATGAGCCGCTTGGCCCTGTCCAGAGGGAGGAAGGCCCGCGCCTGAAGTGTGTCCAACCTGGCGCCTATGAACTCGAGATTTTGAGAGGGGAGCAAAGTGGACTTTGCGAAGTTTATGACAAAACCCAAGTGCTGGAGCAGAGCCACAGTGCGATGAGTGGCCTGAACGGCCTCTGGAGAAGATGGGGCTCTGATGAGCCAGTCGTCCAGGTATGGGAACACAAAAAGACCTTGAAGTCTTAGATAGGCCGCCACCACTGCTAGGCATTTGGTGAACACCCTGGGGGCGGAGGATAGGCCAAAGGGCAGTACTCTGTACTGGTAATGATGTCTTCCCACAACAAATCTGAGATATTGTCTGTGGTCTGGATGAATGAGGATATGAGTATACGCATCCTTTAGATCCAAGGAGCATAGCCAGTCTCCCTGCTGGAGGTAGGGCAGCAGGATTCCAAGGGTAAGCATCTTGAACTTCTCCTTTGCAAGGAACTTGTTGAGGTTTCGCAAGTCCAGGATGGGTCTGAGGCCTCCTGTTCTTTTTGGAATCAGGAAGTACCTGGAGTAAAACCCTGGACCCTTCAGGTGGTGGGGCACCGGTTCCACAGCTTGTTCCTGAAGGAGACTTGCTAACTCCTGAAGGAGTAAGTCCCTGTGCAAAGGGAGTCTGGGAGGCTCCCCTGGAAAGTAGGAGGGAGGTACCTGGTGAAAGTGAAGAAGATAGCCCTTCTGAACTATGTGAAGTACCCAGGTATCTGTGGTGATGTTGGACCACCTGTGGGCAAAGTGGACCAGCCGGCCTCCTGTGCTGAGAGAAACCAGCTGAGGGGGAGAGGCTATGCTGATGAAGTCAAAAAACCCCACCCTGCTGAGCAGGGGCCGGTGGTGCAGGCTTGGGGGCTTGCTGCCTACGGGACCCATTACCCCGTCCCTTGGCCTGCTTTCCCTGTGGGGGAGCTGCTGAGGCCTGATACTGAGGGTAGTATTTATAGGCAGCCGCCTTCCTCGGGTAAAAGGGCTTTTTTCCCCGAGCCCTTCTTCTTTTGAGAAGGGGCAGAGGTCTTCCTTGAGAGACGAGTCCTGGTGAGAGTCTCCGTCTCGATTTGTGCAGCCTTCTCATCCATGGGCTTGCCAAAGAGGTTATCACCTCGGCAGGGGACATCGACCAACTTGTCCTGCACCCAGGGCTCGAGGTCGGACGTCTGAAGCCAAGCCTGGCGGCGTCCACCGATGCCAGCCGCAGCTACTCGAGCCGATGCCTCAAAACCATCATAGGCTGCTCGAGATATAAACTTGGAGCACTCTCGAATACCAGTTGACAAGGTTTGGAACCTCTGCAAAGGATCGTCGGAGAGACCAGCAGAGAACCCGGCTATTTCTTTAGACAGGTCTCGGAGATACATGCCCATGTAGAGCTGGTAGGTCTGGACTCGACAAGCAAGCAGAGAGCCCTGGAAGCACTTCCTACCGAGGGCATCCAGGCTTCGGCCCTCCCTACCAGGGGGCACCGAGGAGTGCATTTTTTGACTCTTAAGTCTATGCATGGCCGATTCCACCACCATGGAATGGTGCGGTAGTTGTGCCTTTTGGAAGCCGGGGCTCTTGCGGACTCGATAAATGGAATTGACCCGCTTGCTTAACACCGGCGACGACGCCGGGCTCTCCCACATGCGGAAGAGAAGTTGTTCCAGCATCGGAGGAACCGGTACAATAAAGGCCTCCTTCGGGGGAGAGTCATATTGGAGGGCATCGAGTTCTTCGACTCGAGGTTCCTCCTCGGGATCCGCGGGGAAGGCCAAAGCCTTGGCCATATCCCTCACGAAGTCCGAGAACCGGGTATCCTTCGGGGGGGACCGTCTCCGAGGTTCGAACTCGGGGGAGTCCGAAGGGACACACCGAGTCCGAAAGGAACCAGGTGACTCTTCGTCCTCGGATTCCCAGGCCGACTCCTTGGAGGAGGAGTCGAGCGGCTCCGGTCGGGCGGGCACCGATGCTATCCGCTCCGACGCCGAGGGAGTCGGTGTCGACGACCTCGGTCCCGAACGGGAGACCGAAGGAGACCTCGACCGAGGATCGACTCGAGCCCTCATGGACTCGAGGATCAGCTCGGTCTCCGGGGTCGACTTGGAGGTCGACGTCCCGGCGGTCAGGGCAGAAACACCGGCGAGGCCAGCGATCAATACCCGCTGCTGGTCCATGAAGGCAGTCAGACTGCTCTCCAAGGCCGTCAACCTGAGTCCGAGCTCAGGAGACCCAGCAGCCCCCGACTTCGGAGGCGAGTCAACGAGGACAACAGTACTCACGTGAGCGGGCAAGTCCACCTCGAGTCGAGGATGTTTTGACGGCCTCTCCACCTCCGAGGACCCGGGACGGGAATCGGGGCTATGCGACCTGGCCCTCGAGGGACCAGGAGCGTCCACCGATCCCGCCCTCGCGGGTTTCTTCTTCCGATGATGTTCCGGGTAGGAGACCCCCTTTCAGAGGAACTTCGACGATGCTCAGGACCAGAGTCCCGAGACGTCGAAGCCTCTGACGAGGTCCGAGCCCGGCCGGAGTCAGAGAAGATACGCTCCCGCTGATGCTGCCGACTCCTCAACGCTTTTGAGGACATTTTGCCACATGGACCACAGATCATGGAGTCATGATCTGGTCCGAGGCAGAGGAGGCAGAAGTCATGAGTGTCTGTAAGAGACATGAGTTTCTTACAGAGGTCACACTTTTTAAAGCCGTTGGCAGCCATCGGGGGAAAAAGGGCCCCTGCGAGGTCGAAAGACCGGGCTGCCATGGAAAAAGGAAAAAGGCGCGAAATCTGTCATGAAGGACAAAAAACCGAAAAATAAGGAACGGACTCGCAACCGGCGTCGCGAGTCCGGGCGGGAAAAGAACCGGCGTCGAACCGAAGAAAAAAGAGAAATAAAAAGAAAAAATCAACTTTTCGGCAGGGATTCACAGACAACGTCTGTAGGGCTCTGCGGAAAAAAGAAGACTGAGCAAGATGGCACCCTTGGGCGGGAAGAGGACCGCGCATGCGCGCTGCAATTCCCAAAGGCTTTCTTTGAAAGCTGGGGAAAATTGCTCCACGAGGGCTCCGTTGGCGCCGACGTCACCCATATGTGAGGACTGACTTCCTGCTTGGTCCTGGAGAAACACTATTCTGGGTGCATCATAGCCCATAAGGGCTAGACATGACTGAGAAATACAGAAGGACACAGATGTATCCTAGGTGTGTCTGCATGAACTACCTATCACACAAAGTAGTACTAATGGGGACCTGCAGCATGGCATATTTCAGCCATGAAAGGTGCTGTGGACCTGGTGCTGGGCGCCCCACCTCACCCTCAGGGTGAGCACAGTACCTGCACAATGTGAGGGTCTGTGGCTACTCTGTGCCAGTACCACACACGTCAGTTCCCCCTACCAGGCTGAGCTGCTGTGGGGGTGCATACCCCATCTTGTGCCCATCTATCGACTGCTGATGTGCATGTGCAGTGCATCATGGCTAGGGGTGGGTTAACCCTATCCTGGTAACCACAGCAGACAGTTTGTGTGGTGACGTGCAGTCCTTCTGCAGCCAGCCAGGGGCTTGTTGGCAGCTATAGAGCTGTAGCCCACTGGTTACTTCACTGCCTGTGAAGCCAGAGGTCATGGGTTCAAACCCATGGTGGGGTTATTTGATAGGGCTGTCTGAGGCATTGTCTATTTTTAATGTACATTAGGGCTGCCAGCAAAAACACCCTCAGTGTATTGTAACCTTAAGGTGCCTCATAAGGCGCCCCATAAGGCGCCTTATAGGGCGCATTATAAGATGTCCTATAGGGGACATTATAGGGTGCCTTGGCGGACAGTGCACTTTATAATGTGCCCTATGGAGTGCGTTACGGGGTGCCTTATGCAGCCACCGTGAGGGTGTGTTTGCTGGCAGCACTAATTAAAATAAAAGTAAAATGCCTCAAAAAGCACTACTTAAACATAAAGGGTGATGCCTCAGCCAGCCTTATGCATTAGGCACACTGGGGGATCAAACTCATGACCCCTATACCATCAGTCAGTATATTAACCATTGTGCTACACCTCTGTTTCTATGTTTGCATATCTGCGCGCCTACTTAAGATTATCGCGCATTAACGTGCTTAGCGGTGTTTCACCCAATAATGTGCGCAGCGCGCGTTATCGCGCGATAATCCCGTTTTGCTATGTTAAGACTGAAACTCCCACTCCTTTTATGGCATCCTGCACACTATCGCCAGGCGCACTTTAAGACGGTTTAGTAAACATACCCCTTAGATTGGGATCTGTCTGTGTTTCTTTGATCTTTTCCTACATTTATTAATATGGATCTTATTGTGTCCCTTTTGATGTTTTTAGTCACTATAATTTATTTAATTATGATGTTTTTATCAATAAGTGCCATTCACGCTACAATTGGAATCATATTCCAGTTCTTCACCTGTCTTTCATTTTCTTGCATTTCAACCATTCCACAAAACATCATTTTAGCGTTTTGAATTACTTCTTGTTGTTATTGGGTCCTTTTAGTTATCCGTCATTTCATCCGTTAATTTATTTATTTATTCAGTTATTTTATATATAGCGTTTTAGATATCACTGGTTTTTAGCATTTTAAAAATGTTCCTTAAGTTGTGCTGTCCATTTATCATCTTCATTTTATTGGTATGTGTTTTTACAGTTTCATACCTGACAGTACATTATGTCTTACATGTAGTTTAAGTGTTCTTTTAGTTGTCTGTTAATCATGATTTCATCTGGTTATTTATATATTTATTTATTTATTCCTTTTTTATATAGTATCTTAGATACCACTGATTTTTAACACGCTAAGAATGTTTTCTTTTATTGTAGTTTCTCTAAGCCGTTCTGCACATCTACTATTTCCATGGTGTTTCTCTTTGTATGCATTTTCACTGTTTCACATTTAATGTTTATTGTGTTTTACATATATTGTATGGTTTTCACTATATTTGTTGAAATACTCTCCTCTTGTTTCAACAAGGAAATTCACGGCGATCCTCTTTCCCGCTGTTCGGCTTTGCTCCGCCCTCTTTTGTTTTCCCTTTTATGCGCATGAGCCGGCGTCTCGTCAGTTGCTGCGGGTCTGCAAGCTACAGACGTCAGCTTAGTGAGGATATTTTTCTTTACTCATGATCTTGCATCGCATGAATTCATATGTATTTAAGGCATATAATTTATTACAATATTGTCTTAGATTTTGCCCCTTTTTTGACGCAATTTAGGTCATTTTTCAACGCGATTCAGTAGCTTGAGAGTTAGTCTTTTAACGTAGGCTGTTTCCCATTCACACTGATTATGTGAACCATAGTTCTATATTAGTTACACAATTTCCCTATAACCTATATGTTACATTATTTTTTGATGTGCTACCATTCACGTTTTATTATGACTCTTTATGCTCATATTTAATAGTTTGTTTTTTCGTGCTGGTCCCCGTGTCCTTTTAGCTTTTTAAATGGTCTCTTTTCTACTGACTCACTCCTGCTTCAATAGAAGCACAAAGGACCCATTGTTCGTATGTGAATACATTCCAGCCCTTCAGTACATTAAATTTTTAACTGGTTCTGCCTCCTCCTCTCTTGTTTCTACATTTTTTCATTTTTGATTATTTACATATTTATGTTATAATATGGATTTGTTTTTAATCTATTTATGTTTCTTTTAGCATGTATGTTTACCTGGTCAGAATCATAAGAGCTTGATGTAAGACTATCTGTTTAAACGGTCTACAACAGAGGTATTTTTAAGTACTTATTCACATATAAATTTTCACATATGTTTTAAGTCTCGAGCATATTTATTTGATTTGCTTTTATATGATATAATGGTTGTTTTTTACATTGGTTTAATTACTTTTTATGATGTTGTTTCAATTAATTTATTGTTTTAATTATTGTATGTCTGTTCTTTGATATTTTTAGTAATTGTGTATTTATGTTCTTAGTGTTATGCCTATCTAGCCCCTGACGAAGGGTGACGAAACACGGCCTGTGTTGGGCAGTCTAAGGAGTATGTTTACTAAACCTTCTTAATGTGCGCCCGGCGTTAGTGTGCAGGATGCCATATATGGAGTGGGCGTTTCAGTCTAAAGTAGCAAAACGGGATTAGCGCGCGATAATGCGTGCTGCTGCGCACATTATCGGGAAAAGCGCCGCTAAGCGCGTTACCGCATGGTAATCTTAAGTAGGCGCAAAGACATCCAAACACAGAAACAGAAGTGTAGCACAATGGTTAATACACTGCCTGATGATACAGGGGTCTTGAGCTTGATCCCCCAGTGTGCCTAATGCATAAGGCTGGATGAGGCATCAGCTTTGATATGTAAGTATTGTTTCTTGAGGCATTTTATTTGTATTTTAATTATTGCTGCCAGCAAACACACCCTCATGTGCCGTAACCTAAGGTGCCGCATAAGGCACCCTATAAGGCACTCTATAGGGAACATTATAAAGTGCACTGTCCGCCATGGCATCCTATAATGTCCCCTATAGGGCACCCTATAAGGCGCTCCATAGGACACCTTATACGGACTGTAACCATAAGGTGCCTCAGAAGGCGCTTTATAGGGTGCCCTATAGGGCGCCTTCTGAGGCACCTTATGGTTACAGTACCCTGAGGGTGTTTTGCTGGCAGCACGAATGTACATTAAAAATAGACAATACTTTGGACAGCCCTATCAAACAATCCCACTGTGGATTTGAACCCATGACCTCTAGCTCCACAAGCACTGAAATAACCAGTGGGCTACAGCTCCATAGCTGCTAGCAAACACCTGGCTGGCTCCAGAAGGACTACACGTCACCACACAAACAGTCTGCTGTGGTCACCAGGATAGGGTTAACCCACCCATACCCATGATGCACTGCACATGCAAATCAGCAATCTACAGATGATCACAAGATGGGGTATGCACCCCCACAGCACCTCGGCCTGGTAGGGGGAACTGACTGTATGTGGTACTGGCACAGAGTAGCTATACACCGTCACATTGTGCAGGTACTGTACTCACCCTGAGGGTGAGGTGGGGCGCACAGCACCAGGTCCACAGCAGAAATAGGCCATGCTGCAGATCCCCAGCAGTGCTAATGTGTGAGATAGGTAGTGACTGCAGACACACCTTGGATACATCTGTATTTCTCAGTCAAGGTTTAGCCCTTATGGACCCATAGGAGGATTATGTACCACCCCACTCCCCGGGGCAGAGGGTGGTAAACAGGGTCTCCCACCAACAGATCCACATTCTACCTCCCTGCAATGGTGGCAGCAGAGGGGACCATCAACCCCAGTCCTGCTGGGGAACAGACACCCTACAGGGCAGTTAATGCAGCTCTGTACACATCCATAAAGCAATAGCAGACAGACATTAGGCCTGGATATGCTAAGCTGCACCCCACCAATATCTGATGTTCTCCTCCAGCAAGCCTTCAGCCACTGCACCCTGCAAGGTGTTCCAGCAAGACACATACCAGCTGCAGACAGTCTACTAGCTAGTCCATAGTGCATGTTCCTGATGGAAATGCATGCACAGCAAACAGATAAGTCAGTGACTGGGCCCCAAAAGGGAACCCATAAATATCACATGAAAAAAATACTACATAGCACTATGGGGGAACCTAGCCATGCCGTGGTCACTGCTCAGTCAGGGTGAGAGTGATCTCCCAGCAGAACATGCTGTGGCCACCCTGTCTGTGCAGGTAATGGCCGGGCACTACAATGTCCCAGCCATTGCCCTATGCCCTGTGCAGATGCATCCTGGCCAGGCCACCCTGTCTGGGCTATACCCATGGTACCTTGCTCCTCATTATGCACATTGGCAGGCCAATACTGGCAACAATGCTGGCAGTGTGGCCTGTGGAAGGTGTTTGCAGCCACCACACA
This sequence comes from Ichthyophis bannanicus, assembly GCA_033557465.1. NCBI lineage: Eukaryota > Metazoa > Chordata > Amphibia > Gymnophiona > Ichthyophiidae > Ichthyophis > Ichthyophis bannanicus. The sequence goes on along the minus strand of CM066033.1, from coordinate 1,082,895,801 downwards.
CTGTATTGACAGACACACACTCCCAAACCTATGCCAGCATTGTGCTACTATAGAGGAGTTTAGCAGCCCTGCCCACCACACCAGTCCTGGGCACAGTACAGGCATGGATATGGTACGCAATACTGTTGGGGGTCACTCCCCAAGGTGGCAAACACTGTCAGAGACCAGACCTGAAGCACACACCGCAGACATCAGAAAGATTGTCATGATGGAGCTCAATCAGCAAACTGTGCTTAACGTAGGAATTTCTATCTGCCAGTACTCATAGCAAACGTTTGATAGCTGTGTACCGTATACCCAGGTGTAGGGTGGCATTGCTAAGGTATGCAAGTGCTAGTATTGGGAGATGCACGCAGGGCCCAATGTCCTGCCTCTCCAGGAGGCATTGGCCAATGGGGCCTGTGGGTGTGGGTGTGGGTGTGTCTGCCCCTGTTGGCTGCTGCTTTACGGCAGAGGTTCCCAACTCCAGTCCTGGTGTGCCAAACACTGTTCGGGTTTTCATGCTGTCCCTCATGAATATGCATGAGCTACATCTGCATACCATGGGGGTGGTGCATAGATATGCAGCACAGGCATCTTTATTAGAGGAAGCATGGAACCTGAATGGTGTGTGGCCCTCCAGGACTGCATTTGGGAGACTCTGCTCTAGGTAATGCGCCTGTTTATGGTGTCTGTGCTCGATGGGGTAAAATATAGGCGTATTAACCATGCGTATGTTCTCAGCAATAAAGGTTTGTCCTTACTAGCACGGTTTAGTTGTGGGAAAAATATGTGGACTGGATTGGCAGGAGCCCCAGCTGGGTTTTGAACCTGTGACTTTCTGTTCTTGCACACACTGTCTGTGTGCACTGCACCACCGTGTTGACACAGAAGCAGTGCATTCCCTGATGCTACCATGACTGTTTGTCCGGCAGGGCCTGTCTGTTGCAGTGTATTGCACCCACCTACACAGGGCTAGGCCATGGTCTGCTCTGGGCAGCTGCCACTGCCCCCCTCCACCTCCAGTACCCCTGTGCCACCATGCTGACATGCCCTTCTGCTGGTGATGCTGGTGGTACGCAGTCTCAGGCCATCCTGTGTGCGGGTAGGCGGCTGCCTATGGTGCAGGTTCTGGGGTAGGGGTGCCTGCATATCTGTCCGCACGTCCCCCAATCACCGCCTGCCAGTGTTCCATGCCCTTGGGGGTACCTGCTGGGTACTATCCCCTGTGACACTGTGCTAAACACTCTCGTGCCCATGTTGGGCCCTCATCAGTTGCTGTCTGGCTGCTGTTTAGTTTCAGCATTCCTAGGTGCCATCTAGGCATCTGCCTAGTCCGCACTGTGCCCCAGCTGCACCACAGCATGTGCCGCCTGCAGCCCTCTGTATCCCCTTTCCCAGCATCTGTCCAATTGCCCATTCCGACCTGCCCACCCTGCTGTTGTGGAAATGTGCATGCCATAGGTAACCTGTCCAATGGAGAGGGAAAACCTGATCAGTGCTATTTCACTGTGGGATCATTCACCTTGTATGGGGACGGAGCGTAGACCCTTCTAAACTTCATATTTATTTTTTGGGGCTTTCCTGGGAGTGTTTTTTGATGTTTCCCATTACTATCACTATTGCTCAGCTTGATAATAATTTTTTTATATTTTGTTGGGGTCATTTTTAATGTTTATTTGCCCTTTTGTTCCGTGCACATGTATCACACTGCTCACTTTTTGTAGGTTTCCCTGGTTTTGCTGTACATTGCTGACAGAAATGGTTTCTCTTTCCTTTAAATCGGCTCTACAGCGAGGTTTTCACTCGCAGTATTTTTTTACTCGAAATTCAGCCCCGCTCCTGTGTGGGGAGCCTCTCCCCTCCCACTCTCCACCCATTGACCCCGTCTCTCCGCCCCTGGGGAGCCTTCCTCCACCCTCCCGGAGCCTTTCCACGCCTCTATCGCACAGTAGCGCGCCGCGCACATGAGCGGGCCCGTTAGTGCGGCGCGCACGTGTGCGGGGCACAAAAACACATCATTAGCGTACCTTAGCGCACGCTATTGTGCGCCGCGCGCTTGTGTGCCGTTTAGTAAACATACCCCTTAGTCTATGGTCTCGTTTTGATGAGATTGGACTACTGTAATTCTTCACTTATTGGTGTTCCTTCGGTTCATCTGAAAAGACTCAAAACTTTAGAAAATGCAGCTGTAAAAATACTGCTTAGAGTGCGATGGCTTGACCATGTTACACCTTTACAGATTAAGGAACATTGACTCTTGATAGCTGGTCATATACAGTATAATGTTTTGATGCTAGTTTTTTGTGCTCATCTGACTGGCCTTCAGGTCTACCTGGACTTGGTATTAACCCCATATTTTCCAGCTCGCTGTATGAGGTCTTCAGACTTGTGTCCTCATTCAGAATTCTAAGATATGAATGGTTTTACAGTTCTAGCTTCAATTGTATAGCACCTACTCTCTGGAACATGCTTCCTCCATACCTGCGACTGGAACCTTCCTATGTTAAACTTCAGTCAGATACATATTAATGGATGTAATTTATTTACTTATTTTTGGTATCTTTCCCCCTTTCTTCTGGGTCTCAACTATCTTCACTGTCTCTGGAATTTGTTGATGTGCAACTCCTCCTTCCCTCCTTTGGTGATCCTGGTAGATCTGTATGTAATTATCTTATAGTCCTTCTGACCACTGTTCCCTCTAAGCTGTGCGCGCGCACACACCTCGCCGAGCGAGCGCACATACTTTACAACAGAGCGCACAAAAATTACAGCTCTGATTCTGATAGAAAACAACACAGACATCTTAAAATTTAAAAGTTATGATTGTAATTACTAGAAATTTCCCACTTCATTTAGTAATCGTCTATTTTCATTTAATTTGATTAAAATCAATGTGGTGTATATACTGTATTCTGACGTGTAGTCAAATTTTAAAGTATATAACTCCGGGTGTCATTATGCGGCGCACAAAAATTTAACCTTCCTTCAAAAGCTGCACACAGCTGATATTTTATGTGCACACAGCCTACAGAAAATTAGAGGGAACATTGCTTCTGACGGGGATATTCAAAATGGTTTAGCCAGTTAGCAGACATGTTAATGGGCTAAACTATGCTCAGTGGGATATTCAGCAGCATTAAAGTGGTTAGTGGTACTGAATATCCCCTCCTACTCAGTTTAAACACCCCAATGCTAGCCGCTTAGCACTGGGGCATTCCAGGGGAGGAGTAGCGGTGACAACATAGGTTAGCTGGCCAGCTAAAGTAAGGCAGAAAAAAGTCTGTCCTGCTTTAGCTGGTTTTTAACCATCTGGCCACCAACACTGAATATCTGGGTTGCCTGGTTAGTATTTTAGCTATCCAGTCAATGGTGCTATCCAGGCTTAAATTAAAGCAGCGACGACCAGTCGCTTTACTCGTGTTGACTGACGGCTCCCAATATGCCTCCTCTTTGTTTTAAGTAGTTTCAATTTTATGCCTTGTTCTGTATTTAGTAAACCACCTCTATACAACAGTCATTGTGATGTGGTGATATATTAAATGCTGACTAAATAAGTAAATACATTTCAATTACCCCAGTATCGACTGGGTCAATGTCACATCAGAACATTCTAGAAAGAGAAAGGGGATGTTTTCTAAACTGTGCTATATGTTAGCGTGGGGGTTTAATGCATGGTAAGTGCACTGTGCTAAAAGTCAGCATGGGGTTCCATACTAAAAATCCCTGGCTGAGAAGTGTGCAATTGGGCATTGACTGGGCAGGTTAGGGGTGGAATGTGGATGTTGATGGCGCATCGTGGTTAGTGCGAGCATTTTGGAAAAATGCTAATTGTGAATGTTGTCAGTCACTTAATGCCACCTTAGTGGGCTGCTTTAAGTGTATCCATGTGCCGGTTAGCATGATGCTGTGCATTTGCAACATGCTAATTGCAGAGCGGTGGATGCACATGCCCCCAGAAGTCGATAGAGGCCTCCATACTAGATTTGAAGCCCAAATGAGTGCTGCCAGCATACTTTTCAGTAAACATGCTCCAAGGTTTTTGATGAAATAAATGACGGCTTCATGGAGCAGCTGGTTTAGGAACTGATATGAGGGGAAGCTATTCTAGACCTAGGGGGATGTTTACTAAACATTCTTATCGTGCGGGGCCGCGGTAGTGTGCCTGTGCCATATAAGGAGTGGGCGGATCAGGCTGAAAAAAGAAAAAAACCGGGAGTAAGCAACCTTTCTCCTTTCCCCCCCCCCCGGCGGCGGCAAACATGGTCCTTCTCCTTCCCCCCCCCCCCAGCGGCAAACATGGTCCCCCATCAAGAGATCCACACTCTACCTCCCTGCAAAGGTGGCAGTAGAGGGCAACAGCAACCCCAGTCCTGCTGAGGAACACACCCCCCACAGGGCAGCTCCATACACAGCCATGACAGAATAGCAGACAGACATAAGCCCAGGATATGGTAAGCTGCACTCCACCACCAGATATTCCCCTGCAGCAAGCCAACAGCCACTGCACCCTGCAAGCCAATCCAGCAAGACACATACCAGCTACAAGCAGTCTGCTGGTTAGTCCATAGTGCATGTTCCCAATGGAGATGCATGCACCCAGAACTGGGCTGCCTACATACACAGCAAGCAGATAGATCAGTGACTGGGCCCCAAATAGAAACCCATATCTATCACATGAGAGAGCTACTATACAGCACTATGGGGGTGCCTAGCCATGCTGTGGTCACCGCACAGTCAGGGTGAGCGTGATCTCCCAGAAGGACATGCTTTGGCCACCCTGTCTGTGTAGGTGGTGGCCGGACACTACAATGTCCCAGCCAATGCCCTATGCCCGGTGCAGATGCATCCTGGCCAGGCCACCCTGTCCTGGCTATACCCATGGTACCTTGCACCTCATTATGCACATTGGCTGGCCAATACTGGCAACAGTGCTGGCAGTGTGGGCTGTGGAAGGGGCTTGCAGCCAACACCCACTGTATAGACAGACACACACTTCCACACCTATGCCATCATGGTGCTACGATTGAAGGGGTAATTAGCCTTGCCCACCAAACCGGTCCTGAGCACGGCAAGGCATGGATATGGTACGCATTACAGCTGGTGGTCACTCCCCAGGGTGGTAAACACCGTCAGAGGCCAGGCCTGGAGCACACCCCGCAAACACCTAACAGATTGTTTGGATGGGGTCAACTAGCAGTATGTACGTAACGTATGGATATCTATCTGCCTGTGCTCCTAGCAAACGTCTCAGAGCTGCTTACCGTATACCTCAGGTGCAGGGTGACATTGGTAAGTTATGCAAGTGCTAGTTTTGGGTGCTGCATGCAGGGTCCAATGTTCTGCCTTTCCAGGAGACATTGGCCAATGGGGCCTGTGGGTGTGGGTGTGGGTGTGTCTGCCCTTGATGGCTGCTGCTTTACGGCACAGATTCCCAACTCCAGTCCAGGTTTGCATCACACTGTTCGGGTTTTCCTGCTGTCCCTCATGAATATGCATGAGCTACATCTACATGCCATGGGGGTGGTGCATAGATATACAGCACAGGCATTTGTATGAGTGGCATCATGGAACCTGACTGGTGCGTGCCCCACCAGGACTGCATTTGCGTGATTCTGCTCTAGGTACTGCCCCCGTTCATGGTGTCTGTGCTCCGTGGGGTAAAAGATAGACGTATTGCCATTGCATATGTCCTCGCCAGGAAAGGTGTGCCCTTACTGTCACTGTTTACTTGGGGGAAACATATGTGGGCAAGATTGGCAGTTGCCCCAGTTGGGCTTTGAACCTGTGGCCTTCTGCTCTTGCATGCAGTGTCTGTGTGCACTGCACCACCGTGTAGCTACAGATTGGGTGGATTCCCTGGAATGTCCATGACTGTGGATCCGACAGGGCCTGTCTGTTGCAGTCTGTTGCAGTGGACGGTGGCAGCCTGCACATGGCTAGGCCTCTGTCTTCTGTCGCTAGCAGCCACTGCCCCCTGCACCACATGTACTCGTCCGCCAACATGCTCCCATACAAAGCAGGTGACCTGATTGGAATGTGGCAGTACGGGACTGCATTTGGGGTACTTGGCTGTGGGTAATGCCCATTGTTGTGGTATGTGCGCGTTGTTGGTTAAAATATGGGTGTTTTCCCCATGCTTCTGTCCCCTGCAATACAGGGGTGTCTGCGCTATCTGTGTTTAGTGGTGGGTAAAATATAGGAACTGGGCTGGCAAGTGCCCCAGCTGGGCTTTGAACCCCTGACCCTCTGGTCCTAGAGGTACTGACTCTGTCCGCTGCACCACACTATGGCCACTGAGACAGTGCAGCCCCTGGAGGTAGTAAGCCTGGCAGGATGGAGTCACAAACCCTGCTCTACGCAATTTTACTGTGGGCATATGCACCCTGTCTGGTGGCAAACGTGCACATAAACCCCGGAATTGACCATGGGAAATGGGGGACACAATATCACCACGCTGGGCAACAGTGATATTAATGGGCAACCATAGCAAACACTCCGAGGAAAGCTCCAAAAAAGGAAATGTTTTTCGGAAGTGTCTCCGCTCCGTAGACCCTTCCAATATTCATCTCTTTTTTCTGGAGCTTTGCTGGGTGTGTTTTGTATATTTGCCCATCACTATAACTGTTACCCAGCTGGATTTCTATTTTTAATATCTTTGTTGTGGTCATTTTCGGGTTCTATTTGCAATTTTGTTCTGTGCACATATTTCACACTGCTCACGTTTTTTAGGTTTCCCCGGTTTTCCTGTACATTGCTGACGGAAATGGTTTCTCTTCCCTTTAAATGCCCTCTACCGCGAGTGTTTCACTCGCGCTATTTTTTACATGCAAATTCGGGCCCGATACTGTGCGGGGAGCCTCTCCCCTCCCACTCTCCACCCATTGACCCCGTCCCTCTGCCCCTCCGGAGCCTTCCTCCGCCCTCCTTTAGCCGTTCCACGCCTCTATCGGACATTTGCGGGCCCGCACTTGCACGGGGCCCGTTAGTGTGCCGCGTACCTGTGCGGGGGTGACACGCACGTGTGCGGGGCGTTTAAACGCGTTTCTGCGTGTTTCAATGCCGCGTTGCCGTGCGCTATTTTGCGGCGCGCAAATTTGCGGACTTTAGTAAACATCCCCCCTAGTCTTTAATGGAACATAGAATTTAGTGTGAGAGGTAATGGTGTTGGGGCAACTTGATAATAAGGAGGGAGGACAATAAGGAAATTTATTGCACAAGCATTTAACTTTCAAATGTTCTATGTTTCTATCAGGAGTGATATGCGGAAATATTTCTTTACAGAAAGAGTAGTGGATCCATGGAATAGTCTCCCAGTGGAGGTGGTAGAGATGAGGACAGTAACTGAATTCAAAAAAGCATGGGACCAACACAGAGGATCTCTAAAGGTAAAAAGTGGACTGTTGTAGTTGTTGTTATGGAAGGACAGACTAGATAGGCCATGTGGTCTTTTTCTGTCATCATGTTTCTATGTTTCTAAATGGGAGATTATGATAAAGTTAGGACAGGTCAATGGCTGTCCTAACTTTATGCAATGTGATTATCTCTGGGTCTTTCTGGCATGCTTCTCATATCATTTAAATCCTTCTTAACAGGTAAAACTAGGCAATATAAAATCTACCCCATTTACTCAGTCTCAAGGAGTACCATGAGGTTCCATCCTTTTGCAACTATTATTCAACATTTTCGTCCAGCCACTTTGCTCCATCCTGAAAGCAGCGAACATCCTTTATCACATTTATGCCAATGATGTTATGATTTATACACCTATTAACACAGCCAATCTAGATATCACACCCATAATAAGTTGTTTCTCCCTTGTTAGTGAATGGCTTGGAAAACATAGTATGATCATAAATTTCAAAAAAACTGAAGCAATGTTCATCACCAGAGACAATAATTTTAAACCACCAAGTTAATTAACTATAAACAAAATCCACATCCAAGTGAAGAAGAACATAAGATACCTTGGAGTCATGATTGATCATGGCCTCACCTTTAAAACACATACAGTCAAACCTCGGTTTTCATTTGCCCCGGTTTTCATACGCTTCGGTTTTCAACATCTTTTTTGACTGAGATTTTGTCCCGGTTCTCATACATCGCTTCGGTTTTCAACGTCTTTTTTGACTGAGATTTTGTCCCGGTTCTCGTACATTCGCTCGGTTTTCATAAAGTACAGTAATGTAAATACATACACCCTCGCGCTGCACACCGGTCTGTATACACTGCCAGAACGCCCGCCCGGTCCCGGCAGCACTGCCCCCCGGACTCACTGATCGCCAGCGTGATGAGAAGCGAAAGCCAGCTGAGCACGTAAATGAAACACATCCTCGAGCCTGGTCAGAGTTAGAGAGGCAAGGATTGCGCAGAGAGGAAGGCCCCGATCTCGTCCACCGCCTGCCCGTTCTCTGGAGCGCCCCCTCAGGCTCGGAGGTAGCAGGGAAGAAAAGCTGTCAACGTAAGCAGGAGATGTTGCATGAATGTGGGAGGCAGTTCTTTCTCTTGCAGGGTACATCTGAAGCTATATCATTAAGATTTTCTGCCATTCTGAAGCATTGAGCAGATAAAGTAAAGGTATTTTAATGGGCTGAATCCAATGTGATTCCGAAGAGAGCTGGGCACAGCAGCTTGTCAGGGGTGGCTAAGGCCAGATGCTAACATACTGTACTGTACTTAGCTTGCTTTCAGTGATGTTAAATGTTCATTTATCCATTTCATTAGTCATTTATATTTATTTCTCATTGTTTTCTGTTTGTAAAAATATAGTTATTCTCTATAAAATGTATTTTTTGTGAATATTTTTGGGTGTCTGGAACGGATTAATTGGATTTACATTATTTCTTATGGTAAATATTGCTTCAGTTTTCATACGTTTCGGTTTTAGTCAGACTTTTTCAAACGGATTAATCATGAAAACCGAGGTTTGACTGTACAAGGAAGCTCACAAAAAACATCTATTATACAATCAAAACAGACAACTCAAACCTTTTGTAGACAACCATGATTTTCATTCTATCTTTCAATCAATCATTTTCCCACACTTTGATTACTTCAATTTCGTCCTACAAAGGTTACCAAAAACAGCTATGTACTCTCTCCAGCTTGCGCTCAATACTGCAGCACGAATACTCCTCAATTCCAAAAGATCGGAGCATATAACACCGTTGCTTAAACAACTGCATTGGCTGCCGATAATTGAGCGCATAAAGTTCAAATCAATTTTCACAATTTTCAAGATTATTTACAACCTATCGTCACCCTACCTCCTCTCCTTACTTCATACTACACCTTGTACGAGAAATAGATGAACAGGCTCACAGAACCACTACTGTTCACAAAAACCTCCTATACCACCTCGAAAACAGCTTTCTCTCTTTATGCACCGCAATTATAGCATTCTATCCCTGACTGTTTAAAGAATACTATAGATGCATGAACATTTAAAAAGGTCTGAAAGACATCCATATTTAAAGACTACTACTTCTTGGACAATATGTCCTGACTAACTACTCATTAGCTAATCCAATTCAAACACTTATAAGTTTTCTCTAATTTTTTAAAATAGTTTATGTTATTATTTCCAAGTTTGTTTTCCTTGTTCTACGTAATATGTTCTCTTACAATGTAAACCGCTTTGACCAGTGGATAAAGCGGTTTAGAAAAATTGTTAAATAAATAAATTATCTGGATAGCGATGGCAGTCAGCATAAAAACTGGATATCCGGGCTCTGGTGTGAAATATGTGGTTTCGGTTTTAGCTGCAGTTACCAGCTGCTTTAAAAACACTGAACGCCATGGTTGAACAGTAGCCCAATAGTCTCTAAGGGAAAAGGATTTAGCCTACGCCTTTCTCAGGCGTTTAAGGCAAGCTACATTCAAGTACAGTAGTATACTCTTGTTCCCAGAGGGCTGAAGTAATGGAAGGTTAAGTGACTTGCCCAAGCTCACAAGAAATGGCAGTGGGATTTGAATCTGACTTCCTCCATTCACACCACCTTCCTTTAACCATGAAGCTGCTCCTCCACTTAGTTTACTTTAGCAATGCTTGATGAAGGATGTTTTACTTTTCACTTACGCAGCAGAAGGGGTCATTATGCAACCGCTCTTGTCGGTCAACGATTTGCAGTTGCAGCCTCTCTCAGGCGTATCATGGTTCATCCCAAAATTGTGGCCCAGCTCATGAGCCATGGTCACTGCTGCACCAAGAGGACTATCTGAATGATCCTTCAAGGAAACAAGAAAACATTTTATATTCAGCAGCAGAATCCGTCACTATTTTATACTTGTATTTTACCTGATAAATACTGATATACCAGCACAAATATGTCCTTAGGACACAGCTTACTGCTAAGATACTATAAATACTATCCTTGACCTCATCCACAACAAGAAGCTGGATATAATATGAATCACAGAGACCTGGCTAGATGATTCAGACCAGGTCATATTAAACCAAGTAGCTCCAACAGGATACTCTGCATTTAATTGCATCAGAGCACAAAGGAGAGGAGGAGGAGTACTAATACTTACCAGAAAGAAATACAGATTCAAAACAATCGCCACCACGAACACAATTGAATCCAACACACTCACTATATCCAACAAGTACCTAAGCATCTCCCTCACCTACAGGCCACCTGGAACTACAACCGAACACCTCTCTACAATAATTGAAACAATATGTGCACACAGCAGAAGACACAAACCCCTTGTTGCACTATGAGACTATAACCTAACATCCGCACCCACCAGAGAGACCGCAATGTTCTTAAAAGCTATGGAGTCACTAAAATATTGTCAGATAATCACAGCCCCAACACATCAGCATGGTACAACTCCAGACATGGTCTTTATAGCAGTGCAATTGATGGAACAAAACATGACCACAAAACCAACAATCACGCCAGTACCTTGGTCAGACCACCATGTGACTGAATTCACCATGACCCTGAATAACCCCAACCAATGCAAAGAAGAAGAAAGAGCAACTAGACGGTTCAAAGCTTTCAACAAAGACTCACTCATAAACGAAATCACTCCTCAACTCCAACAGGAACACGACACCCTTGACCTAAACATAGAAAAATGCAACAATACAATATCCAACGCAGCATCTGGCCCAGTGAGCACAGAACCACAAACACGCAAGAGATCCAACGCCCCATAGTACACAAATGAAATCAGAGCCGCAAAGCGCACACTCAGAAGACTGGAAAGAAAATGGAGACGGAACAAATCACATAACTCCCTAACCCTATACAGAGCCAAGCAACTGGAATATAACAATCTAATAAATGAGCGTAGACAGCAACACCATATCAACCTAATCATGAAATCTGCTAACAGACCAAGAGAACTCTTTAGCATTGTCAAAAAGCTCACCAAGGATGACACGCAACAAAGTATCCACCACCTTGACCCACAAAAATATGCAGATTACATGAAGTCAAAAAACACCATCCAAACATGCTCTATTACGCCACAGACAGACGATCACAAGATAAAAAAGCAGCACCAAACTTGGGAGGACTTCAGCATACCAACAAAGCAGCAAGTAGAAGACGTTATAGCTGGACTCAACACAACAACCTCACCATCAGACCCATGCCCAGTGGCATGGATCAAAGCTACAAAAAGTCAGCTCTCTCATCACATTCAAAAAATCGTAAAAGATTCACTCCAACAAGGATATATGCTGCAACCCCTAAAGCACGCAATGATACGACCGATACTAAAAAGTAGCAATCTGAGCCCCTCCAAACCAAAAATCATACCGTCCCATCTCCAGCCTACCATTCCTTGCTAAAATAGTGGAAAAGGAAGTGCAAAGACAACTTCAGGACCTTATTGATATAAATGCTCCACTAGACATCCATCAGCACGGATTTAAGCCCCAACACGGCGTGGATACACTACTCACCTCCTTCTTTGACAATCTCATAAGAGGCATGGATAACATATAAAAATGGCTTCCTACTAATGTTTATGGATATATCGGCAGCCTTCGACACCGTGTCCCACACTAAGCTACTGCAACGCTTGCAGCAGATAGGATTATGCAAGAATACCCTGAAATGGTTTACATCATACTTGGAAGGGAGAACGCAACAAGTCAAATGTGACCAAAAGAAATCACTGCAGTTCCCCGTCATGCAAGGAATACCATAAGGCTCAGCCCTATCATCAATGCTCTTTAATATCTACATCCAGCCTATATGCAACATCATCAAGCACCACAAACTCCACTACCACATTTATGCTGATGACATCATGGTGTACACTCCAATCAACCTACAAGCACTAAACACCTCAACAATAACCAAATGCCTTGAAGAAATGAAGACTGGCTCACAGCCAACCACTTAACAGTCAACTACGATAAAACTGAGGCAATGTTTGTCACCAGGAATCCCACCTTCACACCTCCACAAACTATCAGCATCCTAGACAAACATATAGTAGTCAAAGAAGAAGTTAAGTACCTGGGCATCACACTGGACAGAGCTCTGAACATGAAATCCCACATCACCAAAACCGCAAACAAGGCTATCAACAGTTGAGGAGCATCAGACAAATCAAACCAATACTCCGTCAGGACCACTTCCGCACAGTGTGCCAAGCACTCATCACACCACTGCTTGATTACGGAAACTCACTATATCAAGGCCTCCTTCAGCAGACACTACACCCACTACAGATGGTGCAAAACACCACAGCACGCATCATTACAGACACTCCAAGGACCAAGCACATCACCCCAGTCCTACAACACTTACAATATGATAGGCACACCTGCAGGCTATCACAAAACCAAACAAACAACTTCAAAAAGAGCTCCATCACTACTGGCGTCCACACTATGGAACTCCCTCCCAACGAGCCTGAGGGAACTGGATGACATCACAGACTTCCACAAAGAACTCAAAACGCTGTTATTTACAGAGACATATGAGCATTCAAACAAAAGCCCCTAGCCAAACAGAAATACAACTACCTCCGCCAACTAGGCACACACACATCCCATCTACACATACAAGATCATTGTACTACATTGTTAATTACCATCATGTTAAATGTTACCCTTCAATTGTACTGTGTAAGGGGTATGTTTACTAAAACCCCGTTAGGTGCGCACCGCGCTAGTGTGCGGGATGCCATATAAGGAGTGGGCGTTTCAGTCTGAAAAAGCAAACCGGGATTAATCATGCACTAATGTGCGCTGTGCGCTCATGTGCATCGCGCACATTAGCGCATGAGAAACTTGCGCGGGAAGCATAAGTGGTGCGCTGATGTGCAAGCACAAGAACAGAGCCACAGTACAATGGTGAAGACACTGGCCGATGGTGCGGGGAACATGGGTTCAATCCCCCACTGTGGCCAATGAAGAAGGCTGGCTGAGGCGTTAAACATAATATTGCAGTCTGAGGCATATTAATTTTATTTTAATTACTGCTACTAGCAAACGCACTCTGAAAGCACTTTAACATAAGGCGCCCCATAAGGTACCCCAGAGGGCACATTTTAGAGTGCACTGTCCGCCAAGGCACCCTAGAATGTTGCTTATAGGGCGCTTTATAGGGTGCCGTATGATGTACCGCAAGGTCACAGCACTGTTTGTGATGGCAGCACTGTGCAGTTTAAGGAATGAAAATCATAAGTAGGTGCGCTGACATGCAAGGAGGAGCAGCAGTGTAGCACAATGGTTAAGACACTAACCAAGGATGCAGGAGTCATAGGTTCAATCCCCCACTGTGCCTAATGAAGAAGGCTGGCTGAGGCATTACCTGTTATAGGTAATATTGCTTTAGGAGGCATTTTATTTTTATTTTAATTAGTGCTGCCAGCAAACACACCCTCAAAGTATTGTAACATAAGGTGCTGCATAAGGCGCCTCATAGGGTACCCCAGAGGGCACATTTTAAAGTGCACTGTCCGCCACGGCACCCTACAATGTTGCTGAAAGGGTGGCCTATAGGGCGCCATATAGGGTGCCCTATGAGGCACAGCAAGGTCATAGCACTGTGTTTGATGGCAGCACTGTGCATTTAAACGCATGGAAATCTGAAGTAGGTGCGCTGACATGCAAAGAGGAACAGCAGTATAGTACAATGGTTAAGGCACTGACTGCTGATATAGGAGTCATGAGTTTGATCCCCAGTGTGCCTAATATGTAAGGCTAGCTGAGGCATCAGCTTTGCAATGTACGTATTGTTTCCTGCAGCACTTTATTTGTATTTTATTAATTGCTGCCAGCAAACACGCCCTCACGTGCCGTAACTGAAGGTGCCGCATAAGGCACCCTATAAGGCACTCCATAGGGCACATTATAAAGTGCACTTTCCACCACGGCACCCTATAATGTCCCCTATAGGGCATCCTATAAGTCTCTCCACAGGATAACGTATAGTGCACCTTATATGGACGGTAACCATAAGGTGCCCTATAGGGTGCCCTATAAAGCGCACTCTGAGGCACTTTATGGGTACAGTACGCTGAGGGTGTTTTTGCTGGCAGCAATAATGTACATTAAAAAGAGAGAATGCTTTGGACAGCCCTATCAAATAACCCCACTGTGGGTTTGAACCCATGACCTCTGGCTCCACAGGCAGTAAAATAACCAGTGGGCTACAGCTCTATAGCTACTAGCAAGCCCCTGGCTGGCTGCAGAGGGACTGCACGTCACCACATAGACAGTCTGCTGTGGACACCAGGATAGGGTTAGCCCACCCGTACCCATGATGCACTGCACATGCAAATCAGCTGTCTACAGATGAACACAAGATGGGGTATGCACCCCCACAGCACCTCGGCCTGGTAGGGGGAACTGACCATGTGTGTTACTGGCACAGAGTAGCTACACACCATCACATTGTGCGGGTTCTGTGCTCACCCTGTGTGTGCAGTGGGGCGCCTAGCACCAGGTCCACAGCACCTTCCATGGCAGAAATAGGCCATGCTGCAGGTCCCCAGCAGTGCTAATGTGTGAGATAGATAGTTTCTGCAGCAACACCTTGGATATATCTGTCTGTCTCAGTCAGGCGTAGCCCCTATGGACCCCTAGGAGGATTATGTACCACCACCCTCCTCCTCCAGGGCTGAGGGTGGTAAACAGGCTCTCCCATCAACAGATCCACGTTCTACCTCCCTGCAATGGTGGCAGTAGAGAGGACCATCAACCCCGGTCCTGCTGGGGAACAGACACCCTACAGGGCAGTCAATGCAGCTCTGTACACATCCATAACGCAATAGCAGACAGACATTAGGCCTGGATATGCTAAGCTGCACCCCACCACTATCTGATATTCTCCTGCAGCAAGCCTTCAGCCGCTGCACCCTGCAAGGCGCTCCATCAAGACATATACCAGCTGCAAACAGTCTGCTAGCTAGTCCATAGTGCATGTTCCTGGTGGAAATGCATGCACCCAGAACTGGGATTTCAGCATACACAACAAGCAGATAAGTCAGTGACTGGGCCCCAAAAGAAAACCCATAAATATCACATGAAAGAAATACTATATAACACTATGGGGGTGCCTAGCCATGCTGTGGTCACTGCACAATCAGGGTGAGAGTGATCTCCCAGCAGGACATGCTGAGGCCACCCTGTCTGTGTAGGTGGTGGCCGGGCACTAAAATGTCCCAGCCAGTGCCCTATGCCCTGTGCAGATGCATCCTGGCCAGGCCACCCTGTCCGGGCTATACCCATGGTACCTTGCTCCTCATTATGCACATTGGCAGGCCAATACTGGCAACAGTGCTCGTAGTGTGGACTGTGGAGGGTGTTGTCAGCCACCACATACTGGATAGACAGACACCCCCCCCCCCACACACACCTATGCCAGCATTGTGCTACTATAGAGGAGTTTAGCAGCCCTGGCCACCACACCAGTCCTGGGCACAGTACAGGCATGGATATGGTACGCAATAATGTTGGGGGTCACTCCCCAGGGTGGTAAACACTGTCAGAGACCAGACCTGAAGCACACACCACAGACATCAGAAAGATTGTTATGATGGAGCTCAATCAGCAAACTGTGCTTAACGTAGGACTTGCTATCTGCCAGTAATCATAGCAAACGTTTGATAGCTGTGTACCGTATACCCAGGTGTAGGGTGGCATTGCTAAGGTATGCAAGTGCTAGTATTGGGAGATGCACGCAGGGCCCAATGTCCTGCCTCTCCAGGAGGCATTGGCTAATGGGGCCTGTGGTTGTGGGTATGGGTGTGTCTGCCCCTGTTGGCTGCTGCTTTACGGCAGAGGTTCCCAACTCCAGTCCTGGTGTGCCAAACACTGTTCGGGTTTTCATGCTGTCCCTCATAAATATGCATGAGATACATCTGTATACCATGGGGCTGGTGCATAGATATGCAGCACAGGCATCTTTATTAGAGGCAGCATGGAACCTGAATGGTGTTTGGCCCTCCAGGACTGCATTTGAGAGACTCTGCTCTAGGTAATGCGCCTGTTTATGGTGTCTGTGCTCAGTGGGGTAAAATATAGGCGTATTAACCATGCGTACGTTCTCTGCAATAAAGGTTTGTCCTTACTATCACGGTTTAGTTGTGGGAAAAATATGTGGACTGGATTGGCAGGAGCCCCAGCTGGGCTTTGAACCTGTGACCTTCAGTTCTTGCACATACTGTCTGTGTGCACTGCACCACCATGTTGCCACAGATACACTGCATTCCCTGGGGAGTCCATGACTGTACATCCGACAGGGCATGTTTGTTGCAGTGCACGGCACCCACCTGGACAGGGCTAGGCCATGGTCTGCTGTGGCCACCAGCTACTGCCACCTCCACCACCAGTACCGCTCCATCCTTAGATTGGAGACAGCATAAACCCTGAAGGATTTGTGGCCCTCCAGGACTGCATTTGGGGGAATCTGCTCTAGGTAATGTGCATGTTTCTGGTGTCTGTAGGGTAAAATAGAGGTGTTTGAGCCATGCTTATGTTCTCTGCAATAAAGGTTCGTCTTTACTATCACTAGTTAGTTGTGGGTAAAATATGGGGACTGAATTGGCAGGAGCCCCAGATGGGGCTTGACCCTGTGACCTTCTGTCTCCAAACACACTGGCTGTGTGCACTGCACCACCGTGTTGCCACAGAGACAGTGCATTCCCTGATGATAACATGACTGTTTGTCCGAAAGGGCCTGTCTGTTGCAGTGCAATGCACCCACCTACACAGGGCTAGGCCATGGACTGCTCTGGGCAGCTGCCACTGCCCCCCTCCACCTCCAGTACCCCTGTGCCACCATGCTGACATGCCCTTCTGCTGGTGGTGCTGGTGGTACGCAGTCTCAGGCCATCCTGTGTGTGGGTAGGCGGCTGCCTATGGTGCGGGTTCTGGGGTTGGGGTGCCTGCATATTTGTCCGCACGTCCCCCAATCACCGCCTGCCAATGTTCTGTGCCCTTGGGGGTACCTGCTGGGTACTATCCCCTGTGACACTGTGCTAAACACTCTCGTGCCCATGTTGGGTCCTCTTCAGTTGCTGTCTGGCTGCTGTTCAGTTTCAGCATTCCTAAGTGCCATCTAGGCATCTGCCTAGTCTGCACTGTGCCCCAGCTGCACCACAGCATGTGCCGCCTGCAGCCCTCTGTATCCCCTTTCCCAGCATCTGTCGTTGCCCATTCCGACCTGCCCGCCCTGCTGTTGTGGAACATGTGCATGCCATAGGTAACCTGTCCAATGGAGAGGGAAACCCTGATCAGTGCTGTTTCATTGTGGGATCATTCACCTTGTATGGGGATGGAGCGTAGCCCCTTCTAAAATTCATATTTATTTTTTGCGGCTTTCTTGGGAGTGTTTTTTGATGTTTCCCATTACTATCACTATTTCCCAGCTTGAGTATAATTTTATTTTATTTTGTTGGGGTCATTTTCAATGTTTATTTGCACTTTTGTTCCGTGCACATGTATCACACTTATCACTGTTTTGTAGGTTTCCCTGGTTTTGCTGTACATTGCTGACAGAAATGGTTTCTCTTCCCTTTAAATCGGCTCTACCGCGAGGTTTTCACTCGCGTTATTTTTTGCCTTGTATTTCAGCCCCGCTCGTGTGCGGGGAGCCTCTCCCCTCCCACTCTCCACCGGGAGCCTTTCCACGCCTTTATCGCACATTAGCGCGCCACGCACATCAGCATGCACTTTAGTGCGCCGCGCACCTGTGCGGGGCACAAATACACATCATTAGCGTGCGCTGAGGTACCTTAGCGCACGCTAATGTGCGCCGCGCACATTAGCGCAGTTTAGTAAACATACCCCTAAATGTCGTTAAACAATTGTAATGTCTAAATGTTTATAAGTAACCTAATGTTAAATGTAACCCTCCAATTGTGATGTGACGTGACCACCTTGATTGAAGGATAAGGTGGCATACAAATCTAAATAAATAAATAAGAGATCACTCGTTCTGCCACGTCATGAGAGAATAAAGAAGGAATATGGCTTTGCATTATGATACATGGTGACAGTGCAATAGATTGTCAGTTTTAGAGGTCTGTATCGACCATCATCTACTTTGTTACTATGTAAGTTACACATCTGTACTGGAATGGTTCAACTTTTGGTACTTTTCTTTAAATAAATCCATGAAAGTACAGAGGTTATATCTGTTGAATTGCTCTATATTTCTTACTTGTTTGTGTACAAATACAGTATCATTTGTGCTCCTACACAATATTTGATGCAAGTTCAGTTTAAAATGCATTATGGCAAAGGACAAATGTGGACTACACGCGAAACCCCACCTCCAGAGATACTTCAGACTTATCAAGTGGGATGTAACAGATGCACTATGCATTCAAGGTAGCACACTAATAGTTGTGGAAATGAAAATAAGAAAAGCACACTTTTTTTTAAAGTGAACAATTTTTCGAAGATGATTGCATGTAGAGTTTTACCCTGGGTTGTTTTCTAGAAATAAATTAAGGTTAACCAAGACCCTGCTCACTGGCATAGAATACTTCTTACTGAGTGACTAGGCTGACTTCAATCCATACTGATAACTGCAGACCCTTTGATAAAGTCGAAAATGTCAGCTCATTTAGAAATTACTCATAACAACTGGTTGTGTGATTATAGCTTTTATAAAGCTACAAACTGCTATTTTTATATGTATGCTTCAACATGAATTTTCTTCCAGACCTTTAGAAAACTATTTGATAGTTTTGAAGCCCAGGTCAAAAGGGCCAGTCTGAAAAATGAAGGTTCTTGTGTCTTCTTTCCAGGAAAGAATGAGTGCAGAAAATGTTAGGAAGGTGGGAGGGAAATTCTGCAATGGCTCAACAAATTTTATGTAGATAGTGATGAAATCCAACTGCTATCCAGCTGAATCATTCCATTTAGCTGGACTACATCAATACTACTCTTAACATTAAATGGATGTATTTATTTTTATTTATTTATTTAGTCGGTTTTTATATACAGTCCCTTCCAGAGATCAGGGGCAGTTTACAGTGAACAAACCAGTTACGGAGGACAATTAAAACAAACCATAAAAACCTTTCAACTATATTCAAAGTAGCTGCCTGGATCAGGAGCCATTAGTTGGGGAGCAACACTATATATAACATCAACTATATACATTTATCCCTCACTTGGTTTGCAGCTTGTCGTGCTGTGAGGGCTTGTGTGCATCAGTGATGCTGAGGGCTAAGCTATCGGTGGTTTAACTACTGGCAGGATCTCCCAAGATAGATAGGTCTCAACTGAGGTGCCAGACCAAGACCCTCTTTTGGTATGCAGCTTGTCGTGCTGTGAGGGCTTATGTGCATCAGTGATGCTGAGGGCTAAGCTATCGGTGGTTTAACTACTGGCAGGATCTCTCAAGATAGACAGGTCTCAGCTGAGGTGCCAGACCAAGACCAACCACCCATCTGGGTAGCAGCAGTATGGGACAGTGTTGGGGATCACATTTCTGTCACAACGGTAACACTAAACTTAAACTGCACGGAGGAAAGGCCTGGCAATCAACTTCTGAATCTTGCCATGAAAACCTAGTGGATAGTCACAACAAAACGAATTGCACTATAGTGCTGGAAAATCAGACCCCCAGGTCGGAAGGCACTCAACTAGCTACTGGGGAGGAGCTGAAGACTTTTCAGAGTAAAGTCAGCATTTATGATGTGGTTGGATCAAAGCTCTCGGGACGTCTGACTGCTGATGTAGCTGCGAATGAAATGAGAGTCAGAAGCTGCAAAGATGTCTGAGATATTGGGACATGGAATGTATGAAGCATGAACCAAAGGAAGTTGGAGGTGGTCAGGAATGAAATGGAACGTGTAGAACTTGATCTGTTGGGAGTCAGTGAACTAAAATGGACTGGCATCGGGCACTTTGCATCAGATGATCACATGGTCTACTATGCTGGAAATGAAAGACAAAGAAGAAATGGTGTTGCATTTATAATAAAGAAGAAACTTGCAAGAACTGTAAAGAAATGCAATCCAGTCAGTGAATGCTTAATCTCTATTCATCTACGAGGAATGCCTATCAACACAACTATAATTCAAGTATATGCCCCAACAACAGCTGCAGCAGAGGATGAAATTGATGAATTCTATGAACAAGTATAAGCTGAAATTGACAGAACATGCAAACAGAATATCCTGATAGTCATGGGTGACTGTAACACAAAAGTTGACAACAAAGAAGAAGGCAAAATGGTTGGAAAATATGGACTTGGCAACAGAAATGAAGCTAGAGAAAGGCCGATAGAATTCTGCAAGGCCAACGATCTATTCATCTCAAACACTTTCTTCCAGCAACACAAGCGGCGACTGTACACATGGACTTCACCCAATGGATTGTACAAAAATCAAAGTGACTACATCTGTGGAAGTCAACGATGGAAAAGCTCTATAACATCAACAAAGATAAAATCTGGAGCTGACTGTGGTACAGATCACCAATTACTAGCATGCAAACTCAAGCTAAAGTTGAAAAAGAGCAAGCCACTCATGAATGTAGCAAAATATGACCTTGAGAATATACATCTGGAATTTAAAGACTGCCTGCAAAATCGATTTGCTGCTTTAGATACAAATGACAGAGCTCCAGAAGAGTTATGGAATGAAATCAAGAAGGATGTGTTGGAAGAAAGCGAGACGTCTCTACAAAATGTGAAAAAGCAAAAACGGTCAAAATGGATGATGGAAGAAACTCTGAAAAGAGAAAGAGAGGCAATCGCAGAACTCAACAGATTTCCAATGTGCAGCAAGACAAGACAAGGAAACGTACTACAATGATGCATGCAAGGAAATAGAAGCAGAAACTATTAGAGGAAGAAGAAGATTGGCTTTCCTAAAGCTACGAAAGTTAAAGAAAAAATTCCAGCCTCTAATTTGAATGTTACAAGATGCTCACGGTTCTATGTTGAATGATGCTGGGAAGATCAAGAAAAGGTGGAAAGAATATACCAAGTTTTTATATGATACAGATCAAGTGGACAAAGTCATTTTAACCTATACCTTATGATCAGGAACTATCAGTGATGAAAGAAATCAAAGCAGCATTGAAAGCCTTATCAAAGAACAAAGCACCAGGCACTGATGGCATTCCCATAAAAACATTACAGCAATCTGAAGCTGCTTTTACCATACTTACAAGGCTCTGGCAGGAAATTTGGAAAACAACATCATGGCCAACTGAATGGAAAAGATCTGTGTTTATACCAATACTAAAGAAAGGTGATCCAACTGACTGGAAATTTTCGCATAATCGCCCTGAACCCACATGGCAGCAAGATTCTACTGAAGATTATTCAATAGAGACTACAACCATTTATTTATTTAACCTTTCTTATATACCGCGCTATTACAATATCAGTGCGGTTTACAGTAAAACAACATATTACTATGTGGTCGGGCCACATAGAATTTACATTGAACAAGGGTTAGAAACTTGGATTCAACAGGGAATAAACATATCTACAACGTTATTTACAGCAATATATACAGTACAACTTATGTATTGGGGTGAGGCCCCATGTTATTCAGTATGTTAGATTCTGGGTAGTGTTTCACGAATAGATAATGCTTGAGTGCCTTCCGAAATTGGGATTGGCTGGAAATGGTATGCATGTCGGCTGGGAAGGCATTCCAGGCCAAGGGGGCACAGATTGAGAAAGCTCTGTTAGAGGCTGTCTTTGTGCAAGTGGTCATTTGTTTGGGAATCAGCAATGTGCTGGCCATTACAGATCGTTTTGTTCTATATGGATGTGAATAATGGATCAATTCTTTGATGGCTGGGGAAGATTGATTGTTCAGGGCTTTGAAGGTAATGATTAGAATCTTGTATAGGAGTCTTGCGTGAATGGGCAGCCAGTGCAGATTCATCAGAATTGGGGAGATATGGTTCATTCGAGGTGTCCCGGTCAGTACTCTTGCTGCGGAGTTCATAGCCATTTGGAGTGGGTGAAGAGTTGCCTTTGGGAACCCGTATAGGATACTGTTAGTGTAGTCGAAATGTGGGAGAACCAATGCTTGGTAAATTGTTCGGAAGTCACTAGGGTCTAAAAGTGGTCAAAGATGACGGAGAGTTCGTATTTCGTGATATATTGTTTTTACTGTGTTTTTTATATGAGCTTTCATGTCCAGTCTCTGGTCTAAGGTGATCCCGAGGTAGCGGATTGAAGATTTGGTTGTCAGTTCTGCATTCTTGACTTTTAATGTTGTTGGGGGGATGAAAGCTTGATTTTTTGTAACGAAGAGGACGTCTGTCTTGGTGTGATTGATCCTGAGATTTTGCGTGTATAACCAGTCTGCTATTACATCAAAGCACTTTGTTATAGGGGAGAAGTCTGGTTGCTGAATTGTAAATGGCATAAATAGCAGGATATCATCTGCATATGCTAAGCACTGGACGTTGAACGAGCGTATTAGGGAGCAGATGGGTTGCATGTAGATGTTAAACATCAGTGCAGAGAGGGATGATCCTTGGGGTACCCCTTGTTTCTGCATGAATGGTTCAGAGGTTGTGGTGCAGGTTCTTACATATTGCCATCTGTTAGATAGGAAAGATTTGCACCATTTTAGAGCAGATCCTTCAATTCCTTTCTCCTTAAGATGCTCAACAAGTATTTGATGGCTTACGGAATCGAATGCAGCTGCAATATCCATAAATATGAGGATAAAGCCTTGTCGAACATTATCGATGCCTGATATTAGTGTGTTAAAAAGGGTGATAAGGAGGGTTTCCACACCATGAGCTTCCCTAAATCCATGTTGGGCTTGGTCTAGGGGTTCTTCCTTGTCAATGTGTTGCTGTATTTGTTGTTGTGCTACCTTTTCAATTATTTTGGCAAGCATAGGGATGCTTGATATTGGCCTATAGGATTCTACTTTTGAGGGGCCTATCTTGTAATTCTTCAGTAATGGTCTGATGGATGTGTTTTTTAATTTTTGTGGAAATTCACCAGATGAGAGTGACTGGTTGAGAATTTTACCTATGAACTGGCTTAGCTCATGGCGCATCTCTATTATCCAGTGTGCCAGGCACGGGTCACTAGGTGCTGTGGATGTGTTGATGGAGGCAATGATGTCTTCTATCTCCTTGTTTGATATGATTCTGAATTCGGATAGGGTGGCTGTGGGGGTTGATTGGTGCTGAGGGATGCTGACTGTGCAGTGTGTGCTTTTGTCAGTTAGAATCATCTTTGATTGAAGGTAATCCGAGTATGCCTGTGGGTGAAGTAAGTCAGACTGGTCAAGAGTTGGTTCTTTCACTAGTGTCCTTACGATGTTGAATAAGTCATGTGGTTTATTCATTGATCGTTTCAGTAGGTTCGTATGGAATTGTTTCCTTCTCTCATCTATTGTAGATCGGTGTTTTGTTAGGTGAGCTTTATATTCATTGAGAGTTTCGGGGTATCGTGATTTTCGCCAGCGTCTTTCCAGTTTACGTAGGTGGATTAGAGAAGATCGGAGTTCTTTGGAGTACCAGACTGCCTGTTCCCGTTTCCTTGGTTTTTCGCATGTGGTCGGGCGAATAGAAGTGGCAGTGAGGCTGTTATTCCAGTTGTCGACCATTTCATCTAGGTCACTGGCAGTGCTGTCAAGCAGTGGAAGTACTTGATCGAGTATTTCTTCTTTGACAAATGTTCTAAATCTCCTTAGAGGCATTTTTTGGGAGGTTAAGGCTCTGTTAGCATTCTGACTGTGTGGCTTGCTGGGCATCTGGAATCTGAGTAGACTATGATCAGACCAGGGTACTGGAGTTATGGATAAAGCTATGTCAGGAGTTGAATCTGATGCGATATGCGGGGCGAATATCAGGTCTAGTTTGTTTCCTTTTATGTGTGTAGGTTCATTTACTAATTGTTTGTATCCCAACTCTTCTAGTGCTTCGAGGAAGGCGGTCGCCTGAGATTCCTGTAGGGTAGGTAGATTGAAATCACCCAAGAGCCAGTTTTGGGATCTTGATTTGTTTGCACAGCAAGCTATGTTAATTATTGCCGAAAGATCGTCTTCTGAGGGTATTGGTGCTCTATAAAATAAATTGATTGTGTATCGGTCATTCTCTATTGTGATTGAGTCAAGGTGGGTTGTGCTGGTGGCGTTATTCAGACGGAATTGTAATTCGGACCTTGCGATGATGAGGGCTCCACCTCCTTTCTTATTGGTTCTGTGGCAGTTGTAGATAGAAAAACCGGGGGGGGGGGGGTAGCATTTGATTGAGCAGGACATTATCATATTCAGATAGCCAGGTTTCTGTAATCATCAATATATCTAGGTCATGGATGGATATTAGATCGATGACTGCCAGCCATTTTGAGCGTATCGATCTAGCATTGATGAGAGTGCATTTAAGTGGCGGTTGTTGTTTGGCTGGTTGATGTTTTTTGCGTTGTTGTAAGGAGATGTGGAGCAGGTGTGAGTGAGGCGTGTGAATAGTGTCCGTTGAGGAGTGGTATGGGTTATCTGACCATCTCTTTCCATTGCTCTGAAGTATGGGAATGGCATTGCAGCCTGATTTATAGGCATTCGACCCCGTGGGGAATCCGATAAGAAAATAGATACTAACTAAGGTTAGAAATAGGTGCATTTTGGGGGGGCGGAGCCTGATGTCCAGCGGGGTAGACGCTTCGTGCTGAAGCTCCCGAGGGGCCTACTCAGAATCCTGACTTAATATCTACATAAACTTAATATTTTGCTCCGGACTCACCGGGGTGCCTTGGGGGGAATGGCGGCCCCCAGGCCAGTGCGCTTGGACTTTGGGTCTCCCTCTTCTTCACATGGAAAACGCTCCAAAACAGAGGTGTCTTCCCCACCAAAGCTGGTTCCATTTCGGGTAAGCCCCGAAATGCAGCAGGAGCTCTTGGAGGAAATACATGGTGTGAGGGAACTGGTGCAGTCCAACGGAGAAGCGCTCCGAGCCATGCGAGAAGATTTCGGTATGCTTCAGGACCGGCTTGAAGGTCTTTCACTACGGCTGGACAACATGGCGGGGGTCCTCGATTCGCACGCGGTGCGCTTGGTGAACTTGGACAAGGCTGAGCGTCAGATACAGAATCTTCAAAAAGAGTTAGAGGATTGCAATAATCGAGCCCGTCGCAACAATGTCAGGCTCATAGGAGTACCAGAGGGTGCGGAAGCAGGAGATCTCAGAGAATTTCTGGTTAAAACTCTTCCCTCCTTGCTGAAGATTACCTTTTACGGAGCTCTGGAAATTGACTGCGCATATCGTGCTCCCACCAACATCGCACTTAATCGGACGACCCCCCGACCCATTATCTTTCGATTACTGAGGTATCAGCAAGTTGAGCAAATTTTCAAAGCTGCCCGGGTGATTCAACATCTGCAGTTTGAAGATCATAAAGTCTCTTTCTTCCCCGACTTGGCAAAGGCCACAGCTGACCGGCGGAAGGGACTCCTTGCTTTTCGACCTAGACTTCAACAGTTACAGGCTCGCTTTGGCCTCTTATACCCGGCGAAGCTCAGAGTGACTCTCCATAACCAAACTAGCACCTTCGAAGATCCTGCTCTGCTAGCAACATTTTTAGATTCCAAAGAGGCAGACCAGATGCGCTAAGCCAACAACTCGGATAAGACTCCGCTGGAACTGCCCGTCATTGTGAATGACCCGACGTGGTGATCATTGTCTGGAATAGAGACTGCCTGGACCTTTCTTTCTTTAATATCTACCTTTCTCGGTCTCCTTTTCCTCCATGATGTGCACCTCGGTTGGACTCGGGGCACGCACAGCTATACCGCTTATCTGTCTCAATAAGGCCTTCTCTGGGGTTTCACCCCGCAGACATCAGGTCGCCAGTAATTTCTGGGGTTTTGCTTCTTCTCTAAGGCACTTCGGTGCTTCTCCTGTTATATAGGGCGCTTCATGATTTTATTGGTTTATTTTTTATCAGATCGTGTGTATAGTCATTTATAGTTGATATGAGGGACATTGCGCAACTCGTTGCGTCATCATGTTTCTTTCTCAGAATGTTTGACTTTGTTGTATGGCCTTCTATAAGTTCTTGTCATTGAACGGAAGAGGCATTAATGGTCCAATCAAAAGAATGACCGTTCTTAGTTATTTTAATCATGACCATACTGATGTAGTGTTTCTTCCGGAATCCCATTTCACCTTCGTTGAACTATTGAAACTCACTGCCACACCTTATATGATGGCTGCCTCTTCTCCCGCTGTTTCCAAGCGGTGCGGGGTAGCCATCTTGGTTGAGAAATCTTTGCCACCCACTGTAATGGATACTAGCTTTGATGGGGAGGGTAGTTGGGCCTGTGTGTATTTTGGGTTGGAGATGGTGAATTTCCGTGTAGTTGTGTTTGTGCTCCGAATGTGGATGACCCTGTCGCTGTTACCCGGTGGTGACTTTTGCTAAGTATTTGATCTTCTGATAGATAGATTGTTGCCTAGAACGCGTGGTCTACCCAAGAGTCTTTACACTCTGCCAGCTCTGATGAAAGATCTTGTGCGAGTAGATATATGGAAACTGCTTTACCCATCCGACCTAGAGCTCACCTTTCTCAGCCCCCCCATCACTCACAATCTAGATCTGATTTTTTCTTCTCTCTCTCCTCAGTACTACTTTTCCAAGTGGACATATACTCCTGATAGGTTAGCTAATTGGAAAGCCATCCAGAGCACTTGATGCTGGACATGCCATGTGGCCTCTGGTCTACTAAACTCCTGTTAAGTATGATTGTCCCGCATCACAGTATTACTGGAGTCTGGTCTGGGGTCGTCTTCATTCTATTTTATATTTTCCGGAACCCCTCTTTGGGGAGATTGTGGGGCTCCGCTCAGCTGCGGGGATCCCCTCTCTTCCTAAATTGGCTTGCTTCCTTTTAGCCTTTATGCCGGGCCTTGCTATTTCCTGGTTCCTCACTCACGAAATCTTGGGAAAATAGCTCTTTTTTGAGCTCTAATGAACGGTAATCATACTTGTTTTCATTGCAAATATGTGCAAAACCCCTCATATGTTAGCCTCTTCCGTTCAAATCACTCACTATTGGTCTTGTTAGAAGATGCTCCACGATTATGTTCAAACTATTCAATGTTCTCAGTTGACGGTTTGATTCTGTATTAATCTCTGTCACATGCTCATCCGGTATCATAGACTCTACTTCTGTTTGTTTGATGTACAATAATTATTGTATGTAAGCGCGTATATGATGATCCTTATCAGCTTAGAGAAGAAGCATTGGGGTGGGGGGTAACTGGGGTTGTTTTCTTTATCGTGTGTGTGTAATTGTTTCTTTTGGTGTGTTGTTACTTTTGTTTGTTGCAAAATGAAAATAAAAGTTTAAAAAAAAAAAAAGAAATAGGTGCATTTTTAGTTGCTTTGAGGATCTTTGTTTGTAACGGAGTGATTTTTGCTTGTTTGAACAGGAATGGATTATGCTTGTGGGAAAGGGAAGGGATGTTCAGCCAACTATGATATTGAATGTATAAGACAAGTTCTCAAACGACAAAAAGTTCTACCACACATATTTAAAACAAATACCAGCTTGAAAAGGTATTTATTTCCTAGGCTGTGGGAAAGATGCTTGCCTGGAATGGCGTATTATCTAGCCTTTGTATAATTACTGATTCTGAGCAGATAACTTATCAGGTAGATCGAGCAGTCTAGAAACAGTACGTTTAGATAGTAAACTGGCTTTATAGTTATAACTAGTGACTTGCAAGTTAGTAACCTTTAAAGGTCCCGTTAGTGTGAGCTGTCAGTACTTGCGTTTCAGTGTAGTGGTAAGAAAACTTCGGGTTCAGGTTTCTCCTCGGTCGTTTCTGGTGGTGTGGGCCTCCGCCTAAGGGCCACGCCAAAGGGCCCTCTGGCGCGGGCCCGCCAGGCGTGGGCGCGCCCAATGGCGCTTCCTTTTAAATGGTGAGGCGACTGCCCCGATTGGGCAAGTCGCCCGAAGATGGCCGCTGCTCCCTCTGCTGTCTGGCTCGATCCCCCGATGGGGAGAGCCGCTGATGGTGGCTGGCGGGAGTGTCTCTCAGTGCCCGATGGCGCTTCCTTTTAAATGGTGAGGCAACTGCCCCGATTGGGCAAGTCGCCTGAAGATGGCCACTGCTCCCTCTGCTGTCCGGCTCTGCTGTTCCATACCTGGAACAAGAACTACGTGAAGTGAAAGCAGTGTTCAGGAAAGAGCGAGGAATAGAGACATCATCGCGAATGCAAGATGGATCCTTGAAAAGACTAAAGAATACCAAAAGTATATCTATTTGTGTTTTATTGACTACAGCAAGTCTTTTGACTGTGTAAACCATGAGAAACTCTGGGCCACATTAAGAAGCACGCATATACTAGAACACCTGATTTTTCTCTTGCACAATCTGTACATTGATCAAGAAGCAACAGTTTGAATGGAACAAGGAGAAACAGAATAGTTTAAATCAGCAAAGGTGTATGACAAGGCTGCATATTTTCCCCCTACCTGTCTAATTTACATGCAGAACAAATCATCAAAGAAGCCGGATTGTATGAAGACAACAAAGGTGTGAAGATTGGTGGAAGACTCATCAACAACTTTCGCTATGCTGATGAGACCACATTACTGACTGAAAGTGAAGATGATCTGAAACATTTGCTTCTCACGATCAAGGAACATAGCTTTAAAATTGACCTGCACCTTAATGTAAAGAAGACAATCATGACAACTGGCAAAATCAATAAGTTCATCATTGATGGAGAAGAAATTGAAATCATGGATAACTTTAACCTACTTGGATCAACTATCAATAAAGAAGCAACAAGCAGTCAAGAAATCCAACAATGCATTGCTCATGGCAGAATGGCAATGAAGGACCTAGACAAGATTCTCAAGAGCAGAGATGTCTCTCTCCATACAAAGTTTCAATTCATTCAAGCCATGGTATTTTCAATGATATCATATGGATGCGAAAGATGTACAGTGAAAAAGTTAGACAGGAAGAAAATTGATGCCTTTGAATTATGGTGATGGCAGTGAATACTGCGTATACCATGGACTGCCCAAAGAACAAACCAGTCAGTACTAGAGGAGATCAAACCTAAGCTTTCTTTAGAAGCTAAGATGACAAGACTTCGTCTTTCATACTTTGGGTACATCATGCAAAGAGAGAGATTAGAGAAAGACATCATGCTTGGCAAGATAGAAGGTCAATGCAAAAGAGAAAGGCCAGCAATGAGATGGATCGATACAATAACAGCAGCTACGGATGCCAGACTGTCAACAATGAGCCACCTGACTGAAGACCAAACACAATTTAGGACAACTATCCAGAGGGTCACCATGAGTCGACACCAACTCGACGGCACTTAACAACATATACATTTATATTGGTTGTGGGACAAGGGTGAACACGATGTACTTTAGGAATTGTTGTTATAATATTCAGTGAATAGTTGTGTCTAGTTCTTTCCTAAATGTTTGGAGGTTTTTGATAGACCTGATAGGGTCTGGCGGAAGGTTCCATAGTTTGGGTGCAGTGTAAGTAAAGGTCCTGTTGCTGGTTGCTTGTTTTGTTCTACGGATTGATGATGGTATTGAAAGTGGATTTAGATTGCTGTTTCTTCTGCTCCTAGTCTCTGCTTGTGTCTGAATCTTAGTTGTAAGGAAGGAGGGTGAGATGTTATGGAGTATCTTAAAAGTGTTAATTATTACTTTATATTTTATTCTACTCATTATTGGAAGCCAATGTAGATCCTTAAGAATCGGTGTAATATGATCTGTCAGGCATTCTTTAGCTATTATTCGGGCAATCACATTTTGGGCTAGTTGTAAGGTATTGATTGTCTTTTTGGGAAGACGCTGGAATAAACTGTTGCAGTAGTCCCAGTGCGGAGTTATAAGCGCTTGGACTACAGTTCGGAAATTGCTGGGTACTAAGAGAGATCTTAGGTTCTCGATTAATCTTAGTTTAAAGAATATAGTCTTGGCTGTTTGTCTTACATGGAATGACATACTGAGGGATTTTTCCAAGGTGATTCTCAGGTATTTTACCTCCTGTTTTGTTTGAATAGTGGTGTTTTGTATCTTGACTTCAGTGTGGGGAGGGGGGGTGAAGTTTTGGTTTCTTGTTGTGAACAAAATTTCAGTTGTTTTGAAGTTGCTTTGGAGGTTGTTCTCGCAAAGCCAGGACTCAGCTTCGAGGATTCAGTCAATAATGTTGTGATAGACTGGGTTTTTTATATTTACTGGGGTAAATAACATAATAACCTGGATTGATTTCACTATACCAATAACACAGGAGATAGAAAATATAGTGGGCACCCTTAATACAACCACCTCCCCAGCCGACCCATGCCCAGTGGAATGGATCAAAGCTGCAAAGAACCAACTAAGCCATCACCTACACAAAATCGTGAAGGAGTCCCTCCAACAAGGACACCTACCACAAATACTAAAGCAAGCCATGATACGACCAATCCTCAAAGGCAACATGCTGAGAACCTCCGATCCAAAATCTTACTGCCCTATCTCAAGCCAACCATTTATCTCAAAAATCATCGAAAAAGCAGTTCAAAGACAACTGCAGGATCACGTCGATCTTCATGCTCCGCTGGACGTGCACCAACATGGTTTCAAACCACATCACAACATAGAAACTCTACTCATCTCCCTCTTTGACAACCTCCTGAGAGGCCTAGACAACATAAAGAACAGATTCCTACTAATTTTCATTGACATCTCGGCTGCCTTTGACACGGTATCACACTCCATATTCCTACAGCGCCTACAAGAAATCGGACTATGCAAAAACACGCTAAAATGATTCACCTCCTACCTGAGCAATCAAACTCAGCCAAGTCAAATGTGGAGACAGAAAATCAACTCAGTTTCCCATTACGCAAGGATCGGCCCTATCATCAATCCTATTTAAATTATATATCCAACCCATATGCAGCAGCATCAAATAACACAGAATACAATATCACCTTTACGCAGATGATATCATGGTGTATACCCCAATTGACCTGAGCGCACCTGATATAACCTCAATGACCAAGTGCCTTGACAATATGAACGCCTGGCTCGCCAACAATAACTTGAAGGTGAACTTTGATAAGACAGAAGCAGTGTTCCTTTCCAGAAGCCAGACATAAACATCCTAAATAAATAAATAAAGGATGAGGTAAAGTATCTAGGCATCACCTTAGACAAGAACCTGAACCTACAATCACACATAAATAAGACTGCAGCGAAAGCATACCACCGTTTAAAGCTCATCAGGAGACTTAAACCAATCCTCAGCCAGGAACATTTCCGCACAGTATGCCTGCCAAACAGTCATCATCCCGATACTGGACTACGGAAACTCATTATACCAGGGTCTTCCCAAGCAGTCTGTCCATCCTCTTCAACTGGTTCAGAATACTGCAGCACGCATTATATCACAGGCACTGCCAAATATGAACACATTACACCCATACTTCAACAGATGCACTGGCTCCCTATAATAGCACAGGCGAGATTCAAATACAGGCCATAGTATCCAAAGACACAAGCAGCAGGCCTAGGCAAATCTAAGGCAGCAACAGACTCCGAACTCCCGCAGGATTCCATAAGAAAAAACAAGTTACATCCAAAAGGGTTATTTCACTCTCAGCGCCGGATCTATGGAACTCCCTCCCTGAAGAATTAAGAGCCCAAAATTACCTCAAGGACTTCTGCAAATCCCTCAAAACCACCTGTTCGTGGATTCATACGGACAAGTAATATAACTTTCAAGCAGCCTGCACGCCTTAATGAGAACTGAGAACCAACTCCCGATAGTTTATGTGTATGTCCTGTCATCCCCCTCCTGTTAAATATTTCTAACTACTTTGATTGAAGGATAAGGTGGTATACAAAACTGGTTAAATAAATAAATATCATCGGCATATAAGAGGTAATCTATTTTATGCTTTTTGAAGATTGAGCAGATTGGCTGAAGGCTAAGGTTAAACAGAAGAGCTGATAATGCTGAGCCTTGAGGAATTCCCTGTTCTTGTGGGAAGGTCATAGAGAACTCTTGGTGAATTCTTACATATTGGTGATGTATGACTTAAATCATTGCAGGGCAGTACCTGCTATTACTAATTGAGCCAGTCTAGCAAGGAGTATATTATGATCCACGTTGTTAAAGGCTGAGGCAATGTCTATGAAGACAAGTATGAAAGCTTGATTAGTACTATCCATGCCACAGATGAGGGAGTCAAACAGGACCATTAGTAAGGTTTCCACTCCGTGGTATGGGCAGAAACCATACTGGTGTTCGTCAAGGGGGTAGTTTGAGTCAAATGTAGCCCTATAACTGAATTTGAACTATTTTTTTCAATGATTTTTGCTAGAAAGGGGATGCTTGCAATTGGTCTATAGGAGGTGGGATCATCTTTATTTAGGGATCTGTTCTTGAGTATAAGATGAATGGTGGCGTGTTTGAGATCATTTGGCATTGTCCCTAGGAGGAGGGACTGGTTCACTATGCCGAGTAATAAGGGGGCTAGCTCAGATTTAGTTGCCTTTATCCAAGCTATGGGAAATGGATCCAGGTGAGAAGTGGTTGTGTTGATTTTAGTAATGGTATCAAGTAACTGCTTCTCCTTGATAGTGCAAAGTGTGTTCCATTTATTGGGGGTGGGCGGGGGGATATGGATGAGTTATACGTTTAAATTTGGAACTGCATATTCAGTGGTTTTACCTGAACACATCAGGCCACTGAATACTGACCATAAATATATGTGACTAAATCATCCACTTATCTTTAAGCAGTAGTCGTGCTTTTGAATATTGATCCCTTCATGTTTACGAAGATTCACAAGCTCTTTCTCCAATGCCTGGTCTTTTGATGCATGCAGAATCCTGCTGTAAAATTGGCCTTTCAATTAAATAAATATTGGATTACCAGAGTATTTGTTGAAAACTTTGCAGTTAGCTCAAAATGCTGCAGCACAGATTATAATTGGTGTAAGAAAATATGATCATATAACGCCTATAGTGTTTGATCTTCATTGGCTACCTATCAAATATCGCCTGTAATTTATCCGTGTATACTATTTAAACTAGTTCATCTATGTATGATTGAATTATCAACTGTTCTAAAACTACATATAATTTTTCCAACAGATTGTGCTCTAGTTCACAGTGGGGCATGCTTACTAAACTTTGGGTGTGTAGCATGCGTTCAACACCCCAGAAATGAGTGTGGGGGTAATGGAGGTGTGCCTGATATGTCCCCATGAGGCTAGTATGGGTTTCGTGCCACTTCCATGCTATGCTATTTAACTTGATTGTGGGTGCACTTGCCTCTACCCAGTGAGGTAGTGGTAAGTGTACACATGCTACATGCAACATTGGCAGCATGTATGCATCAAGAATGCTTGCGCTAACCGCAATATGCACGATCTGCACCTGCACAGCCCAGTCTCTGCCCCATGCCATACCTCAGGGTTAGCATGGGATTTTTTAGCAGAGATGCATTTCTGGCACAGAATAAATGTTACCGAGGTGTACTTGGCACATGCTATATCCTGCACTACCCATTAGCGCAGTTTAGTAAACATGCCCCAAAGTGTATTATCTGTACCCTCAACAGCTGATGTACCGAAAGGATGCAATTTTATAATGAGTTGCTAAAATTATGTGTCATCATGTGCCAACAACATGCATAAGTCATATATTTTCAATGACTTATGTGTAGAGATGAGCCCTTATGCATGTGCTTCAGGCGGTCGTTAGTCTATAAGTATGTGCATAAGACAGATGGCGTGGGTACAGCATGGCTGAAATTTGGGCTAAGTGCAAATCTATATCACAAAGAGAGGAAGACAGGAATCTATATTTGGAGAAACTTAGAAAAGCTAGCAAAGTAGTCAGGAAAGCAAAGGTACAAAAAGAAAAAATAGCCAATGAATAAAATGCGGGGATAAGACATTTTTCAGACATGTTAGTAAGAGGAGGAAGGGCAAAGTGGTATTGTCAGACTCAAGGGAGCAGGCGAAAATATGTAGAAACTGATGAGGATAAAGCAGAAATGCTTAACAAATATTTCTGTTCTGTGTTCACAGATGAAGGGCCTGGAGCAGGACCTCAGAAAACATCCACAAATAGCAACAGAAGCGACGGGAATCGTGAACAATTTTTGGAAGGCTGTGTTTGAGAGAAACTAACTAAACTAAAAGTAGACAAAGCCATGGGTCCAGATGGGATACATCCAAGATTACTGAGGGAACTTGGGGACGTTCTAGCAGCTCCACTCTCGGACCTTTTCAATGCCTCTTTGGAGTCGGAAGTGGTGCCAGAGGACTGGAGAGAGGCACATATGGTCCCTTTACACAAAAGCAGACGTAAGGATGACATTGAGAACTACAGGCCAGTTAGTCTAACCTCTGTGGTTAGTAAATTATTGGAAAGGCTACTAAAGAAAATAGTGAGGTTTCCGGAGTCCAGTGGATTGCAGGATCCAAGGCAGCCTGGATTCACCAGAGGCAGATCTTGTCAGACAAATTTGATTGATTTCTTCATTGGGTGCCCAGGGAGTTGGACTGAGGGAGAGCCCTAGATGTGGTGTTTTTAGATTTCAGTAAAGCCTTTGACACCGTTCTACACAGGTGACTTATAAACAAACTGAGCACCCTAGGGATGGATCCTAAAGCTACTGATTGGGTTAGAAATTGGTTGAGTGGGAGGAGACAAAGGGTACAGGTAAATGGAGCTCACTCTGAGGAGAATGAGGTTACCAGTGGTGTGATGCAGGGATCTGTCCTTGGTCTGATTCTTTTTAACATCATTGTTAGTGATATTGCGGAAGGATTATTGGGTAAGGTTGCTTGTTTGCAGATGATACCAAAATCTGCAATAGAGTAGACAAACAGAAAGGAGTCGACAACACGAGGAGCGATCTAGCTAAACTTGAAGAATGGTCTAGAATATGACAGCTGAAATTTAATTCTAAAAAATGCAGAGTTATGCATTTAGGCTGCAAAAATTCAAAAGAGGTGTATAGTGTATGGGGGTGAGGTACTTCTGTCCACAAAAGAGCGGGACCTGGGTGTAATTGTATCTGACGATCTTAAAGTAGCTAAACAGGTAGAAAAGGGCACTGCAAAAGTCAGAAGGTTGCTTGGGTGTATAGGGAGAGGAATAGCCAGCAGAAAAAAAGGAGGTGATAATGCCTCTGTATAAGTCTCTGTTGTGACCTCATTTGGAGTGTTGTATGTAATTCTGGAGACCATACCTTCAAAAGGATATAAAGAGGTTGGAGTTGGTACAGAGGGTAGCTACTAAAATGGTTAATGGTCTTCATTATGAAGCATATGAGGACAGACTTAAAGATCTTAATATGTATACCTTAGAGGAAAGACAGAATAGAGGTGATATGATTGAGACATTTAAATACCTCTGTAGCATAAATGCACAGAAGGACAGCCTCTTTCGATTGAAAGCAAGCTCTGCTACAAGGGAACATAGGATGAGATTGAAAGGAGATAGACTCAGGAGTAATATGCGGAAATAATTATTTTCGGAAAGAGTGGTAGATGCGTGGAATAGTCTCCCAGTGGAGGTGGTAGACACAAGGACAGTATCTGAATTCAAAAAAGCATGGGACCAACACAGAGGATCTCTAAAGGAAAAAAGGGGACTGTTGTAGTAGTTGATATGGAAGGGTTGACTAGATAGGCCATGTGGTCTTTTCTGCCGTCATGTTTCTATGTTTCTACATGCGCAAGTTATATGATATTGTAACTTAGGTTTATTGTTTAAAAAATCTAGCCACGATCATTTCCACCAGTTCTGGGGCTGGCGTAAGTGCTCCTTCCTAGGTTTTAGGCCTGTTTACTACTACTTATGCCACTGTTTTATAAAGTTTATGCATACTTTACTTTATCAAATAGGCCTCAAATATGTACAAGAGTTTATAAAATTACCCTCCCCGAGGTTATGTGCTCTTATATTTTTTCAGTCCTTTATGTTGTGTGATGTACAGGATATTTTAGCCTTTCGTAAAGGCAGAAAGACTTATTTTTTTTCATTTGGCCTTTGACCAATAATAGTAATGAGTGTGATATCTTAATGTAGTTTTCCTAACAAATTGCCAGATTTTATGAATGTGTTTTATTGGAGTACTGCTTAGTAGTGTACCGATAGGCAGTTAATAAATGAAATAAATAGATGAATAAAGATGAAGTAAAGGAGGGATTTTAGAAGAGACATCTAAGACAAATCTGAAACATCAAGAGCAGAATGTCAAAGTGGCAACAGTTTCTTCTGAAATCGCTCCATCTCTATCCCTAAAAAAACGGAATGTCGCAATAACCGGTTCTGGAGATAGGGCTCGCTCAGATAGCAAGTCTGGACGTGCATGGATGTAGGCCATTTTACAAAGTGCACACCCACAGAACCAGGTACTTGAATGCCTTGGCCAGGGTAGGTTAGAAAGGCAGGGAGGCATCTGTCTTATGAGACAAGCTCTCATACCACAGATGTCTGCTGTCTCTGCAAGAACCTGTGCTCTTAGTGCTCTACTGTGCTCAATTGTATTTTGCTGTCTCCCCAGGAACATTTTTCCTGCTTCCTGCTCCTCCGTTACTGGTCCCGCCCACCGGAAGTGACGCAGCCACATTCCCTTGGAGTGTCCTGGCCTTTAAAAGAATCTCTGTTGCTGCATTTCATGCCACGGCGTGCACAAAGGAGCAGGTCCTGCTCCCTGGGGCAGCTTCAGTGGTATCAGTGTCCTGCACTACTACAGAAACACAATGGCTCACAGCTGTGGACTATCACTCTCTGCAAAACAGCTGAATCCATTCAGTAAGACCCCTTTATTGCTCTTACTAATATTGTTCCTCCTTCTAACAATGACTGCCATCACAGTCCACTGGGGCTGGTGCCCATCATCTCTTCTGGTCCCTCCCCCAGGTCACTTGGCACGTACCTCAGCTAATCTCCTCCCTTGTCTACCAAGTTTGAATCTTGCTGCCAAACCTCCACTGGTCCCCTCCTATCTCTTTCTCAGCCTGCCTCTTCGGAACTGTAGGACCCTACATTCCAAAGCCCCCCCTCATTCAGGACCTAATCGTCCAACATTCCTTAGATGCCCCATTTCTAACAGAAACCTGGCTTCAGGATGAAGAGGAGGCTCATTGATGTCTCCCCCCAGGTTTCCCTGCCTTCCATACATCCCGCTCACCATTCTTTATCGCTCATCCCTCTCTCTCTCTGAGGTTCACACCTCCCTTCATTACCCGGAATCCCTTTTGCTCCGCTTGGATACTACCCCGCCAATATTTTTTCTTCTCGTATATGCTTCACCTTCCTTGCGTCCTGATCTCTGGGATACTCTCCTTATGACTCTCTCAGAGACATCCCTTGCCACCCCCCATCTTCTTGTCCTTGGGGATTTTAACTCTCACTTTGATTCCCCATCATGTCCTCATGATCGGGCTCTTCTCACCCTCCTTGACAATCTAGCTCTGCATCAGCAGGTAGGCTGTCCCACTCATGCAGCTGGCCACACTTTGGACTTAATTCTTACTCCACTAAAGTCTCCATATGCACCTCCTGCTGTCTCTGCTTTCCCTCTTCCCTGGTCAGACCACCTCTACTTAACTTTCACTCTGCCCCTCCCTTCCCTTCTTGGCATGGGTCCCCCATCGGCCCACTGCTCCACTAGTTTGCCATGCTGGATTACACTGTCCACCTTGCAGACATTTCCCTCAGCTGACGCTCTTCTCCCTTCTAACTTTCCCTAACTCTCAATAGAAGCACAGGCCCAGACCTGGAATTCTGTATTGTCCGCTGCACTTGATAAGCTCGCTCCTCAGGTTTCTGTTCCACTCTCCCATTCTCTCTCTCATCATCCTTGGTACCATTCTGGTCTCTACCTTCCAAGAACATATGTCCATCATGCAGAACATCATTGGCGTAGGCACCCTTCATCGCAACTCTTACTACTTTTCAACATAATTATCGCCTCTATCGTGATATGATCACTCTGCTAAGCAGTCCTATTACTCGAACCGTATCACTTCCTCTTCCAACTCCTCTCGACAACTCTATCCTACTCTCCGTTCCCTTTCTGCGCCTCACACCTCCTCTCCAGCCACTACATTCTCCTCTTCTGTTTTGCTGGATCCTACCCACCTCGTTATCTTTTTCTCTGGAAAGGGTCACTCTTTGCATCTCACCTTTTCTTCTTGTCCTCCTCCCCTGTCCCCATCCTGTGCACAATCCCTACTGGGCTCTTCTTTGATGCACATCTGGAGCTCCTTCTGTCCAATCAAGATACAGAATTCTCTAAGGCCTTCAGCTCATCTCATAAGACTACATGTCCATTGGATCCAATCCCCTCTCACTGGCTCTCAGAACCCTCACTTGCTCTTCTCCTGTATCTGCTATGCATGACCAATGTATGTCTTTCTTCAGGTTCATTTCCAGCTGTCTGGAAGCATCCGTTTGTCCGTCCCATTCTTAAGAAACCATCCCTAGATTCTTCTGTCCTCACTCACTGGTGCCCCGTGTCTAACATTCCCTTCTTATCCAAGACCCTGAAGAAACTGGTTTTCTCACAACTATCTCCACATCTTGATTCTACTTCCACCCTTCACACTCACCAACCCAGATTCAAAACCGGTCATAACACAGAAACCATTCTCCTTTCATTCTTAAATGAGATCCATCTGGCTCTTGAACATGGTGATCTTTCCCTTGATCTTTAGACCTATCATCAGCCTTCGACCTTGTCGACCATCCCACACTCCTTTCCCACCTACACAAATATGGGGATAGTTCACCATTGGTTCAGGTCATTTCTCTCCTCCTGTTCCTTTTCTGTTCAAGCGGGCTCCTCCATTTCCCCTTCCATTTCTCTTGCGTGTGGGGTTCCCCAGGGTTCTGTATTGGCTCCTCTTCTCTTTAGCCTTTTCCTTGCTCCCCTCACTTTGGTTATCCAGCAGTCTGAGATACTGGCATATTATTATGCTGATGACATTATTCTATTGTTCCATACCAGTCCCTTCCTTCCTGATCTCACTCTCCTTAATTCCTGCCTCACCTGCATCTTTTCATGGCTGTCTGCTAACTATTTACATCTTAACCCTTCTAAATCCATGGCCATATGGCTCACCTTTGGTGCCCCCTTTCCCTCAGTAGCCTCCATTTTGCCTGGAACATGCATACCTTCGATACCTTGGTGTCACTCTTCTCTGCCCTCTCCTTTCAACAACATATCACTTCACTTGTGTGCCACTCTTTTGTCACACTCCGTCAATTACATGCAGTCCGTCCGTTTTCCCCCCGTCCTCGCTGACTACACTCATGGTGTCACTTCTCCTGTCTTGTCTTGATTATTGTAATCTCATCCTAGCAGGCCTGCCACAATACCAGATTCATCAATTACAACTACTCCAAAACACAGCAGCTTGACTCCTTACCCACTCTTCTCGTGCAGACTACGTGACTTTTCTTATTCGCTTACACTGACTTCCACTCAAATTCCAGTACACTTACAAGACACTTATCACCGTGCATAGAGTAATTCACACTGGCATTCCACAATAGTGCACTGACCTCATTCATATGCACACTCTTCCCCGTGTCCTCCACTCGATCCACAATGATTGCCTGGCCTTCCCATCGCCTGCACGTACACACCTTGAACAAACCCGTCACTCTGCATACTTTTACCTCAGACCAGCACTCTGGAACTCACTTCCAGCCACACTCCGCTCTGAAAAGTCTTTCCCAAAATTCAGAAACATGTTAAAAACCCATCTTTTCCACCTTGCATTTGACCTCTCTCCCTCTGACCCAGTTACATGCTCCTCCTAACTATCAGGATTTTTCATCCTATGCATTTCTCTCTATCCTTACCTGTATGTTCTATCCTCTCTGCTTTCCTGTAAAAAATTGGCATTCCTTTCTAAACTCTAACTAAGTCTATTTATTGTAAACCACCCTGATGCTACCGCTTGGGCGGTCAATCAAGTGATGAAATAAAGATAAAGATAAAACACATCCTATCCTGACATTTCAGATACTCACAATACCCAAAAATTGAATCCCCAAAGACTCTCATTCATTAAATGACAAAACACGAGTCTCTTAAGCAACGAAATATCAATGAAGGGAAAACTGAAATGTAGACACCAGTTAATAAGTCTACCAAAAGTGCAAAGACAGACCGATGGGCT
The DNA here is from genome assembly GCA_033557465.1 of Ichthyophis bannanicus. Lineage (NCBI taxonomy): Eukaryota > Metazoa > Chordata > Amphibia > Gymnophiona > Ichthyophiidae > Ichthyophis > Ichthyophis bannanicus. Next base: position 1,082,855,200 of record CM066033.1, on the reverse strand, counting down.
CTCAGTGAATATGATTGAAAATGAAGCCTCAGATGAGGGGTGTGGATACGGCAGTATGGCAGTAAGCCACTCAAACAACCGACACCACTTAACCCCAAATGTCATTCATAGGCCTCAATGTGTTTTACAATTATTTTAATGCATTTAAAGGAAAAAGAAAATTCTTAACTGAATTCATGGGGCCCTTTGGTCAAACAAAATTGCACTGTACTTTGAGCTGGATCTATGTCGACTCGAGTTTCGCCCTCCAACTTTAGTGGGGCTGTATCAGGACAAAATTGCCAGCTCCATTCAGGTTCTTCAGAATGAAGAAACTACATTCCTTTATCGATTATAAAGCGGCGGCTCAAATAGCTCAAGAGTCCTGCACCAATAGAATCAGCAAGCAGCCAGCCAGTCCAATGACTCATTAAGAACTGCCGGCTGCACTGCATTGAGAGTAAAAATCCACTTTAATTTAAGTCTGGTAAGCTTCTGCAATCCATTGCCGCCCGTTGATTCATCTACTACTGTATCTATAACGAACCAACGTAAGTCGTCCCAACAGTGACCAAAGTGTAAACAGTGCTGAAGCATTGGCGCATTAAGCATATGGGTGAATAAGTGTGATTTATGTTCAAGTAGACATACTTGTATTTTACGGCATTTCTGCCTACATAGATCTTGCTACATGGGCAGATAATTATATATATAACCCAAGAAGACTGACAATTAGTGTCATATTACAAAGAAAATACTTTTTGGGATTGAGGACCTTGCCATTCGCTTAGATTAGCTGAAAATTGACACATAGAACAATGGTTACAGGGCTGATGTCGTCCATCTTCCCTTCCCTTAGGCTGCATGCGATGTGAGCACATTTTGCTCTGCCCCCCTGGAAGCATTGCAGCCATGAAATGAGCACTTTTTTGCAACTTATTTGTGATCAGGAGCAGCTTTAGATACAGAGCCACAATAACCAGGGCATGACACGCTTGTGCCATTCTGACATGACGTGCAACTCCCTCGCTCCACCCAGGACATGCCTCAGCTCCGCCCCCATGCTACATGGATGTCTATGTACCCGGCTTTCTAAAACCGTATCAGGGACATCTCATGATTTGGACATCTAAGTGCTTATTTTCAGACTTCCAACTCACAAATTGAGCCTCTAAAATGATTTTCATCATGTATAGGGGTCAAAAACCTCTATGAGTGTTGAGCCTTGGAGAACAGTGGCAGATATTTGGGGTTTTCCAAACATCAAAGGGTTTATTCATAGGATGCCTTTGGCAGATGAACAGCTATTTGGTCATGGTTTGGAACAAGAAACATGCATGAAGACATGCCCATAACGTTCTCTGCGCAACCCTCTGAGTTGACCCACTCACACTTTCATGGAGTTTTCCACACCAAATATGCAAGATTAACTTTCTGGACCTCCTTTTTTCTGTGCAAATTCCAGTTTGTTCTAGTCAAGAAAAATTTTTGCTGCCATGGAAAATGACAATAGGAGCTGTTCCATATTCCCTTCATTCCGATGGGATATGGGTGTCACAACAGAGACAGTCGAGGGCACTGTTTTACGAGTATTTTCATAAGTTTGTAAAGAGACAATATTGCTCTTAGTGCACAACCCCAGGCAGGGCCAGTGCAAGGGGATGAAATACTCTAGGGTGACTCTCATTCCCAGCGTCTGCTCCCCGGGCTTATTGCCGCTGTTGCTGCTGCCCCTGTCTCGGATGTGCAGCAGCGGGTAATATATCAAAAAAGGCACCATGGCACGTGAGTTAACGTCTCTTCTGGTGCAGTGGTGCCATTCATGCTTCTGCCTGCTCCCATTCCACTTCCTGGTAAAACAGAACTGGAGGGGAGCAGAAGTGGGGACGGCACCATGATGCCAGAAGAGACAGTAACTCTGGTGTCACGGTGCCCTTTTAAATGTATTTCTGCCACTGCACACCCCCGAGAGGGGATGCCTGCAGCACCTCTGGTGCTCTAGGCAATCTCCTAGTTCACTTGATGGTTGCGCTGGCCCTGCCCTCAGGGCTCCTTCCTTTAGTAAAGCACTTTCACAATTTTATATTTTCATGGAACTTGTTTCTCTCCATAAGGCCATCTAATAAGGGAGACCAGGTACACACTGGCTACTACACTGTGGTGTAGACAATTAGGGTGTGGTACAGCCTGTGGCTAGTTCTTCCCTGTATGATTTGCTGTGCTAATAAAGGGAAAAGTATACGTAAGCTTTCGTTTGATCAAACTACTGAGGTTACTCGTTTATTTAACAGCTAGTCATAATAGCTTTATTTAGCATCAACTGGCCTTTGGTTCCATATCACTACTCTTTTATTGCCCTTTTGTTCTATTGAAGAAAGAACAGGAGAATGGAGTTAAAAATGGTAGATTTTATTATGTTCGACACGGCCATGTTTTGGCAAATTGCCTACGTCGGGGCAAATCTTCAACAACAGTCAAAGGATTAAGATAAAAAAAAACAGCTGGAGTATGGGTGCCTAACGTACTTTTATACCAGCCCTAGAGCTGGAGAAAACGCCCACGCCCAGATGTTTGCAAGAACGTGTGTAAATTCTAGTAGTTTATAATCTACACATGTACTTGTATGTTCCGCCCAAACTCCGCCCATGTGTATGCTCACAGGGAAAGCAGACACCATCAAGCAATGCGCCTACTTTAAAGCTGGTCAGTATTTTATAAATGGCAATTAAAGTGGGTATGTGACCACATAGGAGAGTTAGTGATTAAAATGATCCCCAATTAGGCATGTACTTGACACCTAAAATACATACCTAAAATTACCCTCAGTTTACGTGATTTTCTATGGAAATTTTTCTTTTAGTCCCGTTTACTTTTATTTAAAGCTAATGGCTGGAAATAAAGCCATAGAGGAAAATAATTTCTTGCACAGCAAGGAGATACCAGTAACTACTTCATTAAACTGTAAGACCAAGTTCTAAAGAATCCAGAGTTGTGTGAGCAGCACGATCCCCAGCAGAGATTACACTTGCAAGCTTGCTATATTTCAAATATTTCCTGAATAGAAAAACATGATTTCTGCATTAGTCCACCTAGAAATAATGGCAAAGAAATACTTTTTTATTAGACTAACAACACGTTCCTGGTTTGCCTTAAAACAGTATGCTGTTTTCATTAGGCCTGTAGACGATGGTTTTATTGCATTTGGAAACATTTTATAAATTTGCATAACAATGGAGAAGAGGATGAGAACTCAAATGAGACATTTAAGCTCCTCCTACTTACCATAACAACCCCTCCAGATTGGTCTGCATTGCACATGCTCATGATAGGTGCCATGCCAATGGTTGTTCCTTGGAAATATACACCACTGGAAAAAAAATAGCAAAACAAAATCACATACTCTATCATTTATTTATTTAGACAGTTTTGTATACCACCTTATCCTTCAATCAAAGTGGTCACAACACAATTGGGGGATACATTTAACACGAGGGCATCATTTCCAGCCCCAGCAGTCAGATTTTCCAGAGTGTCAACTGCAGAGACGAACGCACCGACAGAATACCTTTCACTACAAAGGACAGAGCTGCACTTGACCTTCTTTCAGGTCTTCTGCCTTTGCATAATAACCTGGCCAGGGACTGAAACCTTATCAGAAAGTCATATATGGACTGCACAGGCACAAACCCACGTTGTACACAAAACTAGAAATACGGTTTTAACATAAAATTGTGCAGTGGTAGTTGCAATTGGGACCAGATCAATTCTCGTATAATAGTTCAGTTATGTTCACCTGGGGATGTCTCGGTATCTTTGGCATCAGAAGAAAAATGGATGCTCTATGGAGCTATTTGTCTCACACAGAGAACAATTCAAAATGCTGCTATAAATCCTGCATGAATTTTGAGCAATATGAGCTTAACTCTCTCCTTTCCACGCAATATGAAACTAGAGATAGGCCAGTATTCATTCTGCATTCATTCAAATCTCTTTGAACTGAAGGTAATTGGATTAATATGGCCCTGAAATGAACAAAAAGGAGATGGTTGCCAAAAATACCAACCACGAATAACTAGTATGGTTCATTTCATAGTTCTGCAATTATAACACATAAGAATGCTTTTTTTTAACTGTGCTTTGGGTTCCCCAGTCTTCTTCTTTGCATGCTCTGCCTTGATCTCCTGGCCTTTTCAGTGCATACTCAGTGCGAGATGATTTGGCAATAGTTCCTTATACTGGAGAGACTGCGTGGGAGATAGGCAAAGACTGACAGACAGCGGGAAAGAGAGAAGGTAGGGTAAAAGTTAAATAGTACAGTCACAGCACATAAATACATAGACAAGAAGGAAATTAAAGAGAAAGAAGAAGGAAAAGAGGAAGGGAGGGGAGGCTGGGAAGGACGTTAGGGTGACACAGAAAAATATACCAGCTTGTGTCTGATAGGCACAGACTCACCGCACACCTTAAACACAAGATAAAGAGTGGTTTTCTCCATCACTTTTCAGAGAGATAATGATATTGGGACTCATTGCAATATGTTATTATGAGTGTTAAAATTGAATTCATTATAAAGCAGTGTTACAGCCTTTAGTACTGGAAAAAGCGCGGTATTTTGAAGTTCAGGTTAATGGTGATACCTTATTGCCTGTTTTTCATATGGATTATATATACAGTGAAGGCACTTAAAAGTGAAATGGACTGAAAATGGAGAGGGCAAATCTTTCTACACAATTCTATAAGTTTTACAAAAAGTGCTCTAAACTCACTGCTACTAAAAGGGGGGGGGGGGGGATTTAGCCACATTGCTTAAAACTGTAACTGTTCAGCTGTAATCCGCCTAGATGATTTTGATAGCATGGAATGGAAATCTTTAAAATAAAACAATAAACAAATAAATGTATTTTCACAGCATTGAAGATTTTTTTTCCAGTGGTTTGAAGACTGCCATATGAAATTCTCCATCCTCCATCCTATCTAGTTAAAGATTGGTACAAATACAGCTTTTTCCCACCAATCTCTAAACAGCAGTGGTTGAGGCCAGTGCTGGAGTTATTCGCTGATGTCAGATCAAAGTCCTGAACTGCACGACCCAGGCTTTGCTACTGCCTCACTTCCCAGTCTCTGAGATGGAAAATGTAGTGTCCAGAGGCACACCAAGTGCACCCAGTGTAATAAATGAGCCCCACAGTGTGTAAGGAGCTATTGACCAGAGTTACTCATCATAAGCAATGCCATCGTCACTCCGCATGACTGGTTGTATCCCTGCGATAAAGTGGAGAAAGGTCGTGGCCTAAGCCATGTAGCATACCTCACAAGCTGGGCATTGTCATGGGGTTTCTGAGGTAGTAATTTCATCTTCCTCCAATCCAGAAATTCATGGAGACTGGTGAAAGGGTCCTGTGTTATCGAACACTTGTCCACGTCATTCCACACTTCCACGCCAACCAAAGCTATTCGAATGCGCAGGGGCCTGTAGAACTAAAGCAGAAGATGTGTCATGATTTCTGCTGTAGACATCCTTAGGTTGGATCAAGCACCATCATCAAATACAAGTTTTAGAATGAATGTATGCTTGGTGTAAAGAGTGATATCAGCTAAATAAAGACCTGTAAAGTTCTGATTTGGAAACTTCTACTTCATGAGTATATACAGTACATAATTCACAGCCATAGAGTAAGGCAGGCCTGAATAATATTAGAAACCTTCCTGTATACTATAGGCCCGATATTTAGCCTGCAGTGTTCAGTGTTCTTAAAGCGTATGGTGGCCGTAGGCAAAACTGAAATGGGATATTTAGAAATGGAATTTGGATATCCTCTGGTGCTGGCTAATCAATTTCAGCATTGACGGGTATGGCTATCTAGACAGTGGCGAAATTTAGCTGCTATCCGGATAGCTGAACTGCATAAAGTTAGGCCAGCTATTGAGATGACCTAACTTTATGCTAGCGCCTATCAAGTTAGTGGACTGAAAATTGCTGCTAAGAGACTGTGGGAATTAGTCAGATAGCTCTTTTCTGAACTCTGATTACAGAGTGAGCCTGTGACCTTTGGTTGTGTGTTACTGATTTATTGCTGATAAGTAATCATTAGTGCTGCTACCAGATATGATTACATTTTGCAATGTTAGTTCTCTGATTTTCTATTTTCTTTTATTTCTTTTTTATACTGTGCTCTTTAGAATCAGTGTGATTTACATGTATGCTAACAGGTACTTTTTATTCCCTTGTCCCTGAAGGGCTCACAATCTAAGTGTACCTGAGGCAATGGAGGGTTAAGTGGCTTGCCCAAGGCCACAAGGAGTGGCCATGGGACTGGAGACCCCAGTCCCTCTGGCCTAGAGATTGCTTGTCCCCATGTGGGAATTGAAACCCTGGCCTTCCGGCCTGAGGTAACCTGTCCCAAACACTGAGCCACTCCTCCCCATTTCTACCCATAATAATTCTAATATATAACCAACTCATTGCCAGACAATATATAACCAACTCATTGCCAGAAGGTCTACCCATAATAATTCTAATATATAACCAACTCATTGCCAGAAGATCTCACTGAACCTTCAAGGAGGGAAACAGCAGACCTCACTAGGCATAACCGAGTATATTTTATCAGTCTGCTAATACTCCCTGCAGGACTGCCCTTATCCCACCCACGACTGCCTCAGCACAGTCCGGACACTGCTGAGGTGCTTAGAGGGGATACTCAGTGGCAGGGCCCAGTTAGTGGTGCTGAATTTCTCTCTGCGGGGTTTATCTGATTAGCAGGTCCTACTACCGCTATAAACCCCTTTGAATATTGGACCCTACATATACTGCTATCAAAATAACACCAATGGCAACATTCTCAGAGGTCAGAATTGTACTCAACATTCTATTTGAACATGTAAGAAACAATTTTCAAAAGAATTTCCCAGGTAACTATGCAATTACCTGGGGCAATTACCCAGGCAGAAACTGTCTCCACTCAAAGTAACCACAAAATTACAAGTTTCCTGCAGGGTTTTAAAATTGCTCCTTAAAATGGTTAATGAACACCTAGCGCATTTAAAACAATTTGGAGAAAATATTTTTCACCCAATGCATAATTAAGCTCTGGAATTCATTATAAAGTGTTGTTAAGGTGGTATTTAACACCAGATCGATTGTATAAAATGAAGATGGTGAATGGAAGGGGATGCTGACGACAATGTGGACAAGATGGAAGCTACATCCATATGTGGTGGGGTTGCTCTTGGCTAAAGGAATACTTGGAGGGGGCGATTAAGCTTATGGAGGCAATATTGGGAGTGTTTTTAGGGCAGCATCCGAGCACATTTCTTCTCCACAGGGACGAAGGGGGATTCTGAATCATCTAATTGTGGCTGTGAAGCTTGAAATTGTAGCTCATTGGAATAAATCCCAGATGCCTGGTCAGGCAGGGTTTGTTAAGAGAGTAAGTGAAATGTATAAAATGCCTAAGCTGACTTTCATCAAGAAGGGATGGCTAGAGCGGCTGGAAGGGCAGTGGGGAGCTGTAGAATTGGATGAGAGGGAAGGTTAGGAGACTGACTGGGGAAAATGAGTGGAGGAGGATGTTGAGGGATAAGTCTCTCTTCGAGGGGGGGGGGTAGTGGTCATGGGTGAGGGAGTTTAGGGTGGGTTTTGACTGGGTGTAGGGGAAAACTGCAGGTGTATTATACTGTTTCTGTTTGAACACTTCAAATAAAAATTTAAAGTTAAAAAAAAAAGGCTTGGGCAAGTTCCTGGAGGAAAAGTCCATAAAGCATTATTAATGAAGACTTGGGGAAATTCATTGCTTATCCCTGGGATAAGCAGCATGGAATCTGTCTATCTTCTGGTATCCTGCGAGATACTTGTGACCAGGATTGGCCACTCCTGGAAACAGGATATGGCGCTTGATGGACCTTTGGTCTGACTGCGAATTACAAATCTTATGTTCTTAGCATAAACAAAGATCTGAATGCACTGAAGGATTACTTCCTGAAATATCTGTAAAATCTATTTTTTTAAGTTCAGTTTACAATAAAAGTTACTTATCAATCAAATAAGGCCTTTTAGTGCGATATTCCCCAAACGCTAAAATCCTCAGACGATGATATTAGATTTTATATCATGAACATACAGTGCAGATCTTATTTATCCCTTTTGCAATGCATTTTCAAACTGCTTTTAGGAAATTTCACACTCTTACAGACAAGTGACTTAGAAATTTGAAGATGCTTTCCAAAATCTATAGATAAGAAAGTTAAGGAAACGTCGTTCATGGTTTCTGTAGGAGGACAAGGGAGGAGTGGCCTAGTGGTTAGGGCAAGTTCACTGGGCCAGAGGGCCAGGGGTTCAAATCCTGCTGGAGAACAACAACCTCAGGCTGGAGGGACTGGGGTTTCTAGTTCTACAGATGCTCCTTGTAGCCTTGGTCAAGCTACCTAACCCTCTGTTGCCTCAGGTACAAAACATAGATTGTGAGCCCTTTGGGGAAAATTATATACCATACCAGAATGTATACAACTTTGACTGAGTGAAAAGCAGTATATAAGCATTGCTGAATAAACTAAACAACAGATTGAGGCCAAAAAGTCATACCAAAGACATTTATCTTTGCAAAGAGAAATCTATAATTTGTTTTCCTCTTATAGATACACTAGCAGGGCACTGCTTTGGCATTTTAGGAGCTAATTATAATAACTGCATAAATGGGTAAATAGTACGGGGTCTATTCCGAGCCACGAATAGTGGGAATGTGTGCCCTGCTTGGACGTACATCCCCACTATTCATCTCCCTTGCTGTCCCCGTGCAAGGTTCCCTGTACGAACAGCGGAGTTGTACGGGAAGCCTTAGACAGGGGCAGGCGGAAGGCAGAGCGAGGGCAGTGCATGAGTGGGGCATCACTCTGGACATACAGGGTCAATTCTGAGGTCAGCCCTGTATGTCCGGGGTATGCTGGTTAGACACGGGGTACAGCAGTGGCCAGTGGGGACAGAGCAGGGAGGCGTGCAGGAAGTTTCCTGCAACCAGATCCTGGCCATGGGAAGCCGGATTGGGGGTCTGGCTAAGGGGAAAGGACAATCTCGGCATCAGGCATTGTTTGTGGCTCCGTAATGGAGCCGCGGTTCCAAGGCAATGAGATGCCATTACAGAGCCAGGCTGAGTTAGCCAGATAAGCAGCTGGGCGTGCAGCCGATCAGAATCAGGGCCGGACTGTACGTCCAAGCCGGTAGATGCGATTCTGATCCCACGGGGACACCCCCACGGGAACAGAATTAGGTCTACTGCTGTACGCTCTGATTCTGCCCGGTCACACAAGGGGCTGGATGTCCAGATGTGACTAGGCCTCCACGTGTCTACTTTTCTGTTTGTGGAATTTGCCAAATTTTCTAAGTGAAAATACATTTAGGGTCCTTTTACAAATGGGTACTAAGTGGTTAGCGTGGGTTACAGTACATGTTAACCCCACACTATGTTATGCGGTAAAAGTTAACGCAGCCTGATTTCTGCATTAACTGTCCTGTTTGCGTTGGTAAACTGTAAGTGGGTGGCTTAGGGGTGGAGAGTGGGCAGGGTGAATGCCTTGCAGTCAGCATGCCCCATGCAAAGTGCAAGGCATGCAGTTAGCATGGGTTCAATTATCACCAACTCCATAGGTATTGCTAAGAGCATCCATGCTAATTTTAGGCCTCATTAATGCAGGATGCACCATATTAACTTCTGGGAGCAAGCTTTTCATGCCTCCAACAGTTAACGTGATGGTGTTGCACCTAACGACGTATGGTTTTGAGTGCTATCGGCACATTAGGTGCAACACCACAGCGCCCTTTAGTAAAAGGGCCCCATATACTTCTGCTTTGAAAATTATTCCAGGAACATTATGAGAGGGATATTCAATGTGATTAACATGGTTAGCAGACCTGTTAACCGTGTAAAGCGTGGTCACTGGGATAGTCAGCAGCAGTAACATGGCTAGTACTGCTCAATATCCATGAGTGCCGCAGCTGAACACTCTGATGCGAGCCGGCTAGTATTAGGGCATTCCGGGGGTGGAGAGGAGGTAGAAACCAGTGATAACCGTACAGCAGCGATATTCAGCCGCTGCCTAGATATCGCTAAGCGGCGAAAGTTAGGTACCTTGAAGGCTGGCCTAACTTTCACCCAGATTATTTATTTATTTATTTATTTATTTTATTTAACATCTCTTATATACCGCGCTATTAAAATCAGCGCGGTGTACATCGAACAAAATATACTGCAATGTGTACAGGTAACATCGAGTTTACAGAGAACAAGGGAATATAAAACATGGAATAACAGGGATAACTATGTACAATAAACAATATACTATTTATATGCTTTAAGTGAGCAGAGGCTAAATATTGCCACTACCCAGTTAGCTTCTCTGCTCTCTGACCAGCCCAGATATTCAATGCCGGCAGCCAGATAAAGCCTTGGCACTGAATATCGGGTCTTTAGTTCAGCGGCAATAGCTAGCTACTTCAGAACGGTCAGGCACTGCCGCTGAATATTGGGCTTATGCACTTACATTTAACCTGCCTTTGGGGTACACACACTTCCTGATAAAATTACACACGGATGTACAACTTCTAAAAAGCATGTATGTAAGTGCAACCCCCTGCTACTGGAAACGTATCTTCAAATAGTGGGTAAACTTACTCATATACAAGCTGTATTGCATGGTTTATCTGGGTTTCAGGCTGCAATTAAACAGACTATTTTTCTGTATATAAAAATGCCAATTTTAGATAGCATGTGGAAAGAGGAATTAGGTGAGAGGGAAAATCCTAAAGTGCCTGACTGGTAGTCGCCTTGAACTACTACTGGAAAGGTGTGAGCTAAATATTAAATAAAACATCCAGGTTGGGAGGTGGAAAATTCCCACAATATTTTACAAAGATTCTACCAAATGCAGAGCCAGATATACAAAAAAAATTAAAAATAAATATGTGTAAAGATGCGGAAGACTGTACATCGATGCTTCCCCACGTCCAGTGAGAGCAGCAATTTTAAAAAGCTGCAGGTGGAGAAAAAATGTATGGGCAGGGTGGCTCTACTATTAGGCCATGTGAGGCAGCCACCTCAGGTGACAAATTTTTGAGGGTGACAAATTTGTGAGGGTGACAGAAAGTGCTGCCAACATGCTTCTGCTGTGGCTGCCTCATTTGACTCCCAGTACACATCCTCTTTGTTTCTTTCCTTCCTGATCCACAATCTCCTCTTCCCTGCCCCTGCTCTGTTCCAGCATTGCTCCTCTCTTCACTCTGCTGCCTACAACACCACTGTTGTGTTCCTGGACATGTGGCAGTGGCAATTACTACTACTAATCATTTTTATAGCGCTACAAGGCATTATCAAAAATAAAAATTCCCTATATCCAAGTTTCAAAGTATTTTAATGTTCTGCTAAGTGCTTTACTTGAAAAGTGGAGGAATGGGCCTAATGGTTAGAGAAGCGTGGGTTCACATCTCACCTCTTCACTAATATTTTCTGTGAACCTGGGCAACGTGCTTTGCCCCAGGTTCCAGCTTAGATTGTGAGTCCTCTTTGGGGCAGGGATCCAAAGCACAGCTTTGAAATGGCAGAAATGAAATCCAGTTTTTAGAAGTTAACTACTAGACCCTGGAGTAATATCCAGAAGCACTTCTTTATAGAAGGCGTGGTGAATGCATAGAACGGGTTCCTGTTTACTGCGGAGGTTTTCCCCTTTTCTTCCTCCTGAATGCATAGAACAGTCCTCCAGAGGATGTGGAAGGGCAAAATTGATATCAGAATTCAAGGAAACATGAGACAAGAAAAGAGGAAACTTAGCAGTGAGAAACAAAACTAAAGCTAGCTATCAAGAAGTCAGCGTTATTTTAATTGGTAGGGAAATATGCAAACTAGATGGGTCTAGAAGTTTTTTCTACAATATCCTATGCTTGCAGGATTCTGTCATTCAAGTTTAGGAAACCACCAAAAGTAAAAGTACTTACAAAACCTTATTTGCAGGAAACTATTATTTTTCTCGCCACTTTTCAATATCCTGTCAAATCTAATCTTACACACCATGAAAGCTGAACAATTTTATACTATTAACTTTAAATAACATTCTAAGACAGCTATGAAAATACTATGGAATTCATCTAAAGCAGACTTACCTTATCAACATGGTTAGCAATTTCAATCAATCTCTGTTTAACTTTTTCCACGTCTTTTCCTTGTCTCTGAAACTTACAATTAAAAAGAACAACGTTGTTATGTTACAAATGTTTAAAATATTGTCTTTAAAATCTCTGTATGAACTAAGAAATTCATTTGGGACTGATATGCAATGTTGTGTATCTCTAACTGGAAATTATTTGCTATTATATAGAAGGGGTAGCCTAGAATTAAAGCAGCGGCTTGGTGACCAAGAGACCATGGTTTGATTCCCACTGGCACTCCTTGGGGCCTTGGGCAAGTCACTTTACCATCCATTGTCTTGGAAGAAAGGCCAGGCAATCTACTTACATTCAGGCCTTGCTAAGAAAACCCAGCGGCTGCTGGGTCGCTAGGAGTCAGCAATAACTTGACAGCACACATTGCATAGAATATACTAGCCAGTGTTAAATATGGTCAGTGTAGGAGGTGAATTGGAGAATGTTTAAAAGTAAAATTATTTTAAATTGGAAGATAATTCAAGCCAAATGTGATCATCTTTGGGTTTAGATGAGTTGACCAAGATGAATTCAACAATTTCAGTTTAATTTATTTTGTGTAACAGTCTGTTTTGCAAATTAATCATGTACAAGTTTTCGAAATATAATTCTCTCTTGGACAGACTACAACAAAAGAAACATTACTGTTTTGGAAAGTGAAATCTTCTCAGATCTAAATCTTCTCAATAGTGAGAGGAGCTGGGGGGGGGGGGGGCCTTAGCTTAGAAGCAACTAGGCCATATTGTACCAAATATCTGTTTATGAATAATTAAATAGCAGGCACAAAATATTAAAAAGGTCAGATATTGCACTACATAGAGCATCAACATTTACAACTGTTAAAAATTTCCTTCAATTATACAGAATTAAAACCAATCAATAAATCTTTAAATGTTCAAAGAGTCCACCACCCTTGGAAGAATGTTGGGTGATGAATAAACAGAAATGCTGGATAAACCATATTGAAATGCAGTGGTATTTTAAGACTGAAGGGACGCGGCGTGTGGGGGGGGGGGGCGTGTGGAGAGTCATGAAAAGTATAAAAGGGGGCAAGTCAAGGTGACATTTCCAAACATCATGCTCAGCCCATAACCACATCATAGCCCCCTCAATTTCTTCCCTTTCAATAATAGTGCTAGAATGTTTCACTCTACAGCTAAGAGTACACAAGAAGGAAGCTTGATTCTAGGCCCAACCTGGCCAAGTTTTGGCTGGCTAGCCTTCGTCAGGGGCCTGGTTGTTGCATACAGAATAGCGTAGCTAGCGACAAAACAACAACCAGCCCCTGATGGGGGCTAGCCAGCCGAAACTTGGCCAGGTCGGGTCTACAACAAAGCTTCCTTTTTATTGCATAGTTGCCTTCCGCTTCTTGTATACTCTTGATTGATTCTGTGGAAGTTTACCTCCTTCTTTGCTGTTGAACTCGCTCTACAGCTAGCCATACAAAAGGAAAACATATTCCAATTGTGAAATTACCTCACGAATAGCAAAAAACACTCCTTTCACTATCATTCAGTTTGTGAAGTAACCTAAAACACTACAAAAAGAACCTGCTAGCAAACCTCCCATACCATGACAGCATTAACTCCCAAGACTCAAACTGCAACAATCCTACTGAGGTAGGCTATGGCCTAGCATGGCCTGCTACTATGAAAGGCCTGTAAGTTAGGCCTGGATCCTAACTCCCATTATAACTAGAAAAGAACCAAAAATCTGTGAAAAATAAGAAAACTGTTTTAAAATGCTTAATAAGAAGTTTTCATGAATTCATAAGTCTTCTATTATTCTCTTGTGTGTGAAAGAACAGAAATGTTACAGTATATGCATTCCAGAAGCCGAAGTTAACCTTGCAGTAGAAAAGTAACGAGATTCAGAACTGTACCATTGTTCAAGCAATCCTAAAGGAGGGGACCGGTTGCTAGGCTCCGGAGGGATTTCTAATTGGACAAATGAAGGGAATGTATAACCAATGAAAAGTTTGCATGTATCGAGTTGGAACTAGGGTTGCCAACCGGCCGGTTTTCAGCCGGCCTGGCCGGTTTTTCCATGGCCAGGCCGGCTGCCGGCACAGATGTCAAACCGGCCGTTGAAAAGCCGGTTTTTTGCTCTGGCCGCAAGATCGGGAGCGGCCAGAGCAAAAAACCGGCTTTCCTCCCGAAGTCCGCGGCGCGAATGCGAACGCGATTCCCCATAATAGTGCAGCCGCTGCTTCTGCTTTGTACAGAGCAGCGGCTGCACTACACTTACTTTGAAAAGTAAAGAAACTGTATGAGGAGCCCTCCGGTCATGGCAGAGCCCGAGGAAGTGATGTCATGGGGGCGGGTTCCTCACAGGCTGTCTTTCCTTTCAAATTAACTTTATTGCAGCTAAAGTTAATTTGAAAAGGAAAGACAGCCCGTGAGGAGTCCGCCCCCATGACATCACTTCCTCGGGCTCTGCGATGACCGGAGGGCTTCTCACACAGTTTCTTTACTTTTCAAAGTAAGTGTATTGCAGCCGCTGTTCTGTACAAAGCAGAAGCAGCGGCTTGGGCAGGGCAGGGCAGGGCAGGGGTGTGAGTGAACCAGCAAGAGGGGGGGTGATGGTATGATTAAACCAGCAGGAGGGAGGGAGGGAGGGGGGGGGTTTGGTGTGAGTGACCCAGCAGGAGGGGGTGAGTGAGTGACAGGGGGGTGGGTGAGTGAACCAGCAGTGGAAGGGGGGGTGGTGTGAGTGAACAACCAGTGGAGGGGGGGTGAGGGAAGCAGCAAGGGAGGGGGGTTGGTTTGAACCAGCAGGTGAGCGGGGCTGTTGTGAGTGAACCAGCAGGGGAGGGGGGGTGAGGGTGTGAGAGAACCAGCAGGGGGGGGGGTGATTGAGTGACACGGGGGTGGGTAAGTGAGCCAGACGGGAGGGGAGGGGTGGTGTGAGTGAACAAGCAGGGGAGGGGGGGAGGGAGTGAACCAGCAGGGAGGGGGGGCGAGTGAGTGAACCAGCAGGGAGGGGGGGCGAGTGAGTGAACCAGCACTGAGGGGAGGTGTGAGTGAATCCTCGGTAATTTTTGTGGGTGGGGCTGGGGGCAGGGCAGGGGCGGGACTGGGGGAGGAGAATGGGTGGAGCATGGCGAGCCACAGGTGTCGGGTTTTTCTCGGTGAAAAAGTTGGCAACCCTAGTTGGAACCAATAGAAAGTTCTCATGTATCAAACTGAAAAAGAGGTATAAATGGTTATGTCTCTGTATAAACGTTTGCTCAGTTCCTTTTGAAGCTTTGACTGACTGGGCCTTGTGCACAATAAATTGACTTGGACCCTGTCAATCGACTCCTGGACTTATTCGTTGATTGCACTTTGCCACAGCACTACCAATGAGAAGTAAGCAACTCCTACTGGGAAACAGAACTAACTGGATGGCTATAGATCCCTTCATAGGAACTATAAACCAGCAAAATCCTTCACCTAGGTCATGTATGCAGAACATGGACAGACTCTCACCTAACAGAGAATAAGGAGCTGAAAATTAGAAACAAGCATATAGACAAAAAGTGAACTACCCTAAAAATACTGATTTTATGGAAAAAAAAAGAAAAAGAAATGCATACCTCTTGTACCATGCCAAAGACAAAAACAGATGAGATACACATTTCCCAAAACGTACATATTTCAGTCTCTAAAAATATGAAATAAGAACATAAGATATGCCATACTAGGTCAGACAAAGGTCCATCAAGCCCAGTATCCTGTTTCCATCAGCAGCCAATCTAGGTCAGACATACCTGCCAGGTTCCCAAAAAGGTACACAGATTCCATGTTGCTTATCTCAGTGTAAGCAGTAGATTTCCCTGGTCCTCTTTAATAATAATTGATGGACTTTCCCTCCAGGAACTTGTCCAAACCTTTTTTAAACCAAGCCACACTAACAGCTTTTACTACATCTTCTGGTAACGAATTCCAGAGTTTGATTATGCGTTGAGTGAAAAAATATTTTCTCCTATTAGTTTTAAATGGGCTATATTGTAGTTTTGTTGCGTGTTGCCTAGTTTTCCACTTTTTGTTGCGTGTTCCCTAGTCTTTCCACTTTTTGTAAACAACCAATCTATTTTTACCTGTTCTACTCCATTAATTATTTTATAGACCTACCTTTTCTACCTTTGTTGTCTGAGTATTTTATTTTTCTAATTGGGCTCATCCCAGTCTCTCTTTTTCACTTTTTTGTCAGTCTTCTTTTCCAGTGTCTTCTTTTCATTTCTTTTCTCTCTTCCTGTTTCTTCCTTTTACTATCTACATCTTTGACACAGATCTTTCCCTTTCATTTTTTCCCCATTTCTCTCTTCTCTGCATCTTGACTCAACTAGATTCTAGCCCTCACTCTTCCTTTCCCTCACCTTCGAGTCCTCAGTCTTCCTTGTTTCACCTTTCACTTATCTGCTTTCCATCCTCCACTTTCATCCCCTTCCCAGCCCTCCCATTATCCTCTTGATCTTTTTCCTGTTTTTATTCCGTTTTACCCATTTCCTACTCCATTTCCACCCTCCTCAGCCTCCATCTATCCTGTCTCGTTCCTGCACCAACCCAAGCTCCTTTCTTGTCACTTAATCCTTCATAGCATATAGCTCTAATCTTCTTTCTCCTACCCTTTGACTGGCCTCCTATTCTCATGTGGTAGGCCCCAGCAATTAACCAGGCCTCTGGTAGGCCTCATGCATTGAAATGTATCTATAACAGTATTGAATTACCAACCCCCACTTGAGACTAGTGCTGGAAAGAAAAATCTGCTTTTAAAAACGGCTTTTGAACATTTCTTCTCTTTCCTCTCCCCCCTCCCTTTCTGCTGCTTGCTCAAGCGTTCCTTGAACTCAAATCGACCTGGCCTTCCTTGGGCCAGGAATGTCCTTGCAATTAAATGTATTAATTAAAATGTACATCTGGTGGGCCTCATCTCCGGGCCTGAAGGACAGGCCCCCACCTCACAGAGCAGGAAAGACCATATTTGGTAGATCCATCTGCTCTGTGCTGCCCTCCAGGTGACCCTGCGTTTGCAGATAACACACTCTAAGCTTTGAACGTCCCTGTACGTCTTTGAAGTTTTAGATAGAGAACTTACTATGCAGATGCAGGAATGTCTTAACGAGGGAAAGGTGGGAAGGGGGGGGGGGGCTGGAGTGGAGAAAGAGGGCTAGGCATGGTCACTGAATGGATACCAATAGAGAATTTATAATGAAAATGTATATGTGAAAATGTATATAAGCAAGCTGCGATCGCACCTCAGGGCTCAGCTTTTTCTTGGACTTGTTTCCGCTGAGTCTGTGCTGCACATTAAAATTGGTTTGTATCCTGCAACTGACTCCTAGTATTATTCATTGAATACAATCAGCCACAACATTTGGTGCATTGGCCGAATGCATGGGGGAGATGGTATTCAAGTGAATATACTACAGCTTTTGCGTCCAGGTCTGGCCCGGCTGGAGCCGCGCTCTGCACGACCGCAAGGGAAAACCCAGGCACCACCGCTCCTCTTGCCTCCGGAGGGGATTCCTTCTCGCCTCGACAGATTGCTGGTTCCGGCCGGCCTACACTTCTGAACCTGAGGGGAGTCCAGGATTCAACCCATGACCTTTTACTGGTACCGGATCCGGTGAGTAGACATTTTCTGCTAATCAGTCAGTCTGTCAGCCATTCGGGATTCTGGAATAAGTGCTTGAGAGTCTGATCACCTCTCGGGGCAGTCCTAGTAAGTCTCAGAAGTCTTAAAGGTATAAGCAGAGACTGAAACTACCAACCCCTCAGTCAGTCAGTCAGTCAGGTTTTTTGGGAATGTCGGGATTTTATTCTGTCTTGAATGTCTGCTTGTGTGAATGAGAGGTCTTGAAATACAGACCAAGCGAGAGCGGACTCCTGAGTAGCGCAGTTCCTGGCCGGGCGACCGCGCCCAGGTCGCAAAAAGGAGGAAGCGTTTGGTGTTTGTCTCCCTCTTTGTCTCGAGGGCTGTACGGACCCCTTACCGGCAGCCATACTACCCGCCCTTTTTGTTTGTTGTCTTGTACGTCATCTGTTATTATGGGAGGGACGGAGTCCACGTTAACTCCGCTGAAATGTATGATCAAGAATTTTAAAAAGGGATTTTCCGGAGACTATGGCATAAGAATGTCTCCATCCCGATTAGAAATACTCTGTGACAGGGAATGGCCTGTGCTAGTTTCCTCATGGCCCCCTAGTGGTACATTTGATGTTAGCACTGTATCCCTAGTTCACCAGATTGTACGTAAGGAATTCTGGCCCCGCCCAAGGTATGGGCGGAGGATAATCCACCGGGCCTAGCCAAAAATGTGGCCCCTGTTCTTGTCACCCTCAAACCAGGAGCAGAACCAGTGCATATAAGACAGTATCCTCTTCCGCGACCAGCAATTGAAGGCATTCATCATCATCTGATGAAATTGCTGAAATATGGACTCCTGAGGAAGTGTCAGTCACCCTGGAACACCCCCCTTCTCCCAATCAAGAAGCCCGGGACAGGTGACTACCGCCCGATGCAAGATTTGCGATGAGTAAATGATACAGTTGTAACCATACACCCAGTGGTACCAAACCCATACACTCTTCTGGGACTAATCCCTGCCGGGGCCACTCACTTCACAGTACTGGATTTGAAAGAGGCCTTCTTCTGTGTACGCTTAGCACCGGCCAGTCAACCTCTGTTTGCTTTTGAGTGGGAAGACCCTACTACTGGAAGGCGGGGTCAACTAACCTGGACTCGACTACCCCAGGGATTCAAGAACTCACCCACTCTCTTCAGCACTGCCCTCAGTCAGGACCTTTCAAGCTACTCTGTAACACCCGGAAAAAGGGTCCTCTTCCAATATGTGGATGATCTGCTGATAGCAACAACCTCCAAAAGTGAATGCGTACAAGCTACCAGTGAACTTCTGCACCTCCTGAAAGAGGCCGGATACAGGGTCTCGAAAGCCAAGGCTCAATTGTGCCAAACCAATGTCAAGTATCTGGGGTTCCATTTGTCTAATGGAGTTCGACGGCTGGGTCCAGAGAGAAAAGAGGCTGTATGCCGCATTCCTACCTCAACAACTAGAAGGCAAGTGAGGGCCTTCCTGGGAGCGGCGGGATATTGCCGGATATGGATACCCAACTTCGCGCTGCTGGCAAAACCACTGTAACAGGCCACCAAAGGGGCGGAGCGAGCTCCCTTGGAGTGGGGGCCTGAACAGGACGCAGCTTTCTGATCCCTGAAGAAAGCACTGATGTCCTCATCAGCCTTGGGGTTACCAGATGTGCAGAAGCCATTTCACCTATATGTCCATGAATCCAGTGGGAATGCCCTGGGCGTCTTGACGCAGCCCCTAGGATCCTGGCAGCGACCTGTAGCTTATCTAGCAAAACAACTGGATACTGTTGCAACAGGGTGGCCTCCCTGTTTGCGAGCCATTGCAGCCACAGCCCTCCTGGTGAGCGAAGCCGATAAGCTCACTCTGGGTCAGAACCTCCAAGTCACTGTACCACACTCAGTCCTGACCCTCATGGAACATAAGGGAAACTACTGGTTCACCAGCTCACGCATGTTAAAATACCAGAGCATGCTGTGTGGAAACCCCCAGCTACAACTGACTGTCAGTCAAAATTTGAATCCTGCCCTCCTGATCATGACTGCCTGGAAGTTATGGACACGGTATTCTCCAGCCGTCCTGATTTAACTGATTTCCCACTGGATAACCCTTACAAGACCTTCTTCGTAGATGGGAGCAGTCTCATTGTTGATGGACGACGCTGTGCAGGCTATGCAGTAGTGACCCTGGACACGGTGATTGAGTCTTCAGCTTTGGCCCCAGGGACCTCAGCCCAGAAGGCTGAACTTACAGCCCTCACAAGGGCACTGATAAAGGGAACAGGGCTCCGCTTGAACGTTTACAGATTCCAAGTATGCCTTCACCACCCTAAATGCCCATGGAGCCCTGTACAAGGAACGTGGATTGATAACCTCAGGGGGCAAGTCCATCAAATATGGTCCCGAAATTCTGGCCCTACTAGATGCTGTGTGGGCCCCAAACAGATTGCAGTAATGCATTGCAGAGGTCATCAGAAGGGGAAGGGGGAGGTGCCACGGGGAAATAGGCTAGCTGACGTGACAGTCCGAGAAGTAACAATATCCGGACAGGTCCCTGCCCCCTCTGTGCCAGTCCAGGCAGCACTGTTCCCAGTACCGCTCAGTACATGGGATCCCCAATACACCTCCAGCGAGTTAGACTATTTCTTCCAGAAGGAGGGAGGAGTATTAAACAAGGATGGGTGGATAGTGTTACCACCAGGAGCTGGTGGTCGGCTCCCAGGTCCTACCGTTGTCCCAGAATCCCTAGGCCCTGCCTTCATCCAAGCCTTCCATCAAGCCACACATTACGGAAAAACTGCCATGCAAAAAGCTCTCAGACCCTATTTCTGTATCCCCTTACTGGGACCCCTGTCCGCATCAGTGGCCAGCAGATGTTTAACCTGTGCCAAAAATAACGCCTGGCAAGGCCCCACTCAGCCCCCAAGGGTCCAATTGATGGGAGTCACCCCATGGGAAATGTCCAGGTGGATTTTACTGAAATGCCTCGAGCAAATGGGTATCGTTACTTACTGGTTCTAGTCTGTACCTTTTCTGGGTGGGTAGAAGCATTCCCCACGAGAACTGAAAAGGCTAGAGAGGTCACAAAAACCCTACTCCATGAAATCATTCCCAGGTTTGGTATACCACTGGTCTTAGGGTCAGATAATGGTCCCTCATTTGTATCTCAGATAACTCAGCAGCTGGCCAAAGCTCTACAAATACAGTGGAAATTACATACAGCCTATAGACCCCAAAGCTCAGGCAAGGTAGAGCGCATGAAGCACACCCTGAAGTCCCAGTTGTCCAAACTCTGTCAAGAATCCCGCCTAAAGTGGCCTCAAGTTCTCCCTATAGCCCTCCTCAGGATACACTCTGCTCCCACTAAGGTGTTAGGAGTTTCCCCATTTGAGGTTTTGTATGGGCGGCCCCTGCCCATTGTCCAGGGGATAAAGGGAGATATGAATCAGATTGGATCTGAAATCACTAGACAAGAACTGTTGGCGTTAGGTTCTGTCTTGCAGAGTCTCCATGCTTGGGTTCAAGATCAGCTGCCCATTAATCTGACCGAGCCACTGCACCCCTTCAAGCCCGGAACTTCAGTGTGGATCAAAGAGTGGCGAAAAGAACCGTTGGAGCCACACTGGAGAGGGCCCTACATCGTCATACTGTCTACCCCTACGGCAGTTAAAGTTGCGGAGCTCGCACCTTGGATCCACCACAGTCGGTTGAAGCTGGCTGCACCTACCGACCCTCAGCTTTGTACCTCAACGAACTATCCCAATTTGCCCCTGCGTCTTACCCTGAGGCGGCAGAGACCATCGGTGTAGACTCGACAGCCCTACTCCTGCCACACGTCGTGGAAGCTGACAGGTCTACGCACGGCGAAAGCTGTGGGAAAGGAAGAACCTGAGTAAAGGAGAAGAATTTAAGCTCCATATAGAGACTTATTGTAGTAGTGTAGCTATGATGAATATGCATGTCTATATTGTACTTGCGGTATCCCTGGGGCCCTTTAGAATGATTTCCTCTATACCCCCTTGTACCCCCTGCATAACCACCACCTGAACAGGAGAAAAAATTACCCAAACCCTGCTCTACCACTCATACTATAGCTGCACCGGTTCTGTTAGCCAGTGTGAATATAATGGTACGGAATTAAGTATCTGTACCAATGTTCCCTCTAATTTTCTATAGGCTGTGTGCGCATAAAATATCAGCTGTGCAGCTTTTGAAGGAAGGTTAAATTTTTGTGCGCCACATAACGACACTTGGAGTTATATACTTTAAAATTTGACTACACATCAGAATACAGTATGTACACCACATTGATTTTAATCAAATTAAATGAAAATAGACGATTACTAAATGAAGCGGAACATTTCTAGTAATTGCAATCACAACTTTAAAATTTTAAGACATCTGTGTTGTTTTCTATCAGAATCAGAAACGTAATTTTTGTGCGCTGTGTTGTAAAGTATGTGCGCTCGCTCGGCGAGGTGTGTGCGCGCGCACACACGCACAGCTTAGAGGGAACAGTGATCTGTACGATAGGGGAAACCAAAACTTGTTTTAACCCACGCCAGAGTCCAACCTATCAGGTTATCGAGGTTCGCTCCCACTCAGCTGTGGACCACCTCCTTAATTTCACTAAGATATCCTCCCCCACTAGCCCGGCCTCTCTCTTTTTCGATGCTTGTGCAGCCATAAATGCCAACAAATGGCACAGGGGAAGGTGTGGTTCCCTTAGCCAGGAACGCACCTATACACACAATGGCAAATACATGAGCCCGGCCATAGCACCTGGGGCCCCATCTTGTACCGGACCGGGAGCCCGCGACCACAATTTCTGCCCCACCTGGAGCTGTGTTTACTATGCATCGTGGCCCAAGGCACCGACAGGGCGCCCCTGGGATTCTCGCAAGGCAACCCTGACTCGGTTACCAGCCATGTCAGACTGTTTGACAGGCACCTGTAACCCCCTCAGACTGACCCTTATGTCCCCCAGTGTCTGGGCCGCCGGATACACCTTTGGCCTCCAGATAGATGGAAAGGGCACTGACCCAGGTACCCTCATACACATCCGTTTTGTCATGAAATCCCACATTTCCCAGCCTGCCTTCGTCTTCCATTCCTTCGAAGACAAACTCCGCACCCAAATAGAAGTGCCTACCTCCGTGTGGAACCTTTTCATAGAATTGTCTGAGACTGTAGCGTCCAGTCTCCACATTTCAAATTGCTATTTCTGTGGGGGAACCAACTTGGGTGACCAATGGCCATGGGAAGCTAGGGAACTGGACCACTCTGTCCCATATAACCAGACTGCCCTTAATAGAACCGCCAGTGAATGGGTCCTGGCAAACTCCATTGTTGGCCGTACCTGTATAGTCAGGACTGGGCCCTGTTTCCTCATTAAGGTAGGGGAACTAGTATGCCTGAGTCAACGTTATTACAACGAGACCTCCCGAAAGACATCCTGGTGGTCAGGTGTAAATGTTACTGAACCGCCTAACCCATTTACCAATTTCACCACACTCACTGCAGTATGGACTGATCTTACTTCCACCAATACCTGGAGAGCCCCCCCAGGGCTCTACTGGATTTGTGGAAATCGAGCTTATGCCCAGCTTCCTGACAATTGGGGAGGAGCGTGTGTCCTGGGGACAATCCACCCGTCCTTCTTTCTAATTCCCATTTCCCAAGGAGAGCAGTTAGGTTTCCCGGTATATAACCACCGCCAACAGCGCGATACCCTGAAGATAGGGCAATGGGATCAGAAATGGGATAATAAGGAATGGCCTCCTAAGAGAATTATTACATACTATGGCCCAGCTACTTGGGCAGACGATGGGACTTGGGGATACCGCACTCCTGTTTATATGTTAAATCGTATTATCCGTTTACAAGCTGTTCTAGAAATTATAACTAATGAAACCGGTAAGGCATTAACCCTCCTGGCAAAATAAAATACCCAAATGCGCACTGCTATTTACCAAAATCGGTTGGCCCTTGATTACCTATTGGCCACTGAGGGAGGGGTATGTGGAAAATTCAATCTGACTAACTGCTGTTTGCAGATTGATGATCAAGGCCACGTCATTGAAGAAATAGCCGACCATATGCGGAGGCTAGCTCATGTACCTGTTCAGAGCTGGCACGGACTGGAGCTAAATGGATGGTTTGGTTCTATGTTTACAGGGGTGGGGGGTCTGAAAACTATTGTATGTACTGTTTTACTAATGCTAGCTGTATGTATGCTTCTTCCATGTTTTCTACCCCTTTGCCTACGCATGTTTACCTCTATTATTGACAGTACAGTTGAACGCAAGACTGCAGCCCGAGTATTAGCTATGTGGAAGTATCAGACCTTACCTCAAGAGGAGGTCACAGTCTGAGATAGCACTTAATGTGTGATTTTCATCTCACCCCTTTCTGGAGGGGTGATGATAATCAAAAGGGGGGAATGTGGTAGGCCCCAGCAATTAACCAGGCCTCTGGTAGGCCTCATGCATTGAAATGTATCTATAACAGTATTGAATTACCAACCCCCACTTGAGACTAGTGCTGGAAAGAAAAATCTGTTTTTAAAAATGGCTTTTGAACATTTCTTCTCTTTCCTCTCCCCCCTCACTTCTGCTGCTTGCTCAAGCGTTCCTTGAACTCAAATCGACCTGGCCTTCCTTGGGCCAGGAATGTCCTTGCAATTAAAATGTATTAATTAAAAATGTACTTATGGTGAGCCTCATCTCCGGGCCTGAAGGACAGGCCCCCACCTCACAGAGCAGGAAAGACCATATTTGGTAGATCCATCTGCTCTGTGCTGCCCTCCAGGTGACCCTGCGTTTGCAGATAACACACTCTAAGCTTTGAACATCCCTGTATGTCTTTGAAGTTTTAGATAGAGAACTTACTATGCAGATGCAGGAATCTCTTAACGAGGGAAAGGTGGGAAGGGGGGGGGGGGCTGGAGTGGAGAAAGAGGACTAGGCATGGTCACTGATTGGATACCAATAGAGAATTTATAATGAAAATGTGTATGTGAAAATGTATATAAGCAAGCTGCAACGCACCTTGGGGCTCAGCTTTTTCTTGGACTTGTTTCCGCTGAGTCTGTGCTGCACATTAAAATTGGTTTGTATCCTGCAACTGACTCCTAGTATTATTCATTGAATACAATAAACCACAACACTCACTCTTTCAACTTTTCCTCAGTCTCATTTCTATAGTCTCTTACTCCTTTTTGCAGACCTGCCACTTTCCTGTCTCTCATCCCTTCCACAAGTCTCTCTCTTTACACTGTCTCTTAACCCTGTCCTAGACCGTCCAGCTCGTTCAGATTATCTTTCCACCTCTTCCTTCAAAAGATCTTTTCCTCTTCTCATCCCCTCCATTTCATCTACAGGGTCTTTCCCTTTTACACCTGCTTACTCCAAACACTATTCCTTTGTTCTCCTTTCCTCCCTCCAGCCATTCTTACCTCCTTCTAACACCCCCTATATTGAGGCTTTTCTCTCTTCTCACTCCTTCTTCCAGAGGATATTCCAACTCCCTCTTTCCAGAGTATATTTCTCCCCTTCGGACCTTCCCTCCAGATGCTATTTCCACCCCCTTCTCAGCCTTCCCTTCAAAGTTCTTTTCCATTTGTACACTCTGCTTTCTTTGGTTCTTTGTAACTCCTCTCTCCTCCATTATTGATACTGAAGTTAAGTATGAACCCATGGTTACCAGCTTCTTGATCCTCATCAGCTCCCTCCCAACCGACATCAAGAAAAGTACTTATTTGCTGCGGTGATAGCAGTCTTGTGGTAAAGGCTGCAAGTTCTTGCAGATCATACCATAAGACTGGCCTAAAGAGAGGTAAGGAGGAGGATTGGGAGGGTAGGACAGAAGGAACAAGATATAAAGTTGAGCTTTGATTTAGACTATCACATGCCCAATATGATCTCTGAAACTGGGGTGTCAAACCATTTTTGGGGGGTCATTTGTCAACCTGTAGCAAAACCTATGTTAATCATAAAGCAAGCAAGCCATCTTGAACAGGTCAAAACTGTGTTATGGCTCTCAAACACTAAAAAAAAAAGTAAACATTACTGAGAACAATCCTTAGTTATTTTGATCTAGAGTGTTATATTAAAACACTAGAAGTGCAAACTAAGTAGTCTGAATATCTAAGCAGATATATTAACCTGCTCATTATTAAAATGATGAAGAGGGTCTAAAGTTCAAAACTAAGATTTTGGAACGTTTTATATTGCTAATATAAGTCACAATTTTATTTAATTAAATTTATTTCTAAACCACCTTTCAGGATTTATATAATGCCTCCAATGCTGTGTACAAGAATAAACATGTTTTAAAAAATATATCAAAGATAGCAATAAAGCAAAGAATAATGCCCTAGTCTGTCTACTGGAGATGGCAAGAGTTATACCTGCTGCTCCATGCAGGTTCCCCCCTCTATGCCTTTAAGATTTTTCCCACTGCTCTGCTTATTTCCCCTCTGTATCTTGCTCCCTCTCCCAGTTCCTCTGCTTGCTCTTATTCCTCTCTCCTAGCCTCCATCCCTATCACCCAGCTCCTGTGTTCTTCAAGCCTTAGACAGCAGAATTGCCTCTCCCAGCACCACTTCCTAGTCTCTCTAATTCTCTCCTAGTGCTTCAGTGTCCCCTTTCCTTTCCTGGATCTCTATCTGTTCCTCTTCCTCTCCTCTCTGGTACAGTACTTGCAGGCAGGAAGTGTGTCCATACCCCATTGTTGCAGCTCCCTCCTCCCCCTACAGCGCATTGGTCAGACATAGACAGCCAATAGGCTGCAGCAGCTCCCATTGGTCAGACACAGCCAGCTAAGCATGCTGCTCTAGCTCCTTCCTCCCCCTGCATCCCAAAGATCAGACACAACCCACCAAACTGCAACAACTCCCTCCTCAGCCTGCTGTCTGTGGGTTAGACAGATTCCTGCAGCTCCCTCCTCCCCCAGCAGCCAATTGGTCAGATACAACCAGCCAATAGAATGCAGGGCGAGGCTGGAGCAGTAACTAGGAGACAGAAGACTTCCCGCCTTCCCTCCTCTGTGCTCCTGATATAGGAAAGAGCAGGAGACAATACCGAGGGCCTTCAAGCACCCACAGAGCTGGCATCTCTGTCTGTTCGTACTGAAGAAACAACTGTCATAATTCACATAAAATGTTAATAGTCTGCACATGCTGCTGCATTACAGCATTATTATTTTTCTTGTCTACAGCATGTATCTCCAAAATATTTACAACATTCAGCAAAATTTAAATCAAAAGAAAAGCAAGCGTACATCAAAACAAAGACTTTTTAAATAGGAATCTTTACCTCTCGATTGTCAGCCACAATAACAAGCTCCACATATTTGGTCATCTTCAAAGTATCTCTCTTGTGCTGTCAAAACAAATATGAATATATAATGTTTATTTGCACTTTAAGGGTCATAGGCAGTTACGTAGACCTTCATGTATCACTTTCTCCCTTACATCCACTGACATACAGCAAGGAACATTGCTCTGCCAAAAGAGTGAGTCAGATTATAGTTGACTAGTTCAAGGAAGTGTCCTTTGTACATGGCGCCAGACTTTAATGTAAAATGCCTTATCCAAACCCTTTGAGAACAACCAAGTTTAGAAATTATGATATGTGAGTCTGCTTCATCTCTCAGATCTAAAGCTCCTGATACACAGGCTGAGGATGATACTTCTGGGTAACTCACTACTCTTGCCAGCTCGAGAATTGAGAATTCCTACAGTATTACCATACTGCCTAGAGATTGGATTAGATTATTAGTTTATCTTGAGAGGGAACAACAAAAATAAATGGGATTCATCTCTAACCAAATAAAATAATCCAAAAGATAGTCACAAGAAACAATAATCCCTTCTTTATTGATCCTGGACTAGCAGATATCTGAAGGCCAGTTGGACTACAGGAGTAGCCTAATGGTTAGAGCACTAGCTTGGTAATCAAAAGACTAGGGTTTGATTTTAACTAGCAGTCCTTGTGGCCTTTAGCAAATCACTTAATCCTCCCTTGCCTCCAAAGCCATCAGTGCCGCGGGCTCAGCTTAAACAGAGCTGCAGGAAAGGGAAACACTCTCCCTTCGCGTGGCTCTGCAAAGCTAAGCCGGTGCGGGGTGGGGGGTGGGGTGGAGGCTCTTCGGCCAGGCGGCGGCCACAGTGTTGATACTACTTCAATAAAGTTTTGCTTTGTTTTCTTTTTTATACCATGCTCTGACTGGGTTGTTTCACTACACGTGGTTTCACGCTTTTTGGTTGGACTGCTGTCGAGCTGAGTTACGCTCCCCTCCAGATCCCACTGCCGGAATCGGCAGTAGCACGGCTCAGCAGGAGGATGTGCGGCCCAGCCTGAGGGGGGCAGCACAACTCAGGAGACAGCATGGCTTGGGGGGGGGGCTGGGAGGGTGGCAGAAACCCTTGTGCCGGCCCTGAATGTATACATATTAAGACCTTTAAGTCTGTCCCCCATATGCTTTATACTGAAGTTCACTAACTACTTTAGTAGCCACCCTCTTCACCGATTCCATCCTGTTTATATCCTTTTGAAGGTTTGGTTTCCAGAATAGCATACAATACTCCGAATGAGGTCGCACCAGAGACTTATTCAGAAGCATTATCACCCAATGTTCCCGTTAACCTGCGCTGGATCCGCCACCAACATTCCTGCCGGTGGGTGGCGGTGCAGAGCAATCAACACTTTGCCCTTCCCCCCACCGGCGGAGGACCCGGCGCAGATTAAAGAGAACATTGCGAGGGTGCTGCGGCATGTGTTAGACCTGCACCTCCCCCCCTCCCGCTGGCAGGAATGTTGGAGGCGGACCCAGCACAGGTTAGCGGGAACATTGCTATCACTTCCTTTGTTTCTGCTGGTCATTCCTCTCCCTATACACCCAAGTATCCTTCTGGCTTTCATCATCACCTTTTCTACCTGTTTAGCCACTTTAAGATCATCAGAAACAATCACTCCCTGGTTCTGCTCTTCTTTTGTGGACTGAAGTACTTTGCACCCTACATTGTACCACTCCTTTGTATTTTTGCAGCCCAAATGCATGGATTTATTAGCACTAAATCTTAGCTGTCAAATTCTTGACAATTCTTCAAGCTTAGCTAGATCTCTCCTCATGTTATCTACTCCATTCTAGGCGTCTACTCTATTGCAGAGTTTGGTATCATCCGCAAAGAGGGAAACCTTACCAGACAGCCCTTCCATAATATCACCAACAAAAATGTTAAAAAGAATCAGACCAAGGACAGATCTCTGCGGCACATCCCTGGTAACCTCCTTCTCCTCAGAGTGAGTTCCATTGCAGGACATACGTCAGGACTGTAATAGGAATATGGAGGATATCTCCAAAGATAAAGGGGACTGTAAGGATTTATTGGTCCGAGTAGATGGAGTAGATGGTGGTGTGGAAGCTCTGGTGAAGGCTGCTACCTCGATGAAAGTAAAAATTGAGCAAGTGGAAAACTTAGCGCGCATTTCTAACCTTCTATCGATAAATTTTACAGGGTCCCAATTTGTGACTCCTAAGGATATATTAAGGGCTATTTGGAGGAAGTTTGGGGGTTAAACCTAAATCACAGCCACCCGTGTCTAATGTCTATTATTTGCCATAGGGCAAGAAATCAACCGGGCAAATGGGGGTTTCACCTACGGGTCAACTGGATGTACTTAATGTGTCAGCACTTTTGGAGAGTTCAGAAGAGAAAAATGTGGTTCCTACGACATGTCTTGTTCAGTTTGTATTAACTGCTGATAAAGACTGGTTTATGCAAATGTTTTTTTGTAGAAGGAATGTTAGATTCCGTGGGTTGCTAGTTAGGGCCTTTCCTGACCTGGCGAGAGAGACTCACTGAGGGCCCTCCAGTTGGATGCATTATTTTTCCTAAAATACCCCTGCAAGTGTTTGTTGAAATGTCAGTCTAACTCTTATATTTTTTTCTGTCCCTCTCAGCTTATTTGTTTCCTTAATGCTGACCCTGTTCCTGGTGCTGCTGTAGATGTCTCAGTTACACTTTCAATTTAATTTTCACTGGTTAATTCCTTCAGGTTTATGTTATAAACCATGTATTAATCTTGCAGTTGAAATACAAGTTGGTATTTTGTAATGTACATCAGTTATATTATTACATACAAACCAATTCAATAAGTATAACAAGTGTAACATCCATGTTCAAGTTCTCATTTTCTAACTTCAATAGGTATAACATTGGTTTTTATTTTCTTATTTTCTAACCTCCCCCCTCCCCTCACTCTCCCTCTTCCCATCCCATCTCTTATGAGCTCTTTTTATTTAAGGCTTGAGGATACATTGAGAGATAGGTTCCCCTAGGAGTCCCCTTCCCCTTCCCTCCCACACCTCCATATGGGAATACTTCTAGCTATCAGAGCAGTACAATCGCATAGCAAAGAGAGCCCTTTCCCCCAGATTCCATGGATCCAGACCTGCTTCAATAGTATATTCACCCATCCAGGGCAGAGTGGCTCTTCGCTCTTCCCAGGTTATTCTGTTCGGGTCTGTGTTCTTTGATATCTCTTCTCCCTCCTACCCCCGCCCCTCCCTCCCTCTGTATCTGTGTGGATCCTGACCTTCACATTCATCTCATGCATTCATTCACAATGGTTTAATACTCTACTCCATGCCCAGGGCTGCAGAGATTGGACATATGGTTCCCATACATGCATAAATTTCACCCACCGTTTTACATGCCCGCGTCCTTTCTCCCGCTCCATAAGCAAGAGGTCATAAATACTATTTTTTCAGTGCTGGTAGGACGGTCCCCCCTTTGTCAACCATGTTTGCATTATCGCTTTGTGGGCCATCAAACATGCCAACCGCCTCCACATATGGCTCCCTTCAGCCAAGTCCTCTTCTGGCGGCCAGATATCTGATATGGCTGAGGTAGATCCCACCATCCTTTGTGCAGTTGAAATTCCCCCTCCTTTGTGCAGTTGAAATTCCCCGAGTGCCACTCAGCATACCTGTCCAAAATTTCTTAATCACCGCACAATGCCACAGCGTATGTCCCAGGGTCACTGAGGATATGTCACATCTAGGACATGCATTAGTCAATATCAACCCTGCCCTCCATGTGCGATGCAGGGCATAGTATAACCATTGTAATAGCTTAAATTGCATGTCATGAAGGGTCACAGAAGTGAATAGCTTTGGGATTTCCCCTAACGAGTTTAAGAGGTCATCATTCGAGACCTGTTCTCCTAAGTCACTTGTCCAGGCCGCCGCCAATCTCTCTTCCTCAGGTTCCGGCATTAAACCTGCCAAGGCCTGGTGTGTAAAGTGGACTCTATGATCTCCGCCCATGAGTATCTCATACACTTGACCTCAGAGCTGTTCTCGGTAGGGTGTGGATGTAGCTCCAGATCTGCAGATAAGAAAAGATGTGGGTGCCAGGTAACCCAAAATGATCTCTAAGCTCAGAGAAGAAAAGTGGGGCCCCTGACTCTTCCACCACATGCTCAACATTAGTGAGCTCTAGGCATTCCTATCGCTCAGACTGAGCTCCCAATTCCCAGGGCAAATGCACCATTTCCACACAAGGACACATATGGAGAACTAGATGCTTCGCACTGTATTAGTCTATACATGTACTGTATTACATTCTTTTGTATTTGAGATAGCCTAGTTCAATTATCTGTGTGCAGAATATACTGTAAGTGATACGGGGCCGCTATGGCCTGGTCCCATTCAATAGGGGTATAGTCTGCCAGATCCCAGAGCCAGTCCCTCATGTGCTGCAGCGCACACACCATATTATATCCTCAGATATCCAGAAACCCTATTTCCCCTTGTGCCCACGTTCTCTGCAAGATAGTCAGATTCACCTGTGGTCTGCGCCCCTGCCACAGTAAAATGTTAATCTGCCGTTCCAACTGCTACAAATCTTTCCTTTTGAGCATCAAAGGAAGTGTCTGGAGTGTATATAGCCATTTCGGGAAGATGACCATTTTAAAGAGTGCTATCCTGCCGCCCAGCGATAAGAGAAGGTCCCGCCAACGTTAGACTCACTTCCTGACATCCTCCAGAAGACTTGCGACATTAACACTGTAAAGATCAGTGAGCTTGGCTGAGAGATGGATTCCTAAATATTTGAAGCCCCCTTTATCCCACTTGAGCATGAATATCCCGCTCCATCACTGGGGAAGAAAGGGATCCAGTGGGAGCGTCTCAGACTTATCAAGATTTAATTTAAGCCCCGAGAGCTTGCCATATGTATGTATAAGAGTTAATTCTGTTCATAATTTTCAAGGTGGACCAACAGGTCATCTGTGAAGGCCGCCACCCGGAACTCCTCTAGACCTTTTTGGATCTCCCTTAAATCCGAGCCCATGCGGATGCGGCATAGTAGGGGTTCTAATGTCAAAATGAATAATAAGGGCAAGAGGGGACACTCCTGCTACATGCCCTTTCTGAGAGGAAAGTCTGCTGTCATCTAGCCATTAATCAGCACCGTGCTTCGGGGATTAGAATATAGCAACTGGACCGCCACCGCAAAGAGGCCTCTAATTCTAATTTTTTCCAAAACTTGGTATATAAACCTCCAGTTCACCTGGTCAAAAGTCTTCTCGACATCAAAACTAACCAACATAGTTGACTTGGATTTCTGGAGGCTAACGTACATGGAGCTGAGCACTCTTCTAACTCCCACTGCAACACTTCTGCCCTGCACAAAGCCCACTTGATTATCGTGAATTAACTCGGGCAAATATACCGCCAGCCTATCTGCTAGTATCTTTGCCATTATCTTTATGTCTACATTTAACAACGAGATCAGTCTATTTGATCCTGGTACTAGGGGGTCCCGGCCAGGCTTAGACAAGACTGTGATCAATGCCTTGTTAGATTCAAAAGGGAATCTGCCACGGGTGATCAAATCAGAGTAGTACTCCGTGAGCGGCAATGTTATGTTATCTGTCATTATCTTGTAAAATTCGCTACAGAATCCATCTGAGCCTGGAGCATGCCCCGTTTTCATACCTTTTATGGTCCTTTTTTGTACTTCCAGTGGTGTAATAGGGCCATTCAGCTTAGCTATTTGATCCTCTGTCAGCGTGGGAAGCCCGCATTCCTCCAAGAAACACTTCCCCTTAGGTCCCAGGTCATCCTCCTCCTGATATAAGGAGCAGTAAAAATCACTGAAAACCTTTTCCACTCCATCCCTTGACTTTTGTAGATTCCCTCTGGTGTCTCACATAGCTCCCGTGTATTGTGACCCATCTTTAGCTCCGATCAGCAATGAGAGAAGCTTACCTGCTCTATTACTAAATCTGTATAGCCAGTAGCGGTAATAGAAAAGAGATTTTTTCGCTCTCTGGTGGATAAGTGAGTTTAACTCCACCTGTACTTCGTATATTGCATTTCGGTACTCTCTTTGAGGATGTGTTGCCAGCCTTCATCTGGCTTCTCTTAGTGCACATTCCAGCTGTATAATCCAATTATTCAGTCGTTTCTGTCTGGTCATCACATACCCAATTATTTCACCCTGCATTACTGCCTTACCAGCTTCCCAAAACAAGGTCGGCTCTGTTACATGTTGAGCATTATTCAGAGCGTAGTCATCCCACTTCACCCTTAGAAAGGGCCCAAAATGGGGTCTCTTGTCACTTCCATGGGTGTACTCCCTTCTGCTTTCCCCAAGTCACCACTAACGTTATAATAGCGTGGTCAGAGATTATAACCGGCCCTATATCTGCCCGAGTGACCCGCTGAAATAGGTTGGCCGAGATTAGAAAGTAATTAATGCGAGACCAGTTACTGTGTGCCCATGAAAGATGCGTGAAATCCCATGCCCTTGGGTGGAGTACACGCCAGATGTCTAACAAACCATGCCCATCACATATTCCCTGGGTTCTACGCACTTGACATTGATCGTGTACCCATGTGGCCTGTGATCTGTCCATTAAACGCTACAATGCACAATTAAAGTCTCCTGCTAATAACAATAGCTTATCCTCCATTGCATTTAGATGGGTTTCAAATGCTTGATAAAAGGAAGCATCATACACGTTTGGGGCATAAACAAATCCAAGGACTACTCAGATGCCCATGAGTTTTCCTTCCACTAAGACATATCTACTAGCTGGGTTCGAGTACACCTTATGCATTTCAAAGTCTATACTTTTGGCTATTAAGATAATTACTCCTGCTTGCTTGTTTACTGCCCTGGCCCCATTTACTTGTCCCACCCATTCCCGCCACCATTTAGTGTGTTCTGTCTCTGACTGGTTAGTTTCCTGGAGAAAGGCAATGTCAATATGGTGAGCACGTAGCTGCAGTTGCAGCTTATATCTTTTTATGGGCATACCCACTCCACATACATTCCACGAAGTCACGTGAAGTTCTTTACCCATTGCTCCAAGTTTATCTGACTTTTTCCAAAAAAAGACCTCTGCTTGTTTTGGCAGGGTAGGCCCTCTCAGCCTAGAACCAAACCCCCAGTTCCCATCCGCTCTCCATAGCCCCAGGGCATTCCACTTTTCTTTTTCCACCATCTATTCTTCCACATTCCTTCAGGTTTAAAGTGAAATGGTTTCCGTTGTTTTTTTCGCCTCTTATTGTGGGCTTGGGATGACAGGTATTTTTTGTTGACTGCATAGTCTGGTCTGTGTATTATTTCCTATTTACAGTATATTTCAAATTATCCATATTGTTTTCATTCAATTTACTTTTATTATGAAAATTGATAAATGAATAATTTAAAAAAACAAGACCAGAGCAGACCGCAGAAAGAGCATGCAGGGAATCAGAACTTGGAAAATATCAGGGTTACAGCAGAATAGCAGATATTTATTTATTTATTTATTTAGTTAGTCAAATCATTTTTATTGGTTTTCAACAACAGAGAACGCACAGTTATACGCTATAACACTTATACACTATAAGATTGAATCATCAACCATCCTACGGTTCCAGCAGCATACAACATATATCAGCACAATACCAGAGGCAGTGACTGGGAGGGTCGCCAGTAAGTACAATAATAACAATATTAGCAATGAGGATAAGACCAATACAAAGAGTTGGAACATCAGCGGTCATAACAAGGAATAGAGCAATAACAATAACAAGAAACATAACAATAAAAGCCAGCGGCACATTGAGTGCTGCATAAAGATCAGTAGGCTTTTGTTCTAATGTTGGGCGGATGAATTCCGACCCAGACAGTAGACAAGAAAAACCGTAGACAACCCAGCGTCCCAGGGAAAGCCAGTGGATAGGCTCCAGGCTCGCTACTGCCCCAGCCCTCAGCCCCCCAACCTTACCCCCCCTTCCCCAACTTAGCCCCTCCCCTAACCCCCCCCCCAACCCCCAACCCTCCCCTCCCTATCCATTATTCCCCTATCCATTATCCCCCCTCCTCCCCCTGCCTAGTGCGACACATTCGAAGAACTCCCCTCAAAACAAACGCCGAGACATCCACACTCTCCAGACCCCCATGACACACACAACCCTAGCAATCAAACCCCTCAGAACCCCGATCTCCTGGATTGGTCAATTGTTAGATTGTTAGGGAATCCCCTGCCAAGTTTTGTCAAACTCCGCTTGTTTCTTGCCCCCCAAAAGCTGGGCTGTGCGTCGTTCACAACCTTGTAAGGAAAAGAGAGAATTCCTCCATTCCGCAATCCCCGGTGGTTTGTCCTCAATCCAATGTTTAAGAATACAGTGCTTCGCTACTAGAAAACCTCGATCATAGAGTCGAATATCACCCAGAGACATAGCGGCACTCAGGCCCCCCCCTGGAGCGCTGGGTCCCGGGCGTCCCCCAGCAGCGAGGGCCCCAAACAGGCACCATTCAAGCGAGAGCGCCTCTCCTACAGGCCGCCAGGCACGCAGGGCCGCATATACCATGTGCCAGAAGGGGGTAATGCGAGTACAGGTCCAGAAACGATGTAGCAGGGTTCCCCTGTGAGTCTGGCAAAGCTGACACATCTCTGACGAGAGCACTCCCATCCTCGCCGCCCAGACATTAGGTACATATGCCCGCCATAAGATCCTATACTGAAGTTCCTGAAAGCGAACCGCTTCAGAGATCGAACCCAGGCGTTGGAAAGCGTCCTGGAGGCTCTCGACATCCATCTGTACCACACCCTCCCGCTGCCATCTCCGAGCTAATATCACTAATGGGCTCCTGTCCCCCCAGGATGCCACTCCTCCCGCAGGGACCCCAAAGTAACGCGCGGATCCTCCCGGGTTATGAAGTCCCACACCCCCGCAGGAAGAAGCTGCAAACCCTGACTCCGTTGCAACGTTCGGACATAGTGCCGCGCCTGTAAATAAAAATAAAACGTAGAGGGAAGCAACGAGTATTTCTCCCGTAAGGACTGAAAAGAGTCCAGCTCACTCTGCGCTGGCATAACCAATTGTCCTAGAAAGGTCAGACCTCCCAACCCCCAACTCAATGGGCCTCCAAGTCTCCCAGGCTCAAAGTCGCCATTACCACACAGGGGTAGACAACCCGTGGCAGACCAGGGCTCCCCCTTCCGCTGACACACAAATCTCCACGCTTGTCTCAGGGTGCCCAAGTAATGCGACTCCCGCCAGAACCTTGGCAGGGCTTTACCTCTACTGTGCAGCAGAAAAGCCGCATGATAGGGCTGCGACAGCGCTTGGACAAGGCCCTGCGGCAGAATAGTATCTCGTCCCAAGATCAGATCTCGCAGGGGGCCCAACAGGCTCAAGAAATTATAGTCTCGCAACGAGAAGAGGCCCAGCCCCCCTGCAGCTCTATTTCCCATGAGTACAGAGATCGGAATCCTGGCCCGCCTCCCCCTCCATAAGAAGCGTCCCACTTGACTCTGAAAAAACAGGACGTCACGGCGCAAGAGCCAGATAGGCAAATGACGCAAGAGGTACATCCATCGGGGAACCTCCACCATCTGAAAAAGAGCAACTCTACCCATGAGCGAGAGCGGGAGGTCCTTCCAGCTTCTGAGCGTGTCAACGGTACGGCGCAGCATAGGTCTAATATTGACATCATACAAACGGGAGATGCGATCTGGTATCTGTATTCCCAGGTAGCGAAAATGACCCTCCGCCCAACTCAGAGGGAACGAACCCTGCCAACCTGATCGGGCACGGTTGCCGACATCCAAAGCCACAGACTTGCCCACATTAATCCGCAAACCAGAGAAAGAGCCAAACCGCCGAATCAACTCCAGAGCACATTCCAGCGATGCCTGCGGGTGAGACAAACACAGGAGCATATCATCAGCAAACGCACTGATCTTGATTCCGCCTCCAGGCCAGTCAATACCTCGAACTCCCTCGGCCCCTATGAGTGAGAGCAGGAGGGGTTCCAACTGTAAGACAAAAAGCAGAGGCGATAAGGGGCACCCCTGCCGCGTCCCTCTCTGCAACACAAAAGGTGAAGAGAAGACACCCCCACTGGCTACGCATGCCAAAGGATCCGTATAGAGAGCCCGGATCCATGCCAGAAAGGCCCCGTTGAACCCAAACCTGGCCAATACCTCGAACATATATGGCCAGGACACTCTATCAAAGGCTTTTTCAGCGTCGAGGCTTACCAAGAGCAAAGGCTCCTGCTGGAATGAGCAGCGCTCCATCCCTAGCAGCACTTTACTAATATTAGAAAAAGCACTCCGTCCCTTCACAAAACCTGATTGGTGCGTACCTATCAACCGCGGCAAAATCTTCTGCAATCGGGACGCCAACACCGAGGCCACCAGCTTCATATCATAATTGATCAGAGAGATAGGGCGGTAAGAAGCCGGCTCCTCAGGATCCCTTCCCTCCTTAGGGATGATAGTAATGGCTGCCGTTCGCATATCGCGCGGGTAGCTGCCTAACTCCTGAGCATCCTGGTACAAGGCCATCAAAGTAGGAGTCACTTGGGTCATCAAGATCTTATAAAATTCAGAGCCATAGCCATCTGGTCCAGGGGCTTTATGTGTCTTGCCGGCTTTGATTACCCGGTGAAGCTCCGCCTGGGTGATAGGCGCGTTGAGCTCAAGAAGCTCAGAGTCTGTCAACTGAGGGAGAGCAATCGCATTGAGGAAGTCCCGCTCCCAGACTCTATTCTCAGGCTCAGGGGTGTAAAGCTCCTGATAATACTGACTGAAAACCTGCACTATTTTTTCCAGCTCCGAGTGCCGAACTCCCTGTTTATCCTTGATACGAGCCACTCCCTGTACCCCTCCCCGGCGACTCACAAGACGCGCCAATAAACGTCCCGTACGGTCCCCGAACCAAAAAAGCTGGTGACGATAATAATTCAACGACTGGACCGCCCTCTCATGAAGTACCTCATTTAGAGCCCGTTGTAGCGCCAAGTATTCCGTTAAGCGAGATGGCGTCCGCAGTGCAACCCGTTTGGCCTCTTGTAGCTGACGCGCTAGGTCTACAATCTGAGCATTGAGACGTTTCCTTTCCTTCGCCACGTAGGCTATAATGTGGCCCCTGAGGACCGCCTTTCCCGCCTCCCAAAACGTCGCCACACTAACCTCACCCGTATCATTAAGCGACAGGTATTCCTCCCAACGGCGAATAAGGTAGGCCCGAAACTCTTCTTTCTGCCAGAGATACCCCGGAAACGACCAACGGGCCCCTCCCGCTGGTTGCACTCTCCAATCCAGAACCACTTTAGCGTGGTCAGATACCACCAGGGGATCGATCTCCACCCGAGTCACTTTCCCGAGGTACTCACCCGAGATCAAAATGTAGTCAATCCTCGACCAAGTCTGGTGGACTCTCGACAAATGTGTATAGTCTCTTTCCACCCCATGCAGGGTCCTCCACGAGTCAATCAAACCGCCCATGTTGCAGAGATAGCCCACTCCCTTGTTGCGCCAGTCTCCCCAGGAACCCCCAGCACCAGATCTGTCCAGGGTAGGATCGTGTGGGCAATTATAGTCGCCAGCCAAGATCAAAGGTATCTTTGGTGCCCCCAGGACTTTCCGTAAAAGACCCCGAAAAAATTGGTGATCGTATATATTGGGAGCGTAGATATTACCGAGAAACAACTCCTCTCCCTGAATTTTTACATGCAGAAAAAGAAAACGCCCCTCAGCATCCACATCCTGACTAAGGACCTCCACCATCAAACCCCGTTTCACTAAGATTGCTACCCCTCTCTTTTTGCCCATCGCAGAAGCTGCAAAAACTTGTCCTACCCAATCCTTTTTAAGTTTGGCATGCTCTAGAGCACTCAAGTGTGTTTCTTGTAAGAAAGCAATTTGTGTACGCCTCCTCTTAAGAGCCTGCAAAATCTTAGTCCGTTTAACCGGACTATTCACACCTCCAACATTCCAGGAGACTATGCGGAGCTCATGACCCATGAATACTTGCCAGTAAAGTCAAAAAGAACCATATCCAGCAACCACATCCACGTCTCAGGTCACCCAGCCTCAACCCAAGACACAGTTCAGTCAGCAGCCATGGCCACAGGCGTCGTCCCGGCCCCAGTTTCAAGAAAAGCCCCATGGAGACAGTCACACACCCCAAGGACTCCTCACTCTCAACACGCAACCCCCACAGGTCCCATCCTAATCCCACCCACCCCTCCCCTCCCCCCCATTCCATCCCTCTCCCCTCTAAACCCAACTCATCAAGCATCCCCACACGTCAACCCTACGCACTCCCCACCTACCCTACTTACCCGTAAAACCCCACCAACCCTTTCCCCCTTCCAATATATACACTCAAACAATGCAACCCTCAGTTACTGCACTGAGGCTAAGACCCCATTACGATGCTGCAGGGCTGCCTCGATACCCCACCTGAACCCCCCCTCCCCCCAAAATTGAACAGATAGACAAAAAAAAAAAAACATAAGTAGGGAAGAGCCCACTAAGCAGACAGTCAGGCTGTTATCTGTAACTATCAGCCAGAGAGCCAAAGAGCTAAAGGGACAGGCCACCCACAAACCAGAAGCGCAGTACTCCAGCAGTGAGGAATTCGCCAAAGTAACCCACAGAGGTCGCGCTATATTATGAAACTGCGTGGGCAGAGTATCCGCCCCCGCGGCCCAGCGACACTCGCAGGCAGCCGCGGAGCCACACCCCCCCCCGAGCAGATATCTGCCCCGGCCCAAGGGCCAAGGCAGCTTCGCCCCAAGGAAGAGCATACAGCAGGACCCTCGCTCGAGACCACCCCAAAGCGATGCCGCAAGCGCGGGCGCATTGGTAAATGCTCGAACTTACATGGCAACGGGGTAGGCAAAAACAAGAGTAACCGTGAGTCCCTAAAGTCCCCAGTGTGCACGGCTGCAAAAGCAGCGGGTTCCGCCCTCCACCCAGATCAGGTATAGGCGCTAGCGCATAGGGAGAAGGGAGAAGGAGATCACAGCTCCAATCCCGTCCCAAGCAGTAAAATAAAATTTAAACCCCAAGCCGCTACTGCGCAGACATGGGGGGGCGGGGAACAGCAAGACAGAGCATTCAGAGTCCTTCACAGAGGAGAGGAACACAATGTAAAAGCACATAAGGTAAAAGGACATAGGAGGCCAGACCGGTCCTGCCCAGCGCACCAAGGAAACACTCCTCGGCTCGCTTAACCCGCTGGGCTAACATAGCAGATCCCCCTCCCCCACCCAGATCCGGGCCATCAGCCTCCCATCCCAAGCAAGTACCCATGTCCAGTTGTTAGCAGGCTCAAAACAGGCTCAATTGATAGTAGTCTCATATAGCGGCCCCCGACTAAGGGCCCGGGGGGGCGACAGAGCTTCCCAAGTCTCAACACGCCTGCTTCGCCGGGCTCTACCAAGCTCGATATTGAGTCCCCCTCCCCACCCGGATATAAACTAGGTAAGAAGTAGAGTACCAAATGGATCACGTCCAGCACCGCTGCTAAACAAGCTCAGGGCCCGCTCTCCACAGGATTCGGCGAGGGAAGTTGTTCCAAAAACTTCCGCGCCGACTGCACATTCTCAAAGGTCCGGTTTTGCCCATTGAGGGAGACTCGGAGTACAGCAGGGTAAGCCAGAGTAAACCTCATCTTACGGTTGAACAGCTCCGTACAGAGTGAAGAGAATTCCCTGCGCTTGGCGGCGACCGCCACAGAGTAGTCCTGAAAGATGAGGATCTTTTTATTGTGGAGAGTGAGCCCGCCTTTCCTCCGGTATGCCTGGAGAATCCGCCATTTGTGCTGAAAATCCAGCACCCGGATAATCACCACCCGGGGCCGATCGGCTCGATCTCTCCGGGCCCCCAACCGGTGCGCCCGTTCTATCCGGAAGGAGCCCTGGAGCTCCGGTAGCTCGAGTGCCTCGGGCAGCCAGGATTCCAAGAAGGCTAACAGCTCTTGATCAGACCGGTCTTCCCCGAGGCCCACAAGCCTCAGATTATTCCGGCGGGAGCGATTCTCCAGGTCTTCCAACTTTTGTTGCGCCTCAAGTAGGAGTTTCTTGTGGGCCTCAAGCTCCCCATCACGCCGGGCCTCCCCCTCCTCCACCGCCGCCACACGGTGCTCGAGCTCCTCCACTCGTCTGCCAAACTCGGTCATGGATTCCTCCATCCCCTCCAGCTTCTGCATCAGGCGGTCAAATTTTGGGTCAAGGAGCCGCACTACCTCCCGCGCCAGCTCCTCCGACGCTGAGTCGACGCTCTCTGCACCAGGTGAGGCAGGCTGTCTCGTGGCCGCAGCCGCAGGCCCCGTTTTTGGCCCTCTCTCCCGCTCCTTCCGAGCAGGCAAAGGCATCGCAGCCCTCCGATTTTAAGCAGGCAGGCTCAGCAAATGGTGACACAGCTCTCCCAGGTAGGAAGCAGGGGTGGGGGCTCATAAAAAGCCGACAAAAGCACGATTTATTGCCGAGGCAGCCCCGGAGCAAAGGAGGCACGTCCTCTCTCACTCACGCATCGCCGGAAGCCGCCTTATTTATTTATTTAATGTCTCTTTTATACCGTGCTATTTAAAATCTGCGCTGTTTACGTATACATTGCAGCCTAGTTGCGCTGTATTTACAATAGAACAGGTAATCTAACTTGGACAAAATCAGGTAACTATATACACGCTGGGGATCAAGACCCCGGCCCAGGTGGGCATGTCATTGGGAAGAGACTATTTACAAAAGTGCTGACTATATACATTCTGCTATTTACATGGTATGCATGGTTTGCCTTGGCACCGTTCGGTATAACTGCCTCATTGTAGATATAGTCTGGGCCCTAGGGAATCAGGATCCCAAGAGTATCAGGAACTCAGTTGGGTCAAGCAGTATGGAGGTACATGCTAGAGCTGTAGCAGACTAAGCTCTGGCAAAGGAGACCGACAAGATCTATGCTAGATGGCCCCCAAAAGGAAGTGGGAACTACAGAGCAGCTAGGAGTGATCAAAACCATCATGAAGTCCTGTTTCAAACATTCAAAGCCCGGTAGTAGAACCTCACAGTACTTCCCCTTTGAAGGACAGTCTCTGGACATCTCATTAGACATTTCACTAGGAATCCTTTTAGAAGGATGGGTGAGTCCCGGTTGGCCATGTTGATTTAAAACCTCTTTTCTGGACTGCAGTCATTCCAATGTTCCCGGTTGTGTACCTTCTTGATGAATACCCTGAAATCCAGAATCTCTTCCACTCAGGACCAGACTTGCCTTGTTGGCGCCTGTAGAGAATCAATGGGAGGGTTCTCCATTACTCTTCCCTCAATTGACTCTGGCTCCCACCACCCCTGATTGTCTCTGGAATTTGGGGGTCATGGATGATGATATTAAATAGCTGAAAGGGCACTGTAGCTTTGCTACCATTACACTGGCAGCGGGCAGATTTTTACGATGGGAGCAAGAAAGGTTTCAGGAATAGGAAGTGGGAAGTTAGGTTGGATTAGGCAGGGCTTTGAAAAGAAGTGCAGCTTTAAAACAAGGTGGGTGGGGCTTCAGGTGGGACGACCAGGTTTCCTTTTGTTTTTTTCTAAGTGGGCATGCCTAATCAGAAGCACATCCTGAGCTGGAGGACCTGAGTGGGTTCAGCAGCTCTTCGTTAGCACCGGCTGCTGCAGCAAAGATTGGGAGAGCTAGAGGCTTTGCCACAGGTAACGAGAGGGATAGATCTCACTGCTCTGCTGTCAGTTTCTGCGTGTGTGTCAGCAACCATGTCCTTGAGTGGCAATAGCAAGTTTGTTAATAAAATTCAGCCTGTGACTGCCCAGACCCTACAGTGTTCTTCCCTCTCTTCTCACAGGGCTTCCTGTTACTGTGGAAACCCCGCAAGGGAAAGGCGAAGGCAGGATGCCACAGGGCCTGGGCACCTTCAGGCTAAATTTATTTAAAGAATTTGCTGCTGCTGCCCAGGTACGCAATCACCAATTAGTGGCAGCATCAGGTTCAGACTGAGGCAGGGCAGAGGAAGTTGAGGCAATACTCTGGTGCCTATCCAAATTTGGTGCCAGAGGCATTTGCCTCTATTGCCAATGCCTAAATCAGGCCTGCTTCTACCTTCAAAACAGAATGACATTTGCCAATATTGGATCTGGGAGAACCATTAGTCTTCCAAAAAGACCTGCAGTGAGAGGTTTCAGTAGGAACATGAAGAAAGAGGAGGATAATTTAAGGTAGTCTGAAAGCTGCATATGCACAGTCACCAATTTAATCTTATCTGTAATGAAAGAGGGACAAATGAACCTAGGACCAAGTTTAGCATAAGGAAGCTTCAAATCCAGGGTCTTTGTGGACAGCCCAACTTTATCACCCACCTTACCTGGGATCCTGGTCTCCAGTCTTTGTGCAGAAGCCTCATTTCTTGGGCTGCAGCCTTCTCCAGCCTCTGGTTTATCTGTCTCTTGTACTGGAAGTACCAAGTCAAGTCACTGGTTAAGGGAACCTTCTTGAGCAGAAAATTGCCTGCCTTGAGAATTACTGCCTGTTTGGATAACTATTGAAATCTTTGTGAATTCATTCTATTTTTAGTCATTTGACCTACTTTGAGTTCATCAGAAATTTCAGCTACAAGTGGAATCCCATGAAAAGTTATAGAAGTAGAATGAAGGATGGTGATTTTTTTTCCATGTCCCTTCTTTTCAGATCACGTTTTCATTAAAAATGCCACACACTAGTTAATGATGTTCAGCCACTGGGCACATGAAATTCTTAAAAACAAGAA
Source organism: Ichthyophis bannanicus (assembly GCA_033557465.1). Taxonomy (NCBI): domain Eukaryota; kingdom Metazoa; phylum Chordata; class Amphibia; order Gymnophiona; family Ichthyophiidae; genus Ichthyophis; species Ichthyophis bannanicus. Next base: position 1,082,811,366 of record CM066033.1, on the reverse strand, counting down.
TTGCAGAGCTTCTAGAAGCCAAGCAATCATGCCCTTACAGTACAGTGGTTTACTTAATGAAGCTTCAGTGAGCTATATGATGTCTATAATCGTATTAGATTGACTATGTATTGACAAGTTAATTACCTGTTAAAAGATGCCATTGCACAAAAGAAACTGACACTAAGTAAGAAGGGGAGAATGATGATGCTAAGAACAAGGAATGACCACTTGAAGGCAGAAAGAACGAGGCAGAATAATCTGGGCCTTCTTTACAAAGATTCATTTTCACTACAGTATTGCCATACATTGTTGCTTGATGGAACGTGTTCAAGAATTATATGTACAGAAGTAATTTACAATTTCATGGGTGTGTGTCTCAAATGGAAACGGATATATCTATTATAATCTGATCACTTCATTGTTGGTATAGAATTTCAATGAGCCATATGCTTCTAAATTTTGAACATAAGAACATAAAATATGCCATACTGGGTCAGACCAAGGGTCCATCAAGCCCAGTATCCTGGTTCCAACAGTGGCCAATATAGGCCACAAGTACCTGTCAGGTTCCCAAAAGGTAGACAGATTCCATGCTGCGTGTCCAAAGGGTAAGCAGTGCATTTTCCTGGTACTCTTTATGGTTTATGGACTTTTCCTCCAGGAACTTGTCCAAACCTCTTTTAAATCCAGCTACACTAACAGCATTTACTACATTTTCCGGCAATAAAGTCCAGAGTTTGATTCCATGCTGAGTGAAAATATATTTTCTCTGATTAGTCTTAATGTGTTACTTGAAAAAATTCAGAGGAAGGTGACCAAAATAATTTGGAGCTTGTGCCAGAAGACATATGAGAAGAGACTTGAAGACATAAATATGTATACCCTAGAGGAGAGGAAGAACAGGAAAGATATGATACAGTCCTTTAAATACTTAGGGCCCGATATTGATCTGGGTGGTGCTATGCGCTGCATCGACACACAGCCTGCTCCCTTCCCACCTAACCTGGATTTTCCATGCCGGGGTCATATGCGGCCCTGGCATCAAAAATCTGGGTATCACTGTACAGCTAGGAGGCTGCAGGAGCTATCTGCATAGCACCAATTTTCGATGTTACACGGTTAGCTCCGGCACTTTACAGATAGACAAGAGTTTCGCTTGCCTATCTTTAAGGTGCAGAACGCTAACCGTGCAGCATCGAAAATTGGTGCTAAACGGGTAGCGCCATGGCCCGCCTCCACACTACCTCGGAACGCCCCCAACATGCCATGATGCTAACCGCATAGCACCAGGGCAAGTAAGGGACAAACCAGGGAATTTTCAAAGGCACTATCCATGTAGGTGCCTTTGAAAATTCCCAGTTAAGGCATTTACATGGGTCACTAGGGCAGTTACCCATGTAAATGCCTTCAAACATTGGGCCCTTTAAGGAATCAATGAACAAGCAAACCTCCTTCAAAGAAGGGGAAGCTGAAAAATTAAAGGGCATATGATGAAGCTGCAAGGCAGTAAACTTAAAAGCAACATCAGGAAATACTTTTTCACTGACAGGGTGGTAGATTCTTGGAATGCCCTTCTGATGGAGGTGGTAGGGGCAAATACGGTGATGGAATTCAAAATGGCATGGGACAGACACATTGAATCTCTTTATAGCAAGAGGATAAAATCAAAACAAACTTAAATATCTTTTAGTAGAGGGGGATGACCTGCATGGAACTGAAGTTACAACCACTCTAGCCACCTTACTGGGCAGACTAGATGGACCATACTGGTCTTTATCTGCCGTCATATAGTATGTTACTATGTAGCTTCATTGCATGCCCCTAGTCTTTCTATTTCTTGAAGGAATAAACAACTGATGTACATTTACCCATTCCACTCCATTCATTATTATTATTTTTTATTAAGTTTGTGGAAAACAGGGTATCCAGTTACACACATTATCGTATCCCGTCACCTCCCCTCCTGCTACTCCCTACCCTCCCGCAGCACATACACCGTCTTAGATGACTGAATACAATAAAATAAAATCTACAATGATATAATATGAAATATTACATACAATATAAGACTCTGTCCCACACTTGTATCCTCGAACATGATACTATAACCGGAAACATATAACTTAAAACATTGAACATTTAACCTTGTGCCCATGCAACCCTACGCCCCCCTTTAGGATTTCCCATTACTCCCAGGAGCCGATACCCCCCTCTCCCTCTGACCCTGCAAGTACGGGTCCCAGATTCTATGAAACACCCAGGCCTTGCCCCGCAACCTATACGTTAACCTGTCGAACTTGATCGCCTCCTCTATCTTCTTATGCCAGTCCTCCTCCGTAGGCCCCCCCCCGGACCTCCACTTCCAGGCCACCGCCACCCTTGCTGCCAGTTTAAGCTTTTCCACTAATAACGCCTCCCATTTCCCCCCCCCCTCCCGATCCCCCTCCCAGTAAAAAAAAACTCTCCTTCCCCAGGCCCCCCCCAAAACCCCTGGGAAGTCCCCTCTGTACCAACCCCCAAAACCCTTGTATGACCCGACATCCCCACCACATATGAAGAAACGTGCCAACCTCCCCACACCCCCGCCAGCAGCCCGTGGAGAGCCGCCTATCTGCAAGAGACAACTGGACCGGAGTAATATACGCCCCATGAACTATTTGTAATTGAGTCTGCGTCCATGAGGAAACCGCTGTAACTTTATACACTGCCTCATGTATCTTTCTCCACCCCTCCTCTTCAATTTCCACTCCTAACCATGTATGCCACCGCTCCTTGTGGCCCCCCTGCATCCCATCCTCCTCCTCATTCAGCAGTACCTTATACACCCTGGATATAATGCCACTATCCCCTTTCCCCTTGTACAACGCCACTTCCATCGGGGTACTGGGCCTTGTCAGCTGACTCCTATTCTTCCCTGAGTGAAAGAAGTGGCGGATCTGAAAATACTGGTAAAACGGGATTCTCCCCTGTACCCTCCGCTTCAGGTCACTATGCGCACACACCTCACCCTGTTCCAAAAATTCCACCAGTCGCTCCAACTCCCCTCCTCCCTTTGACCCCCCCCCCTCTGAAGCCAATCTGTATTGTCGAACAAAAAATAATCCCTTACCCTAGCCCAGGCCGTCAAGGGACTGGGGAACCTCCCCTTAGCCTTCCCCACTAGGCTTATTCCCTGCATGGCTGCAATAAAAGGATGCTCCCTCCCCTGCTTCCCTACCCTCCCATCGCCCCCTTCCCCCAGCCAATGCACCAATGACGGGGACCCCATCAGTATTCTCTCTAAAGCCACCCACGCCGCCTCTTCCCCTCCATAATGATGGTCTCTCCAAGCTCTTAATACACAGGCCTGGTGGTACCATCGCAGAGACGGGAACCACCCCCCCCCCCCCTGATCCTTAGACAGCTGGAGCCTCCGCATCCTAATCTTAGCCCGCTTCCCACCCCATACAAAGCACCCCAGCGCAGCTTCCCACTTTCTAAGAGTACCCCCTGGGATCCGAATGGGCAGCTGAGCGAACATAAACAAGAACTTCGGGACCACACTCATTTTAATAACCTCGACCCTCCCCATCCAACTCAGCTGCAACGCCTTCCACCCATCCAGCAACTCACTAACCTGCCCCATCAAAGGCCTATAATTCAGCTCATATAACCGCCCCGGATCCGCCGAGATCCGTACTCCCAAATACTTAATACTCCCATCTGCCCACTTGAAGGGGAAGTTCACCAACCCTCCCGTCTGCAAGCCCCCCAACGCCATAGCCTCCGTTTTATTCATGTTCACCTTAAACCCCGAGACCACAGAGAATGCCTCCAATTCCTCTACCAAAATTGGAAGGGATTCCTCCAGCCGAGTCATAAATATAAGGGTGTCATCGGCGTACAGTAATATTTTATGCTCCCCCTGCCCAATCCTGACCGGTCTAATCTCCCTCCGGGCCCTCATCCGTATGGCCAACGCTTCAATCACAATCGCAAAGAGCATGGGGGACAGCAGGCATCCCTGTCTGGTTCCTCTGTGCAACCCAAACCAGTCTGAGCCCTGCCCATTCACCAAAATGCGAGCCACCGGATGACTATACAGCACCCTCACCCCCTGCAGAAACTCCGTACCCAACCCCATTCTGCCCATCACAGCAAACAAGAATTCCCACTCCACCCTATCAAACGCCTTCTCCGCGTCCAGGGTCACACAAAGCGTAGGAGTCTGTGTCTGCCGGACCGCATGGAGAATCCCCACCGCCTTCCTTACATTATCCGTTATCACCCTTCCCTTAATGAATCCCATCTGATCCGGATAGATCAGCCCTGCCAATACCCCTTCTAACCTACTCGCCATGATCTTGGCATATAATTTGGCGTCACAATTGATCAGAGCTATCGGCCTATAATTCTCACATCTATCTGGCGCTCTGCCCTCTTTCGGGAGTACCACTATATTAGCCTGCCTCAGCGAAGGCGGCAGGGACCCCCCCTCAGGAAGCCCGTAAAAAGCCGTGCCAAAAAAGGGGCTACCTCCCCTCGCATCATGTGATAGTATTCCGCCTGGAATCCATCCTCCCCCATGGCCTTACCCTTCGGGAGCCTCCTGATCTCCCTCACTACCTCCTCAACCTCCACCGGCCTCCCTAGCCACTGAGCCTGCTCCGCTGTCACCCTCGGTAGATGGATCCCATCCAGATATGCCCGGATATTCGCCTCACTAACCCCCTCCTGCCCTGTATATAGCTTCTCATAAAACTGCCGAAACGCCGTACAGATACCACGATTGTCCACAACGCAACCCCCCCCCACCCCGCTGGATCTCCTTTACAATCCTACTGCTCCTCCTGCTCTGTATCTGTCTCGCCAGCAGCTTACCGCCTTGTTCCCCCCCTCCATAAAATTCCACTTGGACGCTCTCATCAGCCGCTCCAACTCCTCCACATCCAGGGCATTAAGCTGTGCTTTTATCTGCAGCACCCACTGCTGTGCGCCCTTTAACCCTGTCCGACTGTGCTCACCCTGCGCCTCTACCAACTCCTTCATCAACCTCCGCTTCTCCTCCTCCCTCTCCTTTTTCATTTGACTCCCCAGCTGTATCATTACCCCTCGCCTTCCCTCCATCCCACACCATGACATCTGATATCTCCCCGTTATCATTCCAGGCCATATATTCCCTCCAGGGCTTCCTAATCTTCCCCATCCCTGCCTCCGACTGCATCAGAGCTATGTTCCCCCGCCATCCCCCTCTCCCGTCCACCTCCCTCCCCTTTGGCGACCAAACCCCTGTAATCATCCCATGGTCTGACAACAGGACCGGACCCAGTTCCACCTTCCCCAACACACCCAATTGCTCCCGTTTCCCTAAAAACATATCTATCCTCGAGTATGTACCCAGCCTTGGCGCATAACATGTATATTCCTTTCCCCCCGGGTTCTCCCATTGCCAGATATCAACCAAATCATAGGTCTCCAGACACTTCCTTAACTCCTTCCCCTCCCGGCCGTGCCGTCCCTTCTGATAATTAGACCTGTCCTTTGGACCCACCACACAATTCATATCCCCCCCAATGATCCAATCCCCCTTGGCCTGCTCCGTAAACTCCCTCACTGCCCTTTCAAAAAAGACTCCCTTCTGCCCATTCGGAGCGTATAAGTTCAGCAGCACCACCTCCATTTGATCCACCCTCCCTCCTACCCACACCACTCTGCCCATGGCATCCCCCCCCCCCCGACTTGTATGGCACAAACCGCACCCTCTTGTGTACCAAAATCACTACCCCCCTTTTTTTTTGAATTGTAGGGGGTCCCAAACACCTGTTCAAACCCCTGGGCTTTTAATTTCTCCTGCTCCTCCTTAATCAAATGTGTCTTTTGCAGCAGAGCAATGTCCACCCTGCTCTTGTTCAACAATGTAAGGATCCTCTTCCGTTTAATCGGGCTATTGATCCCCTGAACATTAAAGGAGGCGATCTTATATCCCCCAGCTACTGCCATTCTACTTTCCCGCCTTAACCCTCCACGCCCCTTCCCTTGGATTCTTAAGCAGCGCAGGCACACATAGGCACATTACAAACATAGCCAAACAAAAACAAACCCAACCAACCTCCCCCATACCTCTCCCCCTTCCACGATTTTGTTGTTTTCTGACCTCCATTAGCCCCTTTCAACTTCTCCTCTCGCCCCCCCACCTCTCTTCCCTGCATTAAATCCCCCCCCCTCCCCGCATCCCTCTTCCCGTCCAGTTCTCATCTGCCCCCCTCCTCCCAGCACTCCGAGTCTCTCCTACAGTCCGGGCATCTGCCCCTCACTCTCCCGATGCAGGCCTCTCCCCCTCCTGCTCCACCTCCAGGCCTTGATTCCTGTCGCTCTCTGGATTCCCGCTCTTCTCCAACGCTGCCCCCGCCTTGGTCTTCAGAAAGCTCTCCAGAGCCTCTCTCGTGTTGAAGAACTTCCGCACCCCATTCACCACCATTGTAATCCTGGCCGGATACCATATCGCAATCTGTATCCCCTTCCGAGCCAGATGATCCCGCAATTTCAACAGGTCTTTTCGTCTCTTCACCATTTCCGAGGCCAAGTCCAGGATAACATACACAGTCCAGTCTCTAAACTGCACACTCTTGGATCTGTGTGCCGCTTGAATCACATGCTCCCTGTCCTGGAAATGGAGCAATTTCACAATAAAGGCACTCGGGCGCGCCGACTTATCGGGTCTAGGCCTCAGCTCTCTGTGGGCCCTCTCGATCTCATACGGCGGTGTCGACGGGGGGTTCGGGAAACAAGTGGCCAGCAGATCCCCCACAAACTTGATGGTCTCTTCCCCTTCCGCCCCCTCTGGCACCCCGAAAATTCTGAAATTAGATATTCGCTCCCTGTTTTCCATGTCCTCAGCCTTAGCGTGCAACCAGCTAAGCTGCTGCTGCAGGGAGCTCACCACGCGGTGTGTGGAGGCCTGCGCGTCCTCCGTCTGACTCACCCTGCTCTCCACCTCATCCAGTCTCTGCCCCATGGCCACAAATTTCTCCTCCAGTCGGTTGCACACTCTTTCCACGATCTCCTCCTTAGAGTCTCTGATCTCCTTCAGAATCGCCGCCACCTCGGCCTGCATACCGATCTCCCCCTCTTCCTGCGACTCCTCGGATCCGCCCGGAGACACCGACGCCGGCTGCGCCTTTAGGCCGCTCACGCTTTTTTTCTCCCCGCTTCCTTTCGCCGCGTACAGCTCCTTTATCGTCGAGCCCGGCTTCATCTTCACCACCTTGGGCATTTTTCTCCGACCTCTTGCCCGGGAGGGACCCCGATCTACCCTGTTAATTGAGGTGGGTCTGGGGAGCGCACTCACACATGACTCTCCCGCTCCGTGGCTAAACCGGAAGTCCCCATTCATTATTTTATAGACCTCTACCATATCTCCCTTCGACTGTCTTTTTTCCAAGTTGAAGATCCCTAACCTTTTAAGCCTTTCCTCATAGGGGTATCCTTTCATTCCCTTTACCATTTTGGTGGCTCTTCTCTGTACCTTTTCTAATTCTGCTATATTCTTTTTAAGATATGGTGACCAGAACTGCACACAATATTCAAGGTGCGGTCGCACCATGAAGCAATACAGAGGCATTATAATATCCTTTGTTTTATTTTCCATTCCTTTCTTTATGATTCCTAGCATTCTATTTGCTTTCTTGTCTACCACTGCACACTGGGCAAAGGGTTTCATCATATTATTCACAATGATATCTAAATCCATTTTCTGGGTGGTGGTTCCTAATGTGGAACCTTGCATTGCGGAACCATAGTTGTTCTTCCCTAAGTCCATAACTTTGCACTTTTTCTGCCATTTGGACGTCCAGTCTCCCAATTTATCAAGGTCCTCTTACAATTCTTACAATCCTCTTGTGTTTTAAAAACTTTGAATAATTTTGTGTCATCTGTAAATTTGATCACCTCAGCCTTCTCTTTTCCAAGTTGAAGAGCCCTAACCTTTTTTTTTTTTAAATTGGATTTTCAATCAGTATAACAACCAACCAAAAGATACAAGACAATCAATCAAAGAAGAAGTACAATATAATAATATAACTGATAGGAAGAAAAGCATTGATAAAGCCCACATCATTGGAACCTGGATATGAGAAAAAAGAAACAGGAAAAACAAAACAAAGGAAAACAAGGCTAAACAGCCCACAAACTAGGAGGTAAATCATAACTACTCTGCCTCACACTCCACTACTGTACCCTGCCTATCCAGAATAAACTTCTCCAAATAAGTAACATCTGTAAAAACGTAAGTAGAACCTTCAAAAGTTAGAACACACTTACAGGGATATCAAAGGAAAAAAGTAGCACCCAGCTGCAGGACACGAGGCTTTAAAGATAAAAAAAGCCTGCACCTGAGTTGGGTGCTACAAGACACATCAGGAAAAATGTTAATTCTATGTCCACAAAAGGTAGCCATCTTGAATTTAAAAAAGGCTTTCAAAATAAGGACTTTACAATCCAAGGATTTCAAAGTGACCACTAAGGTGGAACGCAAATTTATCACCTCCAAGGAGTCCTCCAAAAATGCTGTAAGATTGGAAATAGTGGGCTCAATAATGTCAAGATCTCCTTCCACGGGATCAATACGCTTAGTGCTACGAGGAATATAATATAAATTAGACACCTCAATAGGATCCTTCAAAAGCAACACTTTTTTCAGATATTTGTCCAAAATAATTTTGGGCGCTAAAAGAGAGGTAACAGGAAAATTTAAAAAACGAAGGTTGCTAGAACGAGAAGCATTTTCAAGAGCTTCCACCTTAGTGTGTAGCACTAAAGAATCCTTGATCCCTACCACATTGGCTGAATGCAGCGGAAGAACCAATGATTCTAACCAAATACAATCAGCATCAACACGAGAAATCTTTTTATCCAACTGGTGTAAAGAAGATACAGTTTCAGAAGAAAATTCACATAGAGAATTCAATGTAGTGGACAATTTATCTTCAATGGCTTTTAGACCGGCCCAAAGATCCTTTAAGGTAATCTCCCTATCAGCAGGCAGCGGGGGGAGCCCAGTTAAAGCGCCCGCCGCGACCAACTGAACAGGCTTAGGTAACGTAACGACCACATTATTATTAAGCTTAACTGAGTCTGAGACAGTCACTAAAGAAGGAGAAGCAGAACCAGAAGGGCAGGGCGGAGGGGTCCTCCCACCAGAACTAAGTGATACACCCTCCGGGGAGGACTGGGCTACAGGGCGTGGTAGAAGATGTTTATCAATGGGACCGGTTACAGGAACACTGCTTGCCGGTCCGCCACTGCCCTGCCCAGATTTAGCCTTCCTTTTCCCCATCTGCCACAGTGCCTAGGTATATAAACTAAAAAGACATTTTTTAAAAGAAAGAGAAATAAATACCTGGACACCACCGCAGTAGCGCCGCAGTGATGCCGAAGGGGCGCCAAAGGGGCGTGTCGCACCCCTTTGACCACGCCCCTTCGAATCACGCTCCGCGGTCCAGTTACACAAGCACTATATAGCAAAGGGGGAAGGTCCTTATTGGGTATAGATGTCCCGGCGATGCCTGCCCACAGGTAGGCGAAAGCAAAGCGTCCCAGAGAAAGGCTCCTCCCGACAGCAAATTCGGGGCACACACACAGGCTCCCTGCACCTCCAGCACAATCTCACCAGGTCCGAGGAGAAATTGGCAAGGCAGATCTAATACAGCCTGGGTCCTCACTGGCAGTAGATGTCCCCGCGATGCCTGCCCACAGGTAGGGGAAAGCAAAGCGTCTCAGAGAAAGGCTCCTCCCGACGGCAAATTCGGGGCACACACACAGGCTCCCTGCACCTCCAGCACAATCTCACCAGGTCCGAGGAGAAATTGGCAAGGCAGATCTTATACAGCCTGGGTCCTCACTGGCAGTAGATGTCCCGGCGATGCCTGCCCACAGGTAGGGGAAAGCAAAGCGTCCCAGAGAAAGGCTCCTCCCGACGGCAAATTCGGGGCACACACACAGGCTCCCTGCACCTCCAGCACAATCTCACCAGGTCCGAGGAGAAATTGGCAAGGCAGATATTATACAGCCTGGGTCCTCACTGGCAGTAGATGTCGCCGCGATGCCTGCCCACAGGTAGGGGAAAGCAAAGCATCCCAGAGAAAGGCTCCTCCCGACGGCAAATTCGGGACACACACACAGGCTCCCTGCACCTCCAGCACAATCTCACCAGGTCCGAGGAGAAATTGGCAAGGCAGATCTTATACAGCCTGGGTCCTCACTGGCAGTAGATGTCCCCGCGATGCCTGCCCACAGGTAGGGTAAAGCAAAGTGTCCCAGAGAAAGGCTCCTCCCAACGGCAAATTCGGGGCACACACACAGGCTCCCTGCACCTCCAGCACAATCTCACCAGGTCCCAGAGCCCTAACCTTTTAAGCCTTTCCTCATAGGAGTATCCTTCCATCCCCTTCACCATTATGGTGGCTCTTCTTTGTACCTTTCCTAATTCCGCTATATTCTTTTTAAGATATGGCGACCAGAATTGCACACCATATTCAAGGTGTGGACGCACTATGAAACAATACAGAGACATTATAATATCTTTGGTTTTATTCTCCATTCCTTTCCTTATGATTCCTAGCATTCTATTTACTTTCTTGGCTGCCGCTACACACTGGGCTGAGGGTTTCAACATGTTATCCACGATGACGCCTAAATCTTTTTCCTGGGTCGTGGTTTCTAAGATGGTACCTTGCATTTTGTAATTTCCTTGCTATCCTCCCAAGCGAGAGACGTATGAAGGTCAGAGGTGCTTTATTAATTAGTCCCCTGTGACCTGTGACCTTCATACGTCTCTCGCTTGGCGTGTCTCTGCTACTTGCTGCGAGGGCCTAGTGCTATTTCTTGTGTTCGCTTGCTATCCTCCCTCCATTTATTAAATCAAATGTGAGCATGTTATGATCACTAATGCCAAGTGTCCCAAAAACAATTACCTTTCACACTAGATCCTGTGTTCCACTGAGGACTGAACCAGCTGCTCCATGAAACATATAATTATTTCATCTAGAAACTTTATCTCTCTAGCATGTCCTGATGTAACATTGGCCCAGTCAGCACTGGGGTAATTGAAATCTTCCATTAATGCTATGTTGTAAACTTTGCTAGCTTCCTTAATTTCTGTTAGCATTTAATCACTGTCTGTTCATTCTGTCCAGGCGAACAGTAGTATATCCCCACTGCCATTGCCTTCCCCTTTTTAGATGGAATTTCTATTCGTAGAGATTCTACAGTGTATATTATTTCCTGCAAAACCTTTATTCTGTTAGATTCAGTGCTCTCTTTAACATATAGAGCCACCTCTCCACCAATGTGATCTATCCTATCATTGCAATAAAGTTTGTAGCCTGGTATCAGTGTGTCCTGTTGGTTATCCTCCTTCCACCAGGTCTCTGAAATGCTAATTATATATAAGGGTTCATTCATTGCTATATATTATAATTCTCCCATCTTCTTTTTTAGACTTCTAGAATTTGCATACAGGGATTTCAAAGTTTGTTTATTGCTAATATTAATAGTCTGGCTATTTGATGACAAGGTTAATTTGGAATCTTTCAACTGTCAGATTTTTACTTAAAGGCACATGGGTTACTTTTACTTTTATTGGAACCTCTCTATTGGGATGCCCTGACTTCCCTGTTTTGCTAGTATCCTTTTTTGGTGGCTTGGTGGCTCTTCTCTGTACCTTTTCCAATTCTGCTATATCATTTTTTAAGATATGGTGACCAGAATTGCACACAATATTCAAGGTGCAGTCGCACCATGGGACAATACGGGCATGTTACCAGGAGATCCTCATGTCCACCAGCCACCCAGCTATCTACAGTACATGCCTAATGTTCAAATCACCAACTATAATGGCTGTCCTAACCCTTCCCTCATGAGCACATGGCCCTGGAGATACATCCTCAGTGTGAGAGGGTATTACATCATCTAGAGGACAGGTTCTAGCTACAGGATCACTTCCTGCCATACCAAGGTGATGCTCTCCTTTCAGAAGACCTCTGGTTAAGCATTCCTTAACCAGAGACACAGGTGGTGCCAAGCTACTAATAGAATTTCAAGGAGATGACCAGAGACTGAATTAGGGACAGAGCCAGCTGGGCAGACAGAACTGTCATTAAGCCTTGATCTCTCAACAAGTATTCTGTTGCTCTCTCTATATAAGGATATCCAGCATTTTTATGCTGCCTGTTCACTTTACCATTGTTCTAATTAATAAAACCCTAGAACTGCACAGCAAACCTTTGGAACTCATTTTTAGGTTTATTTCTTTATCTACATCCCTTTGTATTATGATCTTGGAAATATACATAATAAAAGTATATTATTTTTGCTAAACAGCAGCTATGGCATTTTAAAAAAAAATCAGTATATTCAGTGCCGCTATATGGCTAGGTGAATATACATATGATGCGGTGACTGCATAGCTGCATGTACAGTAGCCAATTCTTGCCGATATCTACATAGTTAGGCCTTGCTAGCCAAGCTCCATCCTCTTTCACTGAGGCATTATATAGATAGTGCTAAAACCATTTGAGTGTTTTTTGCCAGCACTATTCACATAATGCCTTTGAAAATTGGCAGCCAGTGGATTTATATGCTTACCAGTTACCAGTAAAGCTGTAAGTCCCTTTGAATAGCAGCATGAATCATTTTATTCTAATCATAATTTGCATGTTCAAACAGTAAAATAACTTCAATTAAAACAATCCATATTACATATTAATCTAGTACAGCAACAACTTTTCAGTCTGGAACTGTCACAAAAGCTGGCTCCTTTTAAATCCTTTTCCCACAATAAAGTAATCAGATATAACAGATATATCTGTTTCAAGTTTTAACTAACTTTCTAAAAGAAATATAACCTCTTTCTAGTGTAATTTCTCAAGGGAGACTATTCAACAAAACGGTGCCTGAAAGAAAAAGTTTCTATCTTTTATTCATTGTAAATGAATACCATTCCTCATTCAGGGATCTTAATACTAGGCACGTACACCTTTAGTTTCTCTTCAAGATAAATCAGCTCTAATCCAATTCTACTTTTAAATACTAACATCAACACTATAAATTTGATTCTAAACATAATTGGAAACCAATGGCGGTGCTTCATCATGAATGATACATGATCCCTAACCCCCAAACCATCCAAGAGCAGAGCTACCATGTTCTGAATCATTTGTAAACATCTTATTGCAAAGGGGAATCCCTATATAGATTGAATTACAGTAATCTAAGTGCAACAATATCAGCATCTGTGTACCACAGCCAAATATGATGGAGAGAAACAAACTTGTAGTTGGCAAATGATCTTCACATTACAAAATGATGAGTACATTATTCATGAAATATGATCTTAAAAGGGCAAAGCTGAATTTATCCAAGTCCCTAAATTTTGAACTAAAGCTGACAAAGATATTTGAAATGACCTACCCAGAAATATAATTCATCATGTTGATTCCCCTTACCGACCCATAATGCTTTTGCTTTATCCATATTTACTTTTGATTTATGGTGTTTAAACTGATGCCAACGATTCAATAATATGAGCCTACTCCATCATTCCATCCTTAGTAACAGGCACAATCATTTGGATATCATCTGCCAAAGTATAAAACTGCAGTCCTGATGCTCAAATGCTATTAAGAAAGTGGAATCATGAACATATTGAAAAGATGGAATGACAATAAAAGATGGGAGTCCTGGGTTACACCACATGATAGCTCCAAGAACTCTGAACACTACTCTTCCATCATCAGATTTTGCATTTTTCTTCTTAGGAATGATGGAAATCAACACAGTACTGTGACAGTCTGAATCTAGCAAAAGAGTTATTTGCTATTGTTAATGAACTCACTGGGGTTAGTGATGGTGAGAAGTGGGTCACTTATTTATTTATTTACATATTTATATATTTTTTCTTTACCGATTTTTCATTAGAATTAAAGCAATTTACAAAGAACAACAATAATTACATGGAACTTGGTTAACATGAACTAAAGCATTGAATTACATGTAACTTAGTAAACATCAACTAATATTTATCAAATAGAGATATCATTATTATCAGGTAAAGAAGGGAGCAAAGAGGTTTGCAGATTATTTATATAGCGATGGGGATATGGAGGGAAATTCAAGGTAGGGTAGAAGCTCTGATTATCTAAGCACAAGTATGTACACTGAGAAATATAATGGGTGGGACTTAAAGGAATTTGGGATTTCGAATCCATGTTGATTCATGTTGGGCTGGTATTTGGGGGGGGGGGGGCATATTCCTTCCCAAAGTGCTACATAAATAGGTGAATTTTGAGTTGCTTCCGAAAGGATGTGAGATCTGATATGCTTCTTAGTGAGTTGGAGAGGGAATTCCAAAGTGTTGGTGAGTAGAGCGAATGCTCTCCGGCCTGTAAACTGGTTACTCTTTCTGATTTCAGTGGGTATTATAAGTGTATTCTGTTATTTGGTGTCATTTGCAAGAGTGATTCTAGATGTGTGATTGTTAAGTTGTGTAAAGCCTTGAATGTGATGGCTAGTACTTTGAATTTGACTCTGCTAGCTATTGGAAGACAGTGTAGTGAGTGTAAGATTTGAGTAATGTGGTCATATCTTGATGCCTTCTTGTGATTCTTGCCACAGTGTGGAGGGCCATCAGGAGCTGGTATATGGCTTGCTTTGAAAGACCCCGCAAGATGTCTTTGCAAAAGTCAAAGTGGGGCATATCATCACTTGGGATCTAGTAGGGGCCTCAGGTGTTGCATAATCTTCATCTTGTAATAGATAGCTCTTGTTGTATTGGCAATGTGCGAGGATAAGTTAAGCTTGGAGTCTAGTGTTATTCCAAGGTACTTGACCTCTTGCTTTACTCGCACCACTGCATCTGCTATTTCTATAGTTGTCAGTGGGATGAAAGATTTTTCTTTTGCTATGTAAAGGATTTCAGTCTTGCTATAGTTTATTGACAAATTGTGGGCTGTAAACTATTGGATAACTTCTTTGATGTTGATGCAGGTGACAATCTGTTTAAGATGGGGATTTCTAGTTGTATATGGCATGTATAACATCACATTGTCAGTGTAGATGTGGTAGTATATGTTTTTTCTTGAAAATGTTGCAGACTGGCTGTATACATATATATATATATATATATATATATATATATATATATATAAATAGTAATGCTGATAGTGCTGAGCCTTGTGGGATTCCCTGTACTTGCTTCTATGGGGTTGATGAGTCGCCCTATTTTTACTTGTTGCATTCGTTCTGTTAAGTAAGATTTAAACTTAAACATAAAAGATTTAAACCTAAACATAAAATTAAAAATTAAAAACACACCTTTTCCAAGAGTACTACAACGTAGTATAACACAAGCCCACCAGCTATCATACTCCATAATCCCATACATTTGCATCATTTCAACACTATTGTATATAGTTATATTTGCTCCCCCAAATCGAAATGTATATTTCTTGATTTCTGACCTATTGTATATAATTCTATTTGTCATAATTATGTAACCACTGTTTTTAACTTGAATAACTTGTAACCGTTTGTGTGAAATCACCACAGCTGATCACTGGAAGCTGCGGTATACAAATGTTTCCCAAATAAATAAATAAATAAATAAAATAAACCAGAATAGTACAGTTCCATTGATGCTGATCTGCTGAAGTCCTGTTATTATCAGGAGCCTATGGTTGATGGAGTCAAAGACCGTGGTAATATCCAGGAAGAATTTGCT
The DNA here is from genome assembly GCA_033557465.1 of Ichthyophis bannanicus. Classification (NCBI taxonomy): domain Eukaryota; kingdom Metazoa; phylum Chordata; class Amphibia; order Gymnophiona; family Ichthyophiidae; genus Ichthyophis; species Ichthyophis bannanicus. Next base: position 1,082,795,630 of record CM066033.1, on the reverse strand, counting down.
TTTATTTATCACCCCGTCAATAAATAAAGGTGGTTTACATGGAAAAATTATATACTACGTTGAACCATTAATTATTACTGTACATAAAACAGGTAACATTTTAACAATAATTGGATTCACAATCCTATGAAACATATATATACATAGTAGAAACATTGTATATATGTTGATTACATTGCAGGTTACATTTGTGGTAATAGGGTTTTTTGTTTTTTTAGGGAGCTTGAGCTTGTATAATGGTATAATGGAGCTTGCATAATAATATGAAAGCTTGCTTTGGCTTTTGGATTCCTTTTATTAGGTTATCTAATAAAGATGTCATGAGGGTCTCAACTCCATGGTGAGGCTTTAATCCATGCTGCTGCAGATACAAGGGTGTATGAGTATCCAAGTGATCCTGTAGCAGTTTTTGGACCACCAATTATTTTTGCTATAAAAGGGAGGCTTGATATCTCTCTATATAATGTTGGTCAGTTTTTGTCTAGAGAAGGGTTTTTTAGTATGGGCCAAATGGACACTCGCTTAAGGTCTGTAGGCATGTAACCCATGGATAATGATAATTGTATTATCTTGAGGAGAAAGGGTGACATTTCAGCTCTTGTCATCTTGACAAAGCTTACTGTGCATGGGTCAAGTGGGGATGTTATAGTATTAAGATTAGCTATGATTTCCTTAAGGTATTCTTTGCTGATTTGTATGAATTTGCACCAAAATTTTTCAATGGAATTATCTATTGTTGGGTAGGAATAAGTCATGGTTGGTAACTTAACCTTGCTCTCAAAGTATTTGACTAATACTTGTGGGCTGATGTCAGGATTGTCCTTCTGTATTAACACAATAAAATAGGTCTACTAATCAAGGGTTTGGTTGTCCAAAAACAAAAAAATGTAATCCCTCATTCAAATAGAAAAAGCAAGTCCAATCACTCCAGCTGTTCGTGTCTAACAGTCCCTAACCGGGTCAAAATGACAATTTTCAGCTATAACAGAACCAATGGTCTCAGACTAGAATGGCAACACTTCCAGGTGCAATTACCTGGATATTTTTTTGCCTACTTGCATCAATGACCATTATTTAAGGTTCTTTAAAAGAATGCATAAGTACAAAGCATTTTAAACATTAATCGGACTTCTTTTCATATTGTTTTAAAGAAATATAGAGATTGCGCTTATCTCCGAACTGGAATATAAACATCCCCAACGCTACCTTCCTGGTACCAATAAAGCGTTTTGATTCTTCATCAGGGGGTTGGCTCATTCAACAATCTCTGTAGATGGAGAGTACAAATAGCTTACTTCAAACTCACATAATCTCATAAAGTCTTTCCCATATTACAAAAAGAGTTCTCTTATGTCAGTTCTTACCATCAGCTCAATCTCAGAACTACTCATAATGATGTGCGATCCAAGAGCTTGTCAGTTTACTCAAAAACGCCGCGCATGCAGGGTGAGCTGCCTGCTATGGTTTAAATAGCTTATGGGCTACTCGATCCTAAAGCCTGTGCTAAAGCCCCAGATTCCACTTCACCCCTCTTCAGAAACCAACTCAAGGGAGTCCTCTACCTCGACTGCAGTTCTATCCCAGTTTATTCGATACAGGAGGAACTGCTCTAGTGTGGACGATTACAAAAGACAAGCGAAGAACCTGATATGTGAATTTCAAAGGAGAGGATATCCAAAGCAGGTTTTAAAAACAGCCTATAAAAGAGCGCTTTACAATGATAGAAAACTACTATTATGCCCTCGAAGAACTGTTGTAGATATTGATGATAATACCATCAACTTTATCACTACATTTTCTCCGCTGAGTGGGCATATTAAACGAATTATTAAAAGACATCAAAATGTGTTGAATGTCTTCCTGTGTTTTCATAATAAAAAGATTCGATGTGTGTGGACACATCATCCCAACTTAAGAGAGAAACTTAGTCCAGCCAAGTTAAGGGCTCATTTGGGTAATGAAAATCTTATAATCCCAGGTCATAAACCATGTGGACATTGTAACATATGTCAGATCTCAGAAGAGATCACAGCTTTTCAATATCATGTTCATGTTCATTTATTTGCTTGTCCGCCCTTCAGTGGGAGGCACAACTATAAATTAAAACATTCTACATCTTGCGAATCAGATTATATAGTGTACGGCATTAAATGCCCTTGTGGGTTACTCTATGTGGGTAAAACCATACGGACATTGCGTGTCCGTATCAATGAACATAAGAGTAGATTGAAGTGCAAAATACAAGAGGCTCCCCTTGTGGAACATTGTATTCAATATCAGCATACTTTTGATGCGTTAAAATGTTTTGGAATAGAACGGGTAGCAGTTGGCAGATCATGAAAATCTAGGGAAAAATCGTTGATAATTCAAGAACAAAAATGGATATATCGATTACAATCGGTCACCCCAGGGGGTTTGAATAATATGGTAGAATGGGGAGCTTGCACTTGATTGGCTGCAGTCGAGGTAGAGGACTCCCTTGAGTTGGTTTCTGAAGAGGGGTGAAGTGGAATCTGGGGCTTTAGCACAGGCTTTAGGATCGAGTAGACCGTAAGCTATTTAAACCATAGCAGGCAGCTCACCCTGCATGCGTGGCATTTTTGAGTAAACTGACAAGCTCTTGGATCGCCCATCATTATGAGTAGTTCTGAGATTGAGCTGATGGTAAGAACTGACATAAGAGAACTCTTTTTGTAATAGGGGAAAGACTTTATGAGATTATGTGAGTTTGAAGTAAGCTTTTTGTACTCTCCATCTACAGAGATTGTTGAATGAGTCAACTCCCTGATGAAGAATCGAAACACTTTATTGGTACCAGGAAGGTGGCATTGGGGATGTTTATATTCCAGTTCGGAGATAAGCACAATCTCTATATTTCTTTAAAACAATATGAAAAGAAGTCCGATTAATGTTTAAAATGCTTTGTACTTATGCATTCTTTTAAAGAGCCTTAAATAATGGTCATTGATGCAAGTAGGCAAAAAAATCTCCAGGTAATTGCACCTGGAAGTGTTGCCGTTCTAGTCTGAGACCATTGGTTCTGTTATAGCTGAAAATTGTCATTTTGACCCGGTTAGGGACTGTTAGACACGAACAGCTGGAGTGATTGGACTTGCTTTTTCTATTTGAATGCAGGATTGTCCTTCTAGCAGGGTGGACCTACTAAAGTTTTCACAATATCAAATGCTCTCTAGGTTGATTTACTGATTTCATGATTATTCTTGTGTGATATTCCTTCTTCTGCTGGTTAATGCTGTTATAGTATTCCCTAAGCTTCACGAGGAATAGTTTCTGGTCATGAGTTAGATGGTTTTTCAATGATTGCTCCGTACTGATAGCAGAGGATCTAGCTAATTTTTTCTATACCAAAGTTCAGACTTTGCGTGGTGGGGTGGTGGCGGGTGTATCTGCCATGAGCATCTGTGTAGATCTGGCTGTTAATCAAGAGGATGGGAGGGATGGTATTTCTTCCAGACAGGTCTTCTATAGCCTTGTCAAAAATGTTAATGCCTCTTAAAGGGACTACATCTCAATCCTCTACCTTCTAGGTGAATGTTCATCATTTTAGTGGGGTTACATCCATTCCTGCAGGCTACTGTAATGACTAGTCTTCAAACAGGTTGTTTTCCAAAACAATGCAAGCATGTTTTTGTTCTGCCACTATTAAAGAAAATGTAATTGGATCCCTCTGTTGTGGATAATTATAGGCCAGTGCCAAAATTATTGAAAGGGCACTTTTTATGCCGTTATCTAAATATCTTCAGGACAAGCATACTTTTCATGTTCGGCAGTCTGGATTCCATTCACAGTAGCATGGACACCAATTTGATTGCTTTGCTTAGTGAAATATGTGAAGCTTTAGATCATGGGAAAGTAACTGTCATTGCCTTGGGTTTATCTTCAGCATTTGATTTAGTTGAACATCAAATACTATTGTAAAAGTTGTGTGCTTTGGAATTTCAGATACAGTTCCTTCCTGGTTTCGGTCTTTTTTGGAAGGCTGTTCTTTCACAGCGAAGTTTACTTCTACGCAGTCTGATAAGTATCTGTTGGTCTGTGAGGTCCCTCAGGGATCAATTTTATCTCTTACCCTTTTTAATATCTATATATGGTCTTTGGCTTTTCAGATTCATTCATTGGGTGTAAGCTTTTTTGCTGATAATATTCAACTGCTCTGTTTTACAGAGCCTTTGCATATCATAGCTGAATGGCTGTCTAGCTTCGGTGTTGGACTGGTCGAATGAGAATTGTTTAAAAGTGAATATATCAAAAACACAAGTAATGTGGATTCCGAGGCAGCCCTGAGTGGCTGATGTAGCTCCTGTGTTACAAGGTCAGAGGATTCCTTTGGTGCTGACTTTGAGAGCATTAGGCTGTTATTTGGACTCACAGTTGTCATTTAAAGTACAAGTTGCAGCAGTGTTTAAATCTTGCTTTTTGCCATTACAACATATTTGATCTATTCAAACGTATTTAGGCAAGCCAGTTTTACTTACACTGGTTCATGTATTGGTTATTAGTAGGTTGGACTACTGTAATTCGATTTACAGTGGTCTGGCATACATTTTATTGAAGTGTCTCAAATTGTTCAATCAATGGCAATTTGTGTGGTTACATATTTGAGGAAATATTATCAAGTTATTCCATTCCTAAAGGAGTATCATTGGTTCCCAGTTTACTATCATATTAGATTTAAGGCATGGAATCCAAATGTTCCCCACTGCACCTGCTGTTTGGTCCTTCCTGTTTATCTATCATATTTGTTAGTTCCATATGTTCACAGTACATGGTTCATGAACTGACCAGAGGGGAAGCCATATTAGACCTAGTCCTTAGTGGAACACCAGATCTAGTGCAAGAGATAAGGGTATTGGGGCCACTTGGCAATAGTGATCATAGCATGATCGCCTTTGATTTAATTAGTGAAAGAGGGATAGTAAGGAAATCCACAGTACTATCTTTTAACTTTCGAAAGGGAGATTATGATAAAATGAGGAAAATAGTTAAGAAAAAACTAAAAGGAGCAGTTGCAAAGGTTAAAGACTTACATCAAGCTTGGGTGTTGTTGAAAACTACTATCTTGGAAGCCCAGACCAGCTGTATTCCACGCTTTAAGAAAAGTGGAAGGCAGTCCAAAAAACTGCCAGCATGGTTTAAAGGTGAAGTCAGAGAGACTGTTGTTGCCAAAAAGCATTTTTCAGGAAATGGAAAAAAGAGCCAAATGATGAAACCTGGAAACAGCACAAGCACTGGCAAGTCAAATGCAAGGCATTGATAAGGCAGGCAAAGGGAGAATTTGAGAAGAAGCTTGCTGCGGAAGCAAAAATGCGAAATAAAGACTTTTTCAAGTACATTTGTAGCAAAAAACCTGTGAGAGAGTCAGTTGGTCCATTAGATGATAGAAGGGTTAAAGGGGCACTAAGAGGCGACAAGGCGATAGCGGAGAGACTGAATGAATTGTTGGCTTCAGTCTTTACTGAGGAAGATGTAGGGATGTTACCCATGACTAAAGTGGTATTTAAAGGTGCGTAAGAACTGAAGGAAATATTGATACATCGGGAAGATGTATTACAACTATTAGATAAACTGAAGAGTAGCAAATCACCTGGGCTGGATGATATACATCCAAGGGTGTTGAAAGAACTGAAATATGAGATTGCAGACCTGCTATTAGTAATCTGTGAACTATCATTAAAATCATCTCTAATACCTGAAGATTGGAGGATCGCCAATGTAACACCAATTTTTAAAAAGGGTTCCAGGGGTGATCCGGAAAACTACAGACCGGTGAGCCTGACGTCAGTACCGGGAAAAATGGTAGAAACCATCATAAAGAATAAAATTACTCAGCATGTAGATAGTCATGGCCTAATGGGAGACAGCCAACATGGCTTTAGACAAGGAAGATCTTGGCTTACTAATCTGTTATGTTTTTTTGAAGGTGTGAATAAACAGGTGGACAAAGGTGAGTTGGTTGACATAGTGCATCTGGACTTTCAGAGAGCCTTTGACAAGGTCCCTAATCAGAGACCTTTGGCAAAACTAAAGAGTCATGGGATAGGAGGCAGTGTACTACTGTGGATCAGGAATTGGTTAAAAGATAGAAAGCAGAGGGTAGGGCTAGATGGACAATTTTCCCAATGGAGAAAGGTGAATAGTGGTGTACTCCAGGGATCTGTGCTGGGTCCACTGCTTTTTGACGTATTCATAAATGACCTAGAAAGTGGAATAACGAGTGAGGTTAACAAAATTTGCAGATGACACAAAACTATTTAAAGTTGTTAAAACCCAAGAGGATTGTGGAAAATTGCAAGAGGATCTTGATAAATTGGAAGACTGGACATCAAAATGGCAGATGAAATTTAATGTGGATAAGTGCAAAATTATGCACCTAGGGAAGAACAACCCAAACTATGGTTACACGATGCAAGGTTCCATATTAGGAACCACCACCCAGGAAAAAGATTTAGGCGTCATTGTGGATAACATGTTAAAACCCTCGGCCCAGTGTGCAAAAGCGGCCAAGAGAGCAAATAGAATGCTAGGTATCATAAGGAAAGGAATGGAAAATAAAACAAAAGATATTATAATGCCTCTATATCGTTCTATGGTGAGACCGCACCTTGAATATTGTGTGCAATTCTGGTCGCCGTATCTTAAAAAGTATATAGCGATATTAGAAAAGGTTCAGAGAAGAGCCACCAAAATGATAAAGGGGATGGAAGGATACTCCTATGAGGAAAGGCTAAAAAGGTTAGGGCTCTTTAACTTGGAAAAGAGATGGCTGAGGGGAGATATGATAGAAGTCTATAAATTAATGAATGGAGTGGAACGGGTAAACGTAGATCGATTGTTTACATTATCAGAATATAGAAAGACTAGGGGACATGCAATGAAGCTTGTCCCCCTCAGCCCCCTCTGGTGGCGGCGTAGTGGTACCACCGGGGCTGGGGAGCGCATAAGAAATAGGGGTTTTAGGGTTGACCTGTTGTGAGGGTCAATGAGGTAGCAGCCCTCTGTGTCAGCCTCATGGTCAACTTCCCAAAAAGCAACTCTTAGCCAAGTGTAGGGTAAAGAAAAGGCATTTATTTCACCTTTGCGCAAAAAGAAGTTCAAAATAGGCGGTTATGAGTAACAGAGCGATAACTTTCCTTGTATCAAAAAATGTAAATCAGCAAAACATTCAAAGTAACATTGTTAACCTTCACCAACTCAAAACATAAGGTCTCCTGTATTCTTTGCATACATTGGGTTTGCTTCCCTTAACTTAAACACGTCGCATTGTGCAATAATTACAGTCCATCGGTTCGATGGCTTCCATAACCTCAGATTCCCCTGGCAGCCATTCCATTTCTGAGGGGTCCGAATCTGATGTCTCAGGGATGTTAAGATCTGACTTTCTAAAAGCATGCCATACCGTATCCCAGTGTTGGCTTGACAGTTTGGGGCGTCGGCTTTTAGGTATGTTGTAACACCCTGGATTTTTTGCTGTTACAGGATTAAAAGTTTGCTTGTTCCAGTCTTTGGCAGCACTAACCTTTTTCCTATAAAGATTATCTGGTATTTCTGGTTTAAAACTGTCCTTATCTTCCAGATAAAAGTTAGTCCTTCGTTTCTCTCTTGGTCTAGGCCTTGGTAGACAATTACAGGCACCAACTGTTTCCCTTTTAAACTTCCTGCAATCCCTTTTGTGTAAGGCTTGAGGCCTAGTCTGAATGTCCTCCGCTTCAGGCAGTTTCCAGTGATCCCAGGATATCTTTCCTGCTTTAGAATAGGGTATAACTCTTTTGAGGCAGGGCTGCTGCTGAGGCGCCTGTCTTCCACCTCCACCCCTGTGGCAGTTGGCTACTGGCCGCGCCCTCTCAGCTATGTCCTCTTCCCCATGCCTCTGAATCTTTCTTTCATCTTTCAGGTCACCTTTATAAAAACTTTTAAAAGTACCTTTTCCTCCTTGAAGGTTCCTTTCCAGTGGATATATCTTCCTCTGCTTGTATCCCCGTCCTTCTCCTTGGACAAGGCTTCCTCTCCAGCTTGAAGGGTAAGCACCTCCTTCCTTGGCTGCACTCTGTAATACTGCCCCTTGCAGTTGTGTATGGCCTTCCTCTAGGCCTGCTCTTGGGCCTTCACCTCGGCCTGCTCTCCCAGTAGCTTTCACTCCTTGAGTTATTCTGGGTCTGTCAGTGACTTCACCCCGGTCTCTGACTCTGGCTTCTGGAGCTGCTCTTGGCACTGCTTCCTGTAATGCTCTCTGTGAAGCTCTCTGCCAAGCTCCTTGCCTCTCCTCTTGTAATGCTCTGTCCCTGCTTAAATCGAGACCAGCTGCTTCTGGGTCCTGCCCATAGAGGCGTGGTTCCTCTGCTTCCAGGCTTGCTCTCCTGCTCCCTCTATGTGTACCTTCATGTAATTGCGGGTAAATCTTGTTTTTTTCAAGATTTAAAACTTTTTTTCTTTGTGTCAGAGGGCCTGCAGTATCACATATCCCCCTTCTCAAAATATTACGGGCTGGGGGAAGCTCTTCACCGCAGCACGTAATGCATGACTTGCGGCCCGCTTTTCTCTGCTGCTCACGCCCATAGGTGACTTGCCTGCCGATTACCGGCATCTTGTTGAGGTGATCTCCACGCTCGGTATACGTCCAAAGCGCGTCCCGTTCCTTCCAAGGGCGAAGGAGATTAGCATGGTAGACCTGTTCTCGTCCTTTTGAGTTTTTCACCACATAGGAGGTGGTGCCCACTGGGTGTACTACGGTATGGGGACCCTTCCACTGGTACTCAAATTTAGGGGTGGCCCCAGGAACCAGAACCACTACCTTCTCCCCGACCTTCAAGTGTCTTGGCTTCGCCCGTCTGTCATAGTAGTGCTTCTGTTTCTTTTGGCTTTCTTTAAGCCTCTCCGTAGCAAATTGGGCAGTTCGTTCAAGGCGTGTCCTTAAATTCCGCAGGAACAGGGGTACACCTATTTCATCTTCCACGGGTTCAATCCACTGCTCTTTCAAAACGTCCAGTATGCCTCTAGGTGAGCGTCCATACATGAGCTCGTATGGCGATGTGCCCAATGAACTTTGCCTTCTTTCGCGGCAGGCATATAGTATGAAGGGTAGCATGGTGTCCCACTCCTTCATCTCTCCGTTCAAAGCCCGTCTCAGCATCTGCTTTAGACTTTGATTTAGACGCTCTACCAATCCATTGCATTGGGGATGGTAGGCCGCCGTCTTTACATGTTGGATCCCGAATGCTTCCCAGACCTGGGCGAGGTATTTTGATAGAAAGTTGCTTCCTCTGTCCGTTAAGACTTCCTGTGGGAATCCGACCTCACAGAACAACTTGACCAACTCCGCTGCAATCGCCTTAGCGGAGATATTCCTTAGGGGCACTGCCCAAGGGAATCGCGTGGCCTGGTCAATTATTACCAGGATGTATTGAAAACCGCGCGGGGTCTTGATAAGGGGTCCGACGATGTCCATGGCCAGTCTTCTAATGGGCTCCGCTATTACAGGCATCGGGACTAGCAGTACTCCCGCTGGTCAGTGCGTTGTAACCCTCTGGCAGGAGGCACAAGACTCGCAAAAACGGGTGGTCTCTCGGAAAACACCTGGCCAATAAAATCTTTCTAAAATTTGGTCCAGGGTACCTTGGGGACCTTTATGGCCTCCTGTAGGATGGTCATGGGCTAGTCGCAGGACAGATAGCTTAAACTTGTTTGGGACGACCAATTGCTTACGGATCAGTCCCGTTCGCAGATCTCTACTTTCTCTGTACAAGATTTCTTCGTCCATTATAAATCTGGGGTACGTCTCACAGTCTTCCTGAGCCTGTTCAATCGCTCGGACCAAAGCAGGGTCCGCCCTTTGCTCCATTTTAAAGGAGGGAAATTTCTCTACCACGTCTGCGGGTATCCAAGGTATGCTTTTTCCTGCCTCCAACTCCGCTCTCCCCCGGGATCGGCTTCTCCTCTCTTTCCTTCGCACGGCTTTAGGCTTTCGTCCCCTTCGTGCTGGGTCCCCTATCAGCTCGTCATGTGAAGGGAGATCTTCCAGGGTCGTCTCTCTTGAACAAGAAGGTTTCTCAGCATCTTGAGAATGGGCTCTCGTAGAGACTAGAGCGTTAGTTTCCCTGGTATCCCTCTTTATACTATTCAACTGAGGTGTGTGAGCTTCCGTGCGACCAGGGTTAGAGGTGCATCTAGAGTTTTTAACAAGGTCAGGTGGCATGCCAGTGGAACCTGGTTTAACTTGAGGCAAACACTCTTCCTTCAAAGTTTTTCTAAATTGGGGCCAATCTCGGCCCAGGACTAGGTCCTGCGGTAACCTTGGCACCACTGCCATTGGCATCTCTTTCACAATACCCATCCCCTTTATCCATAACTTATAAATGGGGTAGCGTGTGGCTGCTCCATGTACACATTTAATTTTCACGTATCCCTCAGGTGATTCTGGAACCGAGAGTCCATGATCCTGGATGGTCGACCATAACTTCTTAGAAAGCATGGTCTGGTCGGCTCCAGAATCTAACAACGCTTGTACACTTATTCCGTGTATTTTTTACATTGACCAAAAACCCATCATGCAATAGTCTTGGTGACTCCCCCACCAAGGCAGTTCGTGCATGACATTCGTACTGTACATGTCCCTTCTTACCACAAGCAAAACATTTTTTTGTATTCACTTTATCTAGGGGTTTATAACTCTGCCACCTACCACCTGGAGGACGTGAGGGACTTCCCCTCCCTTGTGCCTCCAATCCCATGGCACCTCGTAGGCTTGTACTAGGCTGTGTCACTTTTTCAGCCTCTAAGTATCTTTCTGTGAGTACTATAGCTTCAGTGGTATTGCCACAATTTTGGAGCATCAGAAAGTTTTGCACCCTACTAGGTAGTGCATTCATATACTGCTCCAAAATTATCGCATCCATGAGCGTACTTATACTTCTCTTTTCGGGTTGTAGCCACTTATAAGCAAGACTCCGTAACCTGTGGCCTAATGCCTTAGGTGTCTCATTTACCTTAAGCATAGCAGCTCTAAACATTTTATTGTACGCCACTGGCGTAAGACCAACACGATCTCTAATTGCTGTCACAACATCATGATATGAATTTGCTAGTTCTGGGGGCATTGACCTATAGGCCGCCAGCGCTTCACCCGTGAGTGATGCCGCTAGGCGTATTGCCCAGTGCTCCTCAGGCCACTTAGCCGAATTCGCAATCCTAGCAAAAGTGTCTAGAAAGTCATCAATATCGTCACTCGGACTGAGTTTCCCTATCATCAAGTCCGAACAAGACCAGTGTCCGTGTTCAGGGTTTACCCGTCCGGTGAGTGATGTTCCTTCCTCCTTGCTTCGAGCCAGCTCCTCTCGCTGTTGCGCAAGCCATGCGCTCATAGTTTCTATGACAGGTGTTTGCTGCTCTTTCATCGCCTTCAGCGCCTGCTCCTGGCTCTGCTGTGCCAGCTCAGCCTGTTTGCTAAACTGGTGTGCCATCCAGGCACACAGTTCCTTGGGCTCCATCACACCTGTTGATAAAACAAACAGAGAGAAAAACCCAAGTGCGGCTCTTTCACAAATATAATTTTTTTTCTTTTTTTTCAGACCCTCTACTTTTTTTTTTTTTTTTTTCAACTTCCCCAGGTGTCCAACACTAGGTAGGGTTATATACGCCTTACCTTGCTCTAGTGTTGCATCAGCTTTTGGGGAATATATGTGCGGTCGTCCAGGGGTTGCTCCACCGCTTCTGGATTCTCCAGAGGATCTCCCACCTTCAGGATTTTCTTTTTCTTCTTCCCGGTCCGGTCTGGATTTCAGGACTCCTTGTTTTTAACTCTGGTCCACTTTCTTGTAACCACTCCGGTCTCCTGGTTTTTCCTTCCGATCCAGGTTTTTAATGCAGGACGGTCCGGGTTTTACTTGCAGTTTTTTTTTTTTCAAAAAGGAAAGAGCTTCTATTTCTCTTTTGTGTAGTTGCCAACGTCGCTCTGTACACTCAAGAGTACCTCCCAAAAATCCGTAAAACTACGCCACTTATGTCCCCCTCAGCCCCCTCTGGTGGCGGCGTAGTGGTACCACCGGGGCTGGGGAGCGCATAAGAAATAGGGGTTTTAGGGTTGACCTGTTGTGAGGGTCAATGAGGTAGCAGCCCTCTGTGTCAGCCTCATGGTCAACTTCCCAAAAAGCAACTCTTAGCCAAGTGTAGGGTAAAGAAAAGGCATTTATTTCACCTTTGCGCAAAAAGAAGTTCAAAATAGGCGGTTATGAGTAACAGAGCGATAACTTTCCTTGTATCAAAAATGTAAATCAGCAAAACATTCAAAGTAACATTGTTAACCTTCACCAACTCAAAACATAAGGTCTCCTATATTCTTTGCATACATTGGGTTTGCTTCCCTTAACTTAAACACGTCGCATTGTGCAATAATTACAGTCCATCGGTTCGATGGCTTCCATAACCTCAGATTCCCCTGGCAGCCATTCCATTTCTGAGGGGTCCGAATCTGATGTCTCAGGGATGTTAAGATCTGCTCTTGGCACTGCTTCCTGTAATGCTCTCTGTGAAGCTCTCTGCCAAGCTCCTTGCCTCTCCTCTTGTAATGCTCTGTCCCTGCTTAAATCGAGACCAGCTGCTTCTGGGTCCTGCCCATAGAGGCGTGGTTCCTCTGCTTCCAGGCTTGCTCTCCTGCTCCCTCTATGTGTACCTTCATGTAATTGCGGGTAAATCTTGTTTTTTTCAAGATTTAAAACTTTTTTTTCTTTGTGTCAGAGGGCCTGCAGTATCACAAGCTACAGGGCAAACTATTTAAGACTAATAAAATAAAATATTTTTTCACTCAACGTGTAATCAAACTCTGGAATTTGTTACCGGAGGATGTAGTAAAGGCTGTTAGTGTAGCTGGGTTTAAAAAAGGTTTGGACAAGTTCCTGGAGGAAAGGTCCATAAACCATTAAGGGACCCAGGATATCAATGCTTGACCGAGTACAAGCATTGTGGAACCTGTGTCTTTTGGGGAAACTGCTAGGTATGTATGACCTAGATTGGCCACTGTTGGAAACAGGATACTGGGCTTGATGGACATTTGTCTGACCCAGTATGGCATATCTTATGTTCTTATGTTCCTAGTAGGATTTTTGTTCTCTCAAAATAAGTTAGTCATTCCATCTGTTTCTAGGGCACATCTTGATGCTACTCAATAGTCAGCCTTTTTCTATTTAGTTCCTGTGCTTTGGAATGCTTTGTCTAAGGGGATCTTTGGTTTGAGATGTTATTTTCTAAATTTAAAAAGGCATTGAAAACCTCCATTTCAAAATGAATACATCTTGGTTGGCAGTGACAGATTTAGGAGTGGGCTGTGGATTTTCTGTAATTTTGTTTTTGGAATTTTTATTGTTTTTTATGCAATTTGGAATGGGGGGGGGGTAAGTAAATTGCCTTGATGTGTAAACAAAGGGTGGTATAGTAAATTTAAAATAAGCTAACAAATCACCTGGACTGGATGGTGTACGTATGTTCCTGAGTATTGAAAGAGCTCAAGAATGAAAATGTAGATATACCATTAATAATTTGTAACCTATGATTAAAATTGTTTATGGTACCTGAAGACTGGAGGATGACCACTACAATGTCAGTTTTTAAAAAGAGTTCCAGGGGTGATCCAGAAAACTATAGACTGGTGAGCCTGACGTCAGTGCCAGACAGAACAGCAGAAACTATTATAAAGAGCAAAATTACTGGATTCATGGATAATTATGATTTAAAGGGACAAAGCTGATATGGATTTAGCCAAAGGAAGTCTTGCCTCAGCAAGCGGCATAAATAAACAAGTGGATAATAGTGAGTCAGTTGATATAGGGGGTCATTTTAGAAGACTTATTCAAAATGGGATGTTCTGCACATCTCTGCAGTTTCCACATCCATCTATGAACGTTCCAAAGGGCTGTCTATGCAGGCATTTCTGGACATAGTTAGGACAGAGCAAGCGAGTGGAAATCCAGGATTTCACATAGCTGTCGGGACTTGTTGGGCATGGAATCCAAATGTTCCCCACTACACCTACTATGAATATTGCAGTTTGGAATTGTGACTGGTGGAACTTGTACTGGAGAGAGATTGTCCTGCCTGTTGGTCATGTTCGCCAATCGATCTCTGTATTGATCCCCCTACATCTCCATTGTGCATTCCATCTCCCTCATTCATGGTTCTGAGACCCAACTGCTGCTCATTTGCAAAGCACCAGCTCACAGTACTCCATCCCCTCCCTGACCCCAAATGCCATGTTCCCCTCACCTGACATCTGTATTTCCCCCTGTTCTCCCACACAGCCCTAGTGTCTCTGTGTGGAGTAAGGCTTCCCAGAAGGCGGAGAGAAGGGGTCAATGGGCGGAGAGTGGGAGGGGAGAGGCTACAGGCACACTAACGCTGTGAAATCTGGGTCTGAACACTAACGCCAGTGAAACCCTTGCGTTAAGGCACATTTGCAGGAACGAGAAACCATTTCAGTCAGCAATGTGCAGCAAAGGCAGGGAAACCCAAAAACGTGATAGTTGTGATACATGTGCAGGGAACAAAGAGGCAAATAAACATATAAAAGGACCAGAACCACATCTAAAATCCCAATAACCAAACTGGCCAAAAGTGATAGTAATGATAAACATAAAGTAACACCACTGACAAAGCTAAAAAAATAAGATATCATGTTTGGAAGGGTCTATTCTCTGTCCCCCTACAAAGTGAATGATCCCACATTGAAATAGTGTTGATCAGGGTTTTTTCATGTCTATATTAGGCAGATTTGTTATGGCGTGCACATGTGCAGTAACAGAAGAGTGGGCACATAGGAAAGGGCAACTGTACTGATGCTGTAAATGGGATATAGAGGGCTGCTGGCGGCACATGCTGTGGTCCAGCTGGGGCATAGTGCGTGTTAGGCAGATGCCTAGGTGGCACATAGGAATGCTGAAACTGTAAAGCAGCAAGACATCAACTGATGAGGGTCCAACATGGGCATGAGTGTGTGTCCCACAGTGTCACAGGGGAGATTACCCAGCAGGTACTCCTAAGGGCACATAACATTGGCAGGCGGTGTGGGGGGGGGGAGGGGGGAAGCGCGCATGTCCATGTAGGCACCCCTACCCGAGAACCCACACCATAGGCAGCTGCCCACCGGCATACTGGATGGCCTGGGACTGCGCACCACCAGCACCACCGACATAATGGCAGGGCAGCATGGTGGCGGAGGGGTGCTGGTGGCGGAGGGGGCAGTGGCATCTGCCCACAGCAGACCATGGCCTAGCCCCGTTTAGGTGGGTGCCGTGCATTGCAACAGAAAGTCTGCCTGATGAACAGTCATGGGAGTGGAGGAGTGGCCTAGTGGTTGGGGCAAGGTACTTCAGGCCGGAAGGTCAGGGGTTCAAATCCCACTAGAGGACAGCAACCTTGGGCTGGAAGGACTGGGGTTTCTAGTCCCACGGGTGCTCTTTGTGGTCTTGGGCAAGCCACTTAACCCTCCATAGCCCATGTTCCCTGTAAAATAGTTATCTCCAAGTTATAATGCCCTGTTCAATGTAATTTCAGTTTGTTCAATGTAAACTGCACTGATGCAGAATAGCGCGGTATATAAGAGAATGTAAATAAATAAATGGTATCCCCAGGGAATGAACTGTCCCTGCGGCAACAGTGTGGTGCAGTACACACAGCCAGTGTGTTCATGAGCAGAAGGTCACAAGTTCAAGTCCCAGCTGTGGCTCCTGCCAACCCAGTACTAAACTGTGGTAATAAAGACAGAACCTTTATTGCAGATAACATAAACATGCCTGAAACGCCCATATTTTACCCTACAGAGCACAGACACCATAAACATGTGCAATCCCTAGAGCAGAGTTTCCCAACTGCAGTCCTGGAGGGCCAAACACCATTCAGGTTTCATGCTGTCTCTAATAAATATGCCTGTGCTGCATTTGTATGCGCTGCCCCCATGGTATGCAAATGTATCTCATGCATATTCATTAGGGACAGCATGAAAACCCGAACAGTGTTTGGCCCACCAGGACCGGAGTTGGGAACCTCTGCCCTAGAGCTGCAGCCAACAGGGGCATAAACACCCAAACCCACAGGCTCCACTATCCAAAGCCTCATGGAGAGTCAGGCTGTTGGGCCCTGCGTGCAGCAGCATCTCCCAATACTAGCACTTGCATACCTTAGCCATGCCACCCTAAACCTGGGAATACGTTACACATATATTAAAAGGTTGCTATGATTAATGGCAGATAGCAATTCCTAAGTTAAGCACAATTTGCTGATAGAGCTGCATCATAGCAACCTTTCTGATATCTGTGGAGTGTGTTTCAGTTTTGGTTTCTGACAGTGTTTACCACCCCGGGGAGTGACCCCAACAGTATTGCATATCATAGCCATGACTGCACTGTGCTCAGGACTGGTGTGGTGGCCAGGGCTGCCAAAGCCTCTATATTTGCACAATGCTGGCATAGGTGTGGGAGTGTGTGTCTGTCTATCCAGTGTGTTGTGGCATCCTACACCTTACTCAGCCCACACTGCTTGCACTGTTTCCAGTGTTAGCCTGCCAATGTGCATAATGAGGAGCAAGGTACTGTGGGTATAGCCCGGACAGGGTGGCCTGGGCAGGATGCATCTGCACAGGGCATAGGGCAATGGCTGGGACATTGTAGTGCCCGGCCACCACCTGCACGGTCAGGTTGGCCACAGTATCTCCTGCTGGGAGGTCACTCTCACCCTGACTGAGCAGTGACCACGGCATGGCTAGGTTCCCCCATAGTGCTATATAGGATTTCTCTCAAGTCATATTTATGGGTTCTCTTTTCTGGGACCCAATCACTGACTTATCTGCTTGGTGTGTGTGCTCACATCCCAGTTTTTGGTGCACACATCTCCTCCAGGAACATGCACTATGGACTAGCTAGCAGACTATCTGCAGTCAGTATGTGTATGGCTAGAACACCTTGCAGGGTGCAGTGGCTGGAGACTCACTGTGCTCGCTGCTGGAGAATGTCAGATAGTGGTGGGGGGCAGCTGAGCATTTCCAGGCCTACTGTCTGTCTGCCATTGCCTTATGGATGCGTACAGATCTGTATTGACTGCCCTGTAGGGTGCCTGTTCCCCTCTACTGCCACCATTGTAGGGATGTAGAATGTGGATCTGTTGGTGGGAGATCCTGTCCCCTACCCTGAGCCCCAGAGGGCGGGTTGGGTGGTGCTACATAATCTGCCTATGGGTCCGAACACCCCCCTTCACTTAAATCATGTGACCATGGCACCCACACAGGATATGCACTATTCTGGGTGCATCATAGTCCACAAGGGCTAGACATGACTGGGAAATACGGATGGACACAGGTGTGTCCTAGGTGTGTCTGCAAGAACTACCTATCACACACTGGCACTGATGGCGACCTGCAGCATAGCCTATCTCAGCTAAGCCAGGTGCTGCGGACCTGGTGCTGGGCGCCCCACCTCGCCCTCAGGGTGAGCACAGTACCCCCACAATGTGTCGGTCTGTAGCTACTCTGTGCCAGTAACACACATGGTCAGTTCCCCCTACCAGGCCGAGGTGCTGTGGGGGTGCATACCCCATCTTGTGATCATCTGTAGACTGCTGATCTGCATGTACAGTGCATCATGAGTACGGGTGGGTTAACCCCATCCTGGTAATCACAGCAGACAGTTTGTGTGGTGACCTGCATTCCTTCTGTAGCCAGCCAGGGGTTTGTTAGTAACTATAGAGATGTAGCCCACTGGTTACTTCACTGACTGTGGAGGCAGAGGTCATGGGTTTGATCCCACAGTGGTGTTATTTGATAGGGCTGTCTGAGGCATTTCCTCTTTTACTTTAAATTAGTGCTGCCAGCAAAAACACCCTCACAGTGCTGTAACCTTAAGATGCCTCATAAGGCGCCCTATAAGGCGCCTTATAAGGTGCCCTATAGGGAACATTATAAGGTGGCTTGGCGGACAGTGCACTTTATAATGTGTCCTCTGGAGTGCCTTATAGGGCGCCTTATGCGGCACCTTAGGTTACGGCACTGTGAGGGTGTGTTTGCTGGCAGTACTAATTTAAATTAAAAAATAAAATGCCTCAGACAGCACTGATTTAAAGTAAAGGGTAATGCCTCAGACAGCTTTACTCATTAAGCCCACTGGGGGATCAAACTCATGACCCCTGTTTCATCAGTCATTGTATTAACCAGTGTGTTACACCTCTGTTGCTGTGTTTGCAGGTCAGCGCGCCTAATTAAGGCTAACGCGCGTTAACGTGCCATGGCTCCCTCTATTGCGCGATAACGGACTTTATTGCGCGATAACCCAAAATGCTACCTTAAGAACGCCCACTACCTTATATGGCATTCGTCACAGTAAGACTGCAACTAACGCCGATAACATTAAGACGTTTAGTAAACATACCCCTTTGTCTTATATCGCTACTCCTGCCTGCTGCAACCTATGAAACCTCACTCATTGCTTCTCTACATAATGTCACATTGTTGCCCGCTACTCTCCCTTCCAATTTTCTGTCAACATCCATCACTTGCAGGCCTGTAGCCATCCATATCCCTGTTCTATACCTGCCCTTACAAAGAGTCAGCCTTCCATGGTATCCTTTTATTTTTACTTGCCATAAGAACTGGACTCAGGCTGTGGCTTGAGGATGGCCAGAAGTAGCTTCAGCTCCTGTTGAAACAATGCTGTTGGAGATGCCTGCAACGGAGGTAACAGGGCCAATTCAGCCCCAGTGGTTAAGCCTGTAACAGTAACTAGATTTTCTTATGGAATGCTGTGGTGTCAATGGAATGGTCAGTGACCTCTTGAAATGACCAGCTTTTGGGGGTTAACTTGTAGCTAAAATCTCAAGTACAGGACCACAGTAACTGGTTGGCTGCTCAGGAATCCAAGGCTGAGGAAGTGGTGAAGCAGGTGGAAACCATTCAGAATGGTTTGGATGCAGTAATTAAAGATCAATTTATGCTTCAGAGAAAGATGAAAGCCTTGGATAATCATGGAAGGAGATGTAAGCGTAGGTTTCTGAACTTTCTTCGGACACTCCTATTCCCACTTAAGATTTTGTTAAGGAGATATTTTATGGAAGTTCTTAAAATATCTGAGATTAATATTCTTCCAATTTCCCAAGCATTTTATTTACCATCAAGTGGCTCAGATGAGTGTGATGTGAATGCGAGGAAAATGAGGAAGATCTGAAGATAGCCTGAATATTTGGAGACCTCTCAGGATGACATTAGTATGCAGTCTCTGTTGATTGTATTGTTTGTATGTGAGTTTGATGAAAACTTAATTGCGTCTAAGCTCAAAGAAGAAAAAGGAAAGTGATGCAGATGTTAACTTCTACTGATACCAGTTAGTGGCACATCATGATATCTCAATAGTTTTCCTACTTCCTTGTTGTTGTCACCTTTGACCTTCTGATGTGATACAACATGATTCCTATGCCTTTATTTCTAGTTCTGAAACAAACAGGACCTTGTATAGCTTTTTCCTAAATGTATGCTACTGCTGCTGGGCTCCCTTGACAGCTGATGGATTTTCTCTAGGAAAGCAATCGTCTTCTCCCTTTCTCTCTCACCTCCATTCAGAAAATAATGGATCACTGAAGTTCATTGTCATGAGTTGAAAGGTTATCTCACAAAGGATTCATTCACCGCCTGCATCTCCCATGAAAGACCTCATGTATTAAAATGTAACCTTCTTTTCTTAAAAGGGGCTTCTTGCATTAGACAGTGCAAAAATGCGTGTTTATTCACTCTTTAATGCAGGAAACCCCTTTTATAAAAAAATTGTATAGTAACCTTTTATGCAATGCCAGCTTTAAACGTAAACTTACTTAAATTTTGTATTAATGAGCTGCTGTGATGTAAAATCATACAAAGCAGTTCATTAATAAGAAGTCTGCAAAACAAGAAGTGAGGTTTTGTGACCTGTTTGTGGAGGCCACCAGAGGGTTCAGGGGGCCTTTGATTCAGGCCATGAGGGTCCTTTAAGGTCTGCCACTGCCATAGCGCAAAATTAGGCTTTGCCAACAAAATGTGGACATTGCCGAAGCCTAGCAAAATGCAAAAAGAATATTGTAAAATTTAGTTATATTTTGAAAAACAGGTATTAATCAGTGAACTTTGCTCCGGGTTATTACATGAGCCCCAAACACAGACTGAGAAGACCCAAGTTTTCTACATAAAACTTAAAATGTTCTGCTTATGGCAAAAGCCATTAGAATGGAATACAAATCTGTGGTTCATTCTTTCAGAGACCAATACAAGCAGAAGGCAGGGTATGTCACTGAATAATAATTTCACTATTAAATCAAGGAAGGACCATTTCGCAACTGAGGAAGTAAAAAAGTTATTTATAGAAAGCAAATTAGGAGGGATGATATAGCAATGCAGTTGTATACAGACATATTAAGAGTCTATTTTATAAGAAAAAAATAAACAATTGTCTTCGGGTTATTCTGCTGGATCCTGTCCGGAGGGCATGGCAATACTTCTGTGCAAGTCGCCGGATTTCAGGTTCTCATTCCCCATATCTCCCCATTCGGGGTAATGGTGAGTTTTTGCCTGGACTTGCGGGTAGCTCTTTTGCACGGTGGACGCAATTGGGCATTGTTAATCTGGAACAGGTAGTGACGTCGGATGGTACGATGATAGCTTTCGCTTTGTTAAGTCAGCAGTACCCCCTCGGGGCCTGGGATGTCTTCCTTTACGCGCAACTTCGAAGCTACATTCGTAGTATCCCTTTGGGTGCTTTGAGGGGGGAGGTATGCTCTGGTGTTGAAGTGGCCTTGATGGGAGGGGAACAGGGGACGTGTGTGGCCTGGCTCCACAAAATGTTATGGGAATTGGTGCCGCCGCTCGCGTTAGACGCAATTGCGGCTGCTTGGTCTCAGGATTTGGGGGTGGTGGTGACGGGGGATGAGGTGCTGCGGGGTTTGTCCACTATTCCGAAGCTTAGCGTGTCGGTGCTTCACCGGGACATGCAGTATCGGTTGCTGCACCGCCTCTACTATGCCCCCCTTAGGGCATGGAAGGCCGGAACTGGGGGCTCCCACTGTTGCCCCCGGTGTGGGGGCGAACGAGCCACGTTGGGTCATATGTTTTGGGGATGTACGCGGGTGCATATTTTCTGGGGCCAAGTTGTGGCTTATTTGGGGGGCTGTGTGCGACAGCCCTTCACTTTCACAGCGGCGAATTTGGTGTTGGATGTATGGGAGGAGACATGGGAAGAAGAGGTGGGGCCAGTGGTGGTGCAGTGGTTGCGTTTGGTGTTGGTGGCAGCTCGGATGACTATTTTGCATAGATGGATGGATGCTATGGGGCCCATGTATGGTCTCTGGAGGGGGCGGGTGCATGCGATATTGCTGTGGGAACGGCTGAGGGCTCGTGGTCATCCGGGAAGGTGGCAGCACTTTTTGCTGAGCTGGGGACCTCACCTGCAGTCTTTGCCCAGGAGAGCCCGTAGCCGGATTCTGGGAGGGCTCTGAGGCTCCTCGTTCTAATTTTTGCTGGGCCTGTTCACGGACACTGGGGTTGCAGCTTGTTGGCCAGTTGAGAGGGGGGTGGGAGGTTAGGGGGGGACGGGAGGATGCGGGAGGGGGGACTTAGGAAGGGGGGGGGTATCATGTCTGCTGGTAGGATTTTTGTTGTGAACGGGGTTAGGCCCGGGAGAAGAGTACACCCCGAGCCCGGCCCCTGGTGGGGGGATTAAATAGGGGGAGGACTGGGGGGGGGGACTGCCTGGTATTGGCGTAATCTGCCTTTTCCTTTCTTTTCTCTTCTTTCTTTGCGTTTGTATGTTATATTCTGTTAGCTTTCTCTCTTTTACTTTGGTGTAGTGTGGACTGGTCAGCTGGATACTTTCTTGCCTGGCAGCGATGTTAATTGCTATGCGCTGCATTATATGCTTTTCTTTGCATGTTATCTGTATTCTGGCTGTGGGGTACATTTATATTATATTGTATTGTTTTGCACTGTAACTGTTCTTGTTACGTTTAAACCTTGGATTGTCTTGTTTTGGTGTGGTTATACCAAAGAAAAAAATTTGAATAAACATAGTTAAACATAAAATAAAGAAAATGTGTCTTTACTTCAGAAACCACAGTTCAAACCAAATCCCACTTGAGATGTAATAAACTAAATATATTTAGTTCATTCCAACAATGTTATGTATGAATTGCTATAATATAGTATTCTCTAAAAATCTATAAAGTATGTAATAAGTTCCCTAGGCAAACATATTAGTTATGCTGCATGACTGATTCCTTGACTCTGAGCTTTCACAATAAGCTTGTATTTATTTACCTTTCCAACCTGTACTGAAGATAGTTCCAATCCAGGTATAGAAGGTACATCCATTTGCATTGGTGGATATACAGATCTCCTTCACAGGCAGAAAAAGTGGACAGAGATTTAATTGAAGACATTCGCAGTATTGCCATGAAAGGCGAAGTGCTACTGATAGGTGACTTCAATATGCACATCCCTGCTGCAGGGTCATCTAGAAGTAAGGAGATCCTGGATTTTCTACAGGGAGAATTATTCTGGCAGCTGGTAACAGAACCCACATGCTTACCAATGGGGAAAGTGTTTCTTATGCTAAAGTGGGAGATCATTTTGCATCCAGTGATCACTAGATGGTATGATTTAGTATTAGGATTAGGACTGATAATGTCCATTCAAAAGTGAGGGTTCTAGACTTTAGGAAAACTAACTTTGCCAAGATTGGACAATACCTCAAGGAGTCATTAGTGGAATAGGAACAGGTAGAGGATGTAGAAAAGCAATGGGCAAAACTGAAAGTGAATATTTTAAGGGCAACAAACCTTTCTGTTAGAAAGGTGAACAAATGTAAAAGGAAAAGGAGGGCACTATAGTTCTCAAAAGAAGTAGCTGAAAAGATGAAAAAAAAGAAGGTGGCCTCCATAAAATACAAGAGATCACAGAAAGAGGAAGACAAGCATCAATCTTTGCAAAAACTTAGAGAAGCTAGGAAGGTAGCCAGGAAAGCAAAGATACAAATAGAAGAAAAAATAGCCAGTGCAGTAAAATGAGGGGAGAAGACATTTGAAAAATATATAGAGTTGGACCAACACTATGTGCTTCTCTAAAGATGAAACTTTCTATTAGAAATATTTTCACTAAAGATAACAGTGCATAATTACAAACACTATGGGGCCCAATAAACAGAAGTATTGGCATTATAGTTATGCCAGCCACTTAATGACCATCATCATTGCCTCTATAAATAGTATTCAAAGCCATTTTTAAAATGTGTTAGTGAGAGAAGGAAGTACAAAAGTGGTCTTGTCAGACTCAAGGGTGAAGGGAGGGAATATGTTGAAGCTGAATTACTTAACAAATATTTTTGTTTTGTATTCATAAATAAAGGGCCAGGAGCAGGATCTCAGAAAACACCCACAAATAGGAACAGAAGTGAAGGGGCTCTTGAACAATTTTCAGAAGATTATATTCATGAAGAACTAGCTAAACTAAAAGTAGACAAAACAATTGGGCTGGATGGGATCATCTAAGAGTATTGAAGGAATATGGAGACGTTCTAGCAGCTCCACTGTCTGAACTTTTCAATGCTTCTTTAGAGTCGTGAATGGTCCTAGAGGACTGGAAAAAGGCACATGTGGTCCTTTTATACAAAAGCGGAAATAAGGATGAGGTTGAGAACTATTGTCCAGTTAGTCTGACCTCTGTGGTGAGTAAACTAATGGAAACGCTGCTAAAACAGAGGATAGTGAGGTTTCTGGAGTCCAGTGGATGGTAGGATCCAAGGCAGCATGGATTTACTAGAGACAGTTCTTCTTAGACAAATCTGATTAATTTCTTTGACTGGGCGACCAGATAGTTGGACCGAGGGAGAGACCTAGATGTGGTGTAATTATATTTCAGTAAAGCCTTTGACACTGTTCTGCACAGGCAACTTATAAATAAATTGAGCACCCTAGAAATGGACCCTAAAATGACTGAGTTAGAAATTGGTTGAGTGGGAGATGACAAAGGGGACAGGTAAATGGAGCTCACTCTGAGGAGAAGGATGTTACCAGTGTTGTGCTGCAGGGATATGTCCTTGGTCCGATTCCTTTTTAACATTTTTGTTAGTGATATTGCAGAAGGGCTGTCAGATAATGTTTGCCTATTTGCAGATGATACCAAAATCTGTAATAGAGTAGACACACAGGAAGATGTAGATAACATGAGGAGGGATCTAGCAAAGCTTGAAGAATGGTCACAAATTTGGCAACTGATATTTAACATTAAAAAATACAGGGTCATGCATTTGGGTTGCAAATGTCCAAGGGCACGGTACAGTGTAGGGGGTGAAGTACTTTTGTCCATGAAAGAAGACTGGGACTTGGGCATGATTGTTTATGATGATCTTAAGGTGGCTAAACAGGAAGAAAAGGCAATGGCAAAAGCCAGACGTATGCTTGGGTGCATAAGGAGAGGAATGGCCAGCAGGAAGAAGAAGTTGATAGTGCCTCTGTATAAGTCTTTGGTGAGACCTCATTTAACATAACATAGTATATGATGGCAGATAAAGACCAGTATGGTCCATCTAGTCTGCCCAACAAGGTGGCTAGAGTGGTTGTAACTGCAGCTCCATGCAGGTCACCTCCCTTTATGCCCGTGTTTAGGGTTGTACTTGCTGCTCAGTGCATGTCAGCCCCTCTCTATTTATGGAGTATAAAAGAAACCTGTTTGCTTTGATTTTATCCTCTTCCTATAAAGTGATCCACTGTATCTGTCCAATGCCATTTTGAATTCCGTCACTGTATTTGCCCCCACCACCTCCATCGGGAGGGCATTCCAAGCATCCACCACCCTTTCAGTGAAAAAATATTTCCTGATGTTTGAGTATTGTGTGCAGTTCTGGAGATCACACCTTCAAAAGAATATGAACAGGATGGAATCGGTGCAGAGGGTGGAGTCGCTGCAGAGGGTGGCTACCAAAATGGTCAGTGAGCTTTGTCATAAAGCATATGGGGACAGACTTAAGAGATCTCGATATGTATACTTTGGAGGAAAGGAGGGAGAGAGGAGATATGACAGAGACATTTATATACCTCTGTGTCATAAATGCATAGGAGGAGAGCCTTTTTCAATTGAAAAAAATCTCTGCAACAAGGGGGCATAGGATGAAGGTGAAAGGGGATAGACTCAGGAGTAATATGCAGAAATATTTCTATACGGAAAGAGTTATAAATGCATGGAACAGTCTACCAGTGGAGATAGTAAAGACCAGGACAGTATCTGAATTCAAGAAAGCATGAGATAAACACAGAAGGTCTCTAAAGGAAAAAAAGGGACTAAAGTAGTTGGTATGGAAGGGCATAGGGCATAGGCTAGATGGTCTTTATCTGCCGTCATGTTTCTATGTTTCTCAAAAGCCCTACAATTCTGTGGTTTTAATATTATTTGTTATATATAGCGCCACTCCTCCTCCCTTTCTTCCTAACCTATCTTTCCTGCATAACCTGGTATAACTACGTCCCAATCATTCTTTTCTGTGAATCATATCGCTGTGACTGCCATTATAGCTAAGTCAGCCTCTTCCATTAGTTTCTAACTCTGGAACTTTATTTTGCATACTATAGGTATTAGTATGCACAGCTCTCCAAATGGATTGTTTTTTTTTGTTTCTTTTTTTCTTCATTACATTCTTGCTATACCACAATTCATAAAAACATGAATGCGGTTTACAATCAGAACTAATACAATTTAAAACATTAAAAAATAAATATACAAAGAATGAAAATAGAGAACAACAATAAAACACTAATACAATAGTACAATACTTAACCCAAAATCGCCCCAGCAGAAATCACTAGAGTGGTAAACCACTCTCACCAAAGACACCATATACACTTATGGTGAAACTACACTCCTTGGTAGCCCTTAGTATAAAAATATGTTTTCAATGAGGTCAAAAATTTCTTCCACATACAATTGTGGACAACATTATTGGCATCCTTGCATTTTAGGTCTGTTGTGTACAATTTTTTATTTATTTAGCAACATTTTTATACCCCTATATCTACAAGTCATAGCAATTTACAATTAACTCAACTGCATAAAGGTTTACATGGAACTGGAGATTAACAAAAACAGGAGGTACATTAGGAGAAATATGAGATTAAAATATGATTATTTACACTACATTAACATATGTACAGTGTGGATGCACTGAAATGCAGGGAGGTGGGATTAAATGGAGGGTATGTAACAGGAGGTATTGTTACAATGCTTCATGTGATGTCTATGTCTAAGATCCATAATGCTCTGTAATGCTCTTTAGTCTGCGGCAGAACCCACAATGGTATTGGATGAATATATTTCAGCAGGTAATGAGTTCCACATGGCGGGTACAGATAGTGAGAAGGCCCTTTTTGATGTTGATTGATTACATTTGCATCGGGGCGTGTTAGGGGCATTCCAGGCCGGAGCTGGGGCAGAGGAAAGGGCTAAATGGGAAGCACCAATTTTTGATGCTACCCGCTTAGCTCTCTGCGCCTTAAAGATAGGCAAGGTTTTTCCTTGCCTATCTTTCAGGCGCAGGGGCTAAGCAGGTAGCATCGAAAATCAATGCTACCCAGATAGCTCCTGCTGCTTCTGGGTTGTGCAGCGAGACCAAGATTTTCAATGTCGGGCTGCATATGACCCCGGAATTGAAAATCCAGGTTAGACGGATGGCGGGTTGGCTATGAGCCGACGCGGCGCATAGCACTGTCCAGATGAAAATCGGGCCCTTGATACTTATTGGAGTATTTGTATAACTCTGGCAGTGGTATTTTGTGCTATTTCTAATGGGTGTAAGATAGGGTTGCCAAATGGCCGGTATTCAGTCGGCCTGGCCAGTTTTTATATGGCCAGGCCGGCTGCCTACAGAGTGCTAAAACCGGCCATTTAAAAGCACTTTTTCACTCTGGCTGCGGGACTGACAGTGGCCAGAGCAGAAAGCCAGTTTTTCATCTCTTGTCCCCCCTGCAGCCTCACTCTCTCCTCCGATCCAGCTGCGCCTTACAGAGCCATGGCTGCGATAGCGATAATAATTTAAAAGAAAAGCAAAACCAGAGAGGAGCCTTCTGGCCTCTGTTATGGAAGGCTGCGTCCTGGTCCCTCTAGTGTAACTTACTTTTGGGGGCAGGACATAACAGCAGAGATTCCATAATAGAGGCTGGAAAGCTCCGCAATGGTTTTGCTTTTCTTTTCAATTATTATCGCTATCGCAGCCGTGGCTCTGTAAGGCACAGCTGGATCGGAGGAGAGAGTGAAGCTGCAGGGGGGGACAAGAGATGAAAAACTGGCTTTCTGCTCTGGCCACTGTCTTTTAAATTATTATTGTAGGAGAGAGAGGTGTTTAGGAGTTTGTGTCCTTTGCTGCTCTGTCCCTACCTGCTTCCCATTGCTTCGGTGTGTTGCAGAGGGGGGTGTGCCCAGTGATCTCAGCAATGGGCACCTCCATACACAACAAAACAGTGAGTAGCTTCTCTGTAGTCGTGTACCCTTCGGTGCCAATTCGGGGCAGGGAGGTCCCATTATGCCGCTGGAGATGCCCCATAGATCATAGAAACAGAAAAGCAAGCCGAAGATGAGGATCTCAGGGACTATGGAGCTAGCATCTACATTGAAGGCCCTTGTTGGGCCTACGGACAAGCAAGTCCAGCTGTTACATAGAAACATGACGACAGAAAAAGACCACATGGCCTATCTAGTCTGTCCTTCCATATCAACCACTACAGCAGTTCCCTTTTCTACTTTAGAGATCCTTTGTGTTTGTCTCATGCTTCTTTGAATTCAGATACTGTCCTCATCTCTACAACCTCCAATGGGAGACTATTCCACGGATCTATCACTCTTTCCATAAAGAAATATTTCCGCATATCACTCCTGAATCTATCCCCTTTCACCCTCATCCCATGTCCCCTCATAGCAGAGCTTGCATTCAATCAAAAGAGGCTCTCCTCCTGTGCATTTATGCCACAGAGGTATTTAAACGTCTCGATCATATCACCTCTATCCCACCTTTCCTCTAAAGTGTACATATTAAGATCCTTAAGTCTGTCCTCAAATACTTTATAATGAAGACCACTAACCATTTTAGTAGCCACCCTCTGCACCGACTCCAGCATGTTTATATCCTTCTGAAGGTGCAGTCTCCAGAATTGCACACAATACTTCAAATGAGGTCGCACCAAAGACTTATACAGAGGCACTATCACCTCCTTTCTTCTGCTGGCTATTCCTCTCCCTATGCACCCAAGCATCCTTCTAGCTTTTGCTATTGCCTTTCTTACTTGTTTAGCTACTTTAAGATCACCAGACACAATCACACCTAGGTTCCGCTCTTCTTTAGTGGACAAAAGTACTACACCCCCTATACTATATTGCTCCTTTGGATTGCTGCAGCCCAAATGCATGACCTTGCATTTTTTAACATTAAATCTCAGTTGCCAAATTCTAGACCATTCTTTAAGCTTAGCTAGATCCCTCCTCATGTTATCTACACCTTCCTGGGTGTCTACTATATTGCAGATTTTGGTATAATCTGCAGAGGCAAACCTTACCCGACAGCCCTTGTGCTATATCACTAAGATGTTAAGAAGAATCGGACCAAGGACAGATCCCTGGGGCACACCACTGGTAACTTCCTTCTCCTCAGAGTGAGCTCCATTTACCTGTACCCTTTCTCACCTCTCACTCAACCAAATTCTAACCCAAGCATTAACTTTAGGGTCCATCCCTAGGGTGCTCAGTTTGTTTATAAATCGCCTGTGAGGAATGGTGTCAAAGGCTTTACTGAAATCTAAATACACCACATCTAGGGCTCTTCCTTGGTCCAACTCCCTGGTCACCCAGTCAAAGAAATCAATCAGATTTGACTGACAAGATCTGCCTCTGGTGAATCCATGCTGTCTCGGATCCTGTAATCTGCTGGACTCCAGAAACTTTACTATTTTCTCTTTCAGCAGCGCTTCCAATAATTTACTCACCACCAAAGTTAAACCAACCGGCATGTAGTTTTCAACCACATCCTTACTTCCGCTTTAGTGTAAAGGGACCACATGTGCCTTTCTCCAGTCCTTTGGCACCATTCCCAACTCCAACAAGGTATTGAAATGGTCAGTTAGTGGAGCTGCTACAGCGTCCCCAAATTCGCTCAGTATTCTAGGATGTATCCCATCCGATCCCATCACTTTGTCTACTTTAAGTTTTGCTAGTTTCTCACGAATACAGTCTTCTGAAAATTGTTGAAGATGTCCCTCACTTCTGTTCCTGTTTCTGGGTGTTTTCTGAGGTCCTGCTTCTGTTTCTTCATCTGTGAACACAGAACAGAAATATTTGTTAAGCAATTCTGCTTTATCCTCATCAGCTTCTACTGTACCTATTCCTCCCCTTCACCCTTAAGTCTGACAAGACCACTTTTGCCCTTCCTTTTCTCACTAACATATCCGAAAAATGTCTTATCCTCCCATTTTATTGCATTGGCTATTTCCTCCTCTTTTTGAATCTTTGCTTTCCTGACTACTTTGTTAGCTTTTCTAAGTTTTTCCAAATATAGATGCCTGTCTTCCTCTCTCTGTGATCTCTTGTATTTCATGAAGGCCTCCCTCTTTTTCTTCACTTTTTCAGCTACTTCTTTTGAAAACCATTACGGTCTCCTTTTCCTTTTACCTTTATCTACCATTTTAACAAAAAGGTTGGTTGCCCTTAAAATATCCCCTTTCAGTTTTGCCCACTGTTTTTCTACATCCCCCAGCTGTTACCATCCCGTTAGCGACTGCATCTGCTACGGGGTTGGAAGATTCACCATCCTTCGATCTGTTGTGGGTCTCCTTAAGCCCTATAGCTAGAATTCCACCACCAAATCCGGGCGAAAGACTGACTGTGATGGATGGGAGTATTTCTCCCTTAACAGGCCCTGACAAAGTCGTTGGTAGTACCTCTGCAGTGGGCCTGCCACAGGTGTCTGCCATGTCAACAGTCCAAGTGAAGGCTATTCAGAGTCCCGTGATACCTCCTTCTTCTTTGGCAGTTCTGGGGGTGGATGTCACATTGATGGATATTTGGTGTCATGTATCAAAGACAAACTTATTATTACAGGGATTATGGACCAAACTGTTCCCTTTTCTAAACAAGCAGTTGAGAAATTTTGTGTAGTGGCTGAGTCTTTGTTACCTGCTGCTCAATGACTGGACAGGCTGGAGGGCCAGATGGGGTCATTACAATCTGCTGGGGTTACCGGGCTTAAAGACAGGATTATACTTTAACAATGAATTGAATTATTAGAAAATCATTTGAGAGCTAAGAATTTGAGGTTTCTTAATTTTCCTCAACATCGCTTGTTGTCTGCATCTGTTTTATTTTAGAAATATTGTAAGGATATTTTATTGATACCTGAACTTGAAAAAAATAGTGGTCTCCAGACTCTTCTATGTTTCACCTTTTCTAGATGTTTCTTGAATGGGTGAGGAAGGGTTAGGGGAGTCTGCAGGCTCTGAAAATTTAACTGATTTCTTGGAATATTCAGCAGATGTGATTTCTATACATTCTACCTTAATTGTTTCATTTGGCACAGTGATGGATAAAGCGTCTACTTTTCGGTTGTATTTTCATAAGAAAGATTTACTTTTATGTGGCCAAAAGTTAACAATGTGTCATGCCAGACACAGATGTGGAGAAGTTCCTTCCTCAGCTGATGCCTCGAGTTTTGGCTGCAGGTGGGACCTTCTTTCTGCGCTTCCCATATAACTGTTTTGTTTCTATTAATAATGTGAGGTATGTGTATATGGATCCTGTGCGGCTAATTAGCTTTTTGGATAATAGGACCCAAATAGTCAGTAATTTGTCCTTTTTGTTCTTTATTTGTTAGGTGGTTGTGTTTTTAAACTGTATATAATATATTTTTAGTTTTTCCATTTCAAGATGCCTTACTCTCCATAATGTGGACTGTTAAAGAGTGATTGTTGCTTTTGAGTGTTCACTTTCTAGTGACTTTGATTTCAGTTTAACTGTGATTTCCTGTGTATTTGCTGTATAATTAACATTAAAGATTGGAAGAAAAAAAATTAAAAAATAAATTATTATCACTATTGCAGAAACCGTGGCTGCCAAGGGAGAGAGGTGGCAGGAAAAAAGCTGATATGGGGGAGGAAGGTGGAGACTGTAAGGGAGCTGATGGGGGAGGGGGGGAGGGAAGGAGTTGGCAGGAAGGGAGCTGACACGGAGGGAAGGAGGGGGCTGGAAAGAAGCTGACACGGGGGAAGGATGAGGCAGGAAGGGAGCTGACACGGGGGGAAGGAGGTGGCAGGAAGGGAGCTGACACAGGGGGGAAGGAGGTGGCTGGAAAGGAGCTGACATGGGGGGAAGTTTGGGGTTGGAAGGGAGCTGACATGGGGGAAGGTGGGAGCTGGAAGGGAGCTGACACAGGGGGAAGGAGATGGCTAGAAAGGAGCTGACATGGAGGGAAGATGGGGGCTGGAAGGGAGCTGACACTTGGGGATGGAACTGGTAGGTGGCTGGGTAATGGGGAGGACTTGTAGGTGGCTGGGTAATGAGGGTCTGGAAGGGAGGGGACACTGGGACTGGAAGGGAGCTGACACATGTGGATGGCACTGGAAGGGTAATGGACAGAGGGTAGGGTGACTGGCAGGGAGCTGACATGGGATTGGAAGTGAACTGATACCTGCGATGGTATTTGGACTAAAAGGGGCTGGTCAGTGGGGAAGAAGGGGGACTGGAAGGGAATGGACACCAGTGGAAATCCTGGGAATGCAAGGGGGTTGACATTGGAAGGTACTGGGAGGGGAAGACTGGAAAAGGGGCTGATACTGGGGAGAGTTATTTGGACTGGAAATAGGCTGATGGAAGGAAGTGAAGAAAACAAAATAAGAGACAAGAAATAGCAGAGGGACTATAGACCATAGAGAGAGAGCTAAGAGAAGACAGGAAAGCAGAAGCCTCAGATCGGTTCCAGCATGATCAGAGAATAAAATGGTCAAATATAGGTAGAAAAAATTTTTTTATTTTCAATTTAGTGATTGGATTTTGCGCTATCTTTATATTTTACACAGTCTGGGGAACTGCATCTCTTTTTTACCTGATGTTGCACTGCATGCAGATTCTGGCTTCTTGGGGTTTCAGTTTAATTTTTGTCTACATATTTTTATTTTAAGTTAGGTTGTAGTCACTTATTCTGTTCTTGGTGAGGGTCTGTGTTCTGAGTGTGTGACTGAGGCCAGGTGTTCTGTTAACATGGAGTTTGTACGTAGGGATTTGTACGGTAGTAATTTGACTTATTCAGCTTTTTAAATAGGCATGTTCTAGGGCCCCCTGCTGTATTTCTTTTCTTTTTTTAAATTTATTTATTTATTACAATTTAACACTAATATCCAGGCATATATACATGAATGAAAGAAAAATCATGGCATTAGAACATAATTGCTAATTAAACATTTTCAGAAAACATAAAAAACAAAACCATACTATTAGCCCACAAAAATAGGAAACAACAGGGCTACATTAAAATTAATAGCAAGGAAACTGCCTCACTGAATAATTATATACATATACTGGCTGACTGGAGACTTATGCATCAGCTGTATGGGACCCAAATGCAACTATTACACCCTCCCTAGCTACATGGAATTCCAGGAGCTGCCATGGCTTAAAAAACAAAAAGTTATTCCCCTGATAAGATACATAATATCTAGAAGGAAATTATAACAGAAAAGACCCACCAAGTGAAAGAGTCCTGGACTTATATCCCAGGAACTCTCTCCTCCTAGCCTAGGTATCTCAAGCTAAATCCGGGAAAATGTGAATAAAAGAGCCAAAAACCTGCTTTCCAAAATTCCTAAAATAATGTAGAATTAATGATTTATCAGATTCCAAAGTCAGTGTAATGAGAGGGGTGGGGCAGCCAGTTACTACTTTCAGTGAACTCTCCAGAAACCCCATAAGGTCTGTGGCAGCACTGGAGGAGCCCCCCAAAGCTGCCATAGGATTATAGCCCAGGGGCAGGTACTGGACACTCATCAGGGGGGCAGGTCTCCTGGAGGAATCAACAACACCACCTGAAAGTATCTGCGCACCATCCCAAAGGTGACTGAAATGGAGAATTAGGAAAATTCAACAATCTCAAATTATATTTCTGAACTTGATTCTCCAAGTATTTAATCTTTTTGGAGCACACAGTCCTATCTTTAATCCTGGCCCCCCCAAAACACGTAGGCATTGAAGTTCTTCTTCCAACTTTGCCTGTTTCACCCCCCGTTTCTCCTGAAATCGGGATACTTCCAATAATTGATTCATAAATCCAAAAAAATCAGTACTCACAGTTCCAATGATTGACCTCAGGGAGGTATTCATAGCTGCAATAGCGTCCCATAGTGATTCTAAAGTTATCTGTGTGGGTCTCACCATCTCCCCAACTCCTGGAAGCCCCTCTCTCCCGAGTGCTATCATCAGGGCTTCCACCACCGGTGTTACCTCCACTGGCCCGTGAGTTACTGGGGACGGGGAATGCAATATCGGCATGCCATCTTCACTCCCCCTCGCCGGCATATTCACCGCCCGGCTGAGGGGAAGCACACCACCAGCCAGTACATCACTTCCGGGCTGCGGTGGGGGGGGGGGGTCCGCAACTCAGGAGACAACCAAGGTCTCCGGCTCCATACACGGCAGACCTGTCATAGACGCTACTCCAGCTCCCGGGCCAAAGCCACATGCATCCAGAGTCTGCTGAGCTGCTCCATTCTCCCTGGCATTACCCAAGGGTAGGTATGCCTTTCGCTTCCACTGTTCCATCAAAGCCGCTCAGGAAGGCTTCACGCTGCCAACAGAGGACCTCAGAAGCATAGCTTGTACACCATGAGTTACTCAGCCTCCATTTTGCCCCACTTTCCCGCCACAATCCCCCTGCAGTATTTCTAGTGCTGCTTTTTTCCGGGTAGGCACCTTGTTATATGAGTTTTGGAAGTTTATGCTGGTATGGTATGGCAGATTTGGTCATGTAGATTTTCGGTGACTTTTGTAGGGTTTTATATTAGTTCACCTATATGCCTGGTACTGGAGAATGTTTATGTTGTTGTTAGTGAGATGACCAGAATCCGATTTTTTTTGGATTATCACAGCCTGTTTGAATGATGCTAAGTATTAACTGCTAAGTAGTTATGTTTATTCTGGCTGTGCATTTGCCCTTTCACTGCAATGTTCCTACAACATACGATTTGAAGGAGAAATACTATCATCACGTGAAAAGAATTCACAAAGGAGTTCTGGAAAAAAGAGGGCGGGGTATAGCCAACATTAATAATAATGAGGGAGGGGCACAGATTTATAGGTTGCAAGGGAGCGCCAGAAACTCTGGCACAGTCCTGCCAGGGCTGACCATACACATGCAGCAGGACAGGTTCAGGCTGAGATTGGGTTGTCAGCAACCATGGTGGGCCCAAGTCAGCAGAATTTAAAAAGAAAAATGAAGCCACGGGGCTGGGTTTAGGCAGCATATGAGGTCATGCAGGCGTCGGGGAGAGCTGCGAACACCATGGCTGCTCCTGTTTAAGGCGCACGGTGCTTGTAGTTACTCCCGGGAACTGCCGCCATAATCCTCACAGCAGTCCAGCACTCTAGAGTAGCCACAAGCACTGTGGGCCTTAAATGGGAGCAGGAATGGTGATTGCAGCTCCCCACAATGTCTGCATGACCCCATATTCTGCCTGAGCCCAGCCCCGCAGTTCCACTCAGCCAGCATCATGCGGCTTCACTTTTCTGTTTTTAAATTCTGCCACCACTGCCCAGGGCTGACTCGGACCCACCACCGCCGCTGATTGCAGCCCGAAGCTGTCCTGCTGCCTTTCTCAACATCCATGAAACACCACGGTTGCATTTTCTTTTAAAAAAAACAAAAAAACCCCTTCCCTGCTGTGGCTCTCTAGCATGGTCCAGATGCTGTCTGTTCTCCCTCTTCTGCTGATGCTATGGAGCCCAGTAAATACTTGTTTCAATTTTTTTACACCTTGAGTTAATTAGTACTGGATTAGGACTGGAAATGGGTTGATGCAGGAGGATGGGGGGACTGGAAGAGAGATGATACTGGAGGAGGACTGATGCTTAAGGGGGGGTGGGGGCTGGAACTAGAAGTGATGATGCTGGGAGGGACAGGGACTGGAAGGGAGCCGCTGCTGGGAGGGACTGGGACTAGAGGAGTAGCCTAGTAGTTAGCGCACTGACTTGGTACCACTAGCATTTCTTGTAGGCTTGGGCAAGTCACTTAACTCTCCATTGCCTCTGAAGAAAAGTTACCCAAATAAACTTCATCCAATAATTCCTACTAGTTCAGTTTTCCTACAACGTCAGCCTCAGAAAACAACCATTAGCACTGAAGAGTACTGGGATTCAATATCTTCCCAGACATGTGCTGGTTTAACATCAACAGCTGAAGTTAATTGAAAACTGTGTAGTATCCACTGCTATAAGTGCTACCCAAATTTTAGGATTGATGTAACTTGTTCTATAATAAAATACTTCTCAATCTATTCATTTACTACTAGCAAGATTCCCCTCTGGCACACTGGGGAATCCCTAAAAAAGACGCCGTGCATCTTTTTTAGGGATTCCCCAGTGTGCCAGAGGGGAATCTTGCTTCGAGACGAGAATTATATTACCATCAGAAAAATTGGTGTATGTATAAGTCCCTTGATAAACCCTGAGTGGCGAAACGCATGGGCGCCTTGGGACGTGCTTTAAGAGCTGCGTTTGAGAAGAAGAGAAGAAAATTGAAAGAAACTATAAACAGAAAGAAAATTTGAAAAAAATAGAAAAATTCCGTGTGCTGTGAAGTATCCCACAGATGAACAAGCTAAGTATTCTTTGTGCTACTAGTAGTAAATGAACAGATTGAGAAGTATTTTATTATAGAACAAGTTACATCAATCCTAAAATTTGGGTAGCACTTATAGCAGTGGATACTACACAGTTTTCAATTAACTTCAGCCGTTGATGTTAAACCAGCACATGTCTGGGAAGATATTGAATCCCAGTACTCTTCAGTACTAATGGTTGTTTTCTGAGGCTGACATTGTAGGAAAACTGAACTAGTAGGAATTATTGGATGAAGTTTATTTGGGTTACGTTATAGTAATCATCCACAGAGATAGACCCCTTCCTTTATTTAGTAATCTGAAGAAAAGTTGGCAATCTAGTTCCGGTCACACTGCCGAGAAAACCCAGGAGACGATGGGTCACCAGGAGTGGGCATTGACTCAAAAGCAAACATTGCATTGCCTGACGTCCACAAGCAAGTTGTTCCTTTCTTAGTCTCAGATTGATCTGAGGCCCTCTCTGTCTTGTGGGTCCAGGGCAATTGCCAGGTTGCATCCCTCCTAATGCCAATCCTGACATCTGCTGTCTTTATTTTGTACAGCACGGGGGAAATGCATTTCTATTTCTCTTGTGTTGCACTATATGCAGCGTCTGGCTTTCTGAGGTTTTAGATTAATTTTTGTCTATATATTTCTTTTTTCATTTTGTGTTCATTTATTGATGAAGGCCTGTCTGTGTGTGTGTGTGTAAAACCAAGGCTGAGTATTCCGTTAGTATGGAATTTCTGTTTAAGAATATGTAGCAATCTTGCTTGTTCAGTTTGCACATTGCCCTCTCTGCAATTATTTTTTGGGAGCAGGAGGCAGGATGGGGGTGGGGCAAGGGGGGTGTGGCGTGACAGGAGGCAGGGAAAGGGCAGGTTAGGGTCGGGCATGGGTGGGCATGGGCGGAGCATGGCTAGCCACAAGTGTCAGGTTTTTTCTTTCCAAAAGAGTGGGGAAAGGGCAGGGGCGAGCATGGGCGGAGCATAGCTAGCCACAGTTGGCACGCTTTCTCTTTCAAAAAGGATGCTATTAGTCTAAGGTAGTCTGAGGAAATTCATGATATCTCATATTACAGCAGTCCCATATTGGCATTAGCAGTGCCTGACATACATCTCTGAAATCTGATTATTCGAGCAGGGGGCACAGTCAGTGAATGGTTTTCACTGTGTGATAGGCTGATTTTACGACTTTTTTGATGTGAGGCTGGAAGGATAAACTCTGGTCGAGTGTTATTCCTAGGTATTTGACTGGGAGAACTTCATTGGATAGGTTTATAGTAGGTAGTGGGATGAATGTTGGATTTTTTGTTATATGGAGGACTTCTATTTTACTGTGATTGATGGTTAGATTGTGTTCCAAGAGCCATTTGGACATTGCTTTGAAACATCTTCCTATTGCTGAGTAAGTTGGGTTGTCAGTAGAGAAAGCTGTATAGATTAGGATATCATCGGCATATAGGTGATAGAGTATCTTGTATTTTTGTATGATGGAACATCATGGTTGCATAAATACATTAAATAGGGAGTAGACTGCAGATCCTTGTGGAAGGCCCTTATTCTTACAGCATTGGGAGATAATTGATCCTACTTTAACTTGCTGATGACGGTCCTCTAGGTAGGATTGAAACCACTTGAGTGTTATGTGTCTCAAACCTATTGCATGTAGATGGGATAGAAGGTTGTGATGGCTTACAGAATCGAATGCTGTAGAGATGCCCAGGAATATGAGAACAAATCCTTGTGTAGGTTTTTCAATACCCCTAATTAGGT
The DNA here is from genome assembly GCA_033557465.1 of Ichthyophis bannanicus. Classification (NCBI taxonomy): domain Eukaryota; kingdom Metazoa; phylum Chordata; class Amphibia; order Gymnophiona; family Ichthyophiidae; genus Ichthyophis; species Ichthyophis bannanicus. The sequence goes on along the minus strand of CM066033.1, from coordinate 1,082,757,966 downwards.
TGTCAAGCAGTGATGTAAGTAGTGTTTTGACACTATGGAATGGTCTGATGCTGTTGTGGATCAAAGGGTGCAGGAACATCAATGTAGTCCTGAAGATGTAACTGTAAGGCCTTTTCAATGAGTTTGGCAATGAAGGGAATACTGGAAAAGGGCCTGTATGAGTTTGGAGACTCTAGGTCTAACATGGGATTCTTTAGTATGGGTCTGATGGAGGCGCACCTAAGGTTTTTGGGCATGTTTGCTTGAGTCAGGGAGGAGTGCACTATTCTGAGTAGAGCTGAAGATAACTCATGTTTAGTGAGTTTGATCCATGATACTGGGCAAGGAACAAGAGGAGAGGTTGTGATATTAATGGCAGAGATGATGATTTCCAATTGTTTGGGAGAAACAGTACTGAATGTAGACCATGTGCACCCTCGAGAGTCAAGAATGTTTAATTCTAATGTTTGCTTGACTAGCGTGAAGGATGCGGAACCTAATTTAGTTTGTAGGACTTGGGCATGTGGTGGGGACAGATTGCACTTGCTTTGTTGGAATGAGGATTTCAATGGTTTTTGTGTGATGCCAAAAAGTTCTCTGGAGTGATTTAAGGAGGATTTGATGAGTTTTATGTAATACTCTTTCTTCCATGTATTTGTTAAAGAGCAGTACACTCTGATTGAGCTGTGACATATGCTGCCAGGTGGCCTGGATCCTTGGAGTATCTCCATCTCTGTTCTAGATGTCTGAGTTTTCATTAAAGCTCTTTCAGGTCATGTGGGTACCAACGTACTTGGTGTGTTCTCTTACTTGAGTTTATAGATTGAGGTATTGTGGCGTATGTTGATATATGGTTGTTCCAGTTATCTATAAGGGAGTTGAGGTCTTTTGTGCTTGAGTTGCTAAGCAGGATGATATTATTTAGAAAGGAGTCTTTGTTAAAGTGGCAAAAACTGTGTTCATTGCATGAAGCATTGTGAATGTTGTGCAGGTTGTTGGGATGAGGTAAGTGGAAGGATATTATGCAGTGGTCTGACCAGGGGACTGGGGTGGTTTGAAGAGTTGGCAGGAGGCGTTGATATGGCTAGCTAGAAGGCATGAATATGAGGTCTAGAGTCCTTCCCTTTCTGTGGGTTGGGTCTGCATTGATCTGTTTCACATGGAGAGTATCCATAGCATTCAGGAATGAGGTGGCTTCTTGTGCATTTGTGGATGGTAGGTTGAGGTTTCCTGGTAGAATGAACTATTTATTGTCTGTGCAATTGTTTCTTCAATCAAGGGGGATAGGTCACTGGTGCTTGTTGATGGTGTTCTGTATACTAGGCATATAGATAGGGACTTACTTGAGACAGTAATGAAGTTTAGGTCTCTTGTGGAGCTGGACTTTATGGATTTGAATTGGAGGTAGCCTTTAGCGATTATTAGTACCCCTCTTTTGGATGATCTGTGGCAGTAAAAAACTGTATGAGGGGACGGACAGCTAGCTGAGTAAGACATTATCAGTGTCTGTGAGCCAAGATTCTGTGATAACTATAACGTTGAGGCATTTGTCTGTGAGGTAATCCACTACTGTGGGGATCTTATTGAGGACTGAATGAGTATTGATCAACGCACATTTGAGTTGAGTGTAAGCTGCAGGGTACAGTGGTTGGGGATGCAGAATGTTGGTATTGATCTTAATTACATATTGAGGCTGTCTGTTCTGGTAATTGTAGTGGTAGGGCCAAGTTCTGGTGTGTTCTACTCTGTGTATTATGGGGATGTGGGTGGGGGTAGTGAGTGCTGTTGTTGAGGATAGTGGTGAGAAGCAGGAGCTGAAGGGCCTTAGTGCCGTTTCACTGGTGGGCAGAAGAGTAAGTTGCTAGAGTTGGTCAAAAAAGGTTTTTGGACGGTTGTTCTTTGCATGCTGCTGTTCCTAGTGCAAGCCTTATGTTATTATACAGTAAGGTTTGAAATATACAAGTGCATGTGGGCAGTTTTCTACCTGTATGTGCGTGAGGAATACTTTTCTCCTACCTTAAAGAGATTGTCTGTGCTGAATCCTTTAATGGTTGCATTGTGTTGTTACAGTCAGTCAAAGGGCCACGTTTAAGAGCCATTTGGTGTGGCCTTTAGGTGCAGTCCAGTCAGGCACAGGCTTACCTGCAGTACCTTTCTCTTTCTCCCCAAAGGGTCCCCACATGATGACGATAGTGGGGGTGGAGCTTACCACCATGTGTACGATCGGAGTCCAGGGTGCTGGTATCAATGATGCAGTCGGGGAGGAAGAGTGCTCATGATCCCTCGAGTGTCCCCAATGTGGCTGCCAACGTTAAAAGGATCTCCTGGAAGCAGTGCCCTTCTCTTATTCCCCGGAAGGGACCCCGGATGATGACGATGGGGGATGGAGCTTACCACCGCATGTAGGATCTGAGTCCAGGGAGCTGCTTTCACCAATGTGGCTGGGGAGAAAGAGTGCTTATGATCCTCCAAGGGTGCCAATATCTTGAGAAATAATTGGAAATATTCCAACTGTATGTCATCATAATATTTGAATAGTATGTTCAAAGGTATACAACAAAAAAAAAAGATGTCTGTGCAACTTAGACATAGCAATTTCTGAGAAAAAAACAAAATATGACCTGGACAGGATTAATGGCACCCGTCACTAATGTCTGGTTGCACAACCCTTGGCAGTGATGACAGCCTCCAAACATTTCTTGTAGCCATCTATAAGTTTCGTACATCTGTCTGCTGGTAGTTTTCTCCCACTCTTCAACTGTGATTTGTTCCAGCTCATGAATGTTTCCAGGATTCCTTTTACCAATGGCAGATTTCATCTCTTTCCACAGGTTCTCGATTGGCTTCAGATCAGAACTCATTGCTGGCTAGTTTAAAACAGTCCATATTTTCCTTTTTAACCACTGTTTTGTATTTTTGGATGTATATATAGTAAGGTGGGTCCTGCTGGAGGACCCATAACACCTTCGACCCAGACCTAGTTTTCTGACACTAGGTAGCACATTTCACTCCAAAATACCTTCGTAGCCCTCTAAATTCTTGATTCCTTTAATATATTCCAGGCCTCCAGTTCATGAGGCAGCAAAACAGGCCCACAACATTATGAAACCTCCACCATATTTAACAGTAGGAAGGGTGTTTTTTTTTCTTTATAAGCTTCTTCACCTGTAAATGTATCGCTGGTCTGCATTACCAAACAGCTCAAGTTTGGTTTCATCTGCCCATACAACATTTTCCCAGAAGTATTGTGGCTTTTCAAGGTGGGTTTGGGCAAAGATCAGGCATGCTTTTTTATGTCTGTCTTTGAGCAGTGGGGTCCTCCTTGGCCTTCGCCCATGAAGTCCTTCTTTGTTTGGTGCACAGCATATGGTGCAGGTTGAAACCACCAATCCAGATTGCTCAGGTCATTCTTAAGCTCTTTGGATGTTATACGTGATGTTTTTCCAATAATTTACACTAACCTTTGAAGACTTCTTGAATTAATTTTCCTCTTCCTACCATGTCCTGTGAGGTTCCTGACAGTACCATGAGCAGAAAACTTCTTAATAACACTGCATACTGTAAACACAGGAATCCCATGGTCTTTGGAGATAGCCTTGTACCTCTTTGAAGTTTGATGTTTGGTAATAATGGTGTTGCCAATGGTCTCAGGCAGCTCTCTTTTCTTCACCATTGTGAAAATGGAACAGAGAGTGAATGTGGCCATTTTAAACATTAGAACCATCATTCATTAGTTAATTCAGGTCATGTGAGTACTGAAACAGGTGTGTCTCATTTTACTACAGTGGGAATGTGGTTTTTCTATTCAAACTGATTTGAATTGTTTATAAGGTTGCCAATAATCTTGTCCTTCTTTAAACCAAGAGATAAACCTCTAACCCTCCAGATAGCTACCAATATAAACATTTTTGTTGGATTGTTTACCGTGACAGGAATAACCCTCTCTCCTGGTAAACCTTCCTTTTTATTCTTATTTAAAAAGAGGAGTCATCCTCCCTCTAACACCCCAAGGGATAATAGCCCAATTATCCTTAGAGATATTTATACTGCAATTGCCACAGAAAGTACTTAGCTTCACTCCTTGTCTCAACGGTTATGTCGGAGCTCCAGCCTGAAAGCTTTTCTGACGCCGTTGAAACTTATCCCAGCGCTTGTAGCTAGTCCAGTGAACTCTCGACTTCCACCATCAAGATAACAATCTGTCTTCCAACTGCAGTCTCCAAGGTTTACTTTCGGATAACATATCTTTCTGTACATAACGTCGTGTTTCAGACCCCGGCTTTCCCGGTCCTTCTTCTTGCATTATACGTCACATCTTCACTTCCACTTCCTTTGCTTTTTTAAGACCATCCTCATTTCCATGGTGACAATCCAGGGTTCCAATTGGCTATCTATTCAAATCCACGTCTTCCATTAACCATTAGCTAAACTCCATCAATCCAGAGACAACTTCAACCCCTTCGGTTCCATCGTCTGCAGACGGTAAATCCATGACTGTCTGTTATACTGTAAGCAGGACTGACGATCTCCCCCCCCCTCCTGCTGCTGTTCAGGAATGACATCCAAAACTCGCCATCTCAAATCTTGAAAAGCGTGGCCTAACTCCTGACAGTGTAATGCCACTGGTGCTGATATTATTCCCGTATTAATCCGAGATCTATGTTCTTGTAATCTCTTCTTTATCGAACGTGATGTTCTCCCTATGTATTTTGACAAGGGCAGATAATAAGATAGGTCACAAAACTGCTCAAACATGTCAAATAGTGATGACTAACATTTCGAATACCAGACTTCAAATTGTCCCAAAATGGACCTTCCAGTGTGGTATCACAAAATGTACAGGATCCACATTTATAATGACCCTTTACCAAGGTCTCAGTGGCCTGTACCGTATGCACTACTCGATCAGCAATATTGCTTCCCCTCTGAAGCGCTACCATTAAAGGTCTCTGGAAACAAGAGTGTACAGCCAACAATGACCAATGTTTTTTCAAAATCTTCATTACTGTCGAAGCATTTGGCATATATGGCAACAGTCCCACATATGGTGTCACCTCCTCTTGTTCTTGAATAGGTAAGGTTACTACTCCCACATCCCACCATTCTGGATGGTTGTGGCACGCTCATTTATACTCCACTCTAATGGTATGAGGAGGATAACCTCTCTGTAGCAAACAAATCTGCAAATCCTTTGCTTGTCTACGAAATTCAGCAAATGTAGAACATAAACATCGCAGTCGTATAAACTGACTTATTGGCAGCCCCTTTCGCAAAGGGCCAGGATGGTAACTTCGATAATGCAAAAATGTATTTCTCTGAACTGCTTTCCGAAATAATGTTGCTTGTAATGTCGAATATGTTGAACGCCAAAAAAGCAAAAAAAGGCCACTTTCTGGAGTGAAATTAATCACTATACAAATCTTAGAGGAAGCCTCTCAGTGGGCTCTTGAATTAGACACAATGTTGTTAACATTGGATGTTGTTGCTCTGTACACCAGCATCCCTCAAGAGGTGGCTTTTGAAATAGTTGAGGCAGCCTTACACCGTCGGGGGATCTCTCTGATGAGATGATCACCTTTGTGTTGAATTTGGCCAAGTTAGCTTTGGGACAGAATTATTTCATATTTGAAGGGATGATTTATCACCAAATTTCGGGGGTGGCTATGGGTGCTACATTTGCCCCTTCTATAGCCAATCTCTTCATGGGATTCTATGAGGAGAAATGGTTGAATGTGTTTTCATATGCCCGCATGTAAAGCTTTGGCAAAGATACATAGACGATGTGTTTATGATTTGGCATGAGTCCTCTGAGGTTTTGTTAGAATTTTTAGGGTAGCTCAATGGTTTGGATCCCTGTATTTGATTTACTTTAGTGTATCATCAGGATGAGATTGCATATTTAGATGTGTTGGTACGAAGGGGCCCAAGAGGTTGGGTCACTTCTGTATTTCATAAACAGACAGATAGGAACACCTTTCTCCACTACTCTAGTGCGCATCCCCTACGTCTGAGAGATGGGTTACCATTTTCTCAGTTTATTAGGTTTTGTCGTAATTGTTCAGATGATGGGGATTTTAAAGATAAATCAAGATCTTTAAGAGTGGATTTTAAAGATAGAGGTTATCCTGTCCGAGTAGTGGATTTAGCATATCGTCGTGCCTTGTTCAATAATCGAGCTCTCTTGTTACGTCCTTGTAACTAGAGGCGTGTAACGGGGGATGATAATTGTGTTAATTTCATTTCGAAATATTCTCCTTTTAGTATGCGCATTCAACGGATTATAGATAAACATGCTAATGCGTTGATTCCGGGGTTAATAGGGAAACAAACACGTTGTGTGTGGTTACGAGATCAAAATCTAAAAGAAAAACTAAGTCCCGCTTCTTTGCGTCTGTTATGCCCTCCGAGTCTGACTGGTGGAGGACATCAGAGATGTGGCAAGTGCTCTATTTGTCAGGTATCCCATGATGTTCAGACTTTTCAATACCATGATAAGGTTTATAAATTGAGATAGGAAACATCTTGTGAATCCTCTGGGGTGGTATATGGGATTTTTTGCCCGTGTGGCTTATTGTATATTGGTAAGATCATGAGACCCTTTCGGGTTAGGATCTGTGAGCACCACAGCAGATTGAATTGTAAAGTACGTGAAGCTCCTATCATTCAGCATTTTCTCGCATTAGGAAACGCGTTTGAGGAAATGAGATGTTTTTGTATAAATGTTGTTGAGAGGGGATTTGGTGGCCATACGCGGGAACAAGCATTATTGTTACGTGAGCAACATTGGATCTTCCGATTAAGGACTGTGGTCCCGGGTAGTTTGAATTCACAGATTGATTGGGGAGTATGTATTTAGTCGGTGGGCAGAGTATGGATCTCTGGTTTGGGTATATATGGTGTGTGTCAGTATATAGACTGCATGCGCAGCGTTTTTGTGAGGAGCGCTTGGTGGTGGTTAATGTCACCGGTGTTTAAGGTTTGCTTTTCCCACCATAGTGTGGTAAATGGGTATTGTTTGAAGTTATAATATTGTTATGGGATTACTAAAGAGTTGGATGTTTCTTTTTGTGTTTTTATATGGCAGTTACTGGCTTTCCCTTGAAGAAGCATCTTTTGCGAAACGCGTATTTGGTGCCGAAGAGTACGGCGTTGGGATAAAGGGCTTCATCAAGATAAAGAGAATTATCTTTTTGACAATAAGAAAGTATTTGTTAGTTAAGTGCGAATTTTGATTCTTTTTATGCTGTTTGGAGGGAGAATTTTTTGCCATAATATGTTTTAGTGAAACATTCTGGTGGAGTGGTGGGTTGGTCGTTGATGTGAGAGGGCAGAAGCTTGGAGGTTTCCTTCAGCTTATGTAGTTGCCCGTAGTTCTGAGACCTTCCCCTCCTCTTTCGGATGTTTTTGTTTTTGTTTTGATGTATTTTTTTGCTCTGGACATTTCTCATAGCATTTTGTTTGAGTGGTGTGTGTTTTTGAATATAGTGAATACGTTGAACAAACATCTGCAATTTGTACCGAAATATAATTTTTATTCAATCGAGTTTTTAGATTTATTTATCTACAAACAAGGTTCGACATTACAAACAACATTATTATTATCTAGATAGGCACCCTTTTATAAAGTCAAGTAGGCACCCTGTTAAAAAAACATCCTCTGTATGGATAAATTAACATGTGCTGTTAGTACAAGGCAGTGGGAGCAGTTACTGCAGTGACTTGCACAAGGAGAACAATTTCATAACCGGGAGCCTAGTTTAGTACCCAGAATTTATCCAAAGCCTATTTTATAAAGAAAGTGGGCACCTACCTTTCTTTATAAAATAGGGGTATAAGTGGTGCAAAAAGTCAGACGTAGAAACTTACGCTTGCGCTAAGGCAGAGGTAAAGGCCTGTGCCTTTACCTCAGCACATGTTCCTCAGCACATGGCCTACCGTGGGCAAGAAACCGGCGACAAAAAGCAGCCACTTTTGGAAATACTGCTGCTGCCGCTGTCCGCCTCTTCCACAGATGGAATTGGTGGCAGCAGCTGGCCATGGGTGCTGTTATCGCTGCCACCCGGGCTGGCCACCTAGCTCACCTAATGGATGGGCCGGCCCTGCTTGTACCACAGAGAAAAATGTAAATGTCATGTTAAAGATGTTACACTTTGATTTTGCTGCACATTTCTAAGGAATATTTTTTTTTTTATCCAGGTGGGAAGGTTGACCAATGAAGCTTACTTCCCTATCCACAAAACTTAAAAGCCAATTAGGTGATCCTCTATTAGGAGACGACATTTCTCTTAATCAGACATTCTCAATCCAGTCCTTGAGACACACCAAGTCAGCCACAGTGCATGAACTGCCTCCACTGTATGCATATCTCTCTCATGCATATTCACTGTGGCTATCCTGAAAACCTGGCTGGCTAAGTGTGTCCTGAGGACTGGGTTTGAAAACTCCTGCTTCAAATAATGTGCTGTAGGACAAGACCGGTTAAAAAACAAATATTCATGATCCTAAAATCTGAAATTGAGTTTTCTGCTCACCCTCCTGGCAAGTCTTTGAGAAGTTTGAACAGTGTAATTACTGGACGTTCCTGAGAAGTTAAAATGGTGGCCACAAGATGCTGGCACAATTTTCTGATGCTCTGCTTGGTAGAGTATATGTTTGGCTGTGGAACCTTGCAGTGGCTCTACAATAAAGGTTTTATTCTTAAATGTCAGAAATCCCCTAAAAGAAAAGAAAATAGAAAAATCAATTATTCCTTAAAAATAGGGTGTCAGTTTTTTCATCACAAAAGATAGCAATGCAACTGGCATGTCCCAGTGTAGAGTGATATGTATTAAAATCCAATCCGCTCAAACAATATAGGACACAGCTGGTCAGAGAAGCAGACAGATTGATTTCTGGTCAGGTTATCTTGTTTTAATTAGAATACAATACAAAACCATAAAAATGCAGCCGTATGATTTCATACACTGCTGGAATTACCAACAACAGCCAGAGCTTTTGTGAAACTTTCCTTACATTTTGCTATAGAAGCATAACCTTTTGCAATATTATTTATAACGCTGAAGAATGGTAATAAAATGACAAAAGCAAATTTATTTTATATCAGGTTTAATCCTCCCAATATGAACAGGTTCTAAATGGTTTAGAGCAGCGGTTCTCAACCTGTGGGTCGCAACCCCCACGGGAGTCGCCACACGATTTAGCGGAGGTCGCCTTGCCTCACCTCACTCCGCCGTTAAAAAAAAAAAAAGCACCCAAGTTGCTGCTGCTGCCGAGTCCGCTTCTCGGCAGCGGCAAACTCACCGCCTCCCAGTCCCTTCTAATGCAGCCGCGGCTCCCTGCCTCTTAGGGAACCCGGCTGTGCCAGTAAAACCGCTGTGGAGCCTTCCTGTCTCTTGACGGGCTCCGTCCGTGCAGCATTGTTCCGCCTCCAAAGGAAGTTGTTTACCACTTCCTTTGGAGGCGGGACAATGCTGCACGGAGCCCGTCGAGAGACAGGAAGGCTCCGCAATGGCTTTACAGGTATAGCCGCGGTTCCCTAAGAGACAGGGAGCCGTGGCTGTAGAAGAACAGAAGGGCAGCAGCAGGCAGACATGAAGAGGGGAGGAGGGGGCAGGGAACCTGCAACGGGGCTGACATGGAGGGATGGATGGATGGATGGAGGGAGGGAGGGGTCTGACATGGATAGGGGGGCTGACATGGAGAGGGGGGCTGACATGAATGGAGGGATGGGGGGCTGACATTGATGGATGAGGGGGGCTGACATTGATGGATGGAGGGAGGGGGAGCTGACCTGGAGAGGGAGGTCTGACAGGGAGTGAGGGAGGGCTGACATGGAGAGGGAGGGCTGACATGGACAGGGGGGCTGACATGGAGGGGAGGGCTGACATGGAGAGAGGGAGGGCTGACATGGATGGAGGGAAGGAGGGAGGGGAGGGCTGACATGGAGAGAGAGAGGGAGGGAGGGGTGGCTGACATGGAGAGAGAGAGGGAGGGAGGGAGGGGTGTCTGACATTGATGGATGGATAGAGGGAGGGAGGGGGGCTGACATGGACAAAGGGAAGAAACGGGGACATACTGTACAGACGGGCAATAAATGCTGGACAGAGGGGAGAGACAGTGCGGGTTAGGATTATAATGGGGAGATGGGGGGGCTAGGACTGGTAATGGGTTGATTAGGGAAGGCTAGGACTGGGAATGGACTTATCAACGGGGGGTTGTGACTGGTAATGTGCTGATAGGGGGGTAGGGCTGGTAATGGACTGATGGGGGGCTAGCACTGGAAATGAGTTGATCGGGGAGGTTAGGACTGGAAATGGGCTGATGGGGGGGGGGTAGGACTGGTAATGGGCTGATTAGGGGAGCCTAGCACTGGTAATGGGGTTGAGGAGGGACTAGCACTGGAAATGAGCTGATTAGGGGAGGCTAGCACTGGTAATGGGGTTGAGGAGGGACTAGCACTAGAAATGAGCTGATTAGGGGAGGCTAGGACTGGTAATGAGCTGATGGGGGGTAGGACTGTGTATTGGGCTGATTAGGGGAGGCTAGCACTGGTAATGGGGTTGAGGGGCAACTAGCACTGGAAGCGAGCTGATTGGGGGGCTGTGACTGGGAATGGGCTGATTGTGGAGAGGGGAGGATAGAGCTGCAGGCCCCAGAAGAAAACTGGGGGCTAAGGCTACAAATGGGCTGATACGAGGGGATGGGAGAATGGAACTGGAAGAGAGTGGATCTGAGAGGGGCTGCCATGGTATTTGTACTAGAAGGGACTGCTCAGTGGGGAAAGAGGGGGACTGGAAGGGAATGGACACCAGTGACAGTCATGGGAATGCAAGTTGACATTGGAAGGTACTGAGAGTGAGGACTGGAAAGGGGCTGATACTGGGGAGGGTTACTAGGACTGGAAATAGGCTGATGGAAAGAAGTGAAGAAAACGAAAGAAGAGATAAGAAATGGCAGATGGACCATAGACCACAGAAAGAGAGCTAAGAGAAGACAGGAAAGCAGAAGCCTCAGATCGGGACCAGCATGATCAAAGAATTGGTCAGACAACAAAGGTAGAAAAATAATTTTATTTCATATTAGTGATTTGACTACAAAATCATCATAATTTTGAAATCAAATATTGTTACTTGTTATTGTAAATAATTATTGTGGCTTAAATAAGTAAATTTTATAAATAAAGACATATTGCAAAGGCCTATAATATATTAATAATTCAAGAAATGATTACAGCGACAATGCGTTAATGGTAAAGGAAGAGAGACTCATTTGATTTTACCATTGGGGGTCACCACAAGTTGACCAATGGTAAAAGGAGTCACGGTACAAAAAAGATTGAGAACCACTGGTTTAGAGGGTCATTTTAAAACATTTAGTCGTGATTTAGATATCTGAAGAAGTACACGTCAAAATCGCAGACACGTCTCTAAAGCCATTCCATAAGTGACATTCACAGACGTCTCTGGTGCAGGGATGTCCAAGCAGGCACAAGGGTGTGGTAAAGGCGTGTCTGGGGAGTGGCAAGGTACTTACACGTCCCCGTTCAATCTCAGAAACGTCAGAGACATTTAGAGGTATGTCAATATTTATACCTGCTCCAGTCACAGAAAATAGAAACATAGAAACATGATGGCAGAAAAAGACCACATGGCCTGTCTAGTCTGCCCTTCCATATCGACTACCATAGTCCCTTTTTTTCCTTTAGAGATCTTCTGTACTGGTCCCATGCTTTTTTTGAATTCAGATACTGTCTTCATCTCTACTACCTCCACTGGGAGACTTATTTCATGCATCTACCACTCTTTCCGTAAAGAAATATTTCCGCATATTACTCCTAAATCTATTCCCTTTCACCCTCATCCTATGTCCCCTTGTAGCAGAGCTTCTTTTCATTTGAAAGAGGCTCTCCTCTTGTGCATTTATTCCATGGAGGTATTTAAACATCTCTATTGTATCTCTTCTATCCCAACTTTCCTCTAACATATGCATTTTAAGATCCTTAAGTCTGTCCTCATATGCTTTATTACAAAGACCACTAACCATTTTAGTAGCCACCCTCTGCATCAACTCCATCTGTTTATATCCTTTTGAAGGTGTGATCTCCAGAGTTGCACACAATACTCCAAATGAGGTTGCACCAGAGACACTATCACCTCTTTTTTTCTGCTGGCCATTCCTCTCCCTATGCACCCATGCATCCTTCTGGACTCCAGAAACCTCACTATTCTCTCTTTTAGTAGTTAAATTAACTTGCCTATAGTTTTCAACCTCATCCTTACTTCCACTTTTGTTTAAAGGGACCACATGTGCTTTTCTCCAATCCTCTGGGACCACTCCCAACTTCAAAGAAGCACTGAAAAGGTCAAGTCAGTGGAACTGCTAGAATGTCCCCAAGTTCCTTTAGTATTCTTGGATGAATCCCATCCAGCCCCATTGCTTTGTCTACTTTTAATTTAGCTAGATCCTTGTGAACACAGTCTTCTGAAAATCATTCAAGATCCCCATCAATTCTTTTCCTGCTCCTGGCCCTACTTCTGTGAACATAGAACAGAAATATTTGTTGAGCAATTCTGCTTTATCTTCATCAGCATATATATATTCCTCCCCTTCACCCTTGAGTCTGACAATATCACTTTTGTCTTTCCTCCTCTCGCTAACATATCTGAAAAAATGTCTTATCCCCCATTTTATTGCATTGGCTATTTCTTCTTCGTTTTGTATCTTTGATTTCCTGTCTACCTTGCTAGCGTCTCTAAGTTCTTCCAAATGTAGAAGACTATCTTCCTCTGTCTGTGATCTCTTGTATTTTATGAAGGCCTCCCTCTTTTCCTTCACCTTTTCAGCTACCTCTTTTGAGAACCATAGCGGCCTCTTTTCCTTTTGCATTTATTTGCCTTTCTAATAAAAAGGTTTGTTGCCCTTAAAATATCCTCTTTCAGTTTTGCCCATTGCTTTTCTACATCCCCCAGCTGTTCCCATCCTACTAACATCTCCTTGAAGTATTGTCCCATCTTGGCAAAGTTAGTTTTCCTGACATCTAAGACCCTTTCTTTTGAAAGGATTTTATCAGCCGTAGTCCTAATACTGAACCACACTATCTGGTGAACACTGGATTCGAGATGATCTCCCACTATAACAGTGGAAAAACTTTTCCCATTGGTAAGTAGCAAATCCGGTATGGCCACTTCACATGTGCATTCTGTTACCAGCTGCCAGAAGAGTTCTTCCTGTAGAGAATCTAGGATCTCCTTACTTCTAGATGACACTGCAGGAGGGATGTGCCAATCAAAATCCAGCATATTGAAGTCACCTATCAGTAGCACGTCTCCTTTCATGGCAACACTGCATATGTCTTCTATCAAATCTCCATCCACTTCTTCCCTGTGAGGGGGATCTGTATATCACTCCAATGCAAATGGATTTCACTTTCCCTCTTTCCAGTTTAACCCACAGCACCTCCTCGTTCCCTTTAAAACCCTGTAATTCTCTATCTTTAATATTATATTTTATATATAGTGTCGTTCTTTCTTCCTACCCTGTCCTTCCCAAATAATGTATAGCCTGCTATAATACCATAGCATGGGGTATAAGATCCCAGATGTTGAGGCTTCAATGGAAGAGGCTGACATGGACTTAGGGACAGTTACAGAGACATGGTTCACGGACAATCATGACTGGGATGTAATTACAGCAGGCTATACACCTCCTCCGCTTCCAGGGCTGCATACTGGTTCTTCAATTCAAGGGGTGGAGGAGTTGGAGTGTTGATTCTGCAGGTTCTGGTGCCACTTGACTTCTCCCCCCCCCCCCCCCAGATCACACATCATGACAACACCGAATCAAACTAGGTGCTTCCTCCAAAAAGTAACACTCACATCCCCAACCCAAGAGAGGATATTGCACTTGCATGTATGGATAAAACAGCCAATTGCGATAGACCTTCTTCTTAAAGTGTTTAATTGACTGCACTACTACAGCACCACCCTTGTCGGGACGTTGGTACCTACCAATGAGTCCATTAATCCTGGTGGAATCCAAAGAAATTTAGAATTGACAATAGAATCAATATAGGTCCAATATTAAACAACTAAATAAATGTGTATTTTTTCTGCACTGAATTAACTTATCTGGATATTGTTTCTGTCTTCATTTTTAAATCTACTGATCATATAAATAGCAATTTACTCAGGTAAACTGGCCCTTAAAATATGGCTTTCTGTCACCCAATCATCAGCAAGAAATTTCCAGAAAACATTTGTTTTCCATTCCTGCGAAGCATTTTATACAATAACACATATTAGAAAACATCTGCTCTTAAAAATTAATCAAATCCCTGTATTAGTAATGCAAAATGAAACAGTCTTCAGTTGAAGTTATGAAGCACCAGGGAAAATCTTTGAATATTTGTCTGTGTTTCTGGAAAACCTACTATTTCTACAATTAATCATTTATATAGCGCTACAAGGCGTAGGCAGTTCTCTGAAGAGTGCTGCAACTCAAACAAACATAGACGTCTCACATGTCTTCTCTTGTCTTTAAGGTCATCGATAACAAGGGGAATGAGCTGGGAAACTGGAACAATGCACTCCCTTTGCTCTCATAATTGGCAGTGCTGTGACACAACTTAATTAAATGATAGCTGTGGTATTCCCCGATATAATAAATCATTCAGCTCTAGAGGCTGTTTGGATAGGAGCAGCGCTCAATTTACAACCATCCTTATTCTGGATGCTGGCATTTCAGAGATTCGCATAGCCTACATTTTACAAGCAATATTCAAAATTCTAGGAAAAGGTCAAGGAATTTTGGAAAACTAATTCTTCAGCAAAAATACTTCTTTGCTGTGTCACTGCACTTTCTGAAAATACTAAGCCCAAAAAAAATATATTACTCCAGGATCATTTTCTGAAACTTTTGAGAACACTTGTTCTTCCTATAGTGGTTCACCACTCCAACCACTCTTGGCAGCTCCCACCCATGATTCTTGCAGTGTACCACAGGTAGTACTGACAGGAGACTGCCATCAGTCAGAAATTGAATTTGACAACACAGTATTATAGGGTCAGTTGGAGGGTACTTTTGTAAACTCCTGCACCATTAATGCCCATTGCTACACACATATTTCGGGCCTATTTTTTAAAGCG
Source organism: Ichthyophis bannanicus (assembly GCA_033557465.1). Classification (NCBI taxonomy): domain Eukaryota; kingdom Metazoa; phylum Chordata; class Amphibia; order Gymnophiona; family Ichthyophiidae; genus Ichthyophis; species Ichthyophis bannanicus. The sequence continues at coordinate 1,082,742,844 of CM066033.1, read as the reverse complement.
AAGTAGGCCCATACTTTATTTTACAAAATAGGGGCATAAATGCACCAAAACAACAGCTAACAGAGCCTTCCAACTCTGTGCCCCAAGTCTATGGAATACCTTACCAGCACATATCAGAGCAATCCCCAACTTGAGCCAATTTAGAAAGGCCCTTAAACATTTCCTCTTCACCAAATATCTCACTGACATCTCCGATCCTCAGTCCCACTCGAATAACGAGCACCTCAACAATAATAGTAGTCAACTAGGCAAGCCCTCGCAACAGGCGTCCCCTACAATGTAAACACCAAACATTATCCTTTCTCAGTACACCTCATATGTATATAGTGTACCCTTTTTCCAAGTTGCATTTCCTGTTTAATGTAATGACCAGACATATTTAAGTTGTCGGATGTTTCTGTTCCATGTGAACTGCGCTGATTGCAAATAGTGCGGTATATAAGAAATATAAATAAACAAATAAATAAAGACACCCCTCGATCTAAAGTAGGAGTAAATGCCCATACTTAGATTGCTCAGAAATCTACATATGTTGTAACAGTTAATAGTCAGAGAATAGTGAGGTTTCTGCAGGCCAATAGAATGCAGGAGGAAGGAGGTGACACTGTTTCTGTATAAGTATTTGGTGAAATCTCATTTGGAGTATTGGGTGCAACTCTGGAGACCACACCTTCAAAAAGATATAAACAGTATGGAGTTGATGCAGATGGTGGCTATCAAAATGGTCAGTGGTCTTCATTATTAACCATATAGGGACAGACTTAAAGATCTCAATATGTATACTTTAAAGGAAAGGCGGGATAGAAGAGATATGATAGCGACATTTAAATATCTCTGTAGCATAAATGCACTAGAAGAGAGCCTCTTTCAATTGAAAGAAAGTTCTTCAATGAGGGCACATAGGATGAGGGTGGAAGGGGATAGACTTAGGAGTAATATGCAGACATATTTCTTTATTTCATTCATCCACTACTCTTTCCGTAGCCTCCTAGTGGAGTTAGTAGAGACAAGGACTGTATCTAAATTCAAGGAAGCATGTGACAAACACAGAAGCTCTTTAAAGGAAAAAAGGGGACTATAGTAGTTGATATGGAAGGGCAGAGTAGATAGGCCATATCATCTTTCTCTGCCATCATATTTCTAACTCTCACTTTGTGGGTTTCTTCCTATTGAAATGAAAGCATATACTAAATAAGCACATTTTTTGCCACAAACTCCTGCTGACAAAGTATGACTACTGACATTGTTTTTATCAAGAAAATAAAGTAATTTTCTATGAAAATCTTATGGTGATAATATATAACAACCCTCCCCGGGGACCTTAGAAATGAAATGTTAGCATTCTGTGGGTAATCAACTTACTTGCTGAAAATTGCCTCTAGCCATTGATTCTCAGTTAATTTGAGTTGAGAACCATGACATAAACATGTTAATTCAGTACATGAAGATACCCAACTCATGAACATGCCCAAAATGTAACTGTGATGGTGAGATCCCCTCACACTACAGGAGAAGGAATATTGAACTAAAATCCCACAATATTCAGAATGAAGCAGTGATCCAGCCCACCTTAAAATTCCGGGCTGGGTTTCAGCTCACCTTAAATCCCAAGCAGAGTTCATTTCAGGACTGTACTCTCCAGAAGTAGTGCATAACCTGGACGAATAAAGATTTGAAGGTGGGGTTGTGTGAAAGCAAGCACCTTCTTGTTACACTGTGTAATCTTACACGCATAACCCGTTGGCACTTTTATAAGAAGCTTTTTATGCATGTAAATTAGAGTTTACATGCAAAACATCCTTTATAAAATTATTCCTTAAGTGGGGTATCAGAGACATTATGCATTCTTCAGTTTCTCAGTCATTTACCTCTGTAACTCAGCACTATGCGTGAAAAGATATCAAGAACATGCTTCTTCCAAAAATGCCAAAATAAAACCTACAAATCAATTTGATGGTTCAGAATTGCAGATCTCGCTACCTCTACAGAACTAGAGTAGGAGTAGCCTAGTGGTTAGAATGATGACCAACTGACCAAGAGACCAAGGCTTGATTCCTGCTGGCACTCTTTGTGGCCTTGGGAAAGTCACTTTACCCTCCACTGTCTTAGAAGTAAGGCCTGACAATCTACTTCCAGTCACATCTTCCCAAGATAACCCAAGGACTGCTGGGTTGCTAGGAATCAGTATTGACTGGATGGCACACACACCAATTGGAAGTGAGGTTTGACAGTGGAGGAATGGTCTTGAACCTACTTCTGCCCTAGCCCTGAAATTTTTGGAGGGCTTACAACCTAATTTTGTACCTCAGGCAATGGAAGGTTAAGTAGCTTGCCCAAAGCCATTCCTAGAGGGTCTCCATTGCAAGCAAGGTAATTCTGTGGCTCTTGAATACAAATTCTCTGCCCGAGAGTTCTTAAAGGGGGCTATTTTTCTTTTAATAGATAACGTTTTCTGCTGCATTGTCTATTGATTTATTTTATAGCTATATTGCAGAAGGGGATTTTTTTATGCTCTTAGGCAAAGTTATTTTTCTGCTGGTATAGTTTGCTTTTCTTCTCTTCTAACCTTCAGGTTCAAAGAGGAAGGCAAGATCTTTGAAGTCACTATACTCCTCAGGTGTTAGATCCCTCTCTTCCTACCCCTGCTCCCACCTAGCCCATGTGAAAAATCTTGCTATATAGGGCAACTCACCAATTAGTTTGTTAAGATCAAATATTTTGTTATTGGTTGGAAGGAAACATCTAGGAAGAAAAAAGTTCCACATTTGGATACCTGCTTTTAAAAGTAAACTATTTGACATACTTGAAGGAGCTTTGATTAAGTAATTTATCAAAGGGAACACATTAGGCTATATACCTCAGACACATATCATATTTTGGTAGTTTAAAGTGATAATTGTTTAGCAAACAAGCAGGACTATATACAGGGACATAGAATAGAGCTGTTAGATATAGGATTATCTTTCCTCTTATATGCTGTTTGAGCACGGGAATGATTTTTAATTATTTCCACTTGTTATATTAAAATAAAAAATGGACTACTGATACACTGATCTACTTCTGAAGAAACTAGTGGATCATGTAGAGCTAAGGGTCCATCAAAACATCACTATATGTAAATATATATGAATGTAGAAGAGGTTTTTCTTAGTTTTTCTATTTTCAAATATTTTTTGATGGGATGAGGTTTTGAATTAATGTGTGTATTGTTTCCTGCCTATTTCTTTGGACATATCTATGTGTGTGTGTGTGTATGTTTTGGTCTGTAAATAAACTTAGCTTCCTTGGAATGGGCCTTAAAGTGGCTGGGGGGTTTAGAAACTGATTGAGTGGGAAGGGACAAAGGGTAGTGATAAATGTAGTTCACTCTGGATAAAGAGGCACTGCCAGTGATCTAATTCTTTTCATTATTTTTATAAGCAATATTGCAGAAAGGTTTTCGGGTAAGGTTTGCCTCTTTGTGGATGATACCAAAATATGCAATAGGGTAGACACATTGGAAGATGCAAATAACATGAGGAAAGATATAGTGAAACAAGCAACGGTCTAGAGTTTGGCAGTTAAAATTTAGTGCTTAGAAATGCAGAGTCATGCATTTGAACTGCAAAAATCCAAGTGATGCAGTATAGGGGTGAAGTATTTCTGAGCCCAAAAATGATTTGGACCTGGGGTAATTGTTTCTGATCTTAAGATGGCCAAACAAGTAGAAAAGGCAACAGCAAAAGCCAGAAGTATGCTTGGGTGCCTAAGGAGTGGAATGGCCAGCAGGAAAAAGAAGGCAATAGTGCCTCTGTAAACCTTTGGGGGCACTTCATTTGGAGTGATGGGTACAATTTTGGAAACTATACTGCCAAAAAGATAAACAGGATGGAGTTCATCCAGAGGGCTACTATTTAAATATTCAAGGAAATATTGCTTTAAGGAAAGGGTGGTAGATGCATGGGACGGTCTCCCAGTGGAGGTGGTGAAGACAAGAACTGTATATGACTTCAAGAAAGCAGATGGCTAACACAGATCTCTAAGGGAGAGAAAGGCATTTCAGAGCTTAGTAGTTGGTATGGATGGGCAGACTGGAGAGCTCACTTGACCCTGGCTCCCTCCCTGAACCCCGATCGGCATCCCGATTGAGAGCGGGAGGTGCCAAACCTTCCCGCTTTCCAACAGCAGACCAATCAGGGCCCTGCAACGAGCAGCAGTAACTTTAAAAGGAGCGCCTCCCGGCGCACAAAGGTCCTTGGCCCCGGCTCCCTCTCTGAGCCCCAATTGGCGCCCTGATCGAGAGCGGGATGTGCCAAACCTTCCCGCTCTCCAACAGCAGACCAATCAAGGCCCTGCAACGAGCAGCAGCAACTTTAAAAGGAGCGCCTCCTGGCACGCCCGTGCCTGAGGGCCTCACTAGAGGGCCCTTGGGCATGGCCCTTAGGCGGGGCTCATAGATTAAAGTAAAGGCTAGTCACAACAAATTCTCTGCTACAATATATTGCAAAAGATGCAACATGAAGCATCAAACCAACTAGCTCAAAAGTGCTTTAAATCCTTCACACCCTGTACAATCCAGATTCTCGATTAAGAGTAACTACAATAGAGCCGAGACACACCAGATACTCTCACCAATGATCTAGTGCTCCTGCTGTCATAAGGTATGCTTTTTAACCTCTAAAGTCATAGCGGTTTCCTAAATCAATCTCAAGGACCACTCTACATCCAAAACTCTGAAGGTCATTCCTCAAGTCCGATAGAGCTTCAAAACTAAGTTTGTCCAAGTTCAGCAGAAATGTATCCTTTATATACATTAATAGCCATAGGCCTTCTCATCTCCCTATCTCTACCAACTACAACTCAGGCCCTTTCTTCATCAGGCTATCCAATACCAGTCATCCACAACTTCTTCCGACCCACTGCTGAAACAAAAATCTTCAACACATTCCCTAACAGGGCGGAACGTAAACAACGTCTAATCCAGATTAACCCCAGCGATTTCAACCGTATTAAAGATAAAACGAACTTTATTGAATCCAACTTAAAATGCTCTCTTATTAGCCCATGCTCTATTAGGAACAAAATACCCCTAATTGATTACATATCTGACAACAATCTGGACAATTTATTCATAACTGAATCATGGCTAACAACAAATGACACAGTATTGATCAATCAACTTAAACCAAGTGGATATTATATATTCAATCACCAAAGAGAAAACAAGAGAGGAGAAGGAGTAACCATTTTGGCAAGGAAAGATCTGCTTCTAACAAAATCATCAAGTGACTTCGCTCAAAACATGGACGTACTCATAGTGGAAAACTCGAACATGCATCTATGCCTAATTTATAATACTCCAACAGCAAAAGGTGACGAGCTGGCTAACATCTCTGACTACCTGTGCAGCAAAGTCTCTAACAACAGGTTCACAATGGTACTAGGTGACTTAAATTTACCTTCTGCAGCAACACAAAGATCACAAGGGTTTATGGATGCTATAGGCTTTAAACAAATAATTCAAGAACCCACTTGCATTAAAGGAAATACATTGGACCTCATCTTTATACAGCAAGACTGGTTAATCAGCAATTCGGACCCAAAAGTTCAGATCCAACAAATTCCTTGGTCTGATCATCAAACCATCCAATTCAGTATCCCGTCCCTTCCTAGCAGAGCCAATACAAATCCAGTCTACTATCAGCACAGAAAGTTCCGCCAATTCGACAAAGATCAATTCCTGAAAGATGTACGTCCAAAACTTCAAACGGACACTAAGAATACTGACCTTCTCATAGGAAGATGGAACTCGACACTCCTTCAAGCAGCTACAATTGCTATCAGCCCCTAATCCAGCAAGCTTCACTCAAGGAAAAGCTCGGTATGGTACACTAAAGAAGTTAAGATTGTTAAAACAACACCTAAGAAAGCTTGAAAGGAAATGGAGAAAATCAAAAAGTGAAACCGACAAAGCCTCCTTTTTCAACAAACTGGAAGAATACAAATTATTAATAAATAACAATAAATGGGATTATCACACCAAACTAATAATATCAGCACTGAACAAGCCAAGGGAAATGTTTGAGATAGTTAAATCCCTAACAACTAATCCAAAAGAGGACAACGCCACAGTTGCGCCAGATGCAGACGCTATAGCCAAATATTACAAGGAAAAGGTGGGAACTCTATCACCAGATTACCATTGCAAAACAAGCAATATAATTACAAATCAGGCTTGGAAAAGATTTTCCCCCATTTCCGAAAGGCAGTTCAAAGACATAATCAAATCTCTTAATACCTCAGCTTCTGCTCTCGACCCTTGCCCAACCACATGGATACGTCTGATTAGTGACAGTTTAGCTCCTCATATGCTGAATCTAATAAACTCCTCTGTGGATCAAGGCTATCTTCCAGGAGAGTTAAAAAAGGCCTCTGTCTGTCCCCTCTACAAAGGCAAGAACTTGGATAAATCAGATCCTAGTTCTTACAGACCTATTTCAAGTCTGCCGTTTAAGCAAAAATCCTAGAAAAGGCGGCTCTATTCCAGCTCCAAAATCATCTAGACCAGTGATGGCTAACCTTTTTGAGCCCGAGTGCCCAAACTGCCGCACAAAACCAAAGAATTTCCTCAAAGTGCCAGCACGTCCATTAAAGCCTCATTTGCATAAGGTGCCTCATTTGCATAAATATTTGCATAATGTTACCATACACTAACTTTTAGTAAACATGCCTCTTAATGAGTATATGGATAAAGAAAGACTAAAAGGTTTCTACATTACTATAATCCAGTACCAACCGCCAGGCACATTAGGAACTACTACAAACGCTGCCCATTTAGAACCCATAGCAAACCCGCCGTATCCTAACAGTACTACCAGGACTCACAAAGCACCATACCCTAACTATCAAAAGGCAACACTGCAAATATTAAACCAATACATTTCAGAGAACAACAATACATGACCTACTGGGGAAAGAACAAGTGGCAATGTCAAATAGGAATTATATAAACAGAATACCTCAGCTCAGTTACACATGCAGAACAGACCATCACCAAACAAGGAATCACAATTTAAAAACAGGAAGACAATAATTAAACTGGGAACCCCAAAAGCCAAACTTGGAATATACAACAACACTGTAGAAATAAAACTATAAATTAATTTCCTCTTGTACTAAACAAAGCGCAAAAATTAATGATGCACATTTCCCAGAGCTGACATATTCCAGTTAATAAATTCAAAATAAAGAGATATTTTTCTACCTTTTGTGCATTTTTTTTCAGTTGCAATTGCTCCAGCCACTTTCTTCTGGTTTCTTCGTGTCTTCTCCTAACTCTCCATCTGCTGTCCATTTGTCCTTTCTTCTGTCTTCTTGGTTTTTTTTTCCATTCTCTCTCTACATCTGCTTTAACATACTAATCTTTCTCCTTTTGCTCTTTCCTCATTCCTATTTCATCTACTCAAAATTTACCCCTCCATCCTCAATCCCCACTTATTCTCCCAATACCCGGCCAATTGTAGATTTTTTATCCCTCCCACACAAAATATTTTTCCCCTCTCCATTTTACTCTCCCAGCCCCATCCCATTCTAATCCTCCCCCAACACCAGCTCCCTTCTAGTTCCAGCCTCACCCAGCATCCATTCCCTTCTAGTCCCTGCATCAGCCCATTTCCAGTCCTAGCAGCCCCCCCAACCCATTTCCAGTCCTAGCAACCTCCCAACCCAATACCAGTCCTAGCCCCCCCTCATCAACCCACTTCCAGTCCTAACCCCCCATAAGCCCATTTCCAGTCCTAGCTCCCCCATCTATTTGCAGTCCCATCCGAGTCCCTCCATCAGCTCATTTCCAAACCCAGCCCCCCATGAGCCCATTTCTAGTCCTTTCCTAGCCCCACCATCAGCCCATGTCAAATCCTAGCTCCCCTCCACTCAGCCCATTTCCAATCCAAGCCCCCCATGAGCCTACTTCCAGTTCTAGCCCCTTCATGAGTCCATTTCAATCCAAACCCCCACCACAGCCCATTTCCAATCTTAGCACCCCCCCAACAGCCAATTTCCAGTCCTATTCTAGCCCCTCCATCAGCCCATTTCCTGTCCTAGCCCCCCCTCACCCATTTCCAGTCCTAGCTCCCTCCCCCTCACAACCCATTTCCATTCCAAGCCCCAATCCCATCAGCTTTTTGCAGTTCAATCCCTCCTTCCACTCAGCCCATTTCCAGTCTTATCCCCCCCATAGGCCATTAACAGTCCTAACCCCCCCATCTGCCAATTACCAGTCCTAACCCCCCCCATCAGCCCATTTCCAGTCTTAGCCCCCCCCCATAGCCCATTACTAGTCCTACCCCCCCCAAATCACCATCACCATCACCATCACCAGCCCACTTCCAGCCTTAGCACCCCCCATGGCCCAGTACTAGGCCTAACCCTCCCCCATCAGCCCATTTCAAGTCTTAGCCCCCCCCCCATGGCCAATTACCAGTCCTAACCCCGGCCAATTACCAGTCCTAACCCCCCCCCCCTGGCCAATTACCAGTCCTACCCCCCCCCCCCATCAGCCCCTTTCCAGTCTTAGCCCCCCCCATGGCCAATTACCAGTCCTAACCCAACCCCCCCCATCAGCCCATTTCCAGTCTTAGCCTCCCCACCATAGCCCATTACCAGTCCTAAACCCCCTTCCCCCCTATCATCCCAAATTAAAAAAAAAAACCCAAACACAGCGGCTGCGTCTGCCGCGGCAGCCTCCAGGGCTCTGCCGCGGCAGCCTCACGAGCTCTGCCGCGGGGCCCCCCCCCCTGCCCGGCAGAGCCTCCCTGCATCCTCTCCCTTCACGTCGCAAAACGCGGGCTTCTTTCAGAGCCGCGAGAGTTTCCTTTCTCGCGGGAGAGCCGCGAGAAAGGAAACTCTCGCGGCTCTGAAAGAAGCCCGCGTTTTGCGACTTGAAGGTAGATGATGCAGGGAGGCTCTGCCGGGCAGGGGGGGGGCCCCGCGGCAGAGCTCTTGAGGCTGCCGCGGCAGAAGCAGCCGGTTTGTTTGGTTTTTTTTTTTTTTAAATTTGGGACCTTTTAAATGCGGACCTTCCCGCGTGCCAGCTGCAAGGCCTTCGCGTGCCACAGCTGGCACGCGTGCCATAGGTTCGCCATCGCTGATCTAGACCAATTTGCCCAACTCAACCCACATCAGCATGGATTTAGAATAGGTTATGGAGTTGAAACACTCCTCATGGCATGAACAGACAAACTACTAAAAGGAATTGAAAAACCCAATTCTGGTTTCATCGTAATTTTTCTTGATTTAACAGCTGCTTATGACTCCATATCACATGAATATCTCATACTCAGATTACAAGAAATAGGCATCAAAGACAAAGTCTTATTATGGTTCAAATCCTACCTTTCAGATCGAACCATCCAAGTAAAAATGGGTAATAGCATATCAAGCCCATTCTACCAAAGAAAAGGCATACCCTAAGGTTCTGCGCTGTCAGCGCTTCTTTTCAACCTTTATATCCAACCCATTTACAGCATAATAAAGAGTCATGGCATTGAATACAACCTGTACGCGGATGACATTATGCTCTTCACTCAAATCAACACTAAACAACTGAATCTAAAAAATATAAAGGAGTGTTTCAACAACATCAGCATATGGCTAACGGATCACAATCTTCAAACAAATATGAATAAAACAGAAATCCTCTTTATCACAAAGGACAACTCCTCTCCACCAGAAAATATAAAGATAAAGGATTCAAGCATTCAAATAAAAAAAGAAGTGAGATACTTGGGCGTTATGCTAGATCACCAGCTTAACTTCATAAAGCACGTGAGCAACTTAACAAAAGCCATCTATGCCAAGCTAAAAATGCTTCAACATCTAAGACCTTTACTCTTAGCAAATGATTTCAGAACAGCAGTCCAGGCTATAATTTTCCCACGCTTCAATTTCTGTAATACCGTCTTAATGGGCCTCCCAAAACAAAGCATCCGACGCATTCAGCTAGCTCAAAACACAGCTGCAAGAGTAATCTCACAAACCTCCATCAAAGAGCACATAAACCCGCTATTAAAGCAGCTTCATTGGCTACCAATTGAGAGTAGAATTAAGTTCAAAGCACTCCATACTATTTTCAAATCCCTCCAATCAGATCCTGCAATCTGCCTGACAGAATTCATTCGAACCATCCTGGAAAACAGACCACGTAGAATTAATAATAGAAATTCTCTTGAGACACACGCTGACTTCAGAAGCTACAACGTATCTACTTCCATGAGAGTCTTCTCCATTTACGCCCCACTTCTATGGAACTCACTTCCTTCATTCATAAGAGACACTAAGGATCCCAAAGCATTCCGTAAACTGCTAAAAACATTCCTGTTCAAGGAGCACTTTGGTAAACCAGTTACCTAGTTGAAATACTTCAAGTAAAGCTATAGTCCTTTCACCTTTTAGGATGCCTTCAAATTCATTATACAGTGGTGTGCAAAAGTCTGGAATCACTTGTAAATTTGATATTTTTTCAACTTCGTGACCTTATATCTTAATTTATTTTTCCTACCAGTGGCTTTTTCTGTGTATCTCATGATAAGTGATAGATTTGGCTATTAGGGCCAACTTTTAGTATTGGTTTGGCCCTTATTTTCTGAGTTTGTTCCCCATAGTTCTCCTGTTGATAGATTTTCGGTGAAAATCATGTAATGTACATCGTTTGCCAACGATATATTATTGTAAGTATGCTTTAAAATATTATGGACGCACGCCAGGTTTCCTTCAAATTAATGTATTTGGCCTTGAAAAAGGCCGTTTTTGTGTGTCAGTGATGGCTCAGTCTTTGATGGGCCACCCTTTGTTCTTGATCACCTGACTGCACCTTGTCGGCATTGAATGAACCAGTCTGACAAGGTGATTGTTGGTGACAACGCGGTTCCAAGCTGCAATTAGTGACTCAATCAGCTCATGCTTTGATGTCGGATGCCTCTTGGATATTTCCAAGGCCACCTTGTGCCACAGGTTCTCGATTGGATTCAGATCTGGAGACTGGGCAGGCCAATCCATTGACTTCTTCCAGCTGATCACCTGTCTGGAGCGATGGCAGGGTACGTTGTCATCTTGGAACAGGAACTGGCCAGGAAACAGCTGGTGTGCTGATGGCACCATGCACTTTTGCAGTATGGTGATGTACTTGGCCCCGTTGACCATTCCATCGATGTTGTGAAGATGTCTAACGCCACTGGCAGCCATGCAGCCCCAGACCATGACCTTCAAAGGATGCTTCACAGTGAGGTTGAGACACTCAGGCTTGAATTCCTCTCCAGGAAATCTCCTCACATAGGTGTGGGCTTGGTTACCAAAAAGGCAGAAGGTGCTTTCATCGCTGAACAGCACCTTTTCCCAAATTTCAGTCGACCAGGTTGAGTGCTTTCTCGCCCACACAATCCGGTTGTGCCTTTGTATGTCAGTCATCAGTGGCTTATTCCGTGCTTTGCAGCTCTGGAGACCAAACTGCAGGCACCGGCGACGAACTGTTGATGAGCTGACACTGACCTCACTCTTGTCTGGCCACTCTCGAAGTAGCTGAGGAGAGGTCAACTTGCGATTAGTCAGTGAAATGCGTTGTAGTGCACGGTCCTGGCGTGATGTTGATGCACGTGGACAACCTGAATGAGGCTTGTCCACCACTAAACTCGTTTCTTTCTTCTTCTGTACAATCTTAACAGCGCTCTGACTGCAGCCAACTTTCCTGGCTATCTGACGGCTTGAAAATCCTTCCTCGCTCATAAAGGACACACAAACACGCTCCTCCAACATCAGGGTCTGAGTCATCTTCATGGTCGATCCTGAAAGCGTATGAAATTCAAAAATTCCATGCATTTTTATAGCTGCACTGTTGGCTAGATATCTGCATTGTGATTGGTTAGTGAAACCAGCCTCCTGATTGGTCAGAAATAACGTGTGCATATTGGATAATCTCGATCCAGTTTGACGCAGGATCCACAAAAATTGCAGTAGCTATCTCCCAGTGTCTGTAAAGTATTTAAATTGGAAGCAAGGAATGCAAAAAAATCAACTCTAATAGCCAAATGTATCCCTTTTAACGTGGTAGAAAGATGAATATGCTGGGCTAACGCAATATTTAAAAAAAACAACCAAAAAACATTAGAAAGTACGAAAAACGCAAAACTCACAAGTGATTCCAGACTTTTGCACACCACTGTAGCTAATTTATTTATATGATTAGTTCCCTGTACATAGTTACTTCTTAAATCAACTGTTGCGGATTTAAGCAAATTCTTCCCTTATCCCCTATCACTTCCTGTTAAGATGTAACAAGTTTTTACTGTTCAATGTAACGTTCCTTTGAGTTCTCTGTAAACCGCTTTGATTCACGAAAAGCAGTAAATAAGCACAAATAAATAAATAAGGCCTTTATGTGAGGTAATTTTCTATTTTCTATGTGGTTGATATTCAAAGACACTTATTTTATTAGCTTAACCTAAACTAACCAAACCAGATAGTCCCCCTCACTGGCACTTATCTGGATAGTGCCACTGTATATTTCCTAGGATCGCATCAGCACTATCCGAATAGCGTTAGGGTGGCCCAATAACAGAGCTGGGGTGAAGACAAATGTTATCTAGATAATAGCAATATTCAGCAGAAAGGTTGTCCCAACTATGGCCATGTTTACTAAACCTGGCTGTTAGTGTGAGTTTACCGCACGCCAAGCACCACACTGTTTGTGTAGGGCAGTGCAGTAAGAATCCAGTGCTAACCAGTTAGCATGCAGTGGGGCAGGGACTGAGCGCATTAGGGGCTGTGGAGAGCACGAGAGCATGCTAACCCCAAATGTTGCACTTAGCACAGGCGCACTGATCACCTCCTCAAAGGGTGATGGCAAGTGCACATAGTACCAATGGGCTATCAGCAAAGGAATTTGCAGAGCCCCCCCCCCCCCCCACCAAAAAAAAGTTAGGATCTTAATTTTTGGATCAAACGTGCACTTTCATAAACATGCCCCTATGTGCCGTTAGCTATCTGGTTAGTGGGCTGAATATCGCCAGTGACCAACACTGAATCTGTATATTCAGCCCCAGCACTATCTACTGGAAACGGGCGCTGAATATACAGATTTTATTATGACCTCTATGTTTCTAAGTTCCTCTTCTGTTGATCACAAAGTTCTAGACAGATTCTAATGAAACAAAGGCATTAAAATAAACATAAATTCCATAAAACAATTTAATAAAGTTCCTTTTGCAAACTATTACATTAATTTCATCATACAATATCCTAATTAGTGCATATTATAGTCAAATCTGAAATGCTTTTATAAACGGTGAAGCTTTAGGGGTTGATATTTAATGGCAGCGACCAGTGCTTTTAAAGCAGCAGGCCATTGCTGTTTTCATTTAAATCCAGATATTCAATGCCGTGATCATATCCGAACACTGGCAATGAATATCCGTGTTGCCCGGTTAGCAATTTAGATAACCAGTTATCTGTAAGTTGATAAAGAGTTATCCTTAATGAGGTAAAGTTAGGCCAGCCTTTTATCTTCCTAACTAGCGGAGTGGAGGAGTGGCCTAGTGGTTGGGGAAAGGTACTTCAGGCCAGAAGATCAGGGGTTCAAATCCCACTAGAGGACAGCAACCTTGGGCCAGAAGGACTGGGGTTTCTAGTCCCACTGGTGCTCCTTGTGGTCTTGGGCAAGCCACTTAACCCTCCATTGCCCATGTTCCCTGTAAAATAGTTATCTCCAAGTTATAATACCCTGTTCAATGTAGACCACCTTGATATCATGAAAGGCAGTATATAAGAAATGTTAAATAACTACCTGGTTAAGGATAACCATTTATCACCTGAATATCCCAGATAACTGGTTATCTTTGGGTACTGCCCCTGGAGCCCTCTGATGCTAGTGGGTTAGTGTCAGGGTGTTTAGATGAGCTAGGAGGGGATATTCAGTGGTACTAAGCAGGTAAATACCTCTGAATATCCCAGATAACTGTTTATCTTTGGGTACTGCCCCTGGAGCCCTCTGATGCTAGTGGGTTAGTGTCAGGGTGTTTAGATGAGCTAGGAGGGGATATTCAGTGGTACTAAGCAGGTAAATACCTCTGAATATCCCAGTGAGCAGCATATATGCGGTTTTCAAGTCTGCAAATGCCTTTGAATATGCCCCCCTTAATTTTCTTTCGAAAATCCATCAGATCCTTCTCAAGTCTCTTCTCAAAGAGGGCACTTCAAAAAGACCTTGGGTCTCTGATCACAGCGCTCTAGATGGAATATGTTCAGTCTGGAATTCCCAGGGGAAAGGACTTGGCTGGCCTCAACATTTTGAATATCAGCAACATCTTAGCACATGATTAATAGCGTTTTAAACAAATAAAGAGTAACCACCCAGCTCTTTCTGCACTTTGTTTTCTAACAGTTAATTACATGTCTACTTTTGGAGCAAATCTCAAATCTCTAAGGGCCATCTGTAATAAACCTCGCAGGAAGCAGCAGGGGTTTACTGCTTGCTTCCGCATGGCAACTTGGTATAGCTGGTTGGCTGAGCCACAAGACTGCACAATCTCACTCTAATTAAAGTACACACTTACTTGTTTACTGTGTAGATTCTCCAAAACTATAATGAAGTACAGAAAGCTCTCACAGTTTATGCGGCAGTGAACTTGCATTATCTTATATTTTCTGCAAGCAGTCCAAAGCTTCCTATAACTAAGTAGTTCTAAGCCAAGTGAAGCAATGAGAAGGTTCATTTTCCCTGCAGACTGACCAGGCAGAATCAGCAAATTCAAAAGACAGAAAGATCTTTTAATGTTTCGGTATTTTTCAGACACTGAACAACCATTATCAGGTAATGCTCATGAAATATGATATACTCTGGCTGGTAATAAGCAGCTTTCGCACTAAGGAGGGGGGGGGGGGGTATTTTAGAAGCCCTGTCTGTGAATTGGACGTCTGTAAACATGCATTTGGACATGCAAAGAATGGAGATGTCCCCAGAGCTATTTTAGAAGCTGGGGGCTTGATTTTCAGTTGGGCAGGGCTAAGCACCATAGCCACATAGCCCTGCCTGTGACCCCTGTGCGGCGACGGAAGTGAAAATCCAGGGTTCGCCACACAGCCAGAAAGCCGCCGAGCCTAACCGGGCAGCAGCGATTTTGGATGCTGCCCAGTTAGCGCTCTGCACCTTAAAGATAGGCGGGGAAAAGTCATAGTAACATAGTATATGATGGCAGATAAAGACCAGTATAGTCCATCTAGTCTGCCCAGCAAGGCGGCAAGAGTAGGTACACCTGCCACTCCGTGCAGGTCAGCCCTCCCCATGCCTTTGTTTAGGGGTGTATTATTAAAGAGGACTGGGGAAATCCACTGCTTAACCTGGGACAAGCAGCATGGAATCGGTCTACCTTCTGGGAACCTGAATTGGCCGCTGTTGGAAACAGGATACTGGAGTTCATGAGCCATTGGTCTGACCCAGTAGGGCATATCTTATGTTCTTATGTTGTTTATATGCAACAAAAATGAAAGGAGTTTATGTAGCCAGGGAATCTAATATAAAACATACTGGCTCCTGATACTGTACAGTGGACCGGCATGAACTGTAAATATATATTCTGCCAAAAAATCAAAGGAGACGCAAAGAGCTAACACACTAATGAACAAAGTACTGGCTTGGAAACCAAGAGGCCAGGATTTGATTCCCACTGGCCAGGGTCGGCGCTACCCAGTAAGCCAGGTAAGCGTGGCAGGAGGATACTGGCAGCAGGGGGGAGGGGGAGCGCCGTTGCTAGCCACCCGCCACTTCAAAAATGAAAACAGCTGTGGGCTCTGCTATCTTTTAAACTGCTGGACTGCGGCGTTTGCAGCAGTAACAAGCATTTCCTGTTTCTCATAAGAAACAGGAAATGCTTATTATTGCCTTTAGAAACTCTGCGACCCAGCAGTGTGAAAGATAGCAGAGCTGCGGGAACAGAGAAATGTTCCCCCGGCTGCTTTCTTTTTTGAAGAATGAATTGGAGCAGACATGGGGGGGGGGGGGGGGAGGAGCTGGAAGGGAGCAGACATGGGGGGACTACAAGGAAGCAGACATGGGGGAGCTGGAAGGGAGCAGACACAGAGGGGGCTTGAAGGGAGGAGACACTGGGGAGCTGGAACAGAGCAGACACAGGGGGGAGCTGGAAGGGAGCAGACACAGAGGGGGCTTGAAGGGAGGAGACACTGGGGAGCTGGAACAGAGCAGACACAGGGGGGAGCTGGAAGGGAGCAGACAAGTAGGGATGGCACTGGAAGGCGGATGGATACAGGAGAGGATGACTGGAAGGGAACTGACACAGGAGGGGGCACTGGGACTGTAGGTTTGCTGATATCTGGGATGGTATTTGGCTGGACAATGGAGAAGGAAGAGGACTGGAAGGGAATAGACACCAGTGGCAGTGCTGGGAATGCAAGGGAGTTGACACTGGAAGGTACTGGGAAGGGAGACTGTAAAGGGAGCTGATATGGGGAGGATTAGTGGGACTGGAAAAAGGCTGATGGGATAAAATGAAGAAAGCAAAAGGAGCGACAAGAAATGGCAGATGGACTATAGACCATAGGAAGAGCTAAGAGAAGACAGAGGAAAACAGAAACCTCAGATTGGGACCAGCATGATCAAAAATAGTCAGATAACAAAGAGAGAAAAAATAATTTTATTTTCAGTTTAGTGACTGGACTTTGCGCTATCTTTATATTTCAAACAGTATGGGGAACTGCCTCTCTTATCTGGTGTAGCAACACATGTGGAGTCTTTCATTTTAATTTTTGTCTACATATTTTTATTTTTACTTTAGGTTGTGGTCACTTATTCAGTACTTGGTGAGGGTCTGTGTTCTGAGTATGTGACCAAGGCCAGGTGTTCTGTTAACATGGAGTTTGTACGTAGGGATCTGCATTGTAGTAATTTGACTTGTACAGCTTTTCAAATTGGTGTATGGAGGTTTTGGGGCCCATTGCAGTATTTATAGTGCTGCTTTTTTTCTGGGTAGGCCCCTTATTGTATGAGTTTTGGAAGTTTAATACTGGTATGGTATGGTAAATTTGGCCTTGTAGCTCTTTAGTGAGTTTTGCAGTGTTTTATATTAGTTACAATATGCCTGGCACTGGAGAATGTTTATGTTTGTTCTTAGTGAGATGACCAGAATCAGATTTTTTTTTTTGGACTATCACAGCCTGTTTGTATAATGCTAAGTATTTACTGCTAAGTATTTTTATTTTGGCTATGCAATTGCTCTTTCACTGCAATTTTCTTACAACACTGGATTTGAAAGAGAAATACTAATATCGCTTGAAAAGAGTTCACAAAGTGATTTTGGGAAAACAGAGGGTAGAGTGCAGCCAACATTAACAATAATGAGGGAGGGGCGCTGATTTATAGCTTGCAGGGGGGGTGCTAGAAACTCTAGCACCTGCCCTGCTACTAGCATTCCTTGTGGCCTTGGGCAAATCACTTAACCCTCCATTACATCAGAAGAAAGGCCTGGCCTACTTCCAGTCACACTACCAAGAAAACCCAGAAGCTGCTGGGTCACCGGGAGTCAGCACTGACACGAAGGCATGCATTGCATTTGCACACTTTGTAAATGAAAGGCCGCGGGGCAGGGTCCCGGCGGCCGCCTGTAACCGGGTGTTCGGCCGGTGCGAGGACCCTGGCCCGCGGCCATTGTGCCTATGGGGGCAGAGGCGCGAGGGGGGGAAGGGCGCTGAGGAATCTGATTGGCTCCACTCGTGCGCGGGAGCGCGGTGGAGCCTGGGAGAAGGATGCGGGCGGCAGTTCGAAGGGGAGGCGCCATGAGTCGGCAGCGGTTGCCGGAACTCTGGCGGCTCCTCGGGTCCGAGTCTGCTTCCCTTTGGCTTACCTAGGCCGGTCCGCCTCCGTACGGCTTCCAGAGGGCTGGGTGAGGGCAGATGCGGGAGTCCTTTTGGCCGGAGATGCGGCCGGGCGCGGCTGCGGGGCTTTTCGAATCCCGGATCATCCAGCGCTGCGCGGGAGCCGGCGGCATGACGCGGAGCAGACGCCAAGGTGATGCAGGGCACGGCCCTCTTTTTTCCTATCAGGGTAGGGGTGGGGGGGGGAGGGCGTATGGACGGGGGACCGGTGCGGTGTGCCGATAGCGCTCAGTCGACGGAGCACAGGTGGCGGGGCACGTGGCGCGGAGGGTGTGGGCAGCACCTCACTTTGCTTCTAATTAAAAAAAAAAACAAAAAACCAAGGCAACTTCGTTCACTTTACGGGTTTCAAGGAGTGGGGCTGCCAGTCGTGGTGAGGTGGGGGGGGGGTTGGGGGGGGGCTGCAGGACATGGCTGGGTTAGGGGTTGCATTGGCTGGTGGTAGGGCTGTGGGACTGGTTTTAGTGTAGCTGGGTTTATACAACAGAGTATATATAAATAAATTAAAAAAATATATATATATATATATCTATGTATATCTATTCAGGGACATGTAGAAAGGACATAGACGATTTTTGTTATTAAGACCAGGGGATTCGCGGTTGTGAGCCTCAGACTATTTGCATTTGCTGTATACATGTGTTGTGGTGGTTAACTCACGGAGATTTATTTTCTTTCCACCTATGGCTCTACCTGTTTTCTTGGGATAGGATTTCCTTAGCTTACCCTCCTACTGAGGTGGTAATCATCTGTCCATGTCATTTTCTGTCTCGGTCCGTCCCAAACTATCTTGACATGTTTGTATATTTTCGGTTTCTTTTATTTCAATTGGCTGTTCTTCCAGCCCAGCTGGTACTTCCTTTGGGAGGATAGCTGGGAGCTGGTTCGGTAGACTAGCTGGAGGGCTTGGGGGGCATGGCCCGGGCGGGAAGAGGACGCCGAACGGTGCGAACGGTTATGGCTTGGGGGTGGCGGGCCTGGGCTGCGGTTATCGGGCAGGGGGGATCGGGGGGCTGCTCTGACGGTAATCACTGGGAGCCGGGAGGCCAGAGGGGGGTTTGTAGCTTTGGGCGACTCCGTGGTGGGAGCGGGGCTCAGGAGCGTTGGGACTGTGGGCCTTCGGTTTGGGGGAGGTGCGTGGGGGGGGGTCAGTGCTGGGGTCTCCTGGGGGGGGTTGGTGGCGGTCCTCGAGATTACTCTCCCGTGGGGCTTGGAAGATCGGGGAGCGGGCTCGGGCTGGGGACTCGGTTCCTGCCAGGGGACCGGTTGCGGGCAGGGCCCTCGGTTGGGTATGCAGTGTCCCCCCCCCTCGGGGGTTTTTTTCCTTGTGTTCTCTTTGTCTCCACAGGTGATGGGACGAACTGCCACGTGGGCAGGGGCAGTGGAGGTGGACCACTGCGAGCGGTGAGCACGGAGCGGGCTGCCCCAGCTGGAGGAGGACGGTGGATGCTTGCGGCCTCAGACATCGGAGGCCAGGGGGCCGTGCCTGGGGCAGCAGGTGAGTTACCAGCAGGCCGGGGGGTTGGGCTGATGTCAGCAATCGCGGGGTGGAGCGGGGTGATACGCGCGTGGGGCAGGGGACATTGGTGTCAGGGTGGCTCCACGGTTAGCAGTCCTCTCCTTTGGCGTGCACCATCTCTTCGCGTGGAAGGGGTGGGTGGCAGGGTTTCGAGGCCTGGGGGCGCTGGGATAGTGTACATGGTATCTGGCCTGCAGATGCGGGAGCGGCGAGATATAAAGCTGTCCGCCTGCTTGGGGAAACGGGAGAGTGGCACGGGGAATCCCAAAAGCTTCTGGCCCTTGGGGCTGCAAATAGCGTCTAGGGACTCCATTTGTTCGGGCTGTGGCGCGGCCGGAAAGGGGGTAGTGGGCCCGCTAGGCCTTGGTGCCGGCCCTCGAGCAATCCGCGGTGGGGCGGCTGGACTGCTGCACTACTTCATTTGGTGTCTTCGGAGGTGGCTTCTGCGAGACCCGCGGGGAGGGGAGTAGTCCGGGGGAGTGGGGGTTCCCGGATGGTTTTGGGGGGTCCGAATTTTGGCCATCGTGGGGGCGTCGGAGGGGCGAGGTCCCTGGGTTGCGCAACTGCAGCGCTCGGTCGGGGTACGCTTGGGGGTGTGTGAACGCACAAACAAAAAAAAAAAAAATCGAACACATCAATCCAAAAAATAAAATATATATATATATATATATATATATATAATAATAATAATACCGCCGAAATGTGGGCGCTTTCCTGCCTTTGGTGCGGTTGGGTTGGACAGCGCTGATCACACCCCGGGGGCAGGGTGCTCATCATGTGGCTTGTGGTTCGGTCAGTTGCAGTGGTGAACCATTTGGGTATTGGGCACGGATGGCACGGGGGTTACGGCGTCGTTGCAGTTGTGGACAATGGCGTGGTTGCTGTGGTAAAGGGGGGGCTTGGCTCATATGCGACTGCCGATAGGCTGGTCAGCTTCGGTTGCATACGTGAGGTTTGAGTACTTCCGGTGCGTCTGGGGGGGGAGCGGTTGGTGGAGGAGGTAATTGCCTGGCAGTATGCGCAGCGTAAGATCGACGACCCGGTGCCGTGGCCTAGGGGCGCGCCGGCTCTGCGGGGATGTAGATGTCGTCGAGTGGGCGGATCGTCTCCTTTATGGGTAAGGCTTCGATTCGGCATGGGTTGCGATGTCCGGGTCGGCTGCATGGTACTTTGTGTTGATGGAAGTGCAGGCTCCCTTAAGCGCGGGGGCTGCGGTAGGGGGTGGTGGCGACTTCGGGAGTGCTGTTAAGGCACGCATGCTCGGGGAATCCGAGGTTCTGCGGGTGGGCTGGGTGCAGAACATTTTATTTCTGGGAGGGCCGGTCTATGTCTGCGGGCCTTCTTCCATAGGGGATGGGGGGTGGTGATGGCTCTTCGCGGGCTGGGCATGCCTCCTGTCGGTCTAGCAACAGTTTTCTGGAACGTGGTTTCCCTTAGGGCTGGGTGGGCTGTGATTGGTCAGCGCACAGCCCCCGGTTAGGGGTGTGGGCACTGATGTAGCGGGATCAGAGCTGGTGGTGGGCTTCCCATGTTGGCCTCGGCTTGGGGGGCAGCGTCTCGGCATATCTCTGCTGGCTTTAAGAGGCGGGTGGACGGGTGGCCCCTCCCCAGGGGTACGGGGGGACCTTAAACGGTGCGGGGTGCTGCGGACGGGAGGGACCCGGACGGTTGCGGGGCATACAAATAGCTTCTGGGGGTTGGAGTGTGCATGGTATGCGCACGGTCGATGCTTCTTGACAATAGGGGGACTATTTCTCAGGGGGGGCTTGGGGAAGCGCTGCTCTGCCTTGCCATAGGATTCCTACTATTCCAGGCAGGGATGGCCGGGTAATCTCGTTGCGGTTCGGTGGCAGGTCGGTGACCACCTTACAGCAAGGGGAGGGGTATTGGGGGCCTAGGCGGCGGCAGCGGTTCCGGGCAGGCGACGGGCTGTTGCGGGTCATCCTAGAGAAATTAGAAAGGGACTACAAGGGGTGGGAGTTGGCGGGTTTGCCGGGCTGGTTTTCTGCCCATTGTACCCTTTGTGGCGGGGGGTGGCATTCAGGCTCGCTCGGCGGGCGAGGCTTCCGGTGGCCGGGTGTGGGATGTGTCCGTAGTTCCGCGAGCAGCGGATGCGGCAGCGGTACGTGGGGAGGGATGCTGGGGTGAGTGCGGTGGTGCAGAGGATGGGTGTCTGCGTGTGTGGGGCAGCGCGCGGCAGTCTCAGCCGGTGTGTACGATTTTGGGGGCGGCAATCAGGTGGGGTCATGGGGGGGGTGGCGGCCCACAGCTACAAGCATTGGCGGATGGTGAAGGGAGGTTGAGGGCCGTTTTTTCGGTGGGGGGGGCAAGCAATTGTTGGGGGCTAAGCGGTTGCAGTTCAGTGCTCACTGGTTGAAATAAGTTGCGGGGACAAGGCCTCGGGTTGGGGGGGGCTGATGGTCGTCCCCTCGTGAGGGGTGGGCGAGCGAGAATCGGAGGCCGGTATGGACTCATGTGGTCAGGATCCGGATGGAGTGTTGTTATGCTGGGGTGTGCGGTCGCCTTGCGGCCTCTCCGGATGCCTTTGCTGGGTCCTGCAAGGGCTCGTGGACCCCGGCGGCAGGGAGCGGTTTCCATTTGCGGTAGGGTGACGTTAGGGATGGGGGGAGGACAGCGCGTACTTGGAGGGTTTTCCAGGAATCTGGCTGTACTGCGATACGGGTTGCCCGGGGGGGGGGGGGGAAGGTTGGTGGCGGGCTTCCTGTCAGGGCCGGTTGGCTGGCTTATCAAAAAAAAAACAAAAAAAAAACCGAACAAACAAAACATAAATAAATAAATAAATGAAAAAACAAAAACAAAAACACAAAACCCAAACAAAGAACATGCAGCGAATGCATACCTGATAGCTGCACGGGGGGGGGGGGGGGGGGAACGGTCCCGTGTCAGTGGTGGGTCCGTGCCCCAGGCTGTGCGTTACTCAGACGCGTGGGAGCGGGGAGTGCGGGTGCACGGTTGTACAAGGGACGGCGGGCACTTACTCCTTATGAGTGCCTTGCTTGCTAGCCCTGGCGGATGGTGTGAAATGTGTATAAGAACATAAGATATGCCATACTGGGTCAGACCAAGGTCCATCAAGCCCAGTATTCTGTTTCCAACAGTGGCCAATCTAGGTCATACGTACCTAGCAGTTTCCCCAAGGGACACAGGTTCCACAATGCTTGTATTGGTTCAAGCATTGATATCCTGGGTCCCTTCTTAATAATGGTTTATGGACCTTTCCTCCAGGAACTTGTCCAAACCTTTTTTAAACCCAGCTACACTAACAGCCTTTACTACATCCTCCGGTAACAAATTCCAGAGTTTGATTACACGTTGAGTGAAAAAATATTTTCTTTTATTAGTCTTAAATAGTTTACCCTGTAGCTTCATTGCATGTCCCCTAGTCTTTCTATATTCTGATAAGGTAAACAATCGATCTACGTTTACCCGTTCCACTCCGTTCATTAATTTATAGACTTCTATCATATCTCCCCTCAGCCGTCTCTTTTCCAGGTTAAAGAGCCCCAACCTTTTTAGCCTTTCTTCATAGGAGTAGCCTTCCATCCCCTTTACCATTTTGGTGGCTCTTCTCTGAACCTTTTCTAAAATTGCTATATCCTTTTTAAGATACGGCGACCAGGATTGCACACAATATTCAAGGTGCGGTCTCACCATGGAACGATATAGAGGCATTATAATATCTTTTGTTTTATTTTCCATTCCTTTCCTTATCATACCTAGCATTCTATTTGCTCTCTTGGCCGCCGCTGCACACTGGGCCGAGGGTTTTAACATGGTATCCACAAGGACGCCTAAATCTTTTTCTTGGGTGGTGGTTCCTAATGTGGAACCTTGCATCGTGTAACCATAGTTTGGGTTGTTCTTCCCTAGGTGCATAACCTTGCACTTCTCCACATTAAATTTCATCTGCCATTTTGATGCCCAGTCTTCCAATTTATCAAGATCCTCTTGCAATTTTCCACAATCCTCCTGGGTTTTAACAACTTTAAATAGTTTTGTGTCATCAGCAAATTTGATAACCTCACTCGTTATTCCACTTTCCAGGTCATTTATGAATATGTCAAAAAGCAGCGGACCCAGCACAGATCCCTGGGGTACACCACTATTCACCTTTCTCCATTGGGAAAATTGGCCATTTAGCCCTACCCTCTGCTTTCTATCTTTTAACCAGTTCCTGATCCACAGTAGTACACTGCCTCCTATCCCATGACTCTTTAGTTTTGCCAAAAGTCTCTCATGAGGGACCTTGTCAAAGGCTTTCTGAAAGTCCAGATACACAATATCAACCGACTCACCTTTGTCCACCTGTTTATTCACTCCTTCATAAAAACATAACAGATTAGTAAGACAAGATCTTCCTTGTCTAAAGCCATGTTGGCTGTCTCCCATTAGGTCATGACTATCTATATGCTGAGTAATTTTATTCTTTATGATGGTTTCTACCATTTTTTCCCAGTACTGATGTCAGGCTCACCGGTCTGTAGTTTCCCGGATCACCCCTCGAACCCTTTTTAAAAATTGGTGTTACATTGGCGATCCTCCAATCCTCAGGTATTAGAGATGATTTTAATGATAGTTCACAGATTACTGATAGCAGGTCTGCAATCTCAAATTTCAGTTCTTTCAACACCCTTGGATGTATACCATCCGGCCCAGGTGAATTGCTGCTCTTCAGTTTATCTAATAGTTGTAAGACATCTTCCCGATGTATCGATATTTCCTTCAATTCTTCCACACCTTTAAATACCACTTCAGTCGTGGGTAACATCCCTACATCTTCCTCAGTAAAGACCGAAGCAAAGAATTCATTCAGTCTCTCCGCTATCGCCTTGTCGCCTCTTAGTGCTCCTTTAACCCCTTTATCATCTAATGGACCAACTGACTCTCTCACGGGTTTTTTGCTACGAATGTACTTGAAAAGGTCTTTATTTCGCGTTTTTGCTTCCGCAGCAAGCTTCTTCTCAAATTCTCTCTTTGCCTGCCTTATCAATGCCTTGCATTTGACTTGCCAGTGCTTGTGCTGTTTCCAGGTTTCATCATTTGGCTCTTTTTTCCATTTCTTGAAAGATGCTTTTTTGGCAACAACAGCCTCTCTGACCTCAGCTTTAAACCATGCTGGCAATTTTTTGGACTTCCTTCCACTTTTCTTAAAGCGTGGAATACAGCTGGTCTGGGCTTCCAAGATAGTATTTTTCAACAACACCCAAGCTTGATGTACGTCTTTAACCTTTGCAACTGCTCCTTTTAGTTTTTTCTTAACTGTTTTCCTCATTCTATCATAGTCTCCCTTTCGAAAGTTAAAGGGTAGTACTGTGGATTTCCTTACTATCCCTCCTCCACTAATTAAATCAAAGGCGATCATGCTATGATCACTATTGCCAAGTGGCCCCAACACCCTTATCTCTTGCACTACATCTGGTGTTCCACTAAGGACTAGGTCTAATATTGCTTCCCCTCTGGTCGGTTCATGAACCAGCTGCTCCAAGAAGCAGTCATTTATTTCATCTAGGAACTTTATCTCCCTAGCATGTCCTGTTGTGACACTGACCCAGTCGATGCCGGGGTAATTGAAATCACCCATTATTATTACTGCACTGTAACTTTTGCTAGCTTCCTTGATTTCTTTGAGCATTTCATCATCCATTTGTTCATTCTGGCCAGGCGGACGATAGTACACCCCCACTGCCATCGCCTTCCCCTTTTTACATGGAATTTCAATCCATAGAGATTCTACAGCAAATTTTGTTTCTTGCAAAACATTAATCCTTTCTGACTCAATGCCCTCTCTAACATAGAGCGCAACCCCTCCACCAATTTGATCAGCTCTATCATTTCGATATAGTTTGTACCCAGGTATCACAGTGTCCCACTGGTTGTCCTCCTTCCACCATGTCTCTGATATTCCAATCATATCTAACCTCTCGTTTAGTGCTATATATTCTAACTCTCCCATCTTGTTTTGTAGACTTCTAGCATTTGCATACAAGCATTTTAGAGACTGTATTTTATTCATATTAATTTGGCTATTGGTAGACATGGGTAATTTGGGATCTTTAAGTTCTGTCTGCTCCATACTCGAGGGCATTTGGGCTACTTTACTCTTTTTTGGAACCTCTCTGCTTTTTGTAGTATCCTTCAAGGATACATTCTTCCGAACCATGCGCTCTTGGGCGACTGTCGGCTTTCCCCTATTATCTAGTTTAAAAGCTGCTCTATCTCCTTTTTAAAGGTTAATGCCAGCAGCCTGGTTCCATCCAGTTGGGGGGCTCACCGGTCGCAGCTTGTGTGGTGGGGGGGCGGCTTCGGGACATTAATGTCACCGGGGCCGGTAGAGGGATCCCGGAGGTCCGGGGTCCGGGGCTCGAGGCCGTACCGGGGTCGAGGGCGGGGTGCCCTCGACCTGACATTAATGTCCTCTGTGCCGGTGGCGGGATCCTGGAGGTCCGGGGTCCGGAGCCTTAGGCTATACTTGGGCTGGGGGCGGGGTGCCCCCGACCCGGATAACCCCTGGCTGACTTTTGCTAATTACATGGCGAGGTCGGGGAAAGGGGATTAGGAGATTGCCGTTGGCGGGACCGCGGCAGGAGCGGAGGCAGGGTCACCTTGCTATTAGCATGGCTGGTGAGGCATTGCTCCGCTGGTTGGATTGTTAAGAGGAGTATTCTTGGATTGTAATGTCCAGTATCTTATAAAGGTTAATAAAGCTGCGACCGGTTAATTCCCAAGAATGGTTGTCTGTGTGCATTTTGTGGGCAATGAGGGGGAACTAAATTGGGGGGGGGGAAGTGGGGTGGTTGGTTAGAGGAGTCCGGAGCACCATGTCCGAACTACCTCGGTTACCAAAGAAATCCCTCTCCCACCAATGGGTGCATACCAAAAATAATTTTTGATTCTGGTGTCATCTCAGTACCAGCAATGTAAACCCTTACCAATACTGGGCATGTTGTTAAGCAATACAAAACCCTAGAAAAATCATTCAAACTACCATACTATAACAGCATTCTCCAGAAAGCCACTCTGCTACTTTATATTGGTGTGGAGGAGTAGCCTAATAGTTAAAACCCTGGATTTGTAAACAAATGACCAGCATTTGATTCCCACTTGCACTCCTTGTGGCCTTGGGCAAGTCACTTAACCCTCCATTGCCTCAGAAGAAAGGCCTGGCAATCTACTTCAGGTCACACTGCCAAAAAACTCCAGGAGTTTCTGTGTTGCCAGGAGTCAGCATTGACTTGAAGGTACACCGTGATCTTTGATAACATTATCCTCCAAAACTCACCCAAGGAGCCTACACAGAAAAGAGCAACACCATAAATGTTGCCAAGAGGCCTAGAGCATCCATACACCTATTCAGAAAACTGAACACGCCAAATTACTACAATGGAGATTCCTAGATAAAAACTCCCAAGTTAACAGAACACGTGGCCTTTATCACACATGCAGAAGACAGATTGACCTTTATCAAGTACAGCTGAACAAACTAAAAATGCAGATAAAAATTAAACTGAAATCCCAAGAAACCAGGCTCTGCATAAAGTAAAACACCATAAAAATATAAAGACATGTAGATCTTATTTATTTGAACGGGTTTCTCTATATTGCCCCTTCCAAAAGATCAGGAGCGGTTTACATCAAAATAACAGTTACAGAGAACATATAACTATATACATAGTAACTTTTAACATAAAACAATGTAGTGGTTGAATAGGTGCCCCTATATTGTGCAATGGAGAAAGGTGAATAGTGGTGTACCCCAGGGATCTGTGCTGGGTCCGCTGCTTTTTAACATATTCATAAATGACCTGGAAATGGGAATAATGAGTGAGGTTATCAAATTTGCAGATGACACAAAACTATTTAAAATTGTTAAAACCTATGAGGATTGTGGAAAATTGCAAGAGGATATTAATAGGAAGGCTGGGCATCCAAATGGCAGATGAAATTTAATGTGGACAAGTGCAAAGTTATGCACCTAGGGAAGAACACCCCAAACTATGGTTACACGATGCAAGTTTCCACATTAGGAACCACCACCCAGGAAAAAGATTTAGGTGTCATCGCGGATAACATGTTAAAACCCTCCACCCAGTATGCAGTGGCGGCCAAGAGAGCAAATAGAATGGTAGGTATCATAAGGAAAGGAATGGAAAATAAAACAAAGGATATTATAATGCCTCTGTATCATTCCATGGTGCGACTGCATCTTGAATATTGTGTACAATTCTGGTCGCCGTATCTTAAAAAGGATATAGCGTTATTAGAAGAGGTACAGAGAAGAGCCACCAAAATGGTAAAGGGGATGGAAGGATACACCTATGAAGAGAGGCTAAAAAGATTAGGGCTCTTCAACCTGGAAAAGAGACGGCTGAGGGGAGATATGATAGAGGTCTATAAATTAATGAACGGAGTGGAACGGGTAAATGCAGATCGATTGCTTACATCATCAGAATATAGAAAGACTAGGGGACATGCAATGGAGCTACAGGGTAAACTATTTAAGACTAATAAGAAAAAATATTTTTTTCACTCAATGTGTAATCAAACTCTGGAATTTGTTACCGGAGGATGTAGTAAAGGCTGTTAGTGTAGCCGGGTTTAAAAAAGGTTTGGACAACTTCCTGGAGGAAAGGTCCATAAACCATTATTAAAAGGGACCCAGGATATCAATGCTTGACCCAATACAAGCACTGTGGAACCTGTGTCTTTTGGGGAAACTGCTAGGTACATATGACCTAGATTGGCCACTATTGGAAACAGGATACTGGGCTTGATGGACCTTGGTCTGACCCAGTATGGCATATCTTTATTTATTTATTTATTTATATTCTCTTATATACCGCACTATCTTATGTTCTGATGTTCTAACCGAGCATATAAATTCCACAGTGTGAGTGGAGGAGTAGCCTAATGGTTAGAAAACTGGCTTGGGAACCAAGAGAGCAGGCTTCGGTTTCCACTGGCACTCCTTGTGGCCTTGGCCAAGTCCCTTAACCTTCTATTGCCTCTAAAAAATCCAAGTAATCAATGTCCCTGTTTAACGTACGTTACCACTTTTCAGCTAGAATATAAATGGCTTTGACTGAAATGATAACAAAGCTATATAAAAAAACCTGTTAAACAGATAAATATTCCAAGCACTAAATTGAAAATAAAATTCTTTTTTCTACCTTTGTTGTCTGCTCCCCGTTTCGAGTTTTCGCTTTTTTCTGTCTTCGGTCCATCTGCTACTTCTCTTTCCTCCTGCCTTCTTTACTTCCTTCATCTCTGACTGATTTTTCTCTTTCGACTTTCTTCCATGTATTTTTTTCTCTTTTCAACACAATATTACTCCTCCTTCTTACTATCCATTCCTCAGTTCCCCTCTTTTTACTGCATCTACCACTTTTCAACCCTTAACACCGTATTCCCATTCTCTCTCTCTCTCATTCCCCAGCCTTTAAGTAATTCTCCCCTTTCTCTCTATGCCTTCAATGTACAGTATATCTTTCAGTGTCTCCCCCATCCAGTGCCTCACCCTCTTTCCTGACCTCATTCTTCCATATGCAGCATCTCCTCTCTCACTCTCCCTTATTCCATTCCCCATGTCTAGCACAGCATCTCCTTTCTCTCTCTTCCTCTTTCCCACCATGTCCAGCATCCCCATCTGTCTCCCAACAGTCCCCTCCTATGTCCAACATTCCCCAACCCCTTCTGGCCCACAGCCATGTCCAGCATACGCCTCCATCTGCCTACACCCCCCTGCTCCCACCCTTGTGCCAACATCCCCCCATGGCCACCTTCCATGTCCAGCATCCTCCTTCTGTCTGCCAACACACCCTTGCTCCCACCCTTGTGCCAACATCCCCCCATGGCCACCTTCCATGTCCAGCATCCTCCTTCTGTCTGCCAACACACCCTTGCTCCCATCCCTGTGTCCAGCATCCCCCTCCATCTCCCTCTGACCCCATTCCATATCCAGCATCCTCCCTCCATGTCCCTCTGACCCCCTTCCATATCCAGCATCCTCCCTCCATGTCCCTCTGGCCCCCTCCCATATTAGCCAGCATTCTCCCCCTATCTCCCTATGACTCTCTCCATCACTTATGGCCACCTTCAGTGTCCAGTACCCCCTTATGTCTGCCCCTCTCCTGTGTCCAGCATATCCCCCCTGCCAAATCTGCCCCTTTCCTTCCCATGTCTAGTATCTCCCCCCCCCCCTCAAATGGCCCATCATATCCATTATGCTCTCCCTTCCACTGCCGACCACCACTGCTGCTTCTCTCAACATCTGCAAGGACAGTGGTAGCAAGTAACTAAATCTTAAGTGTGGGAGACGCATTCAAAACTCCGCAGGTCCCGCCTCTCTCTGATATAAAAAGTATGTATCAGGGAGGAGCGGGGCCAGGACAGGCAGAGTCTCGGAAATTCTCAAGTACTGAAAGAGCCCTCTCTTAAGATTTAGCTTCTTGCCACTGACATCGGGAGAAGCGCTAACACAAAGCTAAATCCTAAGTGCGGGCTCTTTCAGAAACTTGTGCGCTTCCGAGGCCCTGCAGGTTCTTCTCACCTCTGATGCATACCGGCTCTTCATCGAACCGAATAATATATTTTTGCTCCCAGGAGAACAAAGAACCTGGCATCCTGTCACTTCAATGGGTGGCCCAAAAAAGTGAGAACATCTCGTAAATTAAAAGCTTAAATAGTTTACTTATTTACCTTTTTAGCTATATAATGTCTTTATTTCGACAATTTCGGGTCGCCATTTTTTTTTTTTTAGATTTGTCAATCGTTTACATCTGTCTTTTTGAATTTTTAAATAACGTAAATGCTATGAGATGGTCTCACCTTTTTTGGGCCACCCTGTAGATAAATGCCTTTGTAAAGAAGATGTTAAATAAATTAGGCCCAGTTGCTGAAAAATTTTAAAAGCTTAAATCAACAACTTAAACTGCAGTCAGTGGAAGGAATTTAAAATAGTTGTGACATGACCTCTAGGCCCTGTTTCCAACGATAACTTGGCTGCTATATTTTGGACATTTTGCTACATATTGCACTTCTCCACAGTAAATTTCATTTGCCATTTGGATGTCTAGTCTCAGTCTCACAAGGTCATTTTCTCACAGTCCTTTTTTGATTTGATGACTTTTAATAACGTTGCATCATCTTTAAATTTGGTCACCTCGCTCATTGTTCCCATTTCCAGATTATTTATAAATATGTTAAAAAAGCAATAGGGCCCGAACAGATCCCTGGAGTACGCTACTCTTCACACTTCTCCCCTGAGAAAATTGACCATTTAGCTCTACTCTTGGTTTTCAGTCTTTCAGTCAGTTCTCAGTTCAGAAAAGGATATTGCCTCCTATCCCATGACTTTTAATTTCATGAGGGACTTTGTCAAATGCTTTCTTCAAAATCCAAATATGCTATGGAGGGGGGGAGGGGGAGTGGTGTATTTTCTAAGCATACCCAAGTGTAAATAGCAGTATTTACATATATAAATGCAATTTTAGAAAGCCACTGTTTACACATGGAGATGCACATTGGGCCCGATATTCAGTTGGGCATAGCCTGCCCACTGACCCCCTTAACCCGAATTTTCACTTCAGTGGCGACGGAAGTAAAATCTGGGTTTGGTTGGATGCACCAGCAGCTGCTGAGACTAAGCGGGTAGCAGTGATTGTCGATGCTACTCGCTTAGCCCCTGCACCTGAAAGATAGGCGAGGAAAAACCTTGCCTATCTTTGAGGCGCAGATTGCTAAGCAGGTAGCATTGAAAATACCTGCTACCTGCTTAGCCCTTTCCTCCGCCCCCGCACAGCATCTGGGCGCGTTAGAGACTTATCCTCATCCAACCTCTCCCTAGAATAAAGAAAGACCTCTGGCTGCCTCCTTGAAGACCCCTCATCCCTACAATCCAACCCCCCTCCCCAGCTCTTACCAGGGTTCATGTTCCCTGGTGTTGCTCCTGCTTTTCCAAAACGGTGCCTGTGACCTCTAGCAGTGATGCCTAGTGGTAGTACTGAAAAATTACCATTAGGGATCATGGGCACCATGTCGGGGTACAAAGGATTTTCATCCTTATCTGGCAGCTTGACGCCCTAGCAGTAGTACTATAAAACTACCACAAGGGGTCACTTGGCACCATTCTAAATTTGGAGTCAGATGGGGGCAGGAGACAGTAGGGATTGTTCCTGACCTGTACTGCTAGACACTGGTGATTGAGGAGGTAGGTCAGGGGGGTGTTCTGTGGGTCTTCAGGGGATGAGGCGTTTTCTTCCAGAGGGGAGAGGTGGTTAAGGGGGCCTTTGATGGGTTAGCAGTATTGACTGGGGAGCCAGGAAGTGTCTTAGGAGGTGGGATGTCTTAGCTGGGGAGAGAGGGAGTTCCACATGGCAATTTAACCCTTTCCATTCATCTGTCTCACCCTGTGGGATATTTAAACTTTCCCATTCCGATTGCCTGTCCCACCTTGTGAGACATATGAATAACATGCTAGTTTACGGCCCTAAGTCCCGTCCCGTGGGCATAAACACTTTATGATGCAGAGGAAGAAAAGACATTTTACAGTTGCTGAAGCAGAAAATATGTTGATATTGGGATGTGGCATGAGCAACATAGAAAAGTTATCTGAGTGGAAAGGGTTAAAATCAGCAACCCCTTTAAGATGGTGCCCAGGAGCATTGAGACCTGATGCTCCTGGGAAGAAAAATAATGCCAACTCAAAGCTGGCGCTATTTTCCCACATATAACATTGCTTGTGAAGTTCAACTCAAGCTGTGTTATTCAATTTGCATAATAATGAGGTTTGCATGCATTTACATACTTTGCATCTTATTATTATATAACATGTGTTACAGTAAACTAACAGATAAGCTTAAAGCAAATATCATTCCTTATTCCCTGAACAAATTTTAATAACTACGGGGGGGGGGGGGGGGGGGGGGGGGGGGGGTTTTCAGCGATGGCAACCAACACAGGTAAAATGGCTGGTCATCGTCACTTTAACTATGTCCTAGATATTCAATGCTGGAGGCCATATCTGGTCCCCGGCACTGAATATCCGAATTGCAATCCAGTCAGCGGTGGATATTCAGCCACTGGCCGGATTGCAAAAGGGGCTAAAGTTAGGACAGCCATTCAGCAGGTGCTAACTTTACCGCTGAGGGTTAACTGGACAGTAGCTGAATATTGCCAAGACCTGGTTAACCCATGGTGCCACCCCCAGCATGCCTTGATGCCATCTGGCTAGCATCGGGGTGTGCAGCGGCACCACCCAGGGGTATTCAGCGGCACCAACCATATTAGTGCCGCTGAATACCCCAGTGAATACAATGAACGTGAGCAGCAGCTTTACAAACCTTGAATATTCCCCTACCTCTTTAGCTGGTTACAATTTGTCACTAGGCCAAGGTAGGCCATTAAATCTGGATAGCAAGGTGTGCACACCTTTGAAAATGAATATACAGTCTGGCAGCATAAGAGAAACAAATAAAGAAAATACTTTGCTCATGAGAATTGCTACACCCCGAATCCTCTATGAATAAAATGGTTCACAGAGAGCATAAAAGAGCTGGCATACGAAAAGCTGGCCTTGAATTGCCAGACGACAGAGGTTCGCTGGATGCGTCATCAACAATCCTGTCATACTCCTCCCTGTTTGTTTTGACAGGGGTTTCAGCTGAAAGTGAAAGAACGGCTACATGGTTTGGGAGTCAATTTGCACAGTGCTTTAACGCTGGAGCTGCAGATTTCTAAGATGGTGACGATATGTTTTTTTTTACCTTTGCCAGCTGAAAAAGGTGCATCTCTTTTTTGATCATCAGCATATGGTGACTCTTATAATGTACAGTCATTGATTTTGTCAAGATTAAATTACTGTAATGCTTTACATTCTGATCTTTCAGCAAAAACTTTAGGTCAGCTTCAGAGGATCCAGAATATAGCAGCAAAATTATTGGTTGGGGCTGGTCCTAGAATTTCAATCAGAGATACAGAAATGAATAGTAGAAGAAGAAGGTTTTACTTTGGATCAAATTTTCAATTTCAATGAAACAGGTGACTATATTAAATGCATGCCTTTAAGAACGTATATCTCTAGGGCAGAAAAACATGCTCCAGAATTTAAGGCTGCTAAAGATTGCATTCATCTTTACAGCTTCTGACTCTCATTTCATGAAATGGAACGTGTACAACTTTATTTGTTGGGTGTCAGAGAACTGAAATGGACTGGCATCGGGCACTTTGCATCAGTTGATCACATGGTCTACTATGCTGGAAATGAAAGACAAAGAAGAAATGGTGTTGCATTTATAATAAAGAAGAAACTTGTTTGCAAACTCAAGCTAAAGTTGAAAAAGAGCAAACCACTCATGAATGCAGCAAAATATGACCTTGAGAATATACCACTGGAATTTAAAGACTGCCTGCAAAATCGATTTGCTGCTTTAGATACAAATGACAGAGCTCCAGAAGAGTTATGGAATGACATCAAGAAGGTTGTGTTGGAAGAAAGCAAGAAGTCTCTACAAAAGGTGAAAAAGCAAAAACGGCCAAAATGGATGACGGAAGAAACTCTGAAAATTGCCCAGAAACACAGAGAAGCTAAAGCCAGAGGAGAAAGAAAGACAATCGAGCTCAGAGATTTCCAACATGCAGCAAGACAGGACAAGGAAAAGTACTACAATGACACATGCAAGGAAATAGAAGCAGAAACTATTAGAGGAAGAACAAGATTGGCTTTCCTAAAGCTACGAGAGTTAAAGAAAAAGTTCCAGCCTCAAACTGGAATGTTACAATATGCTCAAGGTTCTCTGTTGAATGATGCTGAGAAGATCAAGAAAAGGTGGAAGGACTATACAGAGTTTTTTTATGATAAAGATCAAGTGGACTAACAGCTGTTTCAACGTGTACCTTATGATCGGGAACCATTGGTGATGAAAGAAGAAGTTGAAGCAGCATTGAAAGCCTTATCAAAGAACAAAGCACCAGGCATTGATAGCATTCCCATAGACGCATTACAGCAATCTGATGCAGCTGTTAACGTACTTACAAGGCTCTGCCAAGAAATATGGAAGACAACATCATGGCCAACTGACTGGAAAAAATCTGTGTTTATACCAATACTAAAGAAAGGTGATCCAACTGACTGTGGAAATTATCGCACAATCGCTCTGATCCCACATGCCAGCAAGATTCTACTGAAGATTATTCAAAAGAGACTTCAACCATACCTGGAACAAGAACTACCTAAAGTGCAAGCAGGGTTCAGGAAAGGGCGAGGAATGAGAGACATCATTGCGGATGTGAGATGGATCTTTGAAAAGACTAAAGAATACCAAAAGGATATCTAATTGTGCTTTATCGACTATAGCAAGGCTTTTGACTGTGTAAACCATGAGAAACTCTGGGCCACATTAAGAAGCATGGGTATACCAGAACACCTGATCGTTCTCTTGCACAATCTGTACATTGATCAAGAAGCAACAGTTCAAATGGAAAAAGAGAAACAGAATGGTTTAAAATAAGCAAAGGTGTAAGACAAGGCTGCATACTTTCTCCTTACCTGTTTAATTTATATGCAGAACAAACCATCAGAGAAGCAGGATTGTATGAAGACAATAGAGGTGTGAAGATTGGTAGAAGACTCATCAACAACCTTCGCTATGCTGATGATACCACATTACTGGCTGAAAGTGAAGATGATCTGAATCATTTGCTTCTCACAATCAAAGAACATAGTCTCAAAATGGGCCTGCACCTTAATGTAAAGAAGACAAAGATCATGACAACTGGCATAATCAACAGGTTCATCGTTGAAGGAGAAGAAATTGAAATCGTGAACAACTTTAACCTACTTGGATCAATTATCAATAAAGAAGCAACAAGCAGTCAAGAAATCAGACAACGCATTGCTCTTGGCAGAATGGCTATGAAAGACCTAGATAAGATTCTCAAGAGCAGAGATGTCTCTCTCCATACAAAGATTTGACTTGTTCAAGCCATGGTATTTTCAATAACGTCATATGGATGTGAAAGCTGGACAGTGAAAAAGATAAGACAGGAAGAAAATTGATGCCTTTGAATTATGGTGCTGGCGGCGAATACTGTGTATACCATGGACTGCCCGAAGAACAAACCTGTCGGTACTAGAGGAAATCATACCTAAGCTTTCTTTAGAAGCTCAGATGACAAGACTTCGACTTTCATACTTTGGACACATCATGCGAAGAGAGAGATCATTAGAGAAATACATCATGCTTGACAAGATAGAAGGTCAACGCAAAAGAGGAAGGCCAGCAATGAGATGGATTGATACAATAACAGCCCCTATATGGCCGGTGAAAATCGGGGCATGCACCTGATTCTGATCCAGCGGGGGGCAAGATGTGCCCCTGTGTTCAGAATCGGGTCTATCAGCCTGGATGTGCAGGCCAGGCCCTGATTCTGATTGGCCATACTTCTGGCACCTACCCAGCTAACTCAGCCAGGCTCCTGTTGCCATGCCACCGCAGCTCCATTCAGGAGCCACAATCACAGGCCACTGCCAAGATGATTCTTTCCCTGCAGCCTGATCCCCAATCCGGCCTTCCGTGGTCAGGATCGGGCTACGGGGAACCCCCTTCACCCTTCAGTCTCTGCCAGCCTCCGCTGACCACCTGCATCCAGGGGGACTTATTCCACCTTCCCCGTCTAACTGTGTGACCCCGGAAGTACAGGGCCGACCTCAGAATCAGCCCTGTATGCCCGGGGTCACAGCTCCCCCTGCCCTCACTCCTCCCCTTTGTACTTTGTACATTGTACTTGCGGGGAGCACAATCCGGGCATTTAGCAGGTTTGGTCATCCAACGTCCAGACCTGCTAAATAGGATCGGAATGACCCCCTTTGTCAATACAGCTGGAAGAAAGGTGTACACTTACTAGTACAATTGATATTGCTAAAGGTTTTGCATCCTATTATAAGGGGATTTTCACATCTGAAAATGCAGATAAATCAGGGTTGAAAGAAAAATTTCTGTCCATGCTGAATCACCCTAAACTCTCAGAACAAGATATGAATTATATATGTGGACCTGCATGAGTCAGGGAAATCTTATCAGCAATTAAAAATCTTCCAAGTAATAAATCTCCTGGCCCTGATGGTCTGACCGTGGATTTTTATCAGGAGGTTGCACCTATGCTAGCTCCAAAACCTCAACAACTTTATCAGAGTCTCTTTATGCGGCCAAATAACTCCTCAAATTTTTCTGAATAAACCAATGAATGATTGTTCTAATGTTTAAAATGGCCGGATTCACTCCCTGTTCCATTTTCACAATGGTGAAGACAAGAGAGCTGCCTGAGACCATCAGAAAAGCCATTATCACCAAGCTTCAAAGGGGCACAAGGCCATTTCCAAAGACCTTGGGATTCCTGTGTCTATAGTTCACAATGTTATTAAGAAGATTTTTTTGTTGTTATTTAATTTTTTATTAGCATATTCATAATACATTCCAAGAAATACAAGAAACAAAAGGAAATTAATGAAGTAGAATTATCCAACAACGAATAGAAAAAGTAATTAAATAATATGAAATACTCATCTCCATTAAATTAGACCACTATAGAGAAAAAAAGGAAATACAGAGGTTCTAGGAAATACACTAATCAGGGGGAAATAACCAACCTCTACAAGAAAATTCAGTTATTCATAACAGGGTGAGCACTTATGCATCAGCTGTATGGAGCGACACAGAGACTACGGTCTCCTCTCTAGCCACCAGGAATTCCAAAAGCTGCCCAGGTTCAAAAAAATAAAAGTTTTATCTTTGTAGGTAACTATACAATGAGAAGGAAATCTCAAAACAAAATTCCCACCAAGGGAAAGGACCCTGGGTCTAAGTCCCAGGAATTCTTTCCTCCTTTGTTGGGTAACACATGAAAGATCAGGGAAAAATGCACAAGTTATTAAGAAGTTTTCTGCTCATGGAAACTGTCAAGAACCTCCCAGAACATGGTGGGAAGAGGAAAATTAATCCAAGAAGTCTTTGAAAGTTAGTGCCAACTTTTGGAAAAACACCACATACAACATCCAGAGAGCTTAAGGCTGATCTGGAGCAATCTGGAGTGGTGGTTTCAACCCGCACCATACGCCATGCACTAAAGAAAGAAAGACTTCATAGGCAAAGGCCAAGGAGGACCCTTACTGCTCAAAGACAGACATAAAAAGGCATGCTTGATCTTTGCCCAAACTCACCTTGAGAAACCACACTCCTTCTGAGAAAATGTTCTGCGGACAGATGAAACCAAATCGGAGCTCTTTGGCAATGCTGACCAGCGATACATTTATAGGTGAAGAAATGAAGCTTATAAAGGAAAAAATACTCTTCCTACAGTCAAATATGGTGGAGGTTCCATAATGTTGTGGGGCTGTTTTGCTGCCTCAGGAACTGAATGTCTGGAGCATATTAAAGGAATCATGAAATCAGAGAGCTACTAAGGTATTTTGGAGCGAAATGTGCTATCTAGTGTCAGAAAGCTAGGTCTGGATCAAAGGTCATTGGTCCTCCAGCAGGACAATGACCCAAAACATATATCCCAGAGTACAAATGGACTGTTTTAAACTGGCAAATAATGAGTCCTGATCTCAATCCAATTGAAAACCTTTGGAAAGAGCTGAAATCTGCCATTGGTAAAAGGAATCTTGAAAACATTCATTAGCTGGAACAAATCGCAGTTGAAGAGTGGGAGAAACTACCAGCAGAAAGATGTACGATAGTTGGCTACAAGAAATATTTGGAGGCTGTCATCACAAGGGTTGTGCAACCAAATATTAGTGAAGGGTGCCATTAATCCTGCCAGGTCATACTTTGTTTTTTTTCTCAGAAATTAATATAAGTTGTACATACATCTTTTTTTTGTTTGTATACCTTTGAACATACTATTAAAATCTTATGATGACACACAAGTTGGAATATTTCCAATTATTTCTCAAGATATTATACACAACGGGGAGACGATAAGCCGCATTGGCGCACAGCCTGCCCGCCAACCCCTTAACCCGGATTTTCATTTTTGCGGCGACGGAAATGAAAATCTGGGTCATGCCGCATAGGCCGGCAGCTGCTGAGGCTAAGCGGGCAGCAGCGATTTTCAATGCTGCCCATTTAGCCCCAGAGCCTTAAAGATAGACGAGGGTTTTCCTGGCCTATCTTTAAGGCGCAGAGCATTAAGCGAGCAGCATTGAAAATCCCCGCTAGTGACATTCCCCGCCTGTGTTTTGCCCCAGAATGCCCCAAACATGCCCCAATGCTAAGTGGATAGCATCTGGGCGCATTAGCGACTCTACCTGAATTTTCCAAAGGCTCTACCCGTGTAGGTGCCTTTGGAAAATCCCGGTTAAAGCATTTACACAGGTAACATGGGCTGTTACCCGTGTAACTGCCTTCAAAAATTGGGCCCAACATACCTAAAATGCAAGGGTGCCAATAATGTAACAACTGTATTGTTGTTGTTGTTGTTAAGTGCCGTCGAGTCGGAGTCGACTCATGGCGACCCTCTGGATAGCTATCCTAAATTGTGTTCGGTCTTCAGTCAGGCGGCTCATTGTTGACAGACTGGTACCCATAGCTGCTGTTATTGTATCGATCCATCTCATTGCTGGCCTTCCTCTTTTGCGTTGACCTTCTATCTTGCCAAGCATAATGTCTTTCTCTAATGATCTCTCTCTTCGCATGATGTGTCCAAAGTATGAAAGTCGAAGTCTTGTCATCTGAGCTTCTAAAGAAAGCTTAGGTTTGATCTCCTCTAGTACCGACTGGTTTGTTCTTCGGGCAGTCCATGGTATACACAGTATTCGCCGCCAACTGTATTAAAGGCATGTAAAGTCTATGGTAACAGTTCAGCTGTCCAAGAGATTCTCTTCATTCTGTGGAAGCTGCAATAAAGCACAAAGACAAACAATAAACAACATAAAGAGAAAAAGGTAAGCCTACTACCAACTCTCAGAAGGCCATTGGGGTTCAGTTCCCAAAGAGGGCTATCTTTAGGAATGTCTTTTTCTGCTGATGCGCTTGAATTTTTTGGTATATGTTTCTTCTTGTACACAACACAGAATGGTCTCCTCTGGTCTGAAAAGTTAATTGATAGTTCAGAACTTCATGCAGAGGTGCCAGTGGTAGCAAATACTTGATGCTCTCCCCGTGCTTGATGAAATGAAAGTGCAGAGTGCATGAGGTGCGCTTTTGAGTCCTTATCCATCTGGGGAAACGACTGACATTGTGCACTCCTAGATTGCCCTGACATGTAATGCTAGTGGCTGGGATAATTATTCCTGAATGAACTTCTGAGTCAGATTCAGTATTCATAAACTCAAAGGAGTCATTTGCTTGCTTCAGATGGGCTACCGTTACAGTTCTTGTAGCATGGTCTGCTGAGGTTTGGTCAATGGACACATAATGCCATTGTTCAGGTTGTGCTGATTACCGCATGCATTCAACTCTGCTACTGACATATACATCAAACTTTCTGGTTTGACTGTAAATGTAGCACAGCACTGCCTTGCTGTCAGTGTAGAACTTTACTGTGCCTGGTTGGATATCCATCTCGCTCAGTATCATCTCTGCTATTTCTACCGTCAATACTGCTCCGCATAACTCCAGTCATGGTATGATATGGTTTGGCCATGGAGCAAACTTGGCTTTGCCAAAGGTGAATTGCACATGAAGAGTGTTCTCTGTGTCTATTACCTTTAGGTAAGCCAGTGCAGCTATTGCCCTTTCAGAAGCACCTGAGAAGACACAAATCTCTCTGTGGCAGGCAGCCTGAAGAGATGCTAAAGTGTATGTATGTGGGATATAGAGCTGTTTGAGTATTTAGAGAGAATTTTTCCATGCTTCCCACTCTTGCCTATTCTTTTGAAGCAATGGAGTGCTCCATTCACTCATACTCAAAGAAGGTATTCTTAAAAAGGACCTCCCTTGTATGGTTATTGGAGCCACAAACCCTAATTGGTCATATAGGCTATTCACTGTTGACAGTACACCTCGATACGGGTATGGTTTCTCTTGATTTGAGACCTGGAAAGTGAAGGTGTCTTTTTAAAATCAAGACTGCATTGTAGAGGAGGCATGTCTACTGTCATTTCCAAGTTCTTCAAGATTTTAGCATGGTCTTCCAAAGAGAATGCTCTAATCACCTTGGTGCTATTAGAGGCTCTTTTGTGTAGTTTCAAGTTAGCTTCTGCTAACTTAGCCTATATCCTTTTCAGGAGGTCAATGGCTTCTTCTTCAGTGGGTAAAGATTTCAACACATTGTCCACACAGAAATCTCTTTCCACGAAAGTCTTGCGTCTGTGCCATAGTTTTCTCCTTCTTGCACTGTTCTCCTGAGCCCATAGGTTGTCACTGAATTCTTGCCAAAGATGTGTACACACATTCAGGCTCATTCCAAGCTGCGAATAGCGGGAATGTCCATACCTGTTCTTTGTGACCCTTCCCACCGGCATCTAACTTCTCCGCTGATTGTATGGGGAAGTTAGACGGGGGTGGGAAAGGGGAAGATCAGGGTCAGCGTTAGGGCGGGTAGTGGGTGGTCGCCAGCCCGGACATACAGGGCCAATTCTAATGTCGGCCCTGTACGTCTGGAGCCGGCGACTTGAATGGGGAAGTTATTCTACCACTGAGATGGAATAACTTCCCCAATTCTGACAGGATCACTGGACTGTCATTTCTCAGATCACCCCTGGAACCCTTTTTAAAAATTGGCATTACATTGGCCATTGTCTTCAGGTACTACAGATGATTTTAATGATAGGTCACAGATTACTGATAGTAGGTCTGCAATCTCATATTTCAGTTCTTTCAACATTCTCAGGTGTATACCATCAGGTCCAGGTGATTTGCTACTGTTTAGTTTATCAATTAGTTGTAATATATCTTCCCGGTTTATCAATATTTCTTTCGATTCTTCTGATGCATCACCTTTAAATACCATTTCAGTCTTGCGTAACTTCCCTACATTTTCTTCAGTAAAGACCAAAGCCAAGAATTCATTCAGTCTCTCCGCTATGGCCTGTCCCCCTCTTAGTGTCCCTTTTACCCCTCTATCATATAATGGCCCAACTGACTCTCTCACGGGTTTTTTGCTATGAATGTACTTGAAAAAGTCTTTATTACGCATTTTTGCTTCCACAGCAAGCTTCTTTTCAAATTCTCTCTTTGCCTGCCTTATCAATGCCTTGCATCTAACTTGCCAGTGTTTATGTTGTATCCAGTTTACGTCATTTGGCTCCTTTTCTATTTCCTGAATGATGCTTTTTTGGCTACAACAGCCTCTATGTCCTCATCTTTTAACCATGCTGGCAGTTTTTTCGACGTCCTTCCACCTTTCTTAAAGCGTGGAATACAGCTGGTCTGGGCTTCGAAGATAGTATTTTTAAACAACACCCATGCGTGATGTAAATCTTTAACCTTTGCAGCTACTCCATTTAGTTTTTTCTTAACTATTTTCTTCATTTTTTCATAGTCTCCTTTTGAAAGTTAAAAGCAGTACTGTGGATTTCCTTGCAGTCCTTCCTCTGTTTATGAAATCAAACTATGCTATGATCACTATTGCCAAGTGGCCCCAACACCCTTATCCCTTGCACCAGATCTGGTGTACCACTAAGGACTAGGTCCAAAATTTATTCCCCTCATCAGTTCATGAATCAGCTTCTCCAAGAAGCAGTCATTTATTTCATCTAGAAACTTTATCTCCCTACCATGTCCTGCCATGACACTGACCCAGTCGATATCGGGGTAATTGAAATCACCCATTATTATTACTGTATTGTAACTTTTCTTAGCTTCCCTGATTTCTTTGAACATGTCATCATCCATTTGTTCATTCTGGCCAGGCAGTTAGTTGTACACCCCCACTGCCATCGCCTTCCCCTTTTTACATGGAATTTCAATCCATAGAAATTCTACCATGTATTTTGTTTCCTGCAACACTTTAATCCTATGTGACGCAATGCCCTCTCTAACATAGAACGTAATCCCTCCACCAATTTGATTAACTCTATCATTGTAATATAATTTGTACCCAGGTATCAGATTCACACTGGTTGTCCTCTTTCCACCAGGTCTCTGAGATAACAATCATATCTAATCTCTCATTTAGTGCAATATATTCTAACTCTCCCATCTTATTTTTCATACTTCTAGCATTGGCATAAAAGTATTTTAGAGGTCGTGTTTTATTCATATAAATCTGGTTATCCATAGGCAGGGGTAATTTGGAATCTTTAAGCTATGTCTGCTCTGTACTTAAGGGCATTTGGGTTACTTTAGCCTTTATTGGAACCTCTCTATTGAAATGCCCCAACTTCAATCTTTCTGCTAGTATCCTTCACTGATAGATCGTTCTGAACCATGTGCTCTCGGGCAGCTGTCGACTTTCCTCTATTATCTAGTTTAAAAGTTGCTCTATCTTCTTTTTAAAGGTTAATGCCAGCAGACTGGATCCATCTTGGTTAAGGTGGAGCACATACCTTCAGAAAAGCCCCTCCTTTCTCTAGAATGTTGCCAAGTTCCTTACAAATCTACTGTAAAACACTCTTATTTGCACCATCGTCTCATCCACGTATTGAGGCCCCGGAGCTCTGCCAGCCTTTTGGGTCCTGTGCATGGAACAGGAAGCATTTCTGAGAATGCTACCCTGAAAGTTCTGGATTTCAATGTCCTAACTAAAGGCCTAAATTTGGCCTCTAGACCCTCCCTACCACACTTTCCTATGTCACTGGTACCAACATGTACCAATACATTAGACTCCTCCCCAGCGCTATCTAACACCTTGTATAGGTGGCACTGAGGTCCGCTACCTTTGCACCAGGCAGGCATATTACCAGGTGATCCTCGGGTCCATCAGCCACCCAGCTATCTACATGCCTAATGATCGAATTACCAACTATAAAGGCTGTCCTAACCCTCCCCTCATGGGCATGTGGCCCTGGAGAGATCTTCTCAGTGAGAGAGGGTTTTACATCACCTGGAGGACAGGTCCTAGCTAGAGGATCACTTCCTGCCATGCCAAGGTGATGCTTTCCTGTCATGCGACCTCTCTCCTCCATGGCAACAGGGAGATTGCCAGACTGGGGTGCAACTTCAGTACTACATCTCTGTAGGTCTCGTCTATATACCTCTCTGTTCTTATGTCCTCCAAGTCTGCTGCGCTAGAGGTCCAGAGATTGGACTCATTCCCTGAGAGCAAAGAACTCCTTGCACCTAGTGCACACGTAAGACCCCTCACCAACTGGGAGAAAATCATACATGCGACACTTAATGCAAAAGACTGAAAAGCCCCCATCTCGCTGCTGGACTGCTGTATGAATCTTAGTTTTAAAGTTTTGTTCAGATATTAAAGTTGTTTACTTACTTAGGTTTGCAGGGGATACTTAAGCTAATACAACTATACCTTATATGTTAAATATATATGATGAGGATAACTAGCCGCACTTGAAAATGATTATGGGCACCTCCCCCCTTTAATAGGTTTAACAGCCTATAAAGCTAAGATTATCCCAGGCATGGGTGGGAGTTGGGGTTGGAGGGAGGGAAAGATGACT
Organism: Ichthyophis bannanicus; assembly: GCA_033557465.1. Classification (NCBI taxonomy): domain Eukaryota; kingdom Metazoa; phylum Chordata; class Amphibia; order Gymnophiona; family Ichthyophiidae; genus Ichthyophis; species Ichthyophis bannanicus. The sequence goes on along the minus strand of CM066033.1, from coordinate 1,082,698,832 downwards.
TACAAGCTAGCTTGCTACACAGTGCCTTGACCTGTACTTCTAAGGTAAAGTCTTACCAATTTCCTGGGTGATTCACACAGCCATGGTTTGATAGAAGGGGCCTATCAAATGTCCCCTTTGATCTGTCACTTGCCTTTAACACCTATTAAGACAACTTCACAGATCTTTTGCTTTCTAATTGGAAGGCCTCTGTGTAAAGGTCACAAGAAATAAGTTTAGTTCTTTGTACTCAGAGACTATTCTAGTTGTATGCTAAGCTATACTCTGATTTGATTTAAATGAAAGCTCTCTGGTGGTACTAAGACCTGACTGACTCAACAAACACACTGAATTATAAAATATAGAGATTTATCTGCTTTAACCCAAAGATTACCCTTTTTCCCTAAGATATAGAATATATTACAGAAGATAAATACTTACAACTGCAGATCTATTTCCAGTTGTAGTAGTCCCTCTGACTAGACTGATGCTCTCACCAGTGGCAATTTCCCAGAGCTAACATGTGTCTGATCCCCATAGAGCACCAGGGTATTTATTTATTTAACAGGTTTTCTATACCGCCTTTTCCTTCAATCAAAGCGGTGTACACTGCACTACAAGGACATACAAAAGCAGGGAGAGAGACATGCAGGGACGAAAGTAGTAGACAATGGGTCTACATAGAACAGGGAATGACAAGACATATATGAAGTTACATTTGATATATGGTTTACAGTCATACATCAATACAAAATATATAACAGAACATCATCTATAAAACAGAAAAGAGATAGGGAATATAGTGAGAGGAAATTAAGAAGATACAGCAGTAGTAGGGCGACTGAGCGACTACCATATTGACCAGGTCTTATGATACTTGTTATCAATTATGCTATCTTTCTTTATTCTCGCCAAGGTCCTACGCCTAAGGGCCATGCCAAAGGGCCCTCTGGTGAGATCCTCAGGCGCAGGCGTGCCCCTGCAGTGGCAGTTTGAAGCCAGTATTGTGATCTGATTGTTAGGTTCTGGAGGAGAGGGGAGCTCCCGATCACAGCTGCTGATGTCTTCTTCAGTTCTCCTTGTTACCGTGCGTGCCCCTGCAGTAGTGGTTTGAAGCCAGTACTGTGAGCTGATTGGTAGGCTCTGGAGAAGAGGGGGGCTCCTGATCACAGCTGCTGATGTCTGCTTCAGTTCTCCTTGTTACCATGCGCGCCCCTGCAGTGACGGTTTAAAGCCAGTATTGTGATCTGATTGGTAGGCTCTGGAGGAGAGGGGAGCTCCTGATCACAGCTGCTGATGTCTTCTTCAGTTCTCCTTGTTACCATGCGTGCCCCTGCAGTAGTGGTTTGAAGCCAGTACTGTGATCTGATTGGTAGGCTCTGGAGAAGAGGGGGGCTCCTGATCACAGCTGCTGATGTCTGCTTCAGTTTTCCTTGTCACCGTGCGTGCCCCTGCAGTGGCGTTTTGAAGCCAATATTGTGATCTGATTGGTAGGCTCTGGAGGAAAGGGGGGCTCCTGATCACAGCTGCTGATGTCTGCTTCAGTTCTCCTTGTTACCTGTGCGCCCCTGCAGTGACGGTTTGAAGCCAGTATTGTGATCTGATTGGTAGGCTCTGGAGGAGAGGGGAGCTCCTGATCACAGCTGCTGATGTCTGCTTCAGTTCTCCTTGTTACCTGCGCGCCCCTGCAGTGACGGTTTGAAGCCAGTATTGTGATCTGATTGGTAGGCTCTGGAGGAAAGGGGGGCTCCTGATCACAGCTGCTGATGTCTGCTTCAGTTTTCCTTGTCACCGTGCGTGCCCCTGCAGTGGCGTTTTGAAGCCAGTATTGTGATCTGATTGGTAGGCTCTGGAGGGGAGGGGGAGCTCCCGATCACAGCTGCTGATGTCTGCTTCAGTTCTCCTTGTTACCGTGCACGTCCCTGCAGTGGCGGTTTGAAGCCAGTATTATGATCTGATTGGTAGGCTCTAGAGAAGAGGGGGGAGCTCCCGATCACAGCTGCTGATGTCTGCTTCAGTTCTCCTTGTTACCGTGCACGTCCCTGCAGTGGCGGTTTGAAGCCAGTATTGTGATCTTATTGGTAGGCTCTGGAGGAGAGGGGGGGGGGGGGCTCACGATCACAGCTCCTGATGTCTACTTCAGATCTCCTTGTTACCGTGCGCGCCCCTGCAGTGGCAGTTTGAAGCCAGTATTGTCTTTAAGTCTACTGGCAGATGGCTGGAACAAACTATCCAAGTCTGTACATCAAGCTTCATCTCTGACCCTTTTCAAATCCAGGCTGAAAACTTACCTCTGAGGCCACTTTTGGATCCTGATCCTTGCAGTCTCCTGCTCTCCAACAATGTGTTTCCTTAACATTCCCCTACCCATATTCTTATCCCCAGCTGTTGTTTTGTCTGTCTTGACTAAATTGTAAGCTCTGATGAGCAGGGACCATCAGCTCTTTAGTGCAGAGAGTTAATTCCAGGGCAACAGCAAACAGGAACATTGTCCACTATCTGGACAACTTTCCTTTGTGGACCTTAGTAGCTCCAATTGGATTAGTATGTTTTATTCATCTTATACTCTGGCACTACATCATTAATTAAAGTTTGTTTTTAACATACAGTGTTGTTTCATCACGATTGATCAAGTACAGGTATTATTTGTTATATATTTTTTAGTAATATATGGTTGTTTTAAATTATGTATTGTTTACATTCTGTTCAGATTTCCTTTATTTCCTCCTCAATGGTTGTTCTTTATTATTAACATTTTATTATTATTATCAATATTGTTATTAGAAATTTTCTTTTATTTTATATGTGTGTTTATCTACTGTTTTTTAATGTCAGCATTATAATAGGTATCAGTTCATAGGCCAAACTGAACCCTTTCTCCAGCAGTGCCTTGTGAGTACTTCTCTTATACTATCTTCATTAGTTTTTAAACAGTATCCACCATCTGCCCTGTGTTTTTAGTTTTTTAGTTTTTTGGTTTATTGATCCATGATGATTTTAGGATTTTACTTAATTCATTCATCATTATTTATATTTACATATTTATATTATATATTTATTTGTTTTTGTTCTTGTTTAAGGTTATATTTTATGTTTACAATATGGTAATTTTATTGATGTTTAATATATGTTGCATGCCTGGTTTGCCTTAGTTTCATTTATTTTAATTTATTTTAAATTATTTTAATGTGTTTATCTATGTTTATTGTTATTTTTACATATATTGTTTGTTTTTTAAGTGTATCCCCCTGAGGAAGGCTTCGGCCGTAACGCGTAGGGGACCACCAATAAAGGCACCTGTGTTCATCCTATCTCTTGCCTCACTGTTTCCTGTTGGATCAGCAAGAGCTCTCTGCTCTCTTTGTGCCTGACCTTAGTAGCTCCAAGACATGTCAGTCTCTGCTTCTTCATTTCATGGCAGCCGCAGAGCGCTTCGGTATCCTTCTGGGACATTACAAGACAGTAGGCTCAAAGTCCTGCATTACTTCAGGAAGGCATTAAAGCAGCACCTATTCACCACATACTACCCTGAATCCAGCACTAGTAATCATACATATGCCCCCTCAGACAATCACTCATTACAATTAAACAATCAGACTCAGCATGAAAAAGGATAATCAACTGATCGCTCAGAAGATACCCACTGAAATGGAATCAGGACCCCCAGTGTAAATAAGATGTAGATATGTTATACAATGTACATAGTTCCCCCCAGTTACTTCCAAGTTGATCTCCTGTTTATTGTAAATACAACTCAGGGTTCCTGTGTTGTATGGTTGATGTTGAATGTAAACCGCTCTGATCTAAAATAGAGCGGTATAGAAGAACTGTTAAATAAATAAATAAAAAATAAATTACCAACCTCGGTACCTAGCTTGACTCCATTGAAATGATTTCTAGATTGCCATAGGATAAGCTAGATAAACTGAAAGCCCTGTTAATTCATACTGTCGCAGCTAAGATAACACTGGCCAATATGCAGTCATTGATGCGGAGGCGAAGTGACGTCCTCTGTGTGTGTACATATTGTGACGCCTTCCTCCGCTCTCACCGCACTGCCCCTAGGGGTGGCACGGCAGATTGTTTCTGTTTGATCACTTATAGTGCTATTTAGTATAGACACTTGCCTAATGAGAGACGGTGGATCACCTCCTTAATTGTAGTTGTGGTTTGCTTTTGTTAGCAGTCCGAATAGAAGGAGCACAGGACAATTTATAACATAAATTGCTTTTATTTTTATTTTCTGTAAGGAAAATCATTCGTGGCAAAATTCCAGAAAGGGAAAACACATTCAACCAAAGTATAGGATTCTTCTCCAAAATGTGCAAGGTGAATTTCTTCCATAAACTTCTCAACCTTGATAGCAGTATTTTCTAGTATTTACAAACGCAGTAGAAATATCTTTGTGCATTACTCACAAACTTAGGCAATATGAAAACTTTACTTTCCTTGCTGACTTCAAGTTTAAAACATCACTCAGAGTGCTACCTCTTAGCTTTTACCACTAGCTTTCTCAGCTGACGTTACAGCAGCAATAAAACTAGCTAGGCTTTCACATGAGGTTTCTCTTATCCACTTGTCTGCTTTCCAAGCATACAATGATATCTGAACTCCTGACGTCTTCTTACTTGTTTCATACAGCATACAGGAAAAGCTTTATACATTAGACACACACAAACTGCAATCCATCGATTCAGCAGAGGACATTGATTTATCAGAGAGACAGTCCACGTCCATTTCTGTTGGGGAATTGTATGGCTCTGAACTTGGGGTAATCTCTGGTTTAACCTGTTGTATGTTCTTCAGAAGCTTACAAAGGTTTCTCCACTTTAGCTCACGGTTCCCCTCTGTAACTGGGTTTGAACCTTTTGCTTTTCTCCCCTTAATAGTTTCTCATCAGGAAATGCAAAAGCTTCTTGACTAGCAGTAACTCTCCTCCTAACAGGTTTCCTATAATATCTGTGTGGAGGTTCAAGACTAGAACTGCTATATTCTGATTCAGAGGTACAATCCAGGCTTCTCTGCCGGTTCTTTCTATGCTCACACCCTTTGTACTTGCCTTGTAAGTAGTGGTCAGTCCTTCTGGGCTTAGCAGAATTAACAGCCTTGAAATCCTGCTTCCTTCCCTGGTTTACTGGCCTTTTCCTCTGGCTCCTAGCCTGCAACCGGTCCTGCCTTTGAACAGACCTTCTTTGCAGTCTTTCTGGTGTAAAAGCACATACCGTTTGATCAGTACCTGATTCCTCCTCCCACTCAGCTGATTCTTCAAAGAAACTTTGTCCTCGGGGTTTTGCTAGTTTCCCTTTAGCATTGCAATTTCCTTTGCACCGTCCTGTGCCTAGTCCTCGTGTGTGTGAAGCTCTGGAATCAACTCTCAACTGATTCTCCAGCTCCTGTTCATCTCTCCCCTCACTTCCTGTGTGACGCAGCTTATATGTTCTGTGAACTGTTTGCTTCCCTGACCCCACCCTCTCTCTGCTTGCAGCTGTCCTAGAGGTTGGGTGTGGCTTCAAGCTAACCCTGCTTCTATGTGCCTTAGTTTCATTCCCTCTGTGGGAAATGTGCTTCTGTGATCCCATCCCCCGCTTGTGGGAACAAATCTCAGAGTTTTTTCTACTTTTAAAGGGCTCTGCAGCCTTCACATCATCACATATCCCCCACCTTAAGCAATTGCCAGCTGGCGCACCCACGCGCGCACAGCTGGAAATCCCAACTAATACTCTTGGGTTATTGTCAGGTCCTACAGCTACTCTATCAACATGCTCCTGCACCGGACGCAAGCTGTCGATGTGGTATGCGTGGTACTTCCCCTTCCCTGTCTCCAAGGCATAGTGTAGAGGACCCATCTGTTTTAATACTTTATAAGGGCCTTTCGTGGCAGTTCCAAACTTGGAGCTGGCATTGGTAATTACTAATACCTCATCCCCCATACGTAAGAAATGCGGTCGGGCTCGTCGGGCATAATAAGCCTTCTGACGGGCATGACCATCTTCCTTGGCTAATCTAGGTACCAGTTCGGCTATAACTGGCCTTAGGGGTGCCCTCGGTGGACGACTTGCTGCGACCCCCTGACAAACCGGGCAAGACGCACAATATCCCGCCGTCTCCGTATATACCCCTGGCCAATAGAACCTAGCCAATACGTGCTCTAGGGTGTCTTGCGCCCCTTTATGCACTTTTCCCGGGTATCCATGTGCTATCCCTAACACCATGCTCCTAAGAGCTTGAGGTATCACTAATTGTTTCTTTGTGCCCCCTAGGCGGATATCTGTACTTTCCCTGTACAAGATATTGTCCTCTAATAGAAATCTTGGTAGGGTCTCCGATCCATTCGTAGCGTACCCATACGCTCGACGGAGAGTAGGATCGGCCCTCTGTTCCGCAGGGAATGAGGGAAATTTTTCCTTTAATTCGGCAGGAACCCAGGGTAATTCCTGTCTTGTCATTATTTTAACCCTATTTTGTGCCCGGGTCCTCCTCTCCCTTCTCCTTTCAGGTTTCCCTTTCCTAGGAGTGTCTTTGGCCTGAGTAAGCAGGTCTTCCTGGAAGGATGTTCCTGGCACTGGGTCTACTTGTGAACCAATTTCTTCTCCTAAGGGCTTATCCCCTGTACGGGTAGTGATCATACCCATTCTTTCGGCTAGTCTGGGGTCAACTACCTTGCCTACCTTGGGTAAGGTCTTCTCCCTGACTGTGGTATTCATAATAGCCCTATTCTTAACTAGCATGGGGTCAGCTACCTTGCCTACCTTGGGCAGGGTCTTCTCCTCAGCTAAATCAATTTGCGGAAAGGTAGCGAGTGGGTAGTTTTCCACCTGCAACTCCTTAGCCAGACCTTTCCGAAATTGTGGCCAATCTCGGCCTAAGACTACTTCGTGTGGAAGCCTTGGTACAATGGCCACTTGCATTTGTTTCTTGAGACCCACTCCCTCTATAACCACCGGGTGTATAGGGTAGGTAGAGGCTGCGCCATGGACGCACCGGATCCGAATATGATCCCCAGAGCTTGGCAGCGAGGGTTTTTCTTTTGCCTCTATCTGTTGCCAGAGCTTCCGGGAGATCATAGACTGATTCGCCCCTGAATCTAAGAGTGCCTCAGTTGGTATCCCTTCTACCTCCACCCTCAGTAGGAATCCCTCCCCTGTATCTCGGCGCTGGGTAGTGATTAAAGCCTTCCTGGCCTTGCAGTCCCTTTTCACGTGCCCCACTTCTCCACACGAAAAACACTTTCTTAACACATTTCTCTTATACAGTTTCACATTACTATCTGCAAATTCATCCAGCTTAGCTTTCCTTTCTAGTAACTCCACTTTGTTTTTAAAGATGCCTTCTTTCTCTAGGCTCAACTTATTGGCCTCCAGAAAGCGGTCTGTTAAAGCAATTGCTTCTTGTGTGTTCTTACAGCTTTGGAGTACTAGAAAGGTATGCACGCTGCTCGGTACTGCTTCCATGAACTGTTCAAGAATTATTGTGTCTAAGATAGCCTCTATATCTTTACCTTCAGGCATCAACCATTTATAAACCAAATTCTTTACGCGGTAATATAATGCCTGAGGTGTTTCCTCTGACCTCAATTTACATGACCGTAGCTGCCTACGGTAGACCGCTGGATTTAGACCCAAACGATCCTTTACCGCTTGTTTTACATCTTCATAGCTTGTAACTAAACTAGCAGGCATGGCACGGTAAGCTGCTAAGGCTTCGCCTGTAAGCGAGGCAGCAAATCTTAGCGCCCACTGTTCTTTAGGCCATTTTGCTAGAATAGCTATACGCTCAAAAGACTCAATGTAGTCGTCTACATCGTCATCCTTTGTTAGACGACCTCCTGCAAAAATCCCAGTCCCTGACCAGTCCCAGTCCCGACAATCTGCCCTTGCACCTGGCATAGTCCTGGCAGCATCGTCCTTTTTTCCTTGGGCCTCAAGCCAACTGGACATTGCTTGTATAACTGGTGCTTGTTGTGATTGGAACAGCGCCTTCGCCTGTTCCAGGCTCTTCGTGGACAACTCTTGCTGTTGGGCTATCTGACCAGCCGCCCAGTCCAAGATGTCTCGAGACTCCATCTTCTTTCCTGAAAAAAAAACAGAAACAAAGCACCAAGTGCGGAACCTTCCACTTCACCCTTGTCTTGGTGATTATCCCAACAGCCACCCTCTTACACCAGTGCTTATCCGGTCCAACCCTCCAGCCTACGGGTTACCTTATACTGGTGCAGAGTCTCACTTCATCAACTCCGTTGCCCTGGACTCGGGTTCCAGTGGTCACTCCGGCTTTCCTTCCGCTCCACAGACCTTGGAAGTTGATACAGCTGCTCTAGGATTCTCTTTCCTGTGTTTGTAGATGACCTCTCCGTTGTCACGTGACTCCAAACGAAAAAATCCAACACACTACGCCACCTGTGACGCCTTCCTCCGCTCTCACCGCACTGCCCCTAGGGGTGGCACGGCAGATTGTTTCTGTTTGATCACTTATAGTGCTATTTAGTATAGACACTTGCCTAATGAGAGACGGTGGATCACCTCCTTAATTGTAGTTGTGGTTTGCTTTTGTTAGCAGTCCGAATAGAAGGAGCACAGGACAATTTATAACATAAATTGCTTTTATTTTTATTTTCTGTAAGGAAAATCATTCGTGGCAAAATTCCAGAAAGGGAAAACACATTCAACCAAAGTATAGGATTCTTCTCCAAAATGTGCAAGGTGAATTTCTTCCATAAACTTCTCAACCTTGATAGCAGTATTTTCTAGTATTTACAAACGCAGTAGAAATATCTTTGTGCATTACTCACAAACTTAGGCAATATGAAAACTTTACTTTCCTTGCTGACTTCAAGTTTAAAACATCACTCAGAGTGCTACCTCTTAGCTTTTACCACTAGCTTTCTCAGCTGACGTTACAGCAGCAATAAAACTAGCTAGGCTTTCACATGAGGTTTCTCTTATCCACTTGTCTGCTTTCCAAGCATACAATGATATCTGAACTCCTGACGTCTTCTTACTTGTTTCATACAGCATACAGGAAAAGCTTTATACATTAGACACACACAAACTGCAATCCATCGATTCAGCAGAGGACATTGATTTATCAGAGAGACAGTCCACGTCCATTTCTGTTGGGGAATTGTATGGCTCTGAACTTGGGGTAATCTCTGGTTTAACCTGTTGTATGTTCTTCAGAAGCTTACAAAGGTTTCTCCACTTTAGCTCACGGTTCCCCTCTGTAACTGGGTTTGAACCTTTTGCTTTTCTCCCCCTTAATAGTTTCTCATCAGGAAATGCAAAAGCTTCTTGACTAGCAGTAACTCTCCTCCTAACAGGTTTCCTATAATATCTGTGTGGAGGTTCAAGACTAGAACTGCTATATTCTGATTCAGAGGTACAATCCAGGCTTCTCTGCCGGTTCTTTCTATGCTCACACCCTTTGCACTTGCCTTGTAAGTAGTGGTCAGTCCTTCTGGGCTTAGCAGAATTAACAGCCTTGAAATCCTGCTTCCTTCCCTGGTTTACTGGCCTTTTCCTCTGGCTCCTAGCCTGCAACCGGTCCTGCCTTTGAACAGACCTTCTTTGCAGTCTTTCTGGTGTAAAAGCACATACCGTTTGATCAGTACCTGATTCCTCCTCCCACTCAGCTGATTCTTCAAAGAAACTTTGTCCTCGGGGTTTTGCTAGTTTCCCTTTAGCATTGCAATTTCCTTTGCACCGTCCTGTGCCTAGTCCTCGTGTGTGTGAAGCTCTGGAATCAACTCTCAACTGATTCTCCAGCTCCTGTTCATCTCTCCCCTCACTTCCTGTGTGACGCAGCTTATATGTTCTGTGAACTGTTTGCTTCCCTGACCCCACCCTCTCTCTGCTTGCAGCTGTCCTAGAGGTTGGGTGTGGCTTCAAGCTAACCCTGCTTCTATGTGCCTTAGTTTCATTCCCTCTGTGGGAAATGTGCTTCTGTGATCCCATCCCCCGCTTGTGGGAACAAATCTCAGAGTTTTTTCTACTTTTAAAGGGCTCTGCAGCCTTCACATCATCACAATATTAGACTGACTTTCCTCATGCCTGGTGCCTACTGGAGGGACTGACTGTATTTGCTCTGTGCCCTGCATCTTCTTCTGGGTCAGGTTGTGTGTGTTCATAAGCACGCCTTAATATGAGGCTTAGAACATAGGGCCCGATATTCGAAGGTCCTTACAAGAGTAACTTCCTTAGTTACCCATGTAAGGGCCGTATCCGTGATATTCGAAGGTATCTACATGGGTAGTGCTCTTCAAATATCTTGGCTAAGTCCCTAATGCACCCAGATGCTATCTGCATAGCCTCGGGGCATGTTGGGGCATTCGGGGGTGGAGCGGGGGCGGAAAAAGGGGCTACATGGGTAGCAGCAATTTTCGATGCTTATCTTTAAGGCGCAGAGGGCTATGCGGGTAGCATCGAAAATTGCTGCTACCCGTGTAGCCTCTACGGCTGCCGGGGCATGCAGGCTAACCTGGATTTTCACTTCTGCCGGCATGGAAGTGAAAATCCGGGTTAAGGAGGTCGGCGGGAAGACTATGCGCTGCCGCAGCGTATAGCCTGCACAGCTCAATATCAGGCCCATAGTGTTTAGTGCGTTGAACAGTATCTTCTGAGGTAAGGTGGCTGATCTGGCTCTCTTCCTGCCCTTAACTCCTATAAGGGCCTTGGCCTGAGCCTCAGTGGTGGCTACCTCCCTTTTCTATTGCAGCAACTCCGGAGCAAAAGCCAGCTCAGCCTTTTAACATGTAGAGGCAGCAGTTGCAACAGGGTCTTTAGTGGCAGCTTCTGCAGCTATCCTCCTCTTCTAATTCTTTCTAATTTCAGGGTTGCTTTTGGTTAGACAAAGCGGGCACAAGCTTTTGCCACTACTGCTTCCATGTGCACTCTTGCAGCGACTGCGCTTGTTGAGGAATAATTCAAGTACACTGACCTTATTGACCTTGAGGGTTTAGGAATGTGTCTAGAGGAACCAGAGTGCAGTGATACAGCTTCTTTCAGGGATTTTTTCATGCTCTCTGCCTCCCTTAAAGTATGCGTCACCAACTTCTTGCATTTCAGGTCTAAAACTTCTTGAAGGCCATTTTCTTTTCTTTTTTTAACTTTATTTTTATTAACTGTTTCATTTATTACACTTCAACACAAAAAGTGAAAAGAAACATAGAAATAGCAAAAGAAAATGAAGAGCTTACTTAACCCTCTCCTCACCAGTAACCTCACTGGGTTCTTGGAGCTACAGACTGCTACATTCAAAAACAATGGGAAGGTTATCAAAATACAGCAATAAATACAACACAATTCTATAGAAAATACACCAAAGCTTTAGTGGAGAGAAACTGAGAGAAGCACGTTCTCCCTGTTTACTCTGACTTACTAGCCATGGTTCACTTTATTTATAAGGCTTTTTTTAGATGATGCAGCATAATTTCACTTTATCATTATACGTCATGTATTTATCATATCGTAGGTCAACTTTATTCAGTGTGGGTCAGTGTGGAGACATACATGGAGCCTAAGACATAATTGTTTACTGCTACAGCTATCTGGTATCCCTGAGACTGCTATCTGGTATCCCTGAGACAGAGAGGCTGGAGTACAACCTGCCCTTTCTTTATTTCAGGATATGTAAACCTTCACTTAGTAAGCAAATATATGAAGTTTTATTTCTAAGCAAAGTTCTGAACAGAATTAACTCTTTCTCAGGTTTAGTCAGTCTAATAGTGTACGGTACCCTGTACCAATATACATGCTTTCAGAAAATATAACAGAAAACCTGTTACTGAAAATTGCTTAACATTATTTAGCCGACAATAAAAGGAAAAAGGATCCAAGTATAGGAAAAAATAATTCAGAGTATAAAAATTACAAATACAATCCCTGAGAGCACACCCCTCAACTAAACCTTTCCCAGCGGGTCTACAGTGGTGCCTGAGGGTCACGAAGTTGGACATTAATCTCCTCTCTAGTCACTATAAAATCATTTAGCTGTCTAGGCTCAAAAAACTCTTTGCCTCACAAATAACCATAGAAACACAAGGAAATCGTAACATGAAGCTAAGTCCCAAGGCCACCACCCTAGGACTTAGGGCCAAGAACTCCTGGCGCCGCTTCTGAGTAAATCTAGAAAGATCAGGAAATAAACAAATTTTAGAGCCTAAAAACAACTTATTCATTGAGCAGAAATACATTTTAAAGACAGCATTGTGGTCAAATTCTAAAGCAAAGATAACAACTAAAGTAGTTCTCCGTGTAACCACCTCTAGGGAGGTTCAAACCTCCAGAGTCACCCTGTCCACCAAGTACACCTGAACCACTCAGGACCAGGTATTGGGCCCTGACTAGGGGAGGAAGAGAGCTAGAGTCCATTCCCAAAGTCTTAATCAGGTATTCTTTAACCATATCTATGGCAGATATGAGGGTGATCTGGTAAAGTTCAACAGGCAAAGATTATTACAACACACATGGTTTCCAAGTATTCCATCCACTTGTAAAGAATATTCTTATCTTTAACCAGAGCCTCCCCCAGAATCTGCACAGCATTCACTTTAGACTCAAGAGTATTACATTAAGTAGACTATTGTCCCAAGGCCTGAGAATGTTCGACCACCGATTGTGATACAATAGATAAATCACCCACAAGTCTTGTAGAGAGAGTCTGAATGGAGGAGTTCAGCTCCTGAATCGCATCCCACAGAGACTCCAAGGTCACAGCTGCTGGTCTCTGCACCTCTCAAAAAATAAGCCCAGAAGTAGCCTCAACCATCCCCTGAATGAGGGAATTCACAGACCGCTGCTATCCTTCCGAAGAAACCCAAGCAGTCTCTTCCACAAGGTGGAAGACTCCGCCACAGGAATGCCTCCTGGCAGGGAGACACCAACAAACTCTTCTGTCTGCAATCTCTCTGGCGATCCTGTAGCTCCCACCCTCTTAGGTCTTTTGGGCAGTGTCCGCACAATCGGGTTTAACGAAACCCCTTCATCACTGCTGCCCATCATTCGCCTGTCAGGCTCGCCCTGGGGAGAGGACACCGAGGGGACTGAGGAAACCCCAAAAGCCTCCAATGTAGTTTGATGCAAGGGCTGGGAGATAGAGCCTTCCAGAAAGCAGGTTTTCCCTTTCCCCTAACCTTTGCCCATAACGCAGGCGGCAGGCTCACCCAGACGCCAAGACACAAGCTGCTTCACAGAGCATCCCCAGGGGCGCCAGCTCACTGTGCTATCTTGGATCCAAAACTCTTGAAGGCCCTTTTCTTCTAAACTTTCCTCAGTGTTACATTTTGTCAGAAAGTTGAGATACTTTCCTGAATGGAATAAGTAGCACTCAAAATTGCCTACAGTCATTGCATATAATAGCCAACGTTCCTTAGTTATGACCTTTTTTTATGTTGTGCCACAATTTGTCTAGGCCAGCGAGATGCCTTTCCCTGTCTTCTTCATTAATTTGCTTGGTTTTATAGCTTAATTTGTAATTACTTTTAGATTCAGTGGGCACAGCAGTCAGTGCTGTTAAAGTGGCTGGCTGTTGCCGCTTTAAATTAAAAATGCATATTCAATGCATGGGTCATATCCAGCCAGCAGCACTGAATATCTGGGCTGGCCAGAGAGCGAGTTAACTGACTGGTAGGCAGCGAGCTAAACTGGTTAAAGTCAGGCCAGCCTTTGAAGTACCTAACTTTAGCCAGTTGAGGATAACTGTTTAGCGACTGAATATCGCCGCTCATCAGTTATCCTCAGGTATCCCCTGTTCCACCCCAGAATGCTTGTCTAGGATGGAGGTGCTTCATGGCTCAAACCAGGCATATTCAACATGAGTGGCATTTAGGAGACCGCAGCTTGCAAACCGCTTACATGCCTTTGAATATGCCCCCCAGTAAGCTCTTCCTCTAGCTACAGCAGGTGTAAATGAACATGCATTAAGTATTCTATGCAGTATGTGAATAAATTAGGGCATTTTACAATCAACATGCATTCTTGCGAACTCCAGCCACACTCTGCTGAGACAATTCACCCTGGTTATGATGCATTTATTCTGACATGCATGCCTGGTTGGTATTTTATAAGAGACCATTAACACACATAAAATGCCACATAGCCACGTTAATGATTTTATAAAGTTACCTCCTATGTGCTTTCAGCAGGAAGAAATAAAGGTGGATTAACAGGTTGAAGGTGACATCTTTTCCTCACACTAGTCTGATACACTTTTGTCTATCGTTAGAGAACTCTGCTCTCTTCATCAGGTCAAACCAAAACGAGCTGAGAATGATTTTCGCCAAACATACGAGTAAATCACAGCTTGCGTAACAATGATGTAAAGTTAAAGGTTAAAGTGGATGAAAAGGATGGAAAAGAAGGACGATGATTTAGAGTAGTGGAAACGCTGACAAACAGCAGGTTTATGTCCGTTAACGAGCGAGGAAACTCTTCCCAATTATTGTAAGTCCTTTCATGTTTATGTTGAAGCATCTGACTGTTTTAATCCCAGATGTCTTACATTCTGTGAGAGTTCGAAAACTCCCTTTTAGTATTCTGGTCACTAACGCGGTGATCTGGCCTGAGACATGTGTCCCTGCTGAGATGTCACCTTGCTTTTCTCTGTGATTTGTGATTAAGGAACTCATAAAGGAAACTCTGCCAGAAAGAACTGTTTTTCAGTTATGAGAGCCAAGCGGTTGGAGACACTTACCTGAGGCCAGAGCAGATGCTGACACTAATGGCAGAGTCGGGATGTCTCTCTGCACTCCCTTGGTAATAGCAGTGGTCCTAAATATAAAGGGAAAGAAGCATAGCGTTAATGATCACAAGTTGCAGAGAATAGGCTAAATTTACAAAAACATGCTACTGCATTAACGCCTGTTCTTTATCTCAGGTTGCATATTATGCAGTGGTACCTTTTACTAATGACGTGCGTTCATGGCATCAATGAGCACTAAGATGCTAGTGCACTTTACTAAATCATCACAGCTATTTCCATGATATATATTTTCCCATCTTCGCATGACACTTATCCCTGTTTGAAGACATTGCTTTGATTTTCCTACTAATAACTTTCCCTCTTCCAGTAAATATTTAATCAAACCTTAACTGCATCCAATTGAAACTGTTTATGCCCTAGCGCTGGTAAACTAATATTAGCAAGGAAGCAAAATCCCCTATAGTTCTAATGGTAGAACTGCATTTGTTAATTATTCAAAGGCAACAGGGGAGGAGGTAGTTCACTCATTTCCTTTTTGCACCATGGAAGGAAAACTATTCCAAGGCAATACAGAAAGGGCAAAGCAGTGGAATGAAGATTCAAAGCACCAAAAGAGGTATAAAACGGGCAGAGAAGAAAGATTGCCATCTATGTAGAAAGTCACTGATCACAGAGGACTTAAGTAGAATCAGAATGATAGATCACTTGTGCAATGTGTAAGCGATGTTAAGAAGAAGCAGTGATGTCAGAGAATGGAGGAGGGCATAGCACAAGCTTTATGCCAGACACTTCCCTAGTAGTGTCAGCAGGAGGCAGCATAACAATTAAAACCTTCTTCTCCAAGTATATGCCAAAGCACAGTCTGTCTTACAGGTTTGTCCGTGATATCCCTTTCTGTAGCACTAACAGCAGTGTCAGTCATAGCAAATTTAATAGCTTGAAACGTTAAAGAAAGCATTCTGCTTGCATCTCTGGACATTGGAAGCAGCTTATTTATACCTGTGTACCACTGACCATCCTTTTTTCTTTTTTTATTGAAAAAAGTCAATATTTTATAAACTAATTTACAACAGCGAAAAAACATATGTATAAAGCCTCCACTTCAATCTAAAAGCAACCACAGAAAAAAGTAAAACTACTGTCCATCTACAGAATACTTAGATAAAGCAAGCCAGTTTGTTGTCTTATACATTATAGCAGTGGTTCCCAAACCTGTCCTGGGGGCTCCTCAGCCAGTCGGATTTTTGGGATATGCACAATGAATATGCATGAGTGATTTTTGCATTCATTGAAGGCAATGCATGCGGATCTCTCTCAAGAATATTCAAAGTGGATATCCTGAAACCCTGACTGGCTATGGAGCCCCAGGAGAGGTTTGCGAACCACTGCCTTACAGTGATCCAGAATTATTTTGCATTAGCTATTTAAATAGGGCCGGTGCAAGGATAATAGTTGCCCTTCAGTGTCGTGGCCCCTTCAATAAACTTCCAGGGTCCTAGCACCCCCTCAACTAGTAATTTGAACATTAAGCTGTACCCCATCCCAGTAGAATTAAGAGTGTCATGTCACAGCAGACAATCACACTTAGCAGCTTCTCTGCTTGGCATGAATAGGCCAAGGCACCAAAAATAGGATGGAATACAACAAACAGATGCATGAAAAGCCCAAGTCACTAATCTAGAGGAGGAAAATAATTCTTCTTTTCTTTGTTTTTATTCTTTTTTTGGGAGGGAGGAGACAATTTTTTTTTCTCTTTTTTGGGAAAACACCTCAGTAGAAAGAAGAGTTTGGCAGGGCAGCTGGTGACGTTGCGTAACAGCAGCTACAGTGGCAATATAGCAGGGCAGTGATACTGGAGCAAGGCAGTGGGCTGGGCTGTAGCCAGGGGCGGCCCAAAGGGGGTGCGGGGCCATGTGTGGAGATTAATTGCGGGACCTCGTTTGCATAAGGCACCTCATTTGCATAAATATTTGCATAATGTTACCATGCGCTTTTAGTAAACATGCCTCTTAATGAGTGTCTGGATAAAGAAAGACTAACAGATTTCTACATTATTATATTGCAGTGACAACCACCAGGCCCATTAGGAAGTACTATAAACACTGATCATTTAGAACCCATAGCAAATCCACTGTATCATAACAGCACCACCAGGACTCACAAAGCAACAAACCCTACCTATCAAAAGGCAACACTGCAAATATTAAACCAGTACATCTCAAAGAATACCAATACATCTCACTGAGGGGAAAGAGAACAAGTGGGACTGTCAAATAGAAACTACATAAACAGAATATCTCAGCTCGGTTACACATGCAGAACATAGACCATCACCACACAAAGAACAAGGGATCACAATTTAGAAATAGGAAGATAATAATTAAACTGGGAACCCCAAAAGCCAAACATGAAATGTACAACACTGGAGAAATAAAACTATAAAATAATTTCCTCTTGCACTAAACAAAAATGCAAAGATGTTAGCAATACATACTTCCCAGACCAGACATATTCCCGTTAATAAATTCAAAATAAAAAGTATTTTTCTAACTTCTGTTTGGGCATTTTATTTTTCAGTTGCAATTGCTCCAGTCACTTTCTTCTGGTTTCTTCGTGTCTTCTGCAAGCTATCCATTTGTCCTTTCTTCTCTTTTAGATTTTTTTCCATTCTCTCTCTATATCTGCTTTAACATACTGATTGTTTCCCTTTTGCTCTTTCCCTATTTCATTTCTTTTTCCTTTATCATCCACTCAAATTTCACCCTTCCATTTTCAATCCCCACTTACTATCTCAATACCCGGCCCATCGTAGACTTTTCTTCCCTCCCACACAAAATATCTTTCCCCTCTCCATTCTCATTCTCATTCCCCATCCCCATCCCCTTCTAGTCCTCCCCCAAAATCAGCTCCCTTATAGTTCTAGACCCACCCAGCATCCGCTCCCTTCTAGTCCCATTCTCCTATGCCCCCAAATCAGCCCATTTCCAGTCCTATCCCCCATATGCTCTTTTCCAGTTCCATTCCAGCCCCCCATCAGCCCATTTCCACTCCAATTTCCAGCCTTATTCCAACTCCCATCAGCCCGCTTCCAGTCCTGTTCCAGCCCCCATCAGCTATTTCCAGTCCTATTCCTGCCCATCATCCATTTGCAGTACAAGCACCCCCATCAGCCCATTTAGAGTCCTATTCCAGCTCCTCATCAGCCCATTTCCAATCCTAGCCCTCCCATCACAGCCCATTTCCAGTCCAAGTTCCCCCATCACAGCCTGATTCCAGTCCTAGCCCCCTCCCCCCCCCCCCATCACAGCCCATTTCCAGTCCAGGTTTCTCCCTCATCACAGCCCGATTCCAGTCCTAGCCACCCACCATCACAGCCCATTTCCAGTCCTAACCCCCCCATACCATCACAGCCCATTTCCAGTCCAAGTTTCCCCCCATCACAGCCTGATTCCAGTCCTAGCCCCCCCCCCCCCCATCACAGCCCATTTCCAGTCCGTTCACCCCATCACAGCCCATTTCCGGTCCATTCTCCCCCATCATAGCTTGATTCCAGTCCTAGCCCCCCCTCACAGCCTGATTCCAGTCTAGCCCCCACCCATCACAGCCTGATTCCAGTCCTAGTCCCCATCACAGCCTGATTCCAGTCCTAGCCCCCATCACAGCATGATTCCAGTTCTAGCCACCCCTCACAGCCTGATTCCAGTCCTAGCCCCCAGAACAGCATGATTCCAGTCTAGATCCCACCCATGACAGCCTGAGGCAAGTCCTCGCCCCCATCACAGCATGATTCCAGTCCTAGCCCCCCATCACAGCATGATTCCAGTCCTAGCCCCCCCTCACAGCCTGATTCCAGTCCTAGCCCCCTCCTCCGAAGAGCCCCGTGGCCATCTAAGGGGCTGCAGAGGGAGCCGGGGAAGCCCATGCGAGGCCCCAGCTCCCTCTGCACAGACACCAGCGTGAAGAGTCTTTTCCCTCATGCTGGCGGCTGTTTCTGTGAAGCCGCTTATGCCGGGGAAGGTTAAAGGTCCTCCTATACCTGACCATGGCCTAGGAATGGCTCATCTGCCCTGAACCTCCCAATTGTGGTGCTTTATACTACCTCTGAGGCAGCTTGTACAGTGCCGTGATCTGAACTGGCCCTGTACGTGCCCGCCCCCACTCTGCCCCAATCCCGCTCCTTGCCGGATCTCCCCATCCTGATGCACAGGACATATATGGAGAACCGGTGGAGCAACAGGGTGTATGCAGCTTGCGGGGCTGCACGTCCCGCCTTTCAGAATGACCTCCATAATCAATACAAATAACTACATTATCAAATAAAACAGTTCCATAAATTCTCATTAAAATGATAAAAAATATTAAAATAAAAATCCTATCTTTTTAAACCTGTCCATAAAAATGTTTTAAGAAGTTTTTGAAATAATAAAATATCCTGCTCAAAGCGTTCATGAGATGGCAGAGCATTCTAAAGCAAGGGTCTGTTGATGGAAATAGCTTTAGTCCTCATCATAATCTTTTTCTTCACAGCAAATGATGGAGTTATGTTTATGTTTATTATGTATATTTAGATTTGATATACCGCTCAGGCCAAGAGGCATTAGAGCGATTTACAATACTATATCATTCAAGGAAATAAGAAAAGAACGCCATTTATATGATAGGACAGAATAGAGGACAGAGACAGTCAAACAGATAAGAGAAGGAGAGGAACACGGAACAGCAAGATACCACAATATATAAGCACCACAATCCAGCTTATGCCGTCAGTGTAACCTCCAGCAACAGGTGCCACGGACCAACGCCTAAGGGCCACGCCAAAGGGCCCTCAGGCACGGGCCCGCAAGGCGTGGGCGCGCCGCTGCAATGGCAGATTTTAAGCCGTTCTTCATGGCTGGTGATTGCGGGCTTGGGGAGGAAGGGGGAGCTCTTGCTCTCACCCCCATCGAGAATGCTGCTCTCCTCACGCCCCTGCAACGGCGGATTTTAAGCCGTTCTTCATGGCTGGTGATTGGTGGGCTTGGGGAGGAAGGGGGAGCTCCTGCTCTCACCCCCGTCGAAATCGCTGCTCTCCTCGCGCCCCTGCAATGGCGGATTTTAAGCCGTTCTTCATGGCTGGTGATTGGCGGGCATGGGGAGGAAGCGGGAGCTCCTGCTCTCACCCCCGTCGAGTAACTAGAAGAACCTGAGAGCTGGTTACATAATGCCCAATTGGATTCATACTACACAAACTATGAAAATAAATCATTATCCAATGTTAATCAAATTACTTTAAAATTACTGTAGGTTGTAATGAAGAAGCCCCTACTGAGCCCATGGAGATAGGGATAGTAGAAGATTCCACCTTAGAATCTGACAGGCAGTCTGAGCGCATGGCTCAATGTTTACAAGAAGAAAGTAAACAGAGAAAGTCAGGGGCCGAAGGGACACGCCCAAGCTGTGACGTATCACCAAGCTTAGGGGTTAATGAGAAACACCTGTTCAGGGGAAGGGCAGAGCTAAGCCCTGAGAAACAGGACTATAATAATTGGTCATTAGCTTTAAAAGAGAGACCGAGAGAAACACAAAGGAAAGGAGGAGAGAGACCGGGTGAAGGTCCCAGTCAGAGACCAGGGCAAGAGAGAGCCGTAGCAAGAGCCAAGGAGCCAAAGCCCGAGAACCTGAACGAAGCAGCACAAGAGAGGTGCCATTCCGGAAAGGCAGGAGAAAGGAGAGACCTCCTGGGAGGTAGGCTTGGAAAAGCTCAGAGGCTCCAGAGAGAGAGAGACGGTGGCAGGAAAATACTTATAGGTCTGAGGCAGAAGCCAGCAAGCTAAGAGGAAAGAAAACACAGCCGGTGTTCAGAAACCTGCCTGAGCCAAGAGAGCAGAGAATTCCTCCCTCCTTAAAGCCAGAAGGTAGGCTTCAAAGTTTGCCCAGCTATGAATCTAGTTTAAAAGTATTTCCTTGTTGTTGCCAAGAAATAGGAAACAGCCCAGGAAGCAACTCCAGAGTACAGGGTAGTTTCAAGCCCTGCTGTTTAGAATGGTATAAAGGGAAGATCCCTGAATGCCTAGAAGAAGGTTACTTTAAAACCCACGATAGCAGCTTACAGACACACCCAGCTAATGCTGAGCTGGAAGAGATGCAGATAGACTCTGATGTTTATGACGCAGCTGATATACAGATGGCTTGCACCCTATGTATAGCTGACCATATTGAATCCCTGTGCTGAGCATTACTATAAGAGTGCTGATAAAGCGGCAAAGAAAAGGGAAACATTTTCCTTTGCTATCAGAAGCTGTTTGTTTGCTTTTGTTTTTGTGGCGAGCACTGCACGTTTGGAAGCCTGAGAATGAAGAGGCACATTTACCTTAGTTCTTGTATGCATTCCTCCTACCAAATATATGGAAAGTTGTCCTAATTTCATCTGCACTTAAGTTCTGTTGGGAGGGGAAATAAAAACCTTGTCATTTTGCCTTTAACACTCGACTGCAACTCCTTCTTGAATCAGAGGGTAGAAAGGGGACTACCATTCCCACAAGGCATTGCAGGAGCAAAATGCAGTGCCATACTCCCTGAAGATAGAATATCAAAGCAGACCAACCCTACTCGCCCTAGGCAGTAGGCTGGCCTGATGACAAGTTGGCGTAGTCTCTAGGATATTTTTGTGTGGAATATAAAGGACATTCCAACGGAGGAAAAGAAAAAAAAAAAAGGAACATCGGGATATACCAGAGGTTTTTCCCGCGAGAGCACCCGGAAAGACGCTGGTGAGTTGTAGGCTGAAGAAGCTGTGGGAATTTCGCTGGCAAATCGGCCAGGAGGACCAGACTCCAGAGGGCAGACTCCTTTCTCAAGGCCGGAATCTCCACTGTGCTCAGGTAAAAGGTATATGGGCACAGGTGTGGGGGATTCGAAGTGAGAAAGAGAGTTCCTTTTGCTACAGATAAACCCCAGCTAGGTTTAAGGGGAGTGCCGCACTTGGTGGGCCTTTCTTTTTGTTTTCTCTTTGCAGAAGAAACAAAGCCATAAGGATGGAGCCACAGGAAGTTCTGCGCTGGATGGCCAACCAATTTGAGAAGCAAATGGAGCTGGCTCAACGCACCCAAGAGCAGACTGCTGCTGCCATGCATGCACAGCAAAAACCCCTTGTAGACTTAATGGAGGCTCTGCTTGCCGGCCAAAAAGCTACGGAACAAGCAAGACCCTCACCTGTTGGTGTGGTAGGACCACGAGACTGTGAAGCCTTAACTTTTGGACAGTTAACAGCAAATGACGACATAGATGATTTCATTGAGGCCTTTGAAAGGATTGCACTTGCTGTCAAGTGGCCGCTAGAGCAATGGGCAGTAAGGTTCGCCACGTCCCTAACAGGAGAGGCCTTGGCTGCCTATAAAGCCATGCCCGCTGATCTTGCGACTAACTTTGAAGAAGTTACGAAGGCGGTTAGAGATAGGTTAGGTTTGACACCAATGCTCTACAGGAGAATGTTTAGGGAAGCTAGGCTAAAGCCTAATGAAACACTCAAATCCTTGTTCCAAAGGATTAAGAGTTTAGCATGGAAATGGCTTGTCCCAGAAAAAAAGACTCTAGAATCTGTAATAGATACCATTGTTTTGGAACAGTTCATGGAGGCAGTTCCCCATGAAGTAAAATCATTCTTGATCTTGCAAAGTTGCCAGACCACAGCGGAGGCAGCCGTCCTTACAGAACGCTACTTTGAGGCAGAGTTGGCTCATAGGCCAAAAGGAGGCGCTCTGAAGGTATCTGAGGTGGCAAGCTTTGAAAAATCAGGAAAAGGTTTAAGAACCAATGTATCGAGTGTGAATGCTGTTTTGCCAATGACAAAAGGGAAATGTTATAAGTGTGGAAAAATAGGACATTTTCAAAGAAACTGTGTGATCCGTACAGCATTAATAACTGCCAAAGAAAAGAAGATGCAAGAAGGTTTTCTGTTAAAAGTAGAAGTTCAGGGCATTTTAGCCAATGTGTTGCTCGACTCCGGTGCAGACCAGAGCATGGTCTCAAAAAAGCTCTGGCAGACCATAGAAGCTCACATGGGGTCAGTACCGAGCCGACCAGAAGGCCAGGTGAAAATCCGCTGTATACATGGTGCATCCTCTTATTATCCAGTATATAAGCTCTCAGTAAAGGGATTAGGAACCCAAAAAGAGGTTATGGTGGCAGTTGTCCCACGACTTCCTCATGATATTGTGTTGGGGAGGGACTGGCCCCCATTTTGTAGAGGGATGGAGAAGGGCCTAAATGCTAAGACAGGCATGGTCTCCACTAGGTCCCAGGCCGGAACCTCTAGAGTGAGGGTTGAACCCCCTGAGGAGAGAAAGGAACTTCCCGAAGAGAGAGATGAACTCCCTGAGGATAGGGAAGAACCCCCAGAGGATGAGGATGAACCTGTAGAGGAGGTAGTAGAAAAGCTTCCTATACATGAAGACCTGATTAATGCCCCTTCCAAAAAAGTTAGAAAAGACAAGGCAGACAGACGCCGGGAGAGACAGCAGAGGGCCCAAGGGAGGGCAGAACTGGAAGCTGGACAGGGGTTGCCCTGGGTTCCCGCTGATATTGTTAGAAAATTTCCTTCCTTCCCTAAGGAGCAAGAAGCTGACCCCGCTTTGAAACGAGCATTTGAGTATGCCCAAACTGAGAGGGATACCCTTCCTAGGTTCCTCCTAGATAAGGGGATATTATATAGGGAGAGCAACGACCCGCAGACAGGAACGGTGAGGAAACAATTAGTAGTACCAACTACACTCAAAGCAGTGGTTTTAAGGCTGGCCCACGACCACCCTGTAGGGGGCCATAAGGGAATTCAAGGGACGTTGGACCAAATTTTAGCCCGTTTTTATTGGCCGGGGTTTTTAAAGAGACCGCCCGCTTCTGTGAGTCGTGTCCCACTTGTCAGCGAGTTACCTCTGCCAAGCCACGAGCTGTGCCCATGATATCCACGCCCACGATATCAACACCCATTCGACTACTGGCAATGGATATTGTAGGACCTCTGATTAAGACACCAAGAGGGTTCCAATATATACTGGTGGTAATAGATCAAGCCACTCGATTCCCATGGGCCATGCCTTTGCGGAGTACCTCAGCTAAGACCATAGCCTTAGAACTAATTAAATTGTTTTGCGAGGTAGGGTTTCCCCAAGAGATGCTCACGGACCAGGGTAGTAACTTTATGTCAAAGTACCTGGCCCAAGTATGGGATGCGTTTGGGTACACCACATAAAGACCGCTGCATACCACCCTCAGTCCAATGGACTGGTTGAAAGGTTGAATCAGACCATCAAACAAATGTTGAGACGTGGTCTGAACGGGAAAATGTCTGAATGGGATATTTTGCTCCCATTTGTGTTGTATGCCTGTCGCGAGCGTATGCAGACGTCCTTAGGAGCATCACCTTATGAACTACTGTTCGGCCGTGCTCCCAGAGGGGTGCTAGACATTTTACGTGAGCAATGGGTGGAGCCGGAAATCGAAGATATAGGGGTGCCTCATTTTCTAAAGGATCTGAGGAGACGCCTGCAGAGAACTTCTCAAGCATCAGTAGAAAACTTGCAGGCTAGTCAAAGACGACAGAAAAAATATTATGACCGGGGGACGAGGCCTCGACAGTTAGCAATAGGAAATAAGGTAGTGATTATGGTAGCTGACGCGGGACCAAAGTTCTAATCCCAATGGAGAGGCCCGTGTAAAGTAGTAGAACAAGTAGGACCAGTTTCCTACGCGATAGAAAATGATAGAGGACGCCGTCAAGTCTACCATCTAAACGTCCTGAGGCCCTGGCATGAGAGGTCAGCAACAGCGCGGCTGGCCAAAGTGGAAGAGCATATTAGCGCCCCATTAGTGATTCCGAGCTGTCTGAGTATGAGCTCGTCAGCCCGGAATATCTTAAGGGGGGGGGGATATGTAATAAAGAAGACTCTACTGAGCCCATGGAGATAGGGATAGTAGAACATTCCACCTTACAATCTGACAGGCAGTCTGAGCACATGGCTCAGTGTTTACAAGAAGAAAGTAAACAGAGAAAGTCAGGAGCCGAAGGGACACGGCCAAGCTGTGACGTATCACCAAGCTTAGGGGTTAATGAGAAACACCTGTTCAGGGGAAGGGCAGAGCTAAGCCCTGAGAAACAGGACTATAATAATTGGTCATTAGCTTTAAAAGAGAGACCGAGAGAAACACAAAGGAAAGGAGGAGAGAGACCGGGTGAAGGTCCCAGTCAGAGACCAGGGCAAGAGAGAGCCGTAGCAAGAGCCAAGGAAGCCAAAGCCCGAGAACCTGAATGAAGCAGCACATGAGAGGTGCTGTTCAGGAAAGGCAGGAGAAAGGAGAGACCTCCTGGGAGGCAGGCTTGGAAAAGCTTGGAGGCTCCAGAGAGAGAGAGACAGTGGCAGGAAAATACTTATAGGTCTGAGGCAGAAGCCAGCAAGCTAAGAGGAAAGAAAACACAGCCGGTGTTCGGAAACCTGCCTGAGCCAAGAGAGCAGAGAATTCCTCCCTCCTTAAAGCCAGAAGGTAGGCTTCAAAGTTTGCCCAGCTATGAATCTAGTTTAAAAGTATTTCCTTGTTGTTGCCAAGAAATAGGAAACAGCCCAGGAAGCAACTCCAGAGTACAGGGTAGTTTCAAGCCCTGCTGTTTAGAATGGTATAAAGGGAAGATCCCTGAATGCCTAGAAGAAGGTTACTTTAAAACCCACGATAGCAGCTTACAGACACACCCAGCTAATGCTGAACTGGAAGAGATGCAGATAGACTCTGATGTTTATGACGCAGCTGATATACAGATGGCTTGCACCCTATGTATAGCTGACCATATTGAATCCCTGTGCTGAGCATTACTATAAGAGTGCTGATAAAGCGGCAAAGAAAAGGGAACATTTTCCTTTGCTATCAGAAGCTGTTTGTTTGCTTTTGTTTTTGTGATGAGCACTGCACGTTTGGAAGCCTGAGAATGAAGAGGCACATTTACCTTAGTTCTTGTATGCATTCCTCCTACCAAATATATGGAAAGTTGTCCTAATTTCATCTGCACTTAAGTTCTGTTGGGAGGGGAAATAAAAACCTTGTCATTTTGCCTTTAACACTCGACTGCAACTCCTTCTTGAATCAGAAGGTAGAAAGGGGACTACCATTCCCACAAGGCATTGCAGGAGCAAAATGCAGTGCCATACTCCCTGAAGATAGAATATCAAGGCAGACCAACCCTACTCGCCCTAGGCAGTAGGCTGGCCTGATGACAAGGTACAAGCACTTATATTTGCATCTGAACTTGATAGTTAGCTAAGGTAGGGATGCCAATGACGCAGACACATGATCATATTTCTTCATCCCCAAAAATCCATCGAGTGGCTGTGTTGTGCAGTAACTAGAGGGAATAAAGTACCATGTCAGGTAAACCTAAATAGATAATGTTACAGTAGTCCAGGGATGGTGGCACTAGTAGCTGGACTACTGAATGAAACATAGCTTGATCTAAGTAAGAGCAGGACCGTACCTAACCCTGTGCGAGAGGTGCGGCCACACAGGGCGCAAAGGCTTAAGGAGCGCATTTTGGCTGTCTGCCGTTGCCTGCTGCCACCACATTTTCTTCACTCAGTGGTGGCAGGCAACAGCAGACATCCAAAATGCCCCCCTTAAGCCTTCTCGCGGCTTACTAAGCACATCTGTCCCTCCCTGCTCTGACACACCGCCAGAGAAGGGAGGGACAGATCTGCTTAGCACGCCGGAAGCTTACACCGCTGGCGCGTCTCTTCTCTCCCGCCATGGGGGAGAGGGGCACGTGCCCATTGTGCAAGTTGCACAGGGCGCAATTCAACCTCGGTACGGCCCTGAGTAAGAGTGCCACCTTCTTGCAACCCACATCTTAAATGAGACACCACAAACTACTTTATTACGAGGGGTTGGAATGATAATTTAGAATCTAAGGGGCATGTTTACTAAAGGTTAACATGTGTTAATGAAGTTAAGGTGTGTTAAGTGCCACTGCACCCATGGAAATAAAAGGGCTCTGAGCACTTAACACGTTCATTTCATTAACATGCATTAAATCCTTTAGTAAATATGCCCCTAAAACAATATTTAAATAATGTGCCTGCTTTGTAATGCCACATTCCTTTCAATGTCAATGAGCATTGTCTGTTTTCTTTTAAATTAATACATAAACCATTTTTAAGAAGCCATTCTTCAATAGTCGGAAACCCTGCACTAGCTTTGATGAAGCTACCCCTAATGGAATGCAAAATGGGACATATATTAAAAGCACACAGCAAAGGCAGAAATCAGTAATATCCAATCACATTACCAACACCAATATCACCGACTAATATCTATCGTACAGAGAGAAAAAGACCTCAGATAGTGTCCTCCATTAATTTGTTAGTCATACGATGTCCCCCCAGCGGATGTTGAATTGGCTACTGTGACTATTCTTCATAAGTCAAGAAAAAAACAAAAAAATAACGGAGCATATTTTTGAATTCTCCCAGTATTCTTATTCTCTGCTAGATTTTCATGACTAAATTTAGAAACCATATCATCCCAGATATCAATAAAATAATTAATATTATGATGCTAAGAGGGAGTTGCTATATTCTGCCAATCACTTTAAAAAGCCTCATGTTCACATACAAGACGTGGTTTGGTTATAGTTTTTACTGAAATCCCAGCTGAACTTCTTGTTAACCAAAATGATATCAAATTATGGTCTGTACAAGGTACTGCCAAAGTTGATACATTTGTAACCCTCAACCTATTATGATCATTGAGCTGAACAAAAAGCAGGTCAAGAATATGACCCCTAATATGAATCACATGTGTAATCACTTGCTGAAATCCTAAGGCATTATAAAATTATTAAAATCAGCAGTAATAGAGGATTCATCAAGAGCATCATAATGTACATTAAAATCCACAGTAATAAGCAATTTAGTTAAATCATAGTTCAAGCTGCTAATTGTTCTACAAACTTAAAAACCTCAACTTGAAGATGCTCAGGAGGAATACAAACTACACAAAGTGCATATTAAGCATTATAGATAACTTCAGTTTCTGAATAATTAGACTGAAAATATTGCATTGGTTTTAGGTCAGAGTGATGAATTAATGCAATTTCCCTACCCTTCATACATTTATGCGCTGTGAAAGAAGTAACATAACCCTTAGGATAGATCTTTTCAAAAAACATCAGCAGATGAAACCTAAGATTCAATAATCCCTAAAATATCTAGAGAATGATTCTGTATATTTCTTAAAATATCAACTTTATTTCTGAGGGATCTTGCATTAATAAATGCAGCCCTAATCTGTGTATCTTGCAAGGATGTAGAATACAATAATAATGATACTTATTTTGTGGAGTACACCCAATAAGGTTCAGAAGAGAAAGCAGTTTAATGAGTAATTACGACAACATAACGACAATAACGACAACATGATCGGCACACCTGCAGGCTATCACAAAACCAAACAAACAACTTCAAAAAGAGCTCCATCACTACTGGCGTCCATACTATGGAACTCCCTCCCAACGAGCCTGAGGGCATTAGATGACCTCATAGACTTCCGCAAAGACCTCAAAACACTGTTATTTATAGAAACATATGAGCATTCAGACAACATCCCCTACACAAACAGAAATACAACCACCTCCGCCAATTAGGCACGCACTCATCCTATCTACACACACAAAATTAATATAATACGTTATTAAATACCCTCATATTAAATGTTAAATGTTACCCTCCAATTGTACTGTCTAAATGTTGTTTAGTAATTGTACTGACTAAATGTTTAATAGTACCCTAATGTTAAATGTAACCCTCTAATTGTGATGTGACGTGACATGACCACCTTGATTGAAGGATAAGGTGGCATACAAATCTGTCTAAATAAATAAATAAAATAATTCCATGAGATATACAGACAGAGCTCCATAACAAGATGGCTGAAGGCACATCGAAAAGGCTAAAAGAACTGAACGACAATGGTTATAGGAACTGAAACTTTCACCTTTGGAGTGTGTTTTCTTCTCTGTAAGGCTTTTGGGAAGTATAGTCCTTCAGTATGGTAATGTATCCTCTTACCTATACAACAGTGCCCTTTACTGTCCTTTACTGGTATACTCCTAGGATAGAAACCATTATACATTAAACCGTCAAATAATCAGCCTGGATCTATTGTGTGCCAACCGTTTTAAGGAGGATAAAATTGGAAGGCCTCAATCTCCTCGAGCATGACATCTCCTAGGTAGGGAAACATAAATGTCATCCCCTATAATCACTCCAATAGGTTGATACTCACAGTCAAATATACTTACATTTCCTGTCCTATTCCTTCAACTGTCAGATACCAAATAAAACAGCCCAAACTAGTCAACATGCATAGAGCATAGTGTATACTCCTGGTGTACACAAAGGGGCTTTCCCTTTTCGCATGCTTCTTCAGCAGCATGCCTGTGATGGCACACGAATGGCAGTCTCATCTGTTTTGTGTGGTGCTTAATCCAATGAGAGCTCTCATCAACGTTTTGGGATATGGATTTAGCCTGAATGTTAAAGAAGGTAACAACCCAGAAATGACATCCCATTTATTATTTGTAGATGATTTGAAGCTCTACAGTTCCAGCGACCAACAATTAGCAGAGCAATTCCGTGTGCTGAATAGCTTCTCTGAAAACATCAAGATGACCATTGGCCATGACAGCTTTTTTTTTTTTAGAGGAAAATTGAGCAAAATGGAAAAGATCTCCCTGGCTGAAGGCTGTGATGTCAAGGACCTTGAACAGGAAGGTGTATATAAGTATCTTGGAGTAGAGGAAGAAACGACACTCAAGCAGAATTTACTAAGAGAAAAGATCAGTAAAGAATATTGCAGGAGTTTAAAATCATTAAAAAGTGCTTTAGATGACGAGCCATTAAACACACACTTCTGGGAGTGGCTAAAAGCCAGATGGCAGCGGTGAGGATCTGAGCTGAGATGCCTAAACGAAAAGGCAAACCTAGAGCTTTCCCTGCGGAGCCCTTGTCTGCTGGTGTGGGGCCTATGAACTGCTATGTTCGGCTCACTGAGAATCAGATTCGGGAGATTTGAGAGTGCTTGGAGGTGCCGGTGGAGGAATTCTCGGTGTCCTCCACCCTGGATAATTCTCTCTCCCCGAATGGGCGTATCCCTCCGGCTCCACCAGGTTCCGCAGTGTTCTCGCTGTCAGGTGGGGCTGTGGACTCACCAGAAATGGGTGCTTCATCGGCTTTGGAGTGGGACTTGGCGGAGGAACTAGCTGGAAATTTGCCGGGAGACCTCCTGGTTGTTTCACCTGGAGAGCTGCGGTTTCCATCTGGAGGGATTTCTACCCAAGGAGTGAGTAGTGCTATGGAGTTAAAGGAGGCATTGGATATCTCTGCAGTTGCTGTATCTTCATTTCCTTTTGAAATTTCTCATCCTGCCTCTGTGACCCTGGACAGCATTTGGGACGCGATTTCACAGCTATCTAAGGTAGTTGGTCAGCAGTTGGCTCTTTCTACCACGAAAATTTCTTCTCTTGAGGAAACTCTACTTAAGTTGAATAATGATATGTTGGAAACAAATGTAAAGTTATCTGTTTTGGATCAGAAGCTTAATCAGGTTTCTGATCTGACTTATTCCTTGGTTAAAGATAATACTGCCCTACGGGTGAAGGTAAAGACATTGGAGAATGTTGCCCAATCCTCAAATATTCGTTTGTTAAACTTTCCGATGATTGTTGGGGAGACTACTTTGGATCTTTTTAAGAAATATCTCCAGGAAGCACTGTCTGTACCCCCTGAATTGATGCCACCGGTAACTAAAGTGTATTATTTACCATCGGGGAAAAAGGAGGGTAAAACTTCTATTGGGACCCTGGAAATGGATTTTCTCAATGTCTCTGATTTGCTTTGACCGTTTCCACATTTCTTGTAACATTAGCTTTGTCTTCTGATAGAGAGTGGCTTCTCAAGTTGTATTATAAAAAAAGAGCTAATCTGTTTTATGGGAAAAACATTCTGCTTTTCTCGAATGTTGCCAGGGAAACGCAGAAACGTCGGAAATCTTTTTTGTTACTTAGACCCGGAATAATGCAACTGGGAGCTTCTTTTGTGCTACGGTTTCCTTGTAAATGTATAGTAGTATATAAGTCACAGAAATATGTGTTTTTCCAACCTGAAGACCTCTCTTCCTTCATTAGCACCAATGTGTCTACTTCTTCTCCTCCTTGAGTAGATTTTGTTTTTTCCCCATTCATATATATGTAGGTTCTTGGACCTTCCGCCTTCACTTGATTTTTGATAAAGTTGGTTTTCTTACTATACCAATGGGGAGATCCTGTCCCCTTTGTGTAAACGTTGTCACTGCCCTCTATTTGGTGGACTAGTGATATTTCTTGCTTTCATTATCTTTATTTCTTTTTGTGTACATTGCTGCAAGTTGTATCTTTCTATACAAGCTGTTTTGCTTGATTTATTATAGCAAGATAAATACAATTTTTAAAAAAGTGCTTTAACATTACAGAATAAGATACAAGCCATCAATCATCTGGCAATTCCTGTAGGAAGTAACAGAATTTGCAAAACAAGAGAAAAAACTCTTCAAAGAATTAGATCAATAAACAAGGAAAAACAAGTGGCAAATGCACAAATACAGTGGGAAATACAGAGTGTTATTCCAGGAACCTTTTGTTGATACAGAACGGACACGTGAATGGTTAAGGAGAGGTGAACTGAAACCGAAAGATGAGAGGTTGATAGCTGCAGTCCAGGACAGTGGCTTACAGATGAGATGGCTTACAGCAGTGGTTCTCAACCCAGCCCTCTGGAACCCCCAGGCCAGTCAGGTTTTCTGGATATCACAATGAATATTCATGCGATAGATCTGCATACATTGCTTCTATTGTATGCAGGTCTATCTCATGCATATTCATTGTGGACTAGGGGTCCCGGAGGACTGGACTAGGGGTCCCGGAGGACTTGGCTGAGAACCACTGGTTTACAGTAAGCTTTGAAAAAACTGGCAAACAGACATATGAGTTGTCGATTCTGTGGGAAAGAGCTGGAAATGGTGACTCATCTCATAATTGGTTGTGAAGTTCCGATAGCAGAAACTTTCTTTATAGGAAGTCACAATAAAGTAGCATGCCTCATCCATTGGAAATTGTAAACACTACAACATCACTGTGCCCAAAAGGCATTGAGATTATGCCCTAAAAGAATTACAGAGAATTAGGAGGTTATGATCACCTGGGATTCTCCCATTCCGACCGATAAAAAGCTGGATGTGATAAAGACGGATATAATGGTAAAGGAGAAAAACACCAGAATGACATTGATTATAGAGTTGTCAGTTCCAAGTAACTATTCTGCGAATCGCATTGAGAGGAAGAAACTATTCAAGTACCAAGAAATGCAGTCAGAGACCAAGAAAGTGTGGCAGAAAGATACTGAGTTATTTTCCATCATATTGGGTGCCACAGGTCTAATTAAGAGGAATTTCCAAGTACTACGCCGAGACAAGGCTGCATACTTTCCCCCTACCTGTTTAATTTATATGTAGAACAAATCATCAGAGAAGCAGGATTGTATGAAGACAACAGAGGTGTGAAGATTGGTGGAAGACTCATCAACAACCTTCGCTATGCTGATGATACCACATTACTGGCTGAAAGTGAAGATGATCCGAAACATTTGCTTCTCATAATCAAAGAACAAAGTCTCAAAATGGGCCTGCACCTTAATGTAAAGAAGACAAAGATCATGACAACTGGCATAATCAACAGGTTCATCGTTGAAGGAGAAGAAATTGAAATCGTGAACAACTTTAACCTACTTGGATCAACTATCAATAAAGAAGCAACAAGCAGTCAAGAAATCAGACGACGCATTGCTCTTGGCAGAATGGCTATGAAAGACCTAGATAAGATTCTCAAGAACAGAGATGTCTCTCTCCATACAAAGATTCGACTTGTTCAAGCCATGGTATTTTCAATAACAACATATGGATGTGAAAGCTGGACAGTGAAAAAGATAGACAGGAAGAAAATTGATGCCTTTGAATTATGGTGCTGGCAGCAAATACTGTGGACTGCCCGAAGAACAAACCAGTTGGTATTAGAGGAGATCAAACCTAAGCTTTCTTTAGAAGCTCAGATGACAAGACTTTTACTTTCACACTTTGGACACATCATGCGAAGAGAGAGATCATTAGAGAAAGACATCATGCTTGGCAAGATAGAAGGTCAACACAAAAGAGGAAGGCCAGCAATGAGATGGATCGATACAATAACAGCAGCTACGGGTACTAGTCTGTCAACAATGAGCCGCCTGACTGAAGACCGAACACAATTTATGATAGCTATCCAGAGGGTCGCCATGAGTCAACTCCGACTCGACGGCACTTAACAACAACACGCTGAGCATTAGCAGTAAATTTGAGAGACTAAGATCATATTCCACATACCCTGGTTTAGAAGTGAAGTTCATGACTGCCATGGTATGCACAAAACTCACACATTTGGAGAAACTGCCCTTCAGGTTTATCAACATTTTATTGAAAGAATTGTCCTATTTTGATGACATCACAGCGTGTAGAGCTCACCACCTGACTTTAACTGAGAGACAACTGGAAAATCACAAAGGTCCAGGAGTAAATATCCAATTCAACAGAGTATCCAGTCAAAGCCTATCAGCAACAATCAGTCACAGGTTTATTGCCATTTTATTGAAACTTGTGTTGTATCTTGATGACATCACAGCTTGACGCAGAGCTCATCACCTGACTGTGATCACAAAGCAAGTGGAAAATCACAAAGGTCCAGGAGCAAATGTCCAGTCTAAGAGACCATCTTTCAGCATTTCCAAACCTATCCCTCCCAAGCACTGTAATTTGATCAGAGTAGATTTTAAGTTCTATAAAGCAGAGACCCTCTCTTACCTGTCTGTACAGTGCTGCATATACCTGGCAGTGATTTAGAAATAAGTAGTAGTAGCCATAAATGACTAGCTAGCTGCATCTGTCTATGCATCCTGTCTTAACTCTCTTTGGATTTCTTTTCTCTGTGCAATCTCTTTCGTTTCTGGGCCAGGAAGGGGGAGAGAGTTTTAAAACTCTCTACTACTACTACTACCTATCATTTGTATACCACTCAAGATGCACGCAGAGCTGCACGGAGACATGTAAGAGACAGTCCCTGCTCATCAGAGCTTATAGTCTAGTCAAGAAAGACAACACAACTGGGATCTAGGTAGTTTGTTGAGGCATAAGGAGCAGCAAGGTGGAAAGAATGAAGTCTGGAATTTGCAGTGGAAGAGAAGGGCACAGATA
Source organism: Ichthyophis bannanicus (assembly GCA_033557465.1). Lineage (NCBI taxonomy): Eukaryota > Metazoa > Chordata > Amphibia > Gymnophiona > Ichthyophiidae > Ichthyophis > Ichthyophis bannanicus. The sequence goes on along the minus strand of CM066033.1, from coordinate 1,082,664,833 downwards.
GAAGGGATCTTCTGGAAGAGCGGAGTTCCTGAGGAGGTGTAGGGAGAGATAAGAGAGGAAAGGTAGTGAAGAGCAGCCAAATGAAGGCACCTATATTAATTTATTTAACAATATATGTCAATAGTAGAAGTTTGAACTGGATGCAGAAATGGATAGGGAGTCAATGAAGTGACTTGAGAAGAGGGGTAATATGAGCATGATGAGGCTGCTGGAAGATTAGCTGTGCAGCTGAGTTTTGAACAGACTGAAATGAGGAGAGATGATCAGAGGAAGACCAGCAAAGGAGGTTGTAATAGGTCATGCCATTTTGATCACACTTATCGAGTTAGTTGGCACAACAGTTTATCTGGAGAAAAGCCATTGCTTTTTGTAGGCCTGCAGGTATTAAGTCTAGCACCAAAACATTTTAATCTATGCTTCCCTTTCATTTCAAGTTTTGGAGTTTTGTTTTTTCTTTAGACATCATTTAACAGATTTCTTTTGTGGATCCAACTAAAAAGAGACTGGATAATATTAGCCTATGCGGCTTCAGAAACATAAATTGAAGCTTAATCTCCACAAGTCAGAGGAGGTCCTCCCCTTCAGTTCCTTCTCTGAATTTCAGCTGTGGATATTTGCCTAAAAGATTTCAGCAAGGATTTGAACTGCGTTATTGTTCTGTAGCTTCATTATGTTCATAGACTGAAGCCTTTTCCAGAAAAAAAGATCTACGGGGTTATTTATTTTCAAGTTGGCTTGATTGCTATAGTGTTTCATATCTAGGCCTCTTGTTTACTGTACTGAAACATACTCAATATTTGCAGAATACAGTGGCCAAGTTGATCTTTGCAGCTAAGAAATTTAACCATATAACCCCTCTGTTTATTCAACTCCTCTGCAATTGATTCTATGTAGAATTAAGCTAAAATGTTTGATGTTTGTATTCCGTTGTCAATACCTAGTGGAATGTCTCTACTACCCTACAAACCAATACATGCACTTTAATCTTTTCAGTCATAGCTGATTACTATTTCATTCTTATCCCTTACCTTCCCCTTAAGTGGGCAGACTGGAGATATCTTGCCATATAGCCGCTTAGTTATCATATCCCCTTATCTTGGTACGTTCTTCCTCTTGTTTTTATACTTGAAAGGAATCGCTTGAAATTCAGGAATGTATTAAAAACTTGCAGATTGATACGATCACCACAACCCTAAACAAAGGCATAGAGAGGGGGGGGGGGGTGACTTGCACGGAGCGGTGGATACACCTACTCTAGCCACCATACTGGGCAGACTAGATGGACCATACTGGCCTTTATCTGCCATCATATACTATGTTACTGTGTTAATAGTCTAGATGGGAGGTGACTAAAGAATGGATAAGGATCTTAGTAGTATGTTCAGAAAGGAAGTGATAAATGTTTTCAATATTATAGAGAAAGAAAGGGCAGGTTTTAGCTATCTGTTGGATATGTGTGGAGATGGAGAAGGGGGAGTGCTGCTCAGATGCTTCACGGAGCTTCTCTCTGCTATTACTTTCAATCTGTGAATAGTGACTATGCAGGCACTGTCTCCTGGCTGTGGAGCCTAAAAGGGTGAAAGGTCTTTAAAATGCTCTGCTTCTCACACACATATGGTGCTGTTTAACTGTCTCCGAGAGCCTTATCTTGATTTTTGGATGATCTTTTTTTTACATCTTTTTTGCATTTCATAAAAATATATTTCTGAAGCAGTGATCCAGTATCACCTTCTTTGTCTGAATAGGGAAGGCAACATGGTGCCCTACTCTGCATTCTTTCACTTTCCCAGTGAGATGCTGATAACATCAGCAGCCATGTGATTTAGGAAAAGGCAGGCAGTGCTAGGCCTGTTTAGCTGCTTGTCAAAAAGTCTCACATGACTGGTAAGGTGCCTCATGCTTCTGTTTTCTCCCCCTCCAACTGGATTTGGTGTGTCTGCCTTCCACCCTTTTAGGCATGGGTTGTGGCTGAAAATAAATTCAATAGATGATGGTTTAGCTAATTCTGGCTCCCCCACATTCAGTTTGTTTAAAGGTATATGAACTGAAAATGCCCTGATTTATTGTTTTATCATTTGTTTGAAAACAAATGCACATTTCCTTTACCCACATGCACATACATAATAAAGGATGTTGACATGGAGAATCAAGTCCTAAAATTATTCAGTAAGGCAAATTACCATGATCGTGAATTTTAACAATCCTGCAAATATCCTTTTAATTAAAAAATATAAATGTTGGGTTTTATAAACACTGTAAAATATAATAAAATCAAGTCTAAGAACCCATAGTTGTGAATATACTTCTGTAGCTCAGATGGGCAGTTCCTTATTAACACACCACATGGGAAAATCTATAAAGTATTACCCAGAGAACTGAAAACGGATACAGCAAAGTCTTGAAATTTGAGAAACAGCTGTTCCTTTGTGTTCTGTCTGGGCTATTGCATTTCTTTAATAACCTAACTGCAATTGGCAGCCAGGAGATAGATTCAGTGCAGTTCTTACTCAATAAAGATAACATATCCGTCTGCAGTTAAGGTTAATTTTATTGTTAAATAAAGGGTATATTACATTCCCAATTATGTGACTGACTAGAAAGAAATTATCCTGTCATGCCCAGATTTTCAACTTTACGGTGCTTTCTGAATGCAGCTATAGCTCTCCTAAACATCACTCCTAAAGCTTTATTTGTGCACAGGAAATTTATCATTCACGTTTCAATATGCCAGTCATCTCAATATACTTTTTTTATTACTCATCTCATTCACTTTAGCTACATCAATTAACCTTTTCAGTGTTACTGCATGGTTTTCATTTTCTACCCTCACTAGCAGAGTTTTAAATACCATAGCCATGACAAGACGAAGACTAGAAAGAAGAACTCAGATCTGAATTCTGAACCCTTAAGATTCAATCACAAGAAAATATCTAAAGTAATTGCACTAGTGTTTAACGAGGGAGGCAGAGATGAATATAGTAACTGTTGTGCAGTTTAAACACATTGGGACAAATCCTATAATGTGAAGGAGAGCGTGCTTCTGACTTAAGAGCCTATTCACTAGGTCCTTGACGACCTTCTGTAGGAGAACTGAAGGTGGGCTCAAGAACAGAAAACCTGGTAACGGTTGCTAGGGAAACCAGAACCGCTGAGTCAATCTCCTTACCCAGGAGAGAACTAAAGTAAATGGATGTGTCCAAAGAGAAAGGTGCAGAGTGGAAACCTTGGAAAGGATGTAGTAAGTGCCTATATATAAGTGCAGGGCAACATCACAAAATAAATATTTTGTAGGAAAATGAACCTTGAAGCATGCTTGATTTAGCTAAGTCCTACAACAAGCTAAACAGCTGCAGAGCAAACCCCATTTGGGAACCAAGTACACTAAAAGGAGGGCTGACTGAATTGAGAGAATCTAACCTGAAAGAAGCTTCTAGACTGAGGAAAGTTTGTTTCTGAAGGTGAAACTTAGTGGGCGTGAAGCCTGATTTTGTAAATATTGTCTAGGTCGAAAAAGGGATGCACCGGTAGAGATATTCACGTTTGGCAACAAGTTTTACAAAATGCTGGCACAGCCTGGATCTTTTGTAAAAAAAACATAAAAAGCTGCAAATCGTACCTGTATTTGGTGACATGTACAGCAAAAATGTAAAGACATTAAAAAAAAAAAGAGCTGCACCACCTGAGTAGTGGGACTTAGGTGCATAAGCAGCAGTTTTGTAAAACTGCACATCCCTGGGGAGCCAATTAAGGGGCTTAGCTACAAAACTCCAATTTTTGGCTTTACCAGAGAGGTAAACACAATCCTTCCTCCAAACCCCAGCTGCAAATGAACAGACAGCTGACATGTGTGACTCGGAGCCAGGACCAGCCCAAGGGTTTCTACCACGGCAGGCAGGAGCCCTGGCCGTACTGCCGCCCCACTGTGCCGAGCCGCCCACCCATGCCACTGCACCCGCTGTTGCTGTCACCGCCCCTGATTCCATCTTCTGGGGAGCTGGTGGTGGTGGCAGCAGTTTAAAAGCAGCAGCTTTGTGCTGCTGCTTTGTTGCCTACAGCAGGCCATGTTTTTTGGCACACATAGTCTGCTACTCCTGACCCCCCTCTGATGCAGAACACATAGTCTGCTGCAGGCACCATAGCATTGGCACAAAGCTGCTGTGCCGCCCTAGGCTGCCACCTAGCTTGCCTAGTGGAAGGGTCGGCCCTGCTTGGAGCAGGCATAAATGCCGATGGGGAAGCTTTTTGATGTACACATGTATTGCCGTTGCAAAATGAAGTTCACCCAGGACACACCTCCTTAAAATCTGGATGTGCTACCTGAGTACATGTATAAGTACTGTAGCACTTCTTCCAAAATCGCTGCTTATATGTGTATGCTCAGGGCGGTGTTAAGGCATGCAGGGGTCCAGGGCAGAAACTGATGAGAGGGTCTTAAAGTCTACCTCCAGGCTATGTCTCTTAGTTTGAGGCAGACTTGGGAGCCCCAGGTAGCGTGAGGGCCCAGGGCAATTGCCCTGTTTGCCATCCTCTGACACCAGCCCTGTGTATGCTTGCCTATTTACTTTTGTAAATGTTGTTCTTAACATACCTAAACCTTTTAAAATCACCTCCTTAGTCTGACCCAGAAGATATAAAGAAAATGCTTTATGTTTTACTTGATCCCAAAGAGAGCTATGTTTTTCTTTATAGCATTCTTTTTCTGTGTTAGTCTACATATGATAAAGTCTTAAAAGCCTCATCATTATGTAAAGAAGTGCACGTTCTTAGATAGATAGCTCCCTTGCAGAGGCTTATACTCCAAGTTTGGAGAACAGAGTGAAAATCATTCTGTCCAGAGGGAAAGAAATGCTAGCCAGACCACATTATGCTACAAAGAGATAATATGTGAATGTCTTGGTAACACATCTTGACATCTGTCTTTGCATAGCAGTACCACAAGAAACAGCAGAGCTTCATGACATCCAAGGACCGCAGTAATCAGTGGGAGAAAGAGTTCAGCATCTCTAATCTGCACTCCAAGCCAAATCAAAGATGTTTGACTTTCTCATGTCTGGAAGCATGCAACTGCCAGACATGATAGCTACATTACTCCTTTATTTCTATTCATTTACGGAATATGATTAAATTAACTTACGCCATCCTCAAGTAGGGAAATGCTTGAATTACCTATAAATGATACTGAATCCTCTTTGTGCTCTAAGAAAAATTATTATATAACCCAGAGCTGTTACCATGGTGAACCACTTGAAAGTAAAAAGAGATTCCAGCCTGAGTTTCGGGAAAGACAGCACAGTTTATTATTCATGCTGCCTGTGGGAACGAGACGTATCAGAATTTTTTATGTACTTTGTATCATTTATTACTGATGTTCTGAAAGCACCAGTATTTTGTATGCAGGCAAACGAATTTAGGGAAAATGTCGGCACATGTTTGGGATCTCACTGGATGACCCCTTGTCACATGACTCACAATAGATTCCACAATTCCTTGTAGATGATGTCATCACGCTGAGCTCACATTCAAGGGCAATAGCATGGTGACATTTGCCCATAGTGAACAGCTGGAATTCACAGAAAAAATCGTCCTTACTGGACCCCTGCACCAGCACCAAACAACCTGTGGTCTCATCCAGGAATTCTCAACCTAGTCCTTGGAACACACGCAGCGGATCAGGTTTTCAGAATAGCAACAAAGAATATACATGCGAGAGATCTGCAAGCACTGCCTCCATTGTGTGAAAATCTTTTTCGTGCATATTCATTGTGATTATTCTGGAACCTAACTGGCTGGGTGTGTCCTAAGGAATGGGTTAAGAACCCCTGTCTAATGTGATAGTGCTGTTTTGTCTAATGAAGGAAATGGCATACATTCTGCCCCACTATAATGCGATAGAATCATAGTAACATAGTAACATAGTAGATGATGGCAGATAAAGACCAGCATGGTCCATCTATTCTGCCCAGCAATATGGCAAGAGTAGGTGCAGGCCACACCTCTCCATGTCTTTGTTTAGGGGTGAACTCACCTCTCCATGTAGGACACCCCTATTTGTTGAGATGTTAGATGGTTCAGAAGTTACATGTTTGTTTATTTTGTTTTTATCCTCTTGCTGTAAAGGGATCCACTGTGTTTGTCCCATGCTATTTTGAATTCCGTCACCGTGTTTGCCCCCACCACTTCCATTGGGAAGGTATTCCAAGCATCTACCACCCTTTCAGTGAAAAAATATTTCCTGACATTGCCTTTCAATTTACCACCTTGCAGCTTCATGTTATGCCCTCTCGTTTTACAGCTTCCCCATCTTTGGAAGAGGTTTGTTTGTTCATTTCTCTTTAAGTATTTAAAGGTCTGAATCATATCTCCCCTGTCCCTCCTCTCCTCCAAAGTGTACATATTTAGGTCTTTAAGTCTCTTCTCATAAGGCTTCTGTTGCAGGCTCCGAATCATTTTGGTCGCCTTCCTCTGAACAGTTTCCAGTCTTTTTACATGTTTTGCAAGATATGGTCTCCAAAACTGAACACAGTATTCCAAGTGAGGCCTCACCAGTGACTTGTACAGTGGCATAACTACCTCTTCCTTTCTGCTGGTAATCCCTCTTTGTATTCAGCCCAACATCCTCCTGGCTTTTGCCGCTGCCTTGTTGCACTGTTTTGCCACCTTGAGATCATCAGAGATAATCACACCAAGGTCTTTCTCCTGAACCGTGCACACCAACCTCTTGCCCCCCTATCACGTACATTTTTCTTGGATTTCTGCTATCCAAATGCATGACACTGCACGTTTTTGCATTAAATTGTAGTTGCCAAGCATTAGACCATTCTTCCAGCTTTTGTAGATCTTTCCTCATGTTAACCACTCCCTCGGGGGAGACCACTCTGTTGCAAATTTTTGTGTCATCTGCAAAAAGACAGACTTTTCCATTCAGTCCTTCAGCAATATCACTCACAAATACATTGAACAGTGCCGGGCCCAGGACCAAACCCTGAGGCACCCCACTAATCACCTTCCTTTCATCCGAGTGAGCTCCATGTACCATCACCTTCTGTCGTCTGTCAGTCAACCAATTTCTAATCCAGTTTACCATCTTGGGACCTAAGTGTCTCTGGCCAGTAGGATGTTCCTGAATTGTGGGCACACACAATGGAGTAGGTAAGGGAACCCAACAATAAGGACAAGGAGATAAATAAATATGGGGAGACAAACAGACAGACCAATAGAACTCACAATTTGGCAGCAAATTCAGCAAAAATCACCTTTCCAGAGACCTCTGGGGAGCACTGCTCTTCCCAAGGAACAGAAGGCAATCATAAAATGATGATAAACTGTCAGTGTTGGAGGAAATATAGTAGCTGCTCTAAAGGATACAAGTAATCTCCATTGCATTTTTCCCTCTATCTTAAATTTTGGGGAATAAAATGTTCCTATCTTTTCTGTTTTCTCTCTTTGGGGTCAGTATTAACAAAGAGTAGGACTGAAAGGTCAATTTTTCTAATAGATAATGCTCCAGGTCTATACTGGGATTACTGCTGTTTAACACAGTGTTTCTCAAGCCGGTCCTGGTGTACCCCTTAGCCAGTCTGGTTTTTAGGATATCCACAATGAATATATGCATGAAACTGACTTGTATGCAATGGAGGCAGTGCATGCAAATCTATAACATGCATATTCATTGTGGATATCCTGAAAACCTGAAAAGAAAGTGATGGGTGTGCTTTTCAAATCTGCAAGTGACCTGAAATTATTAAAACAAGCAGTTTGTGAAGAATTGTAGGAGGACCTTGAGAGCCTTGGGAACTCGGCCATCTACATAGCAGATGAAATTTGAGGTTGACAAGTGCAAAGTCACACACAAACGAACATACAATGCTTACTATGGGGTTACATTTCAAAGTTCTTTATGTGGGTAAACAGCTAGTTACCAGTGTAAAACGTCCTGCTGTAAATCCTCCACATATCTTGTTTATTTATCTAGGCTTATATAATGCTTTTCTACCAGTCAAAGTGGTAAACATCTAGGTACTATATATATAATCGAATACAGATCTTGTAAAGCCTCCACTATAAAGAGAGCTTTCTCTCTCTATGCACCAATCCTATGGAATTCTCTCCCTCAAGTCTTAAAGGACACTAAGGATCCAATTACCTTCCACAGACTACTAAAGACTCATTTATTTAAGGCTCATTTTGGGGAGACTTTTACTTCATCTGTCTTTAACTATGTCGATCTTCATAAGTTTTCAATACCTATATCTCTTGTATAAAATTTAAGAATTGTTTTTAAATTTAATAATTTTGTAATTATGGTTTTATGTGCACTTTATCTATTTTGTTCATTGTAAACTTCTGTTCTTGTTTTTAGTTCTTTGTAAACCGCTTTGATTCCTGAAAGGCAGTATAGAAGCACAAATAAATAAATATTTTTCTCTTGTCCCCAAAGGGCTCACAATCTATGTTTCTGTACCTGAGGCAGCAGAGGGTTAAGTGGCTTGCCCAAGGCCACAAGGAGCACCTGTGGCACTAGAAACCCCAGATCTTCTGGCCCAAGGTTGCTGTCCTCTAGTTGGATTCAAACCCCTGGCCCTCCAGCCCAAAGTAATTTGCCCTAACCACTAGCACATTCCTCCCTATCTCTCCCATATATACTGTCACCACCTCCTGGCCGGGCGTATAGCCGGGCAGCAGGAGAGTGTCGCCTGATTGCCCTTAGAATAAGTTTCCCCAAGATGGCTACCAGCTAAGGCTGCTGGGAGCTGTAGTTTGCTTATCCTGGCAGGCAAAGTAGTGTGACCACAAGTGGTTAGGCGAAACAGAGAATATTTATTTGTTCTTGGGTTTTACATCTCGCATCAAAAGTAACAGGGTTGAACAGAAAAACTGGATACTGCTCCAAAACAAAGGAATAAAGTTCACAACAACGTATTCATAGGTTGGTCAGCTTCAGCAATGGCTAACTTGGACACCGGAACTAGCTTACCAAGCTTAGGCTGCTAACTTCCTTACAGGCAAGTTACTTTCAACAGAAGACTGTTTCCTCACAGTTTCCTTCCATACACAATTAGCTTCAAAATGTCCATTGAGTTTTCTTTCAGTTGTAAGCATTGAGGAGAAATAGCTTGGGTTAAAACTACCAACTATTTTCTCTGCTGTACCTTTCACTCAAATCAGCTTCCTTATCTTAAACATTCACTCATTCAGCTGTGCGTGGGGTTCAGCACACTTGCAGCTCATTTGTCCTACAATAAGCACATTGTATTTCTTCAGGACTATTCTCATAACCTTCACAGCAGCTTTCTATTTCCATTTCTTCCACAGAATCATTACAACACTCTTCAGAGGGTACCTGGCTGTAGAGCTTACTATGCTGCTTCTGCAGCAATTCGTTTAACTTTTCTAGTAATATTTTTTTCTGCTCTATTTCCTCATAGAGCCTTTGGTCAGGGAATGCAGACAAGCTATTCTCCCTATTTCTACCAGTTAGCTGGCTAGCTGAATTGGTCCCTCCAGTAGGAACTAACTCCTTCCATTTTCTCCTGTGCAGGGATTCTGGAACAATCACTTGCCTGAATTCTGGGCCTCTTAGTTGCTCCCCTCCTTCCTGCTCACAGCCATGCTGCCTTCTCTCTGGAGACGCTTGTTTCCCTTGTAGCACTTTTCCTCTTGGCTGTGTTTGCTTGGACCTGCTCTTCCCAGATCCCACAGCTCGTCTCTGCTCTTGGGGCCAGCACTCCTTGTGCTTCCTTGAGCTCCTTGCTTATTCCCTTGAGCTCCTCTCGTTCTCCTTCCTGCTGTGTACCTCTCTGCTGTGCTAGTCCTCGTGCCTCCTGCTGTGCTTGTGCCTTGGCCCGTGCTTGTCCTCGAGCCCCTCTCTGCTGTGCTAACTGCCTGTTCAAACTCAGCAGTTTTAAACTTATCTTTGCTAGGGACCACATCCTTCTCCCAGCACACGTGGGAGCTGCTAGGCTTCACTCTAGCCCTGACGTGCTGAAGTGGGCGGGGCTTGATGCTGGCTGTGCCCTGACTCAGAGGTTCTTGGTTGCCTGGGAAACCCTGAATGCTAGCACTTTTAAAGGAACAGGGTTCACTTTTCTGCCATTCCATTTCCTCTGAACTGCCTTCATCATCACAATAATCGTATATCTCCTGTGTATAAAAATATGCATGTTGTCCACAGAGCACGTACTTTTACCCCCTTGCAAATCAGGATGGAGGGAGGGTCAGGGAGGAAAGGTAAGCACATGGTTTTCATTTTGTAAGCCCTGTGCTTCATTTCACTACCTACCTTTGTGTTTCCGTTTTCAATATAAGTTTCTTATCCTAACTCACCGTGCCCTTCATACTAATACTCCTCTCTATCTTGCAGATCGAATTTCCCTTCATACCCCCTACCGTCAGCTTCGCTCCCTCCATGCAAATCGTCTGTCCCTTCCTCCCCCGTCACAGGCACACCTTGAACAGACCCGTCATGCAGCTTTTTTCTTTCTAGGTCCAGTACTTTGGAATGCTCTACCACCGTCTCTCCGTTTGGAACCCTCATACCCTCAATTTAAAACATTACTCAAAACCCATCTATTTCAGCAAGCCTTTCATCTCTCTCCCGATGGTCCTCCCTGATGTTCTCTCAAATATCTGTTATTATGTCTGTCTTGTCCATTTGTTTTGTTTAAGTGGTGTCCTTTGTCTAAGCATGACCTAGTTTTGTCTTCCCCTTTTGGGCCTTTTTATTACACTTGTTTTAACAAAAAACCCCTGTTAATTTATATTTTAATTATTGGCCCTCCAGTCTGTTTTGCACAGCTTTGGTTTTTTGTCACTGTATTTGTCTATGCTTTTATTCTTTATACTTGCTTTCCTATTTTACTTTGGCGTTCTTTTCCTTATTTGTGCATTGCCAACCTTTTATTGTACACCGCTTTATGTTATGACGAAAAGCGGTTTATCAAATTTTAATTAAAGATAAAGATAAAGATATATGTTGTACCTTCTTCCAAACAGGTGAAAAGGCAGCCCAGGCTCTGCAGCTAGCCCAGTTTTCAAAAGGAAATCCTATGCAAGCTTTTCCTTCAAAAATGGTCTTAAAGGCCTACAGACAGTCTCAAAACTGCTCCCAATAAGAACAAAATCCTAGGATGCATATTATAAGTTACTGACAGAAAAATGTCCTTGGAGTTACTGAATAGAAGAGTACCATAATACAACCATCCCCTGAGCTGATGCGATGAACCAAGAGTTGGGGTTACTGTATGATCATCTCATTTCCTGCTGCCTCGTGTCACCATCTTCAGTGCTGCCTGCTGTTTACCCTGGACGCCACCCCATCTCCTGCAAGATGGCTTCGTTAGACAAGCACTAGGGCTGCCCACATGTCAGCTCACTGGGAAGAGGCTGGGGACTCAGCTTCAGAAATGGATTTCCTTTTTTCTGTACTTTTGCCACTGCTACTTGCAGTACTGAATGGGAGTCTCCAGCCTACTAGCAGTGCTCTTCCTTAAACTTTGCTCATACGGGTATCATTTCTGCAAAGAACGTAGCAGGTGGCTATTCAAAATTTGGCCCAATAGCTCTCTTCTGCCATTCATCCATCTTGTAGATTAAGACCTTAGTTGAGAGACATGAAGCACTGATACAAAATCCAGTGTCATAACATTTATGAAAATATGTATTGTAATGAGTCCTAATTAAGGAGGCACGTGAGAGGCACAAAGATAAGTTGGTCATATAAGGGCAATCACTCCTTAAATGGCAGATTGACTCCTAGTGGAAGTACCACAAGACTACCACTAGCGCCATAGCCACCATTTTGAAGCCTGGTGGCTACCGGATGGGAGTAGAGGGGACCGCTACCAGGGAGAACCCCTCCCCGCCGAGTGAGTCCTGGGGTGGTAGGGGATTTGGGAAAAGGTTTGAGTATGACATTGGAAGGGGGCTTCTGCTCAGGGATGTTTCCTGTAGGGGGCTGATCTTGGGGTGTTCTTGTAGGGGGGGTGACCCTGGGGAGGAAAGGGCTTATCATGGGGGTCTTGATTATGGGAAGGGGCTACTCTGAGGGGGTGCTGATGGGGGGGGGGGAGGCTGTCCAGAGCATCTAGATCAGAGGGACTTGATCGGTAGGGTATTGGATCTGGGGGGATAGGATGTGACTTCTGTATTGGAGGGGTCTTAACTTGGGGGATGATTGTGATGTGGGATCTGATCAGGGATAGGTAATCATGTGGGGGGGGGAGCGAACAAGAGGGTTTTGTGCTGGAGGTTGGGTTGTGTCATCGTGAGACATTAAGTTTTTTTTGTGCCGGGGCCCATTGTCCCACACGTGCACCCGTAGTATCTACCGAGGCATCGAATGCCGGTCTGTGTGCTAAGTGTCTGTCCTCTGTAATAAATGCAGGACAGATGCTGGCCATGCTCCCTGCAATTGCCACACTGGCCTAGCACTTACTATACCTTAAGGTTTGCACTTAAGGAGACTGATTCTATCCAGGATGTACCTAGTCCCTATTCTGAAGGACTTACGCATGTGAATGGGCACTTAGCACATGCTTTGGATGGTTGCTGTTCTGCATGTGCATGTATTTTCAGTTGAGGTGTACATGGGAGTGGAGGCTGGGTGGGGCATAATCTATATGTGCATAGTTAGAGAATACTATGACTTAAGCGTGACACAGTGCCAGTGTAGGTACAGGTAGTTTTGTCTGCTCTAGTTCAGGTGTAACTGCCATGACTAGACTCAAGCTCATCCATAGGCCCCTATTCTTATAAAATAAAACCTGCACGTTCTTTACGTTATAGAATAGGCCCCAAATATGTGCGCGACAATGCGCTTTGTCTGCGCACAAGATTATAGCATTATCCTCAAGATGTGGTCAGTGCAAAAACTTACTGAATTGTGTAAACACCCCCCCCCCTTTGGTATTTATGTATATAATAGGGGGGGTGTTCTAAAAGCTATTTAACAGGGTAAATGGGCTATTTGAAAATTACCCATCTACCTTAATAGTTCTATGAGTTTGTGTGGCTCTCATATTGCTCTTCTTAGACTCTTACTTTCTCTTTCCCACCCCTTAAGAAGCTGCCCTATATCGGTACCTACTTTGCCTAATGGTTAAATTGTCCCTGACCAAATGCAATAACTTTTCATCGTTATAAAAATACTGATCAAAGTAAACAGCCTTCTAATTATTAATCATTACTTCAGTTAAAAGCTAGCTTCTGACACTTAAAATTGTACTTTGCTTCTGCTTTGGTCCCTTAACAAACCAGTTGTCAATTGCAACTACTGACAAAGGCTTAGGGGTTGATTCCAAATCAGCCTAGGTGACTGGCTCCTTACTTAGCCGGCTAGATTTCTCAAGGTTTTCTAGGGTGCATGGTTTAGTTACTGTGAGGTGGGGGTGGGGGGACAAGAGTGTTGTAGAAGGTTGGAGTGGGAAGACATAGTCAACTAGAGTGATACGTTTCTGTGTTAGATGTCTACGTTTAACCAGATATCCCTGTGCTCAGGGATCGCTAACCAGATTTAAGACAATGAGGTTACAAATGCTGGATTTAGGAATCATTTCAGCATCAATCTACAGTAACTGGTTTACATTGTAGCTGTTAGCTGGCTATAAACACAGCAGTCCTAAGTCGCCTCGCAGTACTAATTTAAGAACCAACTCCTTCGAGACTGATTTAAGCAGAATGGTTACACAAAAAACCCCCACAAAGACAACTGGGAAATCATATTATCTGAGACCTCCTAAAGGAAAATGCTACTATCTTGAGTCAATGGAATTAATAGTTAGAACTTGGTTCAGCAAACTTTTAACAGCAATTTGATATAATTTACCATATTGAATGCACTTTATGGTGCTTTAAATAAATAATACCAACACAGCAAATAAATGAGACCCAAGAGCAAAGCATGTTCATGGAAGTCAGCAGCAGTAGTGGCGTGCACAGGCAGCTTCTAGGTGTGTACAGGAATGAAATGCTCTTATTAAAACCGCTACTCCAGCTCTTTATTTATAAAAGGTTCAGATCACCTTTATGAATTCTCATTCAAGATGGTTTATAAAGTAAAATATTAATAAAACATATTACTGAAGACTTTACAATACATACAGAGTAATTCCCTTAAACCTCCACTAAATTCCTTTAAAAAATCCTAAAAGCATATTTTCCCCTTTCATACCTCTTTCTGCAATTGAAAAACAGAGAGGCTTTCAGAAGATTCCTAAGCCCAATAAGGTCTTAGTAACCCATAATTCATCATCAGAATCACTCTACTGGGGCTTAAATGCCCTAGCTCACCAAATAGCTCTCCTGACTTCCCAGAATCTGCTATATGTTCCCTAGTGTTGACTGCAGATTCCTACCTGGAACATACTACTGTAATATATCCCTCAAATACATAGGCTTCAGATCTCTTAACATTTTTGAAGTTATCACCAAGTACTTAAAGCCAGAGTATTTGCAACAACAATGGCCTAACACTCCCCTGAGGTCCCACCCCTAGCCGCATCCTCGCTGCTGTACTTTGAATCACCTGCAATATTTTTGTCCACTTCCATGACAACCATATAGAACGCTGCCCTATAACATCCCAGTCACTAACGAACACACTACCTTAATCTTCATTGCCCTTTGTTCCCGGTAAGGCCATCAATTATATTTATAGCACAATGGATATCTAGTCTCACTGACACATCAGCATGCTGGCTAGGTTGGAGCGGCTGATATGAATAGGAACAACTGATTTAAATGTTAAATTATTTGGTGGAAATTATATACAATTTGAATGTTTTAAGAACATAAGATATGCCATACTGGGTCAGACCAAGGATTCCATCAAGCCCAGTATCCTGGTTCCAACAGTGGCCATTCCAGATCTCAAGAACCTTTTGGGTTCCCAAACGTAAACAGATTCCATGCGTCTTGTCCCAGGGATAAGCAGTATATTTCCCAAGTCCTCTTTAATAATGGTTTATGGGCTTTTCCTCCATCCAAAACTGTTTTGAACCCAGCTATGCTAACAGCTTTTACTACATTCGCCGGTAACGAATTTCAGAGTTTTATTACATGCCCAATTATCCCCTAATCTTTCTACTTTTTGAAGTAGTCTATTTATTTATTTATTGATTCATTCATTCATCCATTTGTTATACTGCTAATGATGGCCATGGAGGGTATGCATCTAAGTGATGTACAAGTCCAAAAAACAGCAGAGACGTACATACAGTAAAACAATAAACATCAAGGTCTGAAGTTGGCCAGAGAAATCAGGGTAAGAAACATAGGGACGGGAATGAAAGGTAAGGCAACAATTGCTCAGCCAAACACAAAGTGGTATCAGTACAAAGGGAGAAGAGAATGAGGCACACGGGGAGAATTACACAAGGCTCTTACAAGTGTCCCTGGAAGGCCTGGTGGAATAGCCACATTTTCACCATTTTCTTAAATTTTTTAAGAGAAGTTTCTGAGCAGGCTTCATGCGGAAGAGAATTTCACAGGGTTGAGCACTGCACATGAAAGAGGCGTTCCTGATCCATTCATACCAGAACTGTTGGTAAGTAGGCGTAACTAGCAGGTTAGCTTGGGATGACCTCAGATATCTCTGAGGCGCATATGGAATGAGTAGCAAAAATAAGTAGCATAGGAAGCTAGTGTAAAAGGAGTGGTGCAAAAGGATGATAGAAGATAATGTGACCCCTTTGCTTGACTCCGTAGAATAGCTTCAATGCAGTGTTTTGAATGAACTGTAATCTACATTTAACCATTCCACTCCTTTCATTATTTTCTAGAACTCTATTATATTTCCCCTCAGCCATCTCTTCTCCAAGTTGAAGAGCCCTAACTTTTTAAACCTTTCCTCATAGGGATAACTTTCCATCCCCTTTACCATTTTGGTCGCTCTTCTCTCTACTTTTTCCAATTCTGCTATATCCTTAACATAAGGAATTTGAGAAATTTGAATAGGAAAAAAATTGGCTAAAAGTCATTAAATTGCATTTTAGATTCAGAAACTATGTATGAATTGAGATAAGTTATTCTTTAATCAATTAATCAATTTTCTAGAAACTGTTTCATTCACGCATTCTTTAAATGGATATTGAAAAATCAAAGAACCATGCAAAATGTACATTGGCGTGCCGACCAAATGTCCGTGTTTCCCTTCTATTTTCTTTTTGGTCATGAAAACTATTGCAGATATCAGAGTACCTTCTCTACTTCCTCCAGGTATTTTGGTGGCAGAACGAGAGCTTTTCTGATGCCTATTCAAGCCCTGGTGGGTTTAGATATGCTTGCTGTTTCTGAAATCGGGTGTGTACATGTATCTCTTCTGCAACATCCCGGATATGCTTCCACCATGCCCCCATGCAACATGAATGTGACCATCCCAGAGACATCCATATACCTGGTTTTCTAAAATGGTTCTGGGGACATCTTTGGGATTTGCATGTCTTATGTGCCTGTTTGTAGATGTCTAATTCACAAATATATATTTCTGCTTGCAGGAATGTGTATGCAAGATGGGATACACGCCTCGTTCTAAAATTCTATCATGCGGATGTCTATGTGGCCATGACCGCTGAAGTCGGACACATGCAAGATTCTGAAATCGGGCAAAAACTTGCACGCGGCTGGCCTTTTTTCATACATTTTGACCTGCACGTCCCAGATTGCACCTAGACATCATTTCTAAAATGTGCCTTTATATGTATATGTATTGGAACTAAAGGACGATACTAAAAAGAGCAGGTAATGGGAATCAAAAGCATTACTTTGGACAAGATTTGAGCCATATTGTTCCTTTTTTCTTTATATTATATTTCTATCATATTTATAATGGTTCTATATGAAAAGAATTTGATATATAGGGGCATATTTACTAAAGTGCGGTGTTTAATGATGTGGGGCTAATGCGCATTTTGGCTGCACCATAGCAAGGAGCACACGGCTCACAGGTGACCACGCTAAAACTGCCATGCTATCGGAATAGCATGCGAATAGGCGGTGTTAAGGTGAAAAGTGGAATGGAGCATAGCGCACAACTGGAGCAGCCGTGTTAGTCACGCGCAAGCGATACAAAGACACTACTAGCACAGGCAATATTATTTTGTACAGAAATGAAAGGCCGCGGGCCCACGTGCCCGCTCGACGCCGCTAACCGGGGGGGGGCGGCGGGTGCGTGTCGCTGCCCCCATGTGAAGAGGTGAAGGCTGCCGGCGGTAGCGTGGTGCAGGCATCTGAACCCCATTGGCTCCCGTGGGTGAGTGAGGAGTGCGGGAGCCAATGGGGGATCGTGCAGGTATGGGGGGAGGCGGGGCGAGTGCGGAGCAAGCCGGCTGGTCGTCAGTCACTGGAGGAGGGCATGAAGGTGGCTGGCGATTCCCGGAGCTCCATGGTGACAACCTGGGTTTTTTTCTTGTGGCCTGAGGCACCGGTGAGGCGGCGATAGGCGGGAGCGCCTTAGACGGCTGCCCGTGGGTCCCGGTAGTTGCTGCCATGCTGATGCGAAAGGGGAGGCGTTCGAGGAGGTGAGGCCTCCGAGGAGCGGAGCGCCGCGAGTGGCAGCGGTGGCGAGAGCAGGCCAGTAACTCATTTTTCAGGTGGGGGGGGGGGGTGGGGAGAATTTTGCGGGAGTGGGCCTGGCTTTGCAGGTTTGTGGTTCGGGGTGGCCTGCCTGCACGCACGGTAAGGCTCCGGGGGCAGGGTGAAGAAGGGGGTGAGGGGGGGTCAGCAGGCGGGTGGCTTCAGCAGTTAAGGGGGGCTCTATTGGGGGAGTTGCAGAAAGGCGTCAGTGGCAAGGTGGTGCGGGCGCTGGCGAGGGATGGTGTAGCACTAGGGGGGCACTGGGCGGTGACTCTTGCGAGGGGGGGGGGTCAGGTAGGGCTCCCAGGGACTTCAGGAGGGGAGGAGGAGCCTGGTGGTGCACACACTGGCGTGGCGACCAGGCTACCAGGGTTCATTTCCCACTGGCACTCCTGAGGCCTTGGGCTAGTCACTTTACCCTCCATTGCCTCAGTGGAACAGCCTGGCCATCTATGTCCAGCAACACTGCCAAACAAACAAAAAAAAACAACAACCCGGGAGCTTATGGGCCTACAGGAGTCAGGACTGATTCGTAGGCACACGTTGCATTTGGGGTGTGGCTGGGGTGGTCGGGTGAAAGGGGGCCCTCCACGGGGGGGTGGGGGGAACCAGGGGGAACAGGGCTGGAGCTTTTAACTCGGCGGTCGAATGGCGGGCCAGGCTGGGCAGGTGGGGTGCGGGCTTGGGGGGCCAACGGGGCTGGCCTATGGTGCCAGGCGGCTGTTATCCGGCTGCGTGGGAGTATTGGCTCAGTGGAGGGTAGGGATCTGCATGGGCGGAGTGGTGGGGAGTGGGGCCCCCCCTTGATTTGGTGCCCCCCCTCCCTCCCTTGGTGTGCTCTGCTTTTTCTTCACAGATGCTGCCCGGAGGGTTGCCTGTGGCGGGCCTGAGGAGGTGCAACGCAGAGGGGTGAGGTCGATGAGGAAACGACGTGGGACTACGGGGAGTGCTGCAGTCGGACAGCGGGCGCATGGCTCTGGCTGGTGGTGCTCGGTTGATGCGGCCTTTGGCTTCTGGGGCAGGTGAGTTGCACAGTGGGCGAGCAGAGCTTGGGAAGGAGGGGGCAGAGCAAGAGGGGGCGGGGGGTAAGGCGACAAAGAAGCGAAGATGCTCCTGTACGAGACGTCTTAGGTCGGGGTCCATGGCGTCTTAGTCATTCGAGGCGTCATCATCTTAGTGGGCTTGGAGAGAGGGGTATGTGTGGGGGTGGCTCCGGGATGGGGGGAGCAGTTTCGGGTCATGCGGTGCCCATGCGTGCTTCCTTTTCTGCGCTCAGGGAGGGAGTGTCACGGAAGTTGCGGCGGAAGATCCGAAATGGCGGTATAATGACAATTTTGGCTTCTGGGGGGTAGGAAGCAGTCGGGTGATAGTAACCGGAAGAGATAGGAGAATGAGAAGCAGGGAGGGTTCGAAGGTGTCGCGCAATGTCTGTCACTGGACGAGAGCCTTCCTGAAGTTGGCCAGTGTCTGGGGTCATCGCTGCCTGGGGTGGTACGGGATGCCATTAGCCTACGCGGACCCTATCTTCACAGCGGTAGACTCACGATGGTTGGGGCATGGCTCAGTTGCACGGAGAAGTTTTGCGGGATAAGGAGGAGCTCCACCTATTGGCTGTCGTAGCGGGCAGCCAGGTGGGGCGCGGGGGGCGGTGACGGATGCAAAAGGGGGCATGGCGGTGTTGGCAGGTGCGGGGCGGCGGGGGGTGTGCTGGCTCCGCAGAGAGCGGTTGGGGGTGGAGCAGGAGACCTATGTTGGCGGTTTAACCAGTCATTGTGCCCCTTTCCGGACTGTGAGTTTCGGCATAGCTGGTGCTGGTGGGGGGCAGTCAGCGGTCCAATGTGTCCAACAATTAGGCTCTGGCTTCCGTCGTACGGGAGGCGACGGGATGGTGGGGTCTTTGAGGGGGATTTATGTATGGGTCTACTGTGCCGGAATAAGGGGGGCTTGGAGAGACTGATTTTGGGAGGAAATGCGGGACGGGGAGTTGGGTGGCGAAGCGGGATATCGCATCCGCGTTTAGATTGTGGCCGGTTCACCCCTCCGCATTTTCGTTTGTAGGGTTTTTTGTTTTGTGGGTCTTTACTATGTTGCTAAGTGCTTGCCATTGGGTGGCTCAGTGTCCTGTTCTTATTTCTAGCAGTAAGCATGTTCATGCATTGGGTCTTGGTGTGACAGGGCGGTGTGACCGTGGTCCATTATTGAGGCGATTTCCTGTTTGTGGGCGAGGCGCAGTCCGCTCGGTGCCCGGAGCTGCTGGACGGGTCCCGGCGGCTGGCTCGGGAAGGGGGTGTCCCGCTGGCAGGGGGTAGGATGTAAGGTCTTGCAGCCTGCATCACATTGTTAGGGGTGGAATTGGGCACGGTCCTCATGGTGGCGCGTTTGCCGATGGGCAAATTGCTGTGGTTGTGGGTCCTGGTTGCAAACATGATGGGAGCTTCTAAGGTAGCACTGTGAGACATGCTGGCCCCTGTGAACTTCGCGTGTTGGGTCATTCCAAGGGGGGGGGGTTGTTCATGCTTCAGTTTGCGGGATAATTGGGGTGTCTGGGGACGAGTTCCGGAACGGTTCAATGGGGTATCTGTAGTAATGGAGACAGAATTTCCACATGGGATCGGCAGCTTTTCACGGTTGCGGTGGGTGGCTGGGGCTTAGGTCTCTATTTGGGGGCCCTTGGTGCGGGGGAATGGCCGCAGGTTTGGGGGAGGTGGGTGTGACGGACAACCTAACATTTTCTGGAGCTGTTCCCAATATTGGGGGCTTTGGAGCTCTGGCTACACAAGCTGCGTCTGTGTCATTGCTTTAGTGGTGCGACACTGAAGCGGTGGTCAGTGTGCTTAATCGCAATGCTCCGTGCTGTTTTTGGGTGGCGGTTTTGATGAGGGAGGTGGTGCTAGTTGGATTGAGGTGGTAGGTTGGTTTAGGGCTCATCATATAACAGGGATTTTGGCACACTGCCCTATGGATATGCTGTACCTGCTGTACCGGCAGCGAAGTGCGGTGTCAGTGGCGGCATGGCGGGCTTCTCGGTGGGGCTGTGACAGCATAGTGGCGTTGCTGGTGGGCAGCAGGGTCTGGCTTCGGACCATCTCTTGTGCCGGTACGCTCGGGCGGCGACGGCCGCCGGAGCAGCAGGAGCGACAGTGCGGGCACATTTAGGGGGGGTGGGGGTTCTGGGTTCATAGGCAGCTGCTGGGTTAGGAGCGGGCTCATCCTTTGCGGGTCGACAGGCGGCGGCATAGCACACATAAGCTGTTGATGAGTTTATGCAGCGTTACTCGTGGCGGCAGCATCATGATGAGGCCGCGCTTTTAAGGCAGGCTGTTGTCCGGCCTCTGTTGGGGTTTTCCGGGTGGGGGAATGGTTTGCTGCATCCAGTGCGGGGGAGGCGGGTGGTGCCTTTTGAGGTAGCATGTGACCTTGCGTTCGGGGGAGTTGCGTATATGCTCAGCTAAGTCCGAAACGGATCGGAAGGATAGAGGAGTGGGGGTGCGCTTGAGAGCCATCCGCGGTTCCCTGACTTGCCCGGTGGCAGACATGGATGCCTACTGCGTGGGAGGCTGCGGGGGTGTGGCTACCCCTTGGTGTATGGGAATGCGTGAGCGCTATCGCGGTTCAGTGGTACGCTATCGCGGTTCAGTTCACAGCGGTTCTGCAGATGACACTCCACCATTTGGGGGTTGGATCCGGTTTACTTTGCTCCGCATTCGTTTCGGATGGGAGCAGCAACTAGCGCTGCGGGGCTGGGTTGACTGCACAGGAGATTCAGCGGATAGGCCGACGGCGGTCGGGAGAGTTTCACGGGTCTGTGTGCTTATGAGGCGTGAAGGGCGGAACGGATACTAACTGTTTATTTTCTTTTAGATGTCGGCCATCTCCAGGTTGCTGCAGGATGTTTGGCCATGCGGTCGTGTGCTGGACTGGTCAGCAAGCAGTTCCAACACCGTCGAGGCCGAATTTGGGTTTGTGCGCCTCTGAGGTGACCGTCTCATGGCTGGGCGGGCGTGAGCTGCGGTGGCTGCAGCTCCTGCCTTTGCTTCGGCACCTTGGGCGGGAGCTGGGTGCGCCTGCGGTTGTGAGGTACTGCCTTGGCGTCCTGGACTGGTAAGCACCTGATCTGAGCAGCACGAAGAGAGTTGGCCGCGGTGCTGGCAAGGTTTGACAATGTGTTTTGTTATGGTGGGATACTTCCAAGGCCTGCTTGCTGGGGCCGCCGGTGGTGGTCTCGTGGGTTGTTTAAGATTAGTCGGCGCATTGGCCAGTCTGCAGGGGGGATGGCAAGTTTGGCATTTATGGGTCGAGGTGGAGTGTGCCGGTTTATATCGGCTTGTAGGAGGCGTCTGTCCACGGTTGGGGTGGATTTGCTCCTGAACGGCTGGCAAGAGGCTTTGGAAGATGTGGGGCAGCGAGGGGTAACTGGTCGCAGCTTAGCCTTGGGGGGGGGGCACAGGGACAGTGGTCCCTGTGCCTGTGGCGGGATCCAGGAGGTGTCCGGGGTCCGGAGCCGGTGGTGAGATGCAGGGCGGGGGTGGGGTACACCCGACCCGGAGAAACCCTCGGGGCTCTTGCTAATAATATGGCGGAGCCGGAAGAGGGGGGATGGAATGGCCTGGGGCCGGTTCACGGCGGAAGCGGGCGGAACTCACCTTGCTACTCACACGGCTGGTGAGGATTCGTTCCGCGGCCGGAATTCAGTTGATGAAGGATTGCTGTTGGAGGATGTTGATGGATAATGCTGTATGGTTAATAAAGCTGCGACCAGTTGTGATTCCCAATCGTTGTATTTGTGGTTATTTGTAAGGTGGGGGTGGCGGGGAGTGGGGTGAAAGGGGGGGGGGTGGGGCAGGGACGGGAGCACCGTGTCCGCCTTACCCGGTTAATGAAAGGCCGCGGGCCCACATGCCCGCTCGCCGCCGCTAACCGGGGGGGCGGCGGGTGCGTGTCGCTGCCCCCAAGTGAAGAGGTGAAGACTGCCGGCGGTAGCGTGGTACAGGTATCTGAACCCCATTGGCTCCCGTGGGTGAGTGAGGAGTGCGGGAGCCAATGGGGGATCGTGCAGGTCTGGGGGGGAGGCGGGGCGAGTGCGGAGCAAGCTGGCTGGTAGTCAGTCACCGGAGGAGGGCATGAAGGTGGCTGGCGACCCACCCGCCCATTCCTTGGTTCGGGCACAAAGGGGGGAGGGGGGTTGCAGCTGGAGGGGGAAGGCGGGATCCCGGAGGTGTCCGGGGTCCGGAGCCGGTGGTGAGATGCAGGGCGGGGGTGGGGTACCCCCGACCCAGAGAAACCCTCAGGGCTCTTGCTAATAATATGGCGGAACCGGAAGAGGGGGGATGGAATGGCCTGGGGCCGGTTCACGGCGGAAGCGGGTGGAACTCACCTTGCTACTCACACGGCTGGTGAGGATTCGTTCCGCGGCCGGAATTCAGTTGATGAAGGATTGCTGTTGGAGGATGTTGATGGATAATGTTGTATGGTTAATAAAGCTGCAACCAGTTGTGATTCCCAATCGTTGTATTTGTGGTTATTTGTAAGGTGGGGGTGGCGGGGAGTGGGGTGAAAGGGGGGGTGGGGCAGGGACGGGAGCACCGTGTCCGCCTTACCCGGTTAATAATATATTGTGTAATGTCAGCAGTTAAAAATGCTGGAGTGCAGACATAACACAATACAAGATTTCTGCACTAAATAGTGAAATATCATTCCAGCACATGCATGTCATATATTGCATTAAAATCCTGATCATAGCTACAGTTTCCAAGATACTAGCAATATTTATACATTGAATAGCATTCTAACACATGTGCACAATACAATTTGTTTTGTGTGCAAGATTTAGCTGCTGCTAGTGCAGACCCATGTGTGCATGCTTCTGGCATACTCTCCCAGACTAGTGCAAATTTTTCGAGGACAGCTTATTTGCATAATCTTTGGCTGCTGCACGAAATGTGAGTGGAAGTGGCCCCAAATATGCCTTAGTTTAAGGTCTGATCATTTATACCAGCCCCAGAGGGAGTTCTAAATTCCACTCCAGTATGCAGAAAATTCCAAAGGTTAATTATGCATCGAAAATAAGAATATTGCCTCCTATTTGTTTTAAATACACTACTTCATAACTCTATGGCATGTGCTCTAGTCTTTGTACCTTCTGAAAGAGTAAACAATTGATTTGAATATACCCGTTCCACCCCATTCATTATTTGCTAGACCTCTATCATATCTCTCCTCAGCCGTCTCATCTCCCAGCTGAAAATCCTAAACCTCTTGAGCCATTCCTCATAGGAAAGTCGTTCCATTACCTTTATCATTTTGGCTGCCTTTCTCTGTACTTTTTCTAATTCTTCTATGAGATGAGGTGACCTAATTTTATAAGAGGCATTTTTAGCACCCCTATCAGCATTTTATATGTGCAAAAGGTTTATAAAATTACCTCAGTAATATCTGAGTACAAAAGTGCTATCGCTTTAAAATGGTTTCTGATTTAGAATTAGAAGAACACTATCATTTGCAAAAATAATGCAACTAGCTCTAATTAGTCCTACTCACATTCTCCTTATCTTAATTATAATTGGCATAGGGCTCAGATAGTAATTATTATTTCTGACTCAACATAAGATGTGAAAAATGGGATTTGCATAAGATCTTAGCTGCACAGTAATGCTGAACATTTTTCAAAATTGTTCTTAGGGTAATCAGGTTCTGGAGAGAGAGAAAGAGAGAGGAGGGAAACTGAGAGAAGAAAAAAAAGAGGCAGAGGTGGAGAAAGAAACATGTTGGGGTTGCTTTTCAAGCAGATCTAGTTCTCTAACTATGGTGTTAGGTAGCTGGATCCAAATGACTGACATTTTTCCCCACAAAGCAGTGAAATGATAGCTATTTACTGTAAATCCTATTTTCAGAATGTGGCAATATTTAGCTGCTTTTAAAGTAAGTGTTCCCAAGGCATGTTTGTCAGAGAAGAAACTTAGCCAACTCTCAAACTTGCCATGTTAGACACCTATGTCTGAAGACATGGATAACAGGCATAACTTTAGCCAGCTATATTAAGGACCCTCATATTTTCCAATAAGCAATGGAGGTTTGAATCTAGGGGTACGGCATTGCCCCACTTTCAGCCCTTCCTTTTCCAGGTTGTGAATTTGTCAAGAGATGCCAATAAAAGTTGAAATGCTTTTGCATGCTGTTAGCTCTGCAGCTTGACTTTGCATGATGCCATGTTTTTTCCCTTTGATCCAGTAAACCTGAAGCAGCATCAGCCAATGAGACAGAAGTAGCAGGCAGGGGTCAAGTAGTGGTGTACACCCTGACTTACTATCCTAGAATAGGCACGGGCACTGTATAGAGCTGCTGTCGCTCCATCAAAAGAGGAGCCAAACTGTGTTAGAGAAGAGTCATGACCTACCATCAGCCACCCACTGCAGGAGGGGGCACTGTCACTGTGCCTGAGCGGCTGCTGGTAGAAGAAAGATGGGTAAAGAGCAGGGTTTCATGGTCTACTGGCAAGAGGGGGAAGAAAGAGCTAAGTATTAAGAATAAATGGCCAATTACTGAAAAGCACCGACTGCATCGGTGCTTTTAAAAAATGTGCCCACCCACTTTCAAGTTTAACTTATTATCTTCATCAGCAAGTTATTAGGCCTTAGGAGTAGATTAATTAAGTCCTTGCAGTTCACCTCGAGATAAACACTAAAAGTCTTTTATACTTATTAGGTATAATTGTATTGGTTTAAGTATCCCTATTCTCTTAGCAACTTTAAATATCTAAAAGAAATATTTTAATCTGATGGACACAGTAGTCCAGCAGCGAGATGGGGGCGATCTAGTCTTTTGCACGGAATGTTACACTTATGATTTTCTCCCAGTTGGTGAGAGATCTAATATGTGTACTAAGTCCAAAGAGCTCTTTGCTCTCAAGGAACAAGTCTGAACTCTGGAGGCTGGAGAAGTGGACTTGGAGGAGCTGAGGCAGACAGAGAGGTATATAGATGAGATCTACAGGGATTTAGTAGAGAAGTTCCACCTCCATTCTGGAAGCCTCTCTACTCCCACGGAGGAGAGAGGTCACATGCAAGGAGAGCATCACCGTGACGTGGCAGGAAGTAAGCCTGTAACTATGACCTGTCCTCTAGATGATATAATATCCTCTCACACCGAGGATGTCTCTCCAGGGCTATGTACCCATGAAGGAAGGGTTAGGATGGCCGTTATAGTTGGGGATTCAATTATTAGGCTTGTAGATAGCTGGGTGGCTGGTGGATGTGAGGATTGCCTGGTAACATGCCTGCCTGGAGCAAAGGTAGTGGACTTTATGTGCCATCTAGACAAGGTTTTAGATGGTGCTGGGAAGAGCCTGCTGTCTTGGTACATATGTTGGTACCAATAACATAGGGAAATGTGTGAGGGAGGTTCTGGAAGCCAAATTTAGGCTTTTAAGTAGAAAGTTGAAATCCAGAACTTCCAGGGTAGCGTTCTCAGAAATGTTTCGTTCCACACACACACAGGATCCAAGTGGCAGGCAGAGCTCTGGAGTCTCAGTGCATGGATAAGACGATGGTGCAAGGAAGAGGGTTTTGGATTTGTTAGGAAATGGGCAACATAATGGGGAAGGAGGGGGTGCTGTTCTGAATGGATGAGCTCCATCTTAATGAGGGTGGAACCAGACTGCTGGCATTAACCTTTAAAAAGGAGATACAGCAGCTTTTAAACTAGATAAGTGGGAAAGCTGACAGTCGCCCAAGAGTGCATGGTTCGGAATGATGTGTCCTTGAAGGACAGTAGCAAAACAGGGAAGTAAGGGCATCCCAATCGAGAAGTTCCAACAAATATAAAAAGTAACCCAGGTGCCTTAAGTAAAAATCAGACAGAGTTGAAAGATTTCAAATTAACCCTGTCATCAAATAGCCAGACTGTTATTAGCAAAAAAACAAACTTTGAAAAGCCTGTATGCAAATTCTAAAAATCTAAAAAAATAAGATAGGAGATTTAGAATGTATAGGAATGAATGAAAGGTTAGATATAATTGGCATTTCAGAAACCTGGTAGAAAGAGGACAACCAATGGGATACCAGGCTACAAATAATATCACAATGATAGGGTAGATCACATTGGTGGAAGGGTGACTCTATATGTTAAAGAGGGTATTGAGTCAAACAGGAGAAAGGTTTTACAAGAGAAAAAAATACACTATAAAATCTCTATGGATAGTAATTCCCTGTAAAAAGGGGAAGGGAATGGCAGTGGGGGTGTACTACCATCCACCTGGACAGAATGAACAGACAGATGATGAAATGCTAACAGAAATTAGGGAAGCTAGCAAAGTTTACAACAAAGTAATTATACGAAATTTCAGTTACCCCAATATTGATTGAGTTGATGTCACAGCAGGGCATACTAGGGAGATAAAGTTTCTAGATGAAGTAAATAACTATTTCATGGAGCAGATGGTTCAGGAACCAACATGAGGGGACACTTTAGACCTAGCTCTCAGTGCAACACAGGCTCTAGTACATGAGGAAACTGTTTTGGGGCTTCTTGGCAATAGCGATCATAACATGTTCACATTTGATTTTATAAATGGAGGGAGGCTAGCAAGGAAAATGACTGCACTAGCATTTAAATTTCAAAAAGAAGACTATAATAAAATGAGGAAAATGGTTAAGAAAACCTAAAAGGAACAACTGAAAAGGTTAAAAGTTTATATTAGGCTTAGGCGTTATTTAAAATACTATCTTGGAAGCCCAGACCAGATGTATTCCATGCTTTAAAAAAGGTGGAATGAAGGCCAGCATGGCTTAAAGTTGAGGTCAGAGAGGCTGTTATAGCTAAGAGAGAATCTTTCAGAAAATGGATAAAAGAGCCAAATTACAAAAACAGGAAATGGCATAAGTACTGGCAAATTAAATGCAAGGCATTGATGAGATAGGCAAAGAGAAAATTTGAAAAGAAGCTTGCCATGGAAGCAAAAGCACATAATAAAAAACTTTTTCAAGTATATTCATAGCAAAATGCCTGTGAGGGAGTCAGTTGGACCTTTAGATGATGGATCGGTAAAAGGTGCACTGAAACAGGACCAGGCCATAGCAGAGAGATTGAATGAATTTTCTGCTTCAGCCTTTACTTAAGAAAATGTAGGAAACTTACCCATGCCAGCAATGATATTTAAAGGTGATGTATCAGAGGAATTGAAAGATATTACAGGAAGATGTAATATAGCTAATTGATAAACTAAATTAAAAAGCAGCAAATCACCTGGACTGGATGGCATACATCCCAGGGTGTTGAAAGAACTGAAATATGAGGCTGCAGAACTACTATTAGTAATCTGTGATCTATCATTAAAGTCATCTGTAGTACCCGAAGATTGGAGAGTGGCCATTGTAGAGCCAATTTTTAAAAAGGGTTCCAGGGGTGATCCGAGAAACTACAGACCAGTGGGCCTAATGTCAGTACTGGGCAAAATAGTAGAAACCATAAAACAAACTAAGATTACTGAACATGTAGATAGTCATAGTTTAATGGCAGAAAGCAAAAATGGTGACCAGAATTGCACACAATATTCAAGATGTGGTCGCACCATGGAGAGATACAGAAGCATTATCATATCCTTCATTTTATTCTCCATTCCTTTCTTTATGATTCCTAGCATTCTATGTGCTTTCTTGGCCATTGCTGCACACTGGACACAGGGTTTCAACGTACTGTCCAAGATGACACATAAATCCTTTTCCTAGATGGTGCTTCATAATGCATCGTGTAACTGTAGTTAAATGGCTCACCTGTCTCTTATATTATTTCTGAAGGTGTGAATAAACAGATAAAGGTTAGCCGGTTGATATAGTGTATCTGGCTTTTCAAAAAATCCTTTGACAAAGTCCCTCATGAGAGACTCTTGGGGAAATTAAAAAGCCATGGGTTAGGAGGTAATGTACTATTGTGGATTAGGAACTTGTTGAAAGATAGAAAACAGAGAGTAGGGCTAAATGGCCAATTTTCTCAGTGGAGAAAGGTGAATAGCAGACTACTCCAGGGATCAGTTCTGGGCCTGCTGTTTTTTAACATATTTAGAAGTGACCTGGGAATGGGAGTGAGGTGATCAAATTTTCAGATTATACAAAATTATTCAAAATTGTTAAAATACAAGAGGATTGCAAAAATTGCAAGAGGATCTTGATAAATTGGGAGACTGGACGTCCAAATGGCAGATGACATTAAATGTGGACAAGTGCAATATTATGCACTTAGGGAAGAAGAATCCAAATTACGGTTACACGATGCAAGGTTTCACATTAGGAATCACCATGCAGGAAAAGGATTTAGGCATCATCTTGAACAATACTTTGAAATTCTCTGCCCAGTGTGCAGCAGCGGCCAAGAAAGCAAATAGGAATGGAGAATAGAATGAATGATGTTATGCTATTCTGGTAGCCATATCTAAAAAAGGATATAGCAGAATTAGAAAGGTACAGGTGACAAAAATAGTAAAGAGGATGGAAGGATAACCCTACAAGGAAAGGCTTAAAAGGTTAGGGCTCTTCAACGTGGAAAAGAGATGGCTGAGGAGAGATATGATAGAGGCCTCTAAAATAATGAATGGAGTAGAATGGGTGAATGTAGATCAGTTGTTTACTCCTTCAAAAAGTAGAAAGACTAGGGGACATGCAATGAAACTGCAACGTAGCACATTTAAGACTAATCGGAGAAAGTATTTTTTCATTCAATGCGTAATCATATTCTGAATTTGTTACCAGAGGATGTCATAAAAGCTGTTAGTGTAGCTGGGTTTAAAAGATGTTTGGATGAGTTCCTGGAGGAAAAGGTCATAAACCAGTATTAAAGAGAACCAAATAATCCACTGCTTACCCATTGGACAAGCAGCATAGAATCTGTATACCTTTTGAGAACCTCACAGGTAGTTGTGACCTGGATAGGCCACTGGTCGAACAGGATACTAGGCTTGATTGAATTTTTGGTCTGACCCAGTATGGCATATCTTACGTTCTTATACAGAGCCAAAATTTCTCCATTTAGGTGGAGGCATGATTAGGGGTGTTCTAAGAGACAAGGCCTAAATTTATACAGAGAGCAGCAAAATTCTGCTGCCTTCTATATAACTGCATACGCTTAACCCAAACAGCTAAACAGCAGATATAATTTCATAAGGGTGAGTTATCTGTGCAAAACATGCAGAGAGTGCAGAGAAGATGGCACTCCACTATCTCCAGGACTCAGCAGAATCATAATGATGGCAACAATGGGATTTGTACCCTAACGTTTCTGATCCTATCCCACTACTGCAACCATTAGGCTCTTTCTAGACATCCATGGTCTGGAATACTATTTCTGAGATGTCTTTGTAGACGTCCCCACATTTGTGAAATCTTGCCTGAACTTGGATGTGCCTGCTTTTTTTTCACACATTCTAGCTTGGATGTCCCAGCTTGCATTTGGACGTCCTTCGTAAAATCCCACTGAAAATGCATCTCAGAGTCTAGCTGTAATTTACATGCTTTCTAAAATTAAAAAAAATCAGGCAGCTGTAAATTATAAATGATAATAGGCCTTTTCTACCAAACTGAAATATCTCTGTATTAGTAAAATAAGAGATTGCAGATTATTCATCTGCACTGAATAGGGCCTTCTTGTGAACAAAGAAACTAGCAGGATGCAAAGGGAGCCATGTGCAAAATATAGAAAATATATTTTAGCTTTTTTGTCCAGCCTTAAGGATGGCGACCTGGCAATAATCCACAAGTCCTATCTGATGAAACATTATTGACAGGCAAGATGTAAACCTTACCGTGCAATTACGCCGAGCGGTGATAGGAGTGCCATCTTCCTGATAATGTGTCTCCGTGAAGCTGCCAGCAAAGAGCCCCCTGCAAAACCAGCATAAATTTGAATTATTAGAATCTAAATCACCATGAGCTCTTCTGTTTCCTTTCGTAAACTAGATAAAATGAAAGGAATCATTTAAAATATTGCAAAAGCAAAAACTGGGAACACTATATCCGAGTCCAGGACGAAACATCAAATTGAGCTGTAAGATTATGGCTGCTAATAGTGTGAAATATTGAAGGATTCCCTACATGAAAGCTTTTATGACTGGTTCAAAAACAAGTCTCTATTTCGGCTAAAAACAATCAAAGATGTTAAATGGGGTGGTTAGATCCCAATGTCAGTAAAGTCCAGTGTGCATGTCTTCCTATGACCATTGCTTAATGTAAGTGGAGGAGTAGTCTGGGACCAGAAAGACCAGGGTTCAAATCCCACTGGTATTCCTTGTGGCCTTGGGTAAGTCACTTAACCCTCCACTTCCTCAAGTGCAAACTTAGATTGTAAACCCTCTGGGGACAGGGAAATGCCTCCAGTACCTCAATGCAACTTTCTTTGATCTACTACTGGAATGTTATGAACTAAATATAAATAAATATTGAATACATATGGCTGAGTCTGAGGAGTAGCCTGATGGTTAGAGCACTGGCTTGGTAACCAAGAGACTGGGGTTCAATCCCCACTAACACCTCTTGTGGCCTTGGGCAAGTCACTTAAACCTCTGTTGCCTCAGAAAAATACAAGTTATCAATGTCCTGGTTTAATATGCATTACCAAGTTTAAGTTGCAAGGTAAACTGTTTGACTGAAACAATATTAAAACCCTGTTAAATAAAATACTTCACGTAGCCTGGCAGTTCCTCAGAAAGGTGATTTCAAGTTACTTGACATCAAAACTTCAGGATATTTTCTGTTATGTAATCAGTTTGCTGTCTTGGTCTTTAGATGGTCACTTCCAGGAACACTTGTTTATTTTTCTTTTGTTAGTTTGAAAGCTTTTATTGTAGAATGCTATTCAGTATAAATGGATACAGAAGAAACTTTTACAATGACCTGTACTGAGCAACTTCTATGTCCCTAACATTGTCGATTTAATACAAATAATAAGCTTACGAGAAAACAAAAAACTATAAAAAAGAAGAAAAGCTACAGAAAAGATTACAAGAGGAATAACTGGACACCGAGGGAAGGAATTAGCCACCAAGATTCCTATCAAGTACAAGCACTTATGGGCTTAAAGCGCTTTAAGCAGTTAGCATGGGATTTAGCATGCACTAATCCTTAGCATGGGCCAGCAGTAATGGCTACCACACACTAGCAACAGCCAACATGCTAAAATTCTCACACTAACTGCTTGCTGAGATATAGGGTGGGAACTGGGCATCACTCCTACTCCAATACACCCTGTTAGTGGTAGTACTGCAAGATTACTACTAGGGTCAGAGCTGTCATTTTGAACCCTTCTGGAAAAGGGGCAAAAGTATCTTGTACCACCAGGAACTTCCCTCCAGTAAGTGTTGGGGGGATTGGGATAGGAGAAGTGTTGAGTGATATTCTTTGAGAGGTGGGGATGATGCTGATCAGCGAAGGGATCAGTGGTAGGGCTCATGCTGATGGAGATTGGGGAGGGGATTGGGGTTGTGGGCAGGTAATGCTGAGGCAAATTGGGGGAGGTGGGAGGGTCATGATCGTTAGGACTATTTCAAGGATATCGGATGGCTTAGGTGGACCTTCAGCATTATGCCCCCCTACAATTAACAATAATGATTATCCCAACAGCCTTCCCAAGCAATCCTGTAAAAATGCATAATTAGACATATTATTTTACTTTCCCTCAATTGGTTTGTATCTTGTCATGCTGTGAGAGCTTGTGTGAATCAGTGATGCTGAGAGCTAAGATATCGGCAGCATAACTACTGGCAGGGTCTCCCAAGATAGACAAGTCTCAGCCGAGGTGCCAGACTAAGACAAACCACCCATCTGGGCAGCAACAGAACGGGATCACATTTCTGTGACAATTGCAACAACACTAGAATTACCTGCATGGAAGAAAGGCCTGGCAAATCTACTTCTGTATCTTGCCACGAAAACCCAATGCATAGTCACAAAACAAATTGCACTATAGGACTGGAAGATGAGACTCCCAGGTCGGAAGGCACTCAACTGGCTACTGAGGATGAGCTGAAGACTTCTCAGAGTAAAACCAGCATTTATGATGTGGTTGGATCAAAGCTCTCGAGATTTCTGACTGCTGATGTAGTTGTGCATGAAATAAGAGTCAGAAGTTACAGAGATCTTACATATTGGGACATGGAACATTCAAAGCATGAACCAAAGGAAGTTGGAAGTGGTCAAGAATGAAATGGAACGTATACAACTCGATCTGTTGAGTGTCAGCGAATTAAAATGGACTGGCATCAGGTATTTTGCATCTTATGATCACATGGTCTACTATGCTGGAAATAAAAGACGAAGAAGAAATGGTGTCACATAATTAAGAAGAAACTTGCAAGAACTGTAATTAAATACAGTGCTGTCAGTGAACACTTAATTTCTATTTGTCTAAGAAAATGCCTATCAACACAACTATAATTCAGGTATATGCCCCAATAACAGCTGCAGAAGAGGATGAAGTTGATAAGTTCTATCAACAAGTACAAGCTGAAATTGATAGAAAATGCAAACAGGATATCCTGATAGTCATGGGTGACTGGAACGCAAAAGTTAGCAACAAAGAAGAAGGCAAAGTGGTTGGAAAATATGGACTTCCAACAGAAATGAAGCTGGACAAAGACTGATAGAATTCTGCAAGACCAATGATCTATTCATCTCAAACACCTTCTTCCAGCAACACAAGCGACTGCATCTGTGGAAGACAACGATGGAAAAGCTAGATAACATCAAAGACAAAACCTGGAGCTGACTGTAGAACAGATCACCAACTATTAGTATGCAAAGTCAAGCTAAAGTTGAAAAAGAGCATGCCACTCGTTAATATAGCAAAATATGACCTCGAGAATATAGCACTGGAATTTAAAGACTGCCTGCAAAATTGATTTTCTGCTTTAGATACAAATGACAGAGTTCCATTAGAGTTATAGAATGGCATCAAGAAGGTTGTGTTGGAAGAAAGTGAGAAGTCTCTATAAAAGATGAAAAAGCAAAACCAGCTAAAATGGATGAAAATTGCCCAGAAAAGCAGAGAAGCTAAAGCCAGAGGAGAAAGAGAGGCAATCACAGAACTCAGCGATTTCCAACATGCAGCAAGAGAAAACAAGGAGAAGTACTACAATGATGCATGCAAGGAAATAGAATCAGAAACTATTAGAGGAAGAACAAGATCGGCATTCCTAAAGCTATGAGAGTTAAAGAAAAAATTCCAGCCTCGAATTGGAATTGTACAAGATGCTCAAGGATCCATGCTGAATGATGCTGAGAAGAGCAAGAAAAGGTAGAAAGAATATACTGAGTCTTAATACCATAAAGATCAAGTGAACCAACAGCCGTTTCAACCTGTAAATTATGATCAGGAACCATTGGTGATGAAAGAAGAAGTTGAAGCAGCATTGAAAGTTTTGTCAAAGAACAAAGCACTGGGCATTGATGACATTCTCATTGAAGTATTACAGCAATCGGATGAAGCTGTTACCATACTTGCAAGGCTCTGCCAGGACATTTGGAAGACAAATTCATGGCCAACTGACTGGAAAATATCTATGTTTATACCAATACTAAAGAAAGGTGATATGACTGTAGAAATTATTGCACAATTGCTCTGATCCCACATGCCAGCAACATTCTACTCAAGATCATTCAGCAGAGACTACAATCATACTTGGAATGAGACCTGCCTGAAGTGCAAGCAAGATTCAGGAATGGGCGAGGAATGAGAGACATCATCGCAGATGTGGGATGGATCCTTGAAAAGACAAAAGAATACCAAGAGGATATCCATATGTTTTATTGACTACAGCAAGGCTTTTGACTGTGTAAACCATGAGAAACTCTGGGCCACATTAAGAAGCATAGGTATATCAGAACACCTTATCCTTCTCTTGCACAACCTTTACATTGATCAAGCAGCAACAGTTCGAACAGAACTAGGAGAAACAAAATGGTTTAAAATCAGCAATGGTGTACGACAAGGCTGCATTTTTCCCCCTACATCTTTAATTTATATGCAGACCAAATCATCAGAGAAGCAGGACTGTATGAAAACAACCGAGGTGTGAAAACTGGTAGAAGATTCATCAATAACCTTCGCTATGCTGATGATACCACATTACTGGCTGAAAGTGAATGATGATCTGAAACACTTGCTTCTCAAGTCAAGGAACATAGTCTTAAAATGAGCCTGCACCTTAACGTTAGGAAGACAAAGATCCTGATAACTGGCAAAATCAATAATTTAATCATTGATGGAAAAGAACTTGAAATAGTTGATTGCTTTAACCTACTTGGATGAACAAGCAATAAAGAAAGGACAAGCAGTCAAGAAATCCAATGAAGCATTTCTCTTGGTAGAATGGCATTGAAGAACCTAGACAAGATTGTCAAGAGCAGAGATGTCTCTCTCAATATAAAGATTTTACTTGTCCAAGCCATGGTATTTTCAATAACATCAAATGGATGCAAAAGTTGGAGAGTGAAAAAGATAGACAGGAAGAAAATTGATGTCTTTGAAATATTGTGCTAGTGACAAATACTGTGCATATCATGGACTGCCCGAAGAACAAACCAGTCAGTACTAGATGAGATCAAACTAAGCTTTCCTTAGAAGCTCAGATGACAAGATTTCAATTTTCATACTTTGGACACATCATGCGAAGAGAGAGATCGTTACAGAAAGACATAATGCTTGGCAAGGTAGAAGGTCAATGCAAAAGAGGAAGGTCAGCAATGAGATGGATCGATACAATAACAGCAGCTATGGGTGCTACTCTAACAACAATGATTCACCTGACTGACGACCGAACACAGTTTAAGTCAACTATCCAGTGCGTCACCATGACTTGACACCAACTCGATGGCACTTAACAACAACATTTTACTTTCCAGGGCAATTTCTCTAAATGGGTTAGTATCGCGCATTCCATAAGAGTCACAAACCTCATTGCTGAGCTAGGGCATGTGATGTATGATCTCAGTCTCTCATATTTACTGTTAATGCTCAGCATAATACTTGCATCATGCAAAAGAAAGCTGCCTTCTAGAGTTCATAAGATGTAATATGTATGGGTAATTTATCAAGGTGTGCTTGGAAATTCATCTTAATCAAGCCTGTGGCACCCAACACGATGGAAAATAATGTGGTATCTTTATGTCACATTTTCTTGGTTTCTGACTGCATTTCTTTAATTGAAGATCTTCTCCCTCTCATTGGCAACTGAAGTGAATATCCAGGTCTGGCCACGCTGCCCGGAAGCCGCCAAGGCTAATCATGGAGCATCGATATTGATTGATGCATGGTTAGCCTTGGCACCTATAAGACAGGCGAGAGTTTTCCTTGCCTATATTATAGGCGCCACGCTCTATCCATGCAACTTCCAATATCAGTGCTGCATGGTTACTGCCGATCCCCACCTCCGCACGCCCCAATGCTAGCCAGCCAGCATTGGGGCACGTGGGAGACTTAGTCGGGGATATTCAACGGCACTACCCAGTATGTGCCATCGAATATCCAGTTAGCAGGCATTTACACGGTTAACTGACTGTTAACCGTGCAAATGCCTTTTGAATATTGGGCCCTTAGATTATAAGCCCTATGGGGATAGAGAAATAACTACTGCGCTTGAATGTAACTTACCTTGAACTACTATTGGAAAGGTGTGAGCTAAATACATTTCTGGAATGGTTCTTCTCCTTTATCACTATGTCTGACTTCATTGCATCCATCTTTTTATTAGTCAGAATAGGAGCAAACCAGGTGATCATGATCTTTTCATTTCTGTAGTTCTCTTTCCTCTGTATATATGAATGTGCCCTCTCTCCTTGCAGGTAAAAGAATATGCTGATGATTCATTGAATTTATGTTGTTTTCAGGATCTCTTGTTTTGCTTTTATTGCTGCTACCTTCTGTATCTGACTGCTGAGAAACTCCTCGCAGGAGTAGAGAAGGCTGCTGGAGTGATGGACCCTTGCCAATATCTCCTGGTTAGATTCAGTGCAGAGATAAACTGGAATGCCCCTCATCTTTCAATATGAGACATTGGATAGGTTTCAAGCTTAAAGTCTTCATTGCCCTTTCTAAAAACATTGCAGAATCATAGACTTCCATATGGCTTAGAGAGATATACAATGAAAGATGACCAGTTATTGTCAGTCTCTTCATTCACTTTGAGTATAAGCATCCCCTCATTTCTACTTCTAGCTGCTGGGCCTCGAATTTGGTACAGTTGCTTTCGGGCGACTACTCTTGGGTCCATGATGGCATCATGACAAGGAACAAGGAATATTAGAGAAGACCTCAGAATTTTCAATTACTGGTCATTCAAATTCCGTTTACTGTGTAGCCAATTGCTGTGTCCCCGAATGGAATATGTAGCAGCTCAGGGTTCAATAAACGTTCTGGTTCAAAAACCTTTTCCTAGACTAGAGCAGGAATTCCCAGTAATCTACTTCTTCAAGAGGTTCAGATTGAATATTTGGGTCTTTTTATACAGATCTAGATGTGTGACTTTATATAGTTCACATGCTACACTTTCTCAATGACCTTGTAACAGCCTTGCCAGCGATTCAGTAGCTTGCTGTTCGGTGATAGTAACAGCACCAGAACACGATTCCCTGGTTGGAAGAAGTATGGAGGGCAGAGTAGTTACATTCCCTGGCTTGTGGGGCTTTAGAATTTTCCAGACACAACCTGGAAGCTTATCTGGCTTTTTCTTGCCACTCTTGCATCTGATATAGTCCAGACTTTGCTCTAGACTTTGCTCCTCTTTCCAAGTCTCCCAAACTACATCCAGTATTCCTCTGAGTCTCCTTTCATACAGTAACTCAAAATTGGAAGAAACCTATCGAACTCTGGGGAACTTCTTGGATGACAAACAATGCATATGGTAGCAAGAATCCTAGTTCTTGCCATCCTCAGCTCCAAAATTCCTCAACATCTGTTTGAGGGTTTTTTATTGAAGCATTCAATAAGCTCATCCATCTGTGGGTGATACAATGAGATACAAAGGGTTCCATCTTCAACCATGCATAAACCTGCTATATTATCCAAGTTACAGAGCCCCTTTCCATTCAGCCCTTCCATAATATCACTCACAAATACATTAAACAGTACCGGTCCCAGGACTGATTCCTGGGACACCCCACTATGCACCTTCCTTTCTTCTGAGTGAGTTCTAGTTACCACCACCTTCTGTCATTTGTCAGTCGACCAATTTTTGATCCAGTTCACTACCTTGGGACCAAGGCAATTGGCATTGTTGCTGTTTTCGAATTATGCAATGCTATAAATTCTGGATACTGAGTGGCGTAATCAAGGATGTCAATAATATATCAGCTGCTTTGGGTGGTCTTTTCTAAAGCTTCTACCAAACCATGATGATTTCTCGAAGGATATTTCCACAACAAACATTGATACTAAGGAGTAAGTTAGAGCCCAGAAGGCTTAGTTAACTAATTTGTAGAAGAGAATTAATAGCAAAACTGTATATAGCAAAACTCCCCCGAATCGGAGTAGAGCACCTCACCACTCCATCCAGCTGCCTTGCTCAGGTGCTCCAGCCCAATCAGGGCTGTGGGAGGGGAGCAGCAGCTGTTTAAAAGCAGCCCGCGATCGGCGGGAACCAGCGCCATCTTCAAACTCCCCCGAATCGGGGTAGAGCACCTCACCGCTCCATCCAGCTGCCCTGCTCAGGTGCTCCAGCCCAATCGGGGCTGTGGGAGGGGAGCAGCAGCTGTTTAAAAGCAGCCCGCGATCGGCGGGAAACCAGCGCCATCTTCAAACTCCCCCGAATCGGGGTAGAGCACCTCACCGCTCCATCCAGCTGCCCTGCTCAGGTGCTCCAGCCCAATCGGGGCTGTGGGAGGGGAGCAGCAGCTGTTTAAAAGCAGCCCGCGATCGGCGGGAACCAGCGCCATCTTCAAACTCCCCCGAATCGGGGTAGAGCACCTCACCGCTCCATCCAGCTGCCCTGCTCAGGTGCTCCAGCCCAATCGGGGCTGTGGGAGGGGAGCAGCAGCTGTTTAAAAGCAGCCCGCGATCGGCGGGAACCAGCGCCATCTTCAAACTCCCCCGAATCGGGGTAGAGCACCTCACCGCTCCATCCAGCTGCCCTGCTCAGGTGCTCCAGCCCAATCAGGGCTGTGGGAGGGGAGCAGCAGCTGTTTAAAAGCAACCCGCTTCCACGCAGGCCCGCGCCTGTGGGGCCCGCGCCTGAGGGCCTCGCCAGAGGGCCCTTTGGCGTGGCCCTTAGGCGCGGACCGCAACAGAGAATTGCTTTTACTCTCAAGAACACTCTTTGCCTTACAACACATCCAACTAACCCAAGCTGTACTCGCCAGACAAGTTGTCTTGAACTCTCATATACTGACCTAAACACTTCGCTTTTGAACGAAAAAGGTACCTTTAACAAAGTATTCCCATTCATGTTTTCCACTAGGATTAATGTGATCTGTATCCCTGTTACCTATCATCCTGTATTTTACAATAACTCTGTAACATTGTAACAGTTACTCACTCAGTATCTCTCACTCATTCTCTCATCTGTGTACTATAAGCTACAACTCTGCCACTTTGTAGCCTACAACTCTAAGTAAGTCTTTAATGTGGTTATTACGCCATTCTCAGTACCTCTGTAACCTTGCAACTACTCTATTGTTGTTTATAACATTATTCTCAGTTGCTCTGTAATTTTGCAATTACTCTATATTGCCACAACTCCCCTGACCGAAACTCATACCTCAGCCACTCACACCCCACTATGGCCTACGCATCACCTTATCTTGCCATACTCTTCCTCCTAGCAAATGCCATACAACTCTCCTTTGCCCTAGTAGACAGACACTGTCATATCCCCACCATCCACCTTCTGGGCAAAAGAAACCAGGAAAACCCCTTTTACTCAGCCACACGGCTACCACTTCAGCCACATCGTTCGCACTTCCTGTATATAGACCTTATCCAATCTAAATACAGCAAGGCAACCCAACAGCAAGTCCTCAAATGCGCACTCATAAATTCCCGCTCTGTTCGCAAGAAATGGCCTGTCATCACTGATCTTATAGCTGTGCACAACCTAGACCTCCTCATGGTGACAGAATCCTGGCTGTCTGACTCAGATGCCGCTCTAATAAATCAACTCATCCCTCCTAATTTCTCCATTTACACCTGCCACAGATCCAATTGCAAAGGTGGAGGAGTCTTTATCCTAGCCAAAACAGACCTTAAATTTCAACTATGCTCCTCCAGGAGCAATACACATGCCAATATTGTCTCCATAGAAAATAAATTCATCACCATAAACCTCATATACAGAACCCCCTCCTCCCCTCCAGATGACCTCTCCACCTTCATTGAGATAGCCTGCAACCCAGCCAATCCACGCAATCCCAACTGGCTACTCGGTGATTTTAACCTACCATCCCTGCAACCCAACCAAGCAACGGCCTTCCTGGATGCAATGCAAGACTTGCAATTCAAACAATTAGTGACAGCCCCAACTCACCAAAAAGGAAACCTATTAGACCTAATTTTTGCCCCTAGCACTTCAGTTAGCCACATAGCAGACTTCAACATTTCAATCAGTCCTGTCCCTTGGTCCGACCATAACCTGATTACTTTCCATATTCCATCACACCATGTTCCAGCACCACAGTGTGAAGCAACTAGATCCTCAGCCACACCACGCTCCAGACCTCTTGTTATAGAAGAATTCTCCAAGAAAGTCCTCCCAACCCTACAACAGAAATCTACCAACTTAGAAGAAGCAATCTCCATCTGGAACAACACATTGAATGAATTCGCCCACCCAACTTCCTCCATTAACTCAGAAACCCACAACAGATGTAAAAAGAGAAGACAGCATGCTCCATGGTTCTCAGCAGAACTCCGTGCCTCCCTCATCGAACTCAGGAAGCACGAGAGGAAGTGGAGACGCTCCCAATCCCAGTCCCACAAATCAACCTACCTCGGACTCCTGAAGTCTCACCGTGAGAAGATCTATCTCAGAATGAAGGAATACCATACCCAGCTCCTTCAACGCTCAATCAACAAACCAAGAGACCTATTCAACCTAGCAAAATCCCTAATCAAGGAACCCTCCCCCATCCAACTGGCCCCGATTCCCCCCCAGTTATGTGCCGACTTCCTCCATTCCAAATCACTAACAGCAAGTAAACAGCCAACAGCAATAGCGCCCCCCCTTTACCAAACTCCCACCTCACAAAACTCACTCACACATTTTACCCCTCCTGACGAGAGGAGTCTCCAAGACCTCATTGTCAGCATCAACACCTCAACAGCTCCAAATGACCCCTGTCCAGCACACTGGATCCGGACCCTCAGAGTTGAACTCAGCCCAATTCTACTAAACATCATCCGTCTCTCATTTGCTACTGGCTCATTCTCCTCTTTACTCAAACGAACCTCAATAAGACCCCTCCTAAAGAACAGCAGACTTGACCCATCAAAAACAGAATCCTACCGGCCTATCGCGAGCATTCCTCTACTCGCTAAAATAATCGAGAAGGTCGTCTACAGACAAATCCAACAACATATAGACATAGCAGCCCCCCTCGACCCCTGCCAACATGGCTTTAGGGAATCGCATGGAATAGAAACACTGCTCACCTCCCTCTCCAACACTCTCAATAGAGGAATTGACAACGCCGAAAATGGTTTTGCACTCATCTTCTTGGATATTTCTGCTGCCTTCGACTCCGTCAACCACAACCAGCTACTTACCCGCCTCCTGGAAAAAGGCATCCACGGCCTTGCCTGGGAGTGGTGTAAATCCTACCTGTCGGATCGCTGGCAACAAGTCCGTGTTGGTTCTGAAACTTCGACACCATTCCACCAGCAACAAGGTGTCCCGCAAGGCTCCTCCTTATCGGCGCTGATGTTCAACATCTATATGCAGCCGATATGCAACATCATCCGATCCTTCAACATTTCTGCCCTAATCTACGCGGATGATGTTCTACTATTCACCCCGTTGAAAGTCAACCTGAATTCTCCAACCTTGTCAACTGCTTCAACGCAATTACAGATTGGCTAACCACCCAAAACCTCCACATTAACTTCAAGAAAACGGAGGTACTTTTCATGTCAAGGAACAAAAACTTCTCTCCCCCCTCCAGCCTAAGAGTAAGAGATGCGGAGCTCCCAAGCTGTAATGCCATACGCTACCTCGGCATTACTCTTGACCAGCACCTGGATTTCAAGGAGCATATAAAAAACATCACCAGATCCATCTACATCAAAATCAGAACACTGAGACTTCTCAAACCTATGCTACCTGCAGACGACTTCCGAACCATCTTCCAGGCCCTCATACTACCACATCTAGATTATGCAAACCTAATCTTGTATGGCCTACCAAAGAACACCCTCAACCCTCTCCAACAAGCCATGAATGCCGCTGCACGTGTCCTCTGTGGTCTAGCCAGATCAGATCACATCACACCAATACTCAAGGATCTCCATTGGTTACCAATATACTCCAGGCTAACATATAAGATTCTGCTAATAACATTCAAGATTATCAACAACATCGCCCCCAATTCTCTCAATGAACTTATCACACCTACTCCTAAAACTAGAATCAGAAGGACAACAACAGACAACACTCTGACGATTCCCAAAGACTCCATAAAATGCTCCCAAACAACCAGGAGAAGAACCTTTGCCTACTATGCACCAAAATGTTGGAACGACCTTCCCCCAGAAATCAGAGCGATCCAGGATCTTCTACAATTCCGGAAAGCAATAAAACACCACCTCTTTCTGCTCCACTTTGCCCAAGCTGCCACCCCGACTCTAAAAAACCAACCCCTTTCCCCTACTAAAGACTCCCACACAACATAACGCCCAAATCCCATGCACTCACTTATCAGTCCTAAGGCAACCTACGTACTTTCAGATCAAGTAACAACGATTATGCCATATCTTTATGTATATAGTTCCTTGTACTCCTCAACCATTCTGTTACATGTCAATATGTAAATAGTTTC
Organism: Ichthyophis bannanicus; assembly: GCA_033557465.1. NCBI lineage: Eukaryota > Metazoa > Chordata > Amphibia > Gymnophiona > Ichthyophiidae > Ichthyophis > Ichthyophis bannanicus. Next base: position 1,082,622,267 of record CM066033.1, on the reverse strand, counting down.
CCATGTTCTCCAAGTTTTATTCCTTGTTATAATGTAATTTCAATCAGTCTTCTCTGATCCGAAAACTCTTTGTTAAATGTAAACCGCACTGATAACAAATAGTGTGGTATATAAGAATTGTTAAATAAATAAATATAAATAAATATAGCCCTTGCCAATAAAACTGTGCTAGTATTTGCTTTTTTTTTTTTTTATTTCTCCTACATGGCCCCCTACGAACTGGCTATAAGCCAACAGAAGTATTGTTTGATGATAGGGTTGGAGTACTAGGAGCTTCTTGACCAACTGTCCTCTAAGTTTCTATTCACTACCCTGTCCACCAGGTTTATCAAGTGTAACCAAGATCCTGTTTCATCATCACTAATTGGACAACCAGGATGTAGATTAAGCTTGGTAAATGTCTCCGATAGGCTGCTTAGACATGGCATCATAGAATTTCTTGAACAAGAACATGGCAAAAAAATGATACCTGGAGTAAATCTCTACAGCAAGAGTCAACAGATTCAAAAGGCAAAAATTCCAGATAGCATTTTCCATAGAGCGCCACACCAGACAAACTTAGAAACATAGAAATATGACGACAGAAAAAGACCACATGGACTATCTAGTTTGTCCTTCAATATCAAAACTACAACAGTCCCCTTTTTTCCTTTAGAGATCCTCTGTGTTTGTCCCATGCTTTTTTGAATTTGGATATGTCCTCATCTCTACCACCTCCACTGGGAGACTATTCCACGGATCCACAACTCTTTCCGTAAAGAAATATTTCTGCATATCACTCCTGAATCTATCTCCCTTCACCCTCATCCCATGTCCCCTCGTAGCAGGGGCAATCAGGAAACAGAATGGAAGGACATCAGCAGAGTTAAGAGCAGGCTAACTAGAATCAGCCCCCATGGAGACATGATGGCTCTTCTGCAAGAAACTTGCCTTCCAACCCCAAAGTTACTGGTTTGAGGCAAGCCCATAATGAAACTGGAGGGAAAATAAATTTTGGATATTTCAGTGTTTTTTTTCAGCTTAAAAACTAATATGAAACAAAATAGGTAATTTCATTGATATGTTCCTTTTCATTTCAGATGAATGCACATCTCTGCTCTTTGGTACGATGCAAGTACTATGCTGAGTGTTAGCAGTAAATCTGAAAAACAGAGATTATACTCCACATATCCCGGCTTGGGAGAGAGCTTTATTACTGACATGGTAAGTGCAAACCTGATCCTTTTGGAGAAATTGCCCCCTCTAACTTTGGGACCCTTTTAATAAAGTACACTAAGCAGTGACATGCTTTTTAGCATGCAGTAACCATAAACACGGCCCACAGTAATGGCTACTGAATACTAAAAGCAACCAGTGCACTAAAAATCCCATGCTAACTGCCTAGTGTGCAAAGGAGTGGGGACTGGGTGGGTTAGGGGCAGAGAATGGGTGTGGACTGCACACTGTATTTAGCTTACAGTAATTCTTGTGTGCTGTCAATTTTGCAGTTAGCACAGGTGCACTTAACACCACCTCAAGAGGAGACGTTAAATGCACCTGTGCTAATTGTAAATGAACTTAATAAAAACATAGAAACATAACGGCAGAAAAAGACCACATGGCATATCTACTCTGCCCTTCCAAATCAACTACAAGAGGCACATTTTCCTTCAGAGATCTTCTGTGTTTGTACCATGCTTTCTTGGCTTCAGCTACTGTTCTGGTCTCTACAAATTCCACTGGGAGACAATTCCACACATCTACCACTTTTTCTTATAAAAAAATATTTTCGCATAGTACTCCTGAGTCTATCCCCTTTCACCCTCATCCAATGTCCCCTTGTAGCAGAGCTTGCTTTCAGTCGAAAGAGGCTCTCCTCTTGTGCAATTATGCCACTGAGGTATTTAAACATCACTATCATATACCCTCTATCCCGCATTTCTTCCAAAATATACATATTAAGATCTTTGAATCTGTTCCAAAATGGTTTATAATGAAGTCCACAAATCATTTTAGTAGGCACCCTATGCATTGGCTCCATCCTGTTTATATCCTTTTGAAGGCATGACCTCCAGAACTGCGCACAATACTCCAAACGAGGTCGCACCAGAGACTTATACAGAGGCACTATCACCTTCTTTTTTCTGCTGGCCATTCCTCTCCCTATGCACCCAAGCATACTTCTGGCTTTCACCGTCATTTTTTCTACCTGTTTAGCACTTTAAAATCATCAGAAACAATCACACCCAGCTCCTGCTCTTCTTTCATGGACAGAAGTACTTCGTCCCTTATACTGTACTGCTCACTAGGATTTTTGCAGCCCAAATGCATGACTCTGCATTTTTTAGCATTAAATCTCAGCTGCCAAATTCTCAACCATTTTTCAAGCTTAGCAAGATCCCTCTTCATGTTATCTACTCCTTCCTGGGTATTTTGGTATCATCCGCAAAGAGGCAAACCTTACTCAACAGCCCTTCCACAATATCACTAACAAAAATGTTAAAAAGAATCAAACCAAGGACAGATTCCTGCAACACAACACTGGTAAACTCCTTCTACTCAGAGTGAGCTCCATTTACCCGTACCCTGTGTCACTTCCCACTCAACCAATTTTAACCATGTCAGTTACTTTAGGCTCCATCTATAGAGTGCTCAACTTGTTTGTGTGGTAAGGGGCTCTTCTATGTGGTAAACAGGGGAGACGTTGTATTTAGCAGTGTTTATATACCGTTTTTCGCCAGGTCAAAGCAGTTTACATAGAACAATAATATACCAGCCAGTTTACTTAGAACATGGGAACTATATACAATTCACATTAGATATATTTGAACAGTTAACTATGTACAATGGGTATCAAGTCTTGGTATATATGAGGGGTGTCCGATATTAAAGGTATAGGCCAAAATTACACTAACATTTGTATTTAAAGAAATTATTCAATATATTCCACCAAAAACGACATACTTTTGTTTACTTCTCCACATAATCGCCGTAAACATTGAGACATTTATCCCAGAGTGACACTAGTTTGAACATCCCTTCACGGTATGGTTGCGTGTCAAATTGCTTGAAGTAGTCCATAATGGTGTCTTGCAATTCCTCCTGATCCGCAAAGCATTTCCCCGCCAAGAATTTCTTCAAAGGTCCGAATAAATAAAAATCCGAAGGGGCTAAGTCCGGACTATACGGAGGATGTAGCAGGACCTCCCACTTCCACTGTGTCAACCACAGATTGGTTTGTTTTGACATGTGGGGTCTTGCGCCATCATGCAGAAATTTAACTCCTTCTCGTAATCGTCCTGGCCTTTCCTGTCTTATAGCTGTACGCAATGTCCGGACTTAGCCCCTTCGGATTTTCATTTATTTCATTTAAATACAAATGTTAGTGTAATTTTGGCCTATACCTTTAATATCGGACACCCCTCGTGTATATATATATATACTTACATTGTCTTCAGTAAGATTAGAGGAAAGGGGGGAGTTATGTTGTGGGGCTGTAATGTTCTGAGAATAAGTGTGTCTTTAGTAGTTTTTGGAAGGTAAGGAGATCGGTGGTGTTTCGTATTGAAATTGATAGGGTGTTCCAGATGGAGGGGGCATATAGTTGGAAGGTTCATTTGCAGGCTTGTTGGTTATATTTGGTTCTAGCATGGGGGATGGTAAGTGTGTACTTTGTGGATGTTTGTCAGGCTTTGTTGGGTTGTTGAGTTTGGAGCAGGGTGTGGATATGTGTGGAAGGGTGTGAGTGGATAGTTTTGTGGGTTAGGAGGAGGGTCTTGTATTTTATTTGGCTTGTTATTGGTAGCCAATGTCATTGGAAGCCAAGATGGGTGTGATGTAGTTGTATTTTGAGGAGCCTTACAGGATGCGTGCTGTTGTATGTAGAGCAGTATATAATGGTAGTAGGGTGGTTTGTGGGAGGCCTTAGTATAAGGAGTTGCAGTAGTCAAGGTGAGGGAGGATTATGGCTTGAATGCTGAAGTCTGGAGGACCTAGGAGAGGTTTGAGGCATTGCATGGTTTTGGCTTTGAAATATACAGTTTTGACAGTCATGGTTTTGGCTTTGAAGTATACAGTTTTGACAGTTTTGTTTATTTGCTGTTTGAATGAGAGGTGTTGATCCAGGGTGATACCAAGATATTTTACTTCCGGTTGAACTTATATTTGGGTGTTGTTTAGTGCTAGGGAGGTTGGGGTGAGAATGAGTTGTCTTTCATTATGAATAGTGCTTCTGTTTTTGTGTAATTTATTGTTGTCGCTTAACCAATCAGAGACATCAGAGAAGCAGTTTTGGTGATTGATAAATGAGGGTTGTTTCTTGTTGAATGGACCATAGAGCATGATATTGTCAGGTAGATATGAAAGGTGAGGTTGTGGAATTTGATGAAGGAGCAGAAGAGTTGAAAATAGTTGTTGAAAAGGAGCACGGTTAGGGTGGGGCCTTGTGGTACTCCTTGTATTTGTTGGAAAGGGGTGGAGGTGTCTGTTATCATTTTTATCTGTTTGCTCCTGTTGGTAAGGTATGATTTGAACCAGTGGAGAAGTGTGCCTTGGATACCGGTGGATTGGAGGTGTTGTAGTAGGATGCTGTGGTTGATGGTGTCAAAAGCAGCCAAGATGTCAAAGAAGATCAAGAGGAATCCTTGTGTGGTGTTTTGTATGCCTTTTATTAGAGTGTCAACAAGGGAGACCATCAGCATTTCAACTCCGTGAAGGGGGCAGAATCCATGATGTTGGTGGTCGAGGTGGGAGTTCCTGTCAATATGGTCTTGGAGTTGTTTCTAAACAGCTTTTTCAATGATTTTTGTGATGAAGGGGAGGCTGGCAATTGGTCTGTAGGAGGTTGGGTCCGATGAGTCAAGTTTAGGTTTCTTCAAGGTGGGACGTATAGAGGAGAGTTTCAAGGGCTGTGGCATATGACTTTGTTGTAGGGCTGCTTGTGCGATTCTGGTGAATATGGGGCTGAGATGCGTTTGAGTTGCTTTGATCCAACTGACTAGGCAGGGATCAAGTGGGGAGGTTGTGGTGTTGAGGGTTGAGATGATGGATTCAATGTTTTCTCTGCTGATGGTGTTGAACAATGACCATGGGAACTGGTGGGGGGTTCTGGTGGTGGTGGTGGGGGGGGGGGGAATTAGGTTCGGTTGAGGGTAGAGTTGTTGTATTGGTTTGCCAGTTGTTGGGGGATGAGGGAGGTATTATGGTTGGTAGTAGTAGGAGTCATTATCAGTTGTTTGATCAAGTCAAAGAGTTCTCCCCCACATTTACCGCAAAGAAAAGTCCCTTACTGTGTGTTAAATTCATTCACAATTAGTATGCAATATGACATAGATAATGAGCCCAATTCCCATAGGGGCATACCCAGGCCATCCAGATAGCCCCAGGCAAGATGGGCCTGTTTGGAGCCGGATCTTGGGAACAAAATGTTCCCCATTAGCCAGAACCGGGCCCATGGACAGCCCGGCATGCTCCTGCCTGCTTGCTGGGATGTCTTCCCCACAGGCTACTTTGGCTGCTGTGGCTTAGGCCCCTCCCCACTTCCCTGTTGCCTGACCCACGGCTTTCCCGCCAGGGCCTGGATCGGGAGGTGGGGACCCCCCTGCACCTGGCCTCGGAGAGGATCCCTGGCCCCAATCACCCTGAAAGTGCAGCTTATACTACCTTTGCAATGGTATAAGCAGCACGTCCCGATGGACCCGGCAGCACGTACATAGCTGTGACCTGAATCAGCCCTATACGTGCTGCTGGGCTGGCCCTTCCCCTCTCTGCCCAGACCCCGCCCCTCCTGCCCCCCGCCGGCTTTCCCCATCTTAGAGCACGGGACGTGCAGTGAGGGCAGGAGGGGGAATAGGGTCCAGGCGGCTTGCAAGGCTGCACGTCCCAATGGGACAAGCAGCCCCACAACTCGTGTTTCGGAATGACCTCTAATATCATTAGTTGCATAAAAAAAAAGTATACGCTGGAAATATGAACACAACATCCCACCTACTTAATACAACATGAACGATGGAGAGCACTGTTCTCTAAGGTACCAGTCTGCCAAATTGGTGTAGGATAGGAATTCCCAGGTTCTAATCCCAACATGGTTTGTTTATGTTTATGTTTATTTCAAAATTTGATATACCGCCCCTTGTAACATTGAGGTGGTTTGCAATTTCTTTAAACAAAAAAAAAAAAAATAAGGCGAGGCCTTCAAAAGTAGAAAGGAACTACAAAATTAAGATAGGAAAGAGGAGAGGAGTCCAATCATATAGAGTAAGCATAAGCAACAGATCTGCAAGAGAGGTCAAAGGGCAGAGGGAGGGAGATCAAAAGCAGAAGAGAAGAAGTGTTTTTTTAAGAGACTGGAATTTTGGGTAGGACTGTTCTAAGTGGAGTGTAGTAGGGAGTGAGTTCCATAAGGAAGGGCCAAGAAAGAAAAAGGCTGAGTGACGGGTGGATTGAAGATTTGCACAGGAGGGGGAAGGAAGGTGGAGGTGATTGATATGTACTGAGTGAAGGCTTCGGGTTGGGGTGTGAAAGACAAGGAGGTCTGCTAGATATTGAGGGGTGTGCGTATATGGGGCCTGATGGACAAGTGTGAGGATTTTGAACTATATATGAAAATTTATTGGAAGCCAGTGGAGCTGACAGAGGATAGGGGTAATATGGTCCCGGAGAGTGGTGTATGTGATAAGTCTGGCAACAGTATTTTGGACTAATTGTATTCTATATCGCTGATTCTGAGGAACACCAGCGAGAACAGGGTTACAGAAATCTAATATGGATATAATGGTGATATGAGGAAGGTGGTCAGAGCTTGTGATGAGAGAAAGGATTGGATAGCCCGAGTCCGATGAATATAGTAGAAAGAACGCCAGTGCAGATGTGAGATATGATTATGAAAAGAGTGATCATTGTCAAAGAGTACCCCCAGATATCAAAGGGATGAGACTAAGGTGATGGAAGTAGATGATAGGGAGGGAGCAAAGAAAGTCAAAAGCAATGCCATTTGTAACTGTTCACAGTATGGATCTAATATGCTTTGACTAAAAGCAGAACATATTAAAATATAAGTCTTCAGAGAACAGTAATTGGGAAGTGGCTGACAATTGAAACTCTGTTAGAACCTGATAGTTTCAAGACTAAAAAAGCCATTACAACCTGGAAAGTTGCCTAGTGCTGTCTTTGTGTGCTTCGCATTGGGAGGAAGTGCTTCCCCTCCAGAACTTCAAACATTAGCTGATGCAGAGTACCGTGAAGCCTGTGAATGATATAACGCTGCGCCATACTGTGCTTACTGAGGTTAAACAGAGAGTGCACCGATTTGCTCTCCGCATTCCTTTTCCAAGAGAAAGCCATCTAAATCATGTTCTCAATTTCAGTCTGCAACAGCATCTCATTTACAGGTAAAAAAGGCAAAGTAGATCATTGACCTTGGAAATCTATTTTTCCTTTGCTATCATAACCTAAGAGAATTTCTTCAATTTATATTGGGGAAGGATGGCAGAACATTCTACTGTAAGAAGAAATAAATCATTTACTAGCAGGTGGGGAAAAAAAGAGACAGTTCAAGAGTTGTTATTTTGTAGTCTGTGTAAAGTATGATGTAATATAATATAATTTCAGTTTGTGTCATACCATTCTACTGGTAAACCAGTAAGCATCATGAAAGAGCCAGGGAGCAAAACCTGTTTTCCTTGTATCGTTGATCACATCCCGAGAATGCTGCTTCCTCCTCTGTAAGGATATCAGGTGCCCTAGGTGAACCTCATTCCAGGTGTCCCTCTGCTCCCATCTCTACTCCCGGGGCTGCCGCCCCTCTCCTGAAAACCTCACTGGCCTAGGGGTCCCAGAGGACTGGGTTGAGAACCACTGCTCTAGAGCAAGCATAGGAATGGACAGACAGCTACTGAGTTCAGAAATTTGCGGGCCTTTTTAAAATTATGTGGACATGTGCATCTCTTTTAGCACACCCCCGGCATGCCTCTACCACACCCGCTGGACATGGTCATGATCATGCTAAAAATGTGAAGCACTGGGCCTTTCTATTTTTTTTTTAAATTTAAATCCTCTTTATTAAGGAAAAACAAGGAAATACAAAGAAAAGACTTAATCATATACAGTAAGTATACCACACGTTACTAAAAACTCCCAGCTTGACTGACCTGTTTTACTTATTTGATCATGTAATGTTGATTAAACTCATTAAAAAAAAACAAACTCCCAGCCCACAATGCGGAGTGTGGAATAAACAAGTAAATAGAATAACTCGGTACAGAGTGTAGTCAAAATTAAACAGACCCCCATACTAAGCAAGAGCACGAAAGTTAATTAAGAAAAATATTACTTCAAATTCGATCCCTGCAAAAAGGTCTCCAACTGAGATGAGTCGAAAAAAATATACGATTTACCCTGGAGAGCTACAACACATTTACATGGATATTTCAGCACAAAAGAAGCCCCTAAAGCCAAAACACAAGGACGAAGTACAAGAAAAGCTTTCCTCTTTAGTTGTGTACTACGACATACATCTGGGAAAATCTGTATCGCCTGCCCAAAGAATTTCTCATGCCTAGATTTAAAATAAGAACATAAAATCAACGCCTTATCTTTTTCTAACAAAAAAGTTACTAACAAGGTGGCTCGAGTAGGAATTTCCTCAACAGAAGTCTCCAAGAAAACGGATAAATCTAGCACTGGGCCTTTCTAAGATGGCTTTTGGGACATCTTTGTTATTGGCATTCTGTAATGCTGTTTTCAGACATGGAACTCCCAACTAGAACTTCTACAATGACCCCCATTGTAAGCGCTCTGAATATATATCTGCGATCTGCAGCAGTCAACACACTGACAGTCCCAAAGGCGATAACTCAATGCACCCAATCAACAGCAAACAGGGTCTTCAAGTTCTGTGCACCCAGATGCTGGAACACACTACCACCCTCCATCCGGGCAATTCCTGACATGACCCAGTTTAGGAAATCATTGAAGCACCATCTCTTCCTAAAGTACTACCCGGAAGCCAGCACACTAACAGCCCCCTCCACTACCTAGTACAGCAACACCAACATACAGGCAATCCAACCTTGACACAGTCTACTTCCGAGATGATTTAAACATGACGCCTATGTGTAAATAGTTTGTAAATAGTTACCCCTTGTTATCCAAGTTTTTTAGTACCCGTTCTCTGTAAACACCAAGCGACTTGCCGCCCTGCTGTAAGTTTGTGTTCCATGTAAACCGCACTGATGCAGAATAGCGCGGTATATAAGAGTCTGTAAATAAATAAATATAGGTATATGTAGCTGTCTCACTATGGGGGTCATTTTAGAAGCCTTAGTCATGCTTTGGACATCTGAAAACAGGCCTAGACACACCCAAAGCACAGAGACCTCTTCACAGCCATTTCAGAAGCTGGTTCTGGGGATGTCCCCAGCGTGAGGACATCCAAATCTGAAGAGGGGCATTCCTGGGAGCCTGGAGAGGTGGCTAAGGCATTCCCAGGAACTGGGACATCTCCGCATACACGTACAGACAAGATATTTTGCAAATGCAGACATGCAGAGGCACAGCAGTACACAAAGAGCCCTCGATATTTACCTGCTATATCTTTGAGGGGAAGAAAAGTATTGGGGAATTGAGAGGATATTCCCTTGTCATCTGAACTGTTGGGAGCTGTCCGAAGCAAACACTTTTGCAATGCCTATTTATGCCACAGAGCAGGTCTAAATATGGACATGTCTGAGGTCTACGTATGCAACACTGTTGTGAAATCGGGAATGCAGGTGGATCTTTTTGGATCACCCTGAACATGTCTCCGTCATGCCGTGTGACTTGGATGTGAACATGGCAGATATGTGCATATTCGGGCCTTTCTAAAATGGCTTTTGAAACATGGATCTGATTTGCACATATGAATGGTCATGTTCACATATGCAAATCATGAATAGGGCTTCAAAAATAACCCCTATAGCCAGGACCGTAGCAAACTAGACATGCGCCCTGTGCGAGTAAAGAATCTGGTGCCCCAGCCATTTGTAGTAATATGCTCTTTTTCAGTGTCCTGGAAGCCCTGTGATGACATCAGCACCCTTTCTGTACTTGCGTCCTGTGTGGCCGCATCACTCACACAGCCCTTGGTACAGCCCTGCCTATAGCTTATATGTCTGGCTCGGCTGCCCAATTTATTCCTGCTTTTTCTGCAGCCGAGCCAGACATATATGCTGTATGTAAAGCGGCTGAAAATTGGTATTTATATGTATAAATTTATAGCTATAGGGTGCATCATCCCCTTAATGTCCAGAACATGCCCCTTTCACTTTAAGCATAATGTCAGAAACTTTTCTTAGAAAAGCAGTTTTGCATTTGGCACACCTTAAACATATAATTGCTCTTTGAATATCTGGCCTATGGTATTTTACTCAGGACCCTTACAAGAATATAAAAGCTGAACAAAGCACACTGAATGGAACATAGTCAAAGTAAGGATGGCAAGATAAAGTTAGGTTATGAAGCAAGGTTGGTGATGCAAATGCTACCTTGAATAGCTGGTTTTAACTTGCAACAGGAAGATGAGTAAAGCACAAGGGATAGTCTAAATGTCTGGTGACAATTGTTTCAGAGGGAGAAGGCAAAGAGAGAACAAAACATTAAAGCAAGAAGGTGCCTGTTTAGTGCACTGAGCAGTAAGGAGAATGAGATTTCTGTAGCATAGTGGAGTAGGGAATACATAGAGAAATACAATTGTGGTCAATATTATTGGCATTTTAGGTATGTGGTGTACAACATCTTGAGAAAATTGGAAATGTTCCAACTGTATGTCATCATAACATTTTAATAGTATGTTCAAAGGTGTGCAACTTAGATGTAGTAATTTCTGAGAAAAGAAAATATGACCTGGACAGGATTAATGCACAACCCTTGGCAGTGATGACAGCCTCCAAACGTTTCTTGTAGCCTTCTATAAGTTCCATACATCTGTCTGCTGGTAGTTTCTCCCACGCTGCAACTGCGATTTGTTCCAGCTCATGAATGTTTCAAGGATTCCTTTTACCAATGGCAGTTTTCAACTCTTTCCAAAGGTTCTCAATTGGATTGAGATCAGGACTCATTGCTGGCCAGTTTAAAACAGTCCATTTACTCCTTTTTAACCATTCTTTTATACTTTTGGATGTATGTACCGGGGTCATTGTCCGGCTGGAGGACCCATGATCTTCAACTCAGACTTAGCTTTCTGACACTAGGTAGCACATTTGGCTTCTAAATACCTTGGCAGTACTCTGACTTCATGATTCCTTTAATATGTTTCAGGCCTCCAGTTCCTGAGGCAGCAAAATAGCCCACAACATTATGGAATCTCAAGCATATTTAACTGTAAGAAGGGTGTTCTTTTTCCTTATAAGATTCATTTCTCACCGTTGAACCTGGATCCGATCTCCATCTGGCCACCAGCACTCAGACCCCAGGACTTGCAGGGAGTCAGAGCAGCAGATCCAGCCAGGTGGTAAGCTCCACCCACTGCTCTGATGTCCATTTCACCATGCCAGCAAGCACGTTTTAAAAAAACAAGTCGATCCAGCCACAATCTCTCTCTACTTGATGACAACCGCTGAACCCAGACCTGATCTCTATCCAGCCGCCAGCACTCAGACCCCGGGCCTTGCAGGGACGTCAGAGCAGCAGATCCAGCCAGGTGGTAAACTCCATCCACTGCTCCGATGTCTATTTCACTGAGCCAGCAAGTTCAGATAGCAAACACTTCAGGCAGGCTCATGCCTAAGGGAAGCACCAAAAGGCCCTTTGGTGTGGCCCTTAAGCATGAACAGTGGTGGGTACTACATCCTAAACACCTCCAACAACCTTTCAGGACCTTAAAACCACCGAAACCAACATTCGAACCACAACTCCACACCCTGACTGCCATCTACACAACCCAATGGACCCTCAAGTATCCCCTAACCAAACTAAAGCTCCAACTAACAAACCAACTCAGAGCACTATGCTCCATATCTATGCAATTCTATACTCCCTGCTCGCCCTCCTCCTCCTTACCCCCACTACCAATACCCTCCTTATCCCCACCCCAAGCTCCCTCCCTCACACAACCTACTCTATCCATCTCACAAACAGCTATCACCCCCCCAAACTCCAGAACACTAAGCACAGTACCCTAACCTTACCAAATTCCTGGGTGATTCACACAGGCCTTGGTTTGATAGAGGGGGCCTTTCAAATTGCCCCTTTGATCTGTCACTTGGCTTTAAAACCTATTTAAGTCTACTTCACAGATCTTCTGCCTCCTAACTGGAAGGCCTCTTTGTAAAGGTCACTAGAAATAAAGGGCCTTAGTTACCCATGTAAAGGCCTTATCTGGGATTTTCGAATGTGCCTTTGGAAAATCCCAGATAAGTCCCTAACGCGTCCAGATGCCACGTGGTTAGCATAGGGGTGTGTTGAGGGCGTTCTGGGGCAGAGGAAAGGCTAAACGTGTAGCAGTAATTTTTGATGCTACCTGCTTAGCCCTCTGCGCCTTAAAGAAAGTTGCTGCTACCCAGCTAGCTCCTGCGGCTTCCAGGTTGTGCAGCAAGAACCGGATTTTCAATGCCGGGGCCGCATATGACCCCAGCATTGAAAATCCAGGTTAGACGGACGGCGGGCGGGCGGGCTGACATAGCACCGCCAAAATGAAAATCTAGCCCTTCATAACTATCCCACTACTCAAAGACCCTTCCAAGCACAGACAATTAACACAACCAATGCGCACCACTCATATGCGCTCTCATAAATGCATGCTCCATAAGGAACAAAATAATAATCAGAGACCACCTCATTACGCAAAAAGTCGACCTGCTCTGCATAACAGAATCTTGGCTGACCGAGACTGACACAGTACTCCTAAATCAAATCAAACCACCTGGCTATAGCCTTTTCCACTGCCCATTATCCCACCAAAATGGAGGAGGTGTACACATCCTGGCCGCATCAAACCTGAACTTCTGCAAACAATCTGCACAAAGCACAGAAGCCCTGGCTATCCTTACTGCATTAAACAAGCAACTAACCTTTGCCTCATATACCGATCCCCATCCACCTAAACGAACTCTCCAACTTACTCGAAAAAGTCCTGGAAAACACCAGATCAAACAAAGATCTCATCCTGCTAGGTGACCTCAACCTACACTCCACCCCACCAAAGCAAACAATAGCCTTCATGGAAGCAATGACAGCAATGGACTTCACTCAAATCATAACAGCACCCACACACGACAAAGGCAACACACTGGACCTCAGCTCTATCAGCAAAAACCCACTCCACATTGACCAATCCCCTGAAACACAGATCCTCTCAGTCCCATGGTCTGATCATAGCCTAATAAACTTCCATCTACCCCAGAGAACATCAACAAAGGAACCACCACATCCCCAAAACACCAGATGTTTTAAACAATTCAACAAGAAATCCTTCAACAACCTCTTCACATGCCTCAACGCAGACCCATTTGACCTAGATGCTACCATATCCACTACCATATCCACCTGGAACCAAGCTGTTGCAGAAGCTGCCTCAGCCATAGCACACCCACAACACATGAACACCAAACAACCCAAAACCCCATGGTACATCTCAACCTCTGCAAACTGAAAACAAAGCTCTGTAGAACTGAGTGCAAATGGAGAAAATCAAAATACCCTTCAGACCGGAACAACTTTATGACTCTACTAAAAGAATACAACACTGCAACCAACCTCTCCAAGCATGCCAATCACACCAAACTGATTCAAAGCTCCCTCAACCAACCACAAGAACTATTTGACATGGTGAAAGAATTCACAAAACCACCCAATGAAGACACTTTCGAAATCTCAATCACCCCCCAACAACTAGCCAACCACTACAGCACACACCACACCTAGCCACCAACACAACCTTCTCTACCCACACCCCACACATCCATCCATGGACCACATTTGATTCCATCAGTAATGAAACCACAAAACCATCATTGCATCCCTCAAAACAACAACCTCCCCACTCAACCCATGCCCAGTGAGTTGGATCCAATCCACAAAGATCAAACTCACCCCACTCCTCACAAAACTCACTCAAACCTCTCTTCAGCAAAGTCACATGCCCTATGCCTCAAAACGTCATCCATATGCCCGATCCTAAAAAAGCCTCATCTCAACCCCACCAATCCCACTTCCTACAGGCCAACCTCAAGCCTACCCTTCATGGCCAAAATAATAAAAAAACATCCAACAACAACTACAAGAACACCTCGACAAGTACGCTCCCCTCGATCCACAACAACATGGATTCAACAACAAGGTCGGGGGTTCAAATCCCACTAGAGGACAGCAACCTTGGGCCGGAAGGACTGGGGTTTCTAGTCCCACAGGTGCTCCTTGTGGTCTTGGGCAAGCCACTTAACCCTCCATAGCCCATGTTCCCTGTAAAATAGTTATCTCCAAGCTATAATGCCCTGTTCAATGTAATTTCAGTTTGTTCAATGTAAACCGCACTGATGCAGAATAGCGCGGTATATAAGATAATGTAAATAAATAAATAAAATCACAAAGTCAAAATCCTATTAATCTCCCTCACTAACACGCTCATAAAAGGAACTCAAAAGACCAACCAAGGATTCATCCTATTATTTCTTGACATATCAGCAGTTTGACACCATCAGCCACAACACATTCCTGCAACGACTAAGTTAATCGGAATACAAGGCATGGTATTAAAATGGTTCAAATCCTATCTGAACAATCATCAACAACAAATAAGAATTGGCACACTTACATCAGCATCCTATCCCCAGACTCAAAGAGTACCACAGGGCTTTACCATCTCAGAACTACTATTCAACAACTACATACAACCAATCTACTCAATCATCCAATCTCATAATATCTACTAGCACATCTATGTTGAAAACATCATGCTATATACACCATTCAACACAAACCAACCCTTTTACACCGAACTACAACACTGCTTCACCGACATATCCTAATGGCTGGAATAAAACCACCTATCCATAAACCTCAAGAAAACAGAATTTTGTTTGTCACAAGGATTCAGTCCTCCACTTGCTATCACTCTAAATAACACAGAAATACAAATTCAGTCAGAAGTAAAGTTCCTGGGAGTCACCCTAGATCAACACCTAACCCTAAAACCACAGATAAAATACACAAGAGCAATCTACTACAAGACCCGGACCCTACAATGGCTCCGCCTGCTGCTAGACCCTTCCAGCTTCTGCTCAGCTCTACAGCCTCTAATCATCCCTCACATCGACTTCTGCAGCTCTATCTATTATGGCCTACCTCACACAACTCTATTATCCCTGCAAACAGCTCTCCACACAACAGCCTGAATTATCCAAGGAGCATCAAGATATGATCATATCACCCTTATCCTAACACAACTCCACTGGCTCCATCGTCATGTCCAAATCCTGTACAAAATCCTACTAATAGCCTTGAAAATTCTCAACAACCAATCGGCCTCACACCTACAAACCTTCATCAAAACACCTCAGTCTAGCAGACCCAGAAGACTATCCACCAGGAACATCATAGCAATCCTCTGTGAAAGAACAAAAAGCATGAATTGGAATGCTTAAGATCTTATGAGCTCTACACCCCAACCATCTGGAACTCCCTCCCTGACAAAATAAGGAACACCAAAGACCTTCTCACATTCTGAAAACTCCTGAAAGCCCACCTATTCACAGAACACTTCAGACCCAAACACCATCCTTCAGATAACCTCCCCTCCCCACCCTCTGTATAGATGTCATTATATATATGTTATGAGTACTTACATGCAAAGAAGCCTCTATAAATAAGTTATTTATTTAATGTAAAAAGTTACTGTTCTATGTTCACCTGAGTTAAATGTACACTGCCTTGACCCGGTGAAAAGTGGTATAAAAGAATAGCCAAATAAATAAATAAATGTATCGCTCGTCTGCATTGCCAAAGAGCTCAATTTGGGTTTCATCTGTCCTCAGAACATTTTCCCAAGGTGGGTTTGGGCAAAGATAAGGCATGCCTTCTTATGTCTGTATTTAGCAATGATGTCTTCCTTGGTCTTCACCCATGAAGTCCTTCTTTGTTTAGTGTGCGGCACATGGTGTGGGTTGAAAAGTGTAGTTACTCATCTGTAACAGCTGTTCTCCAGGGACAGCAAGAATCAGTCCTCACATATGGGTGACATCGATGCCAATGGAGCCCTTGCAGAAGTATCTCCTGTGACATAGTGGGTCCTTCTAGCCCGTTTAATGAAGCTAAAAAGCCAGGAACAAAAGTAGAGCTGAGCTGTAAACAGAAGAACATGGCTCCTGGTTACCGTGGGAACCAGGCACAGAGGCAAGAGAAATGCCTGTGCTATCATTCAAGGGGTGATTCACAAGGTAATGCAGGACACCTGCTAGGGGGTGGAGTTGAGCACTGCCCCAGAATTCACCCTATTAAGGAAACTTCAGTGGAGTTTATGAAGGTAGGCAGAGAAGGAGGTAATGAAGAGCTGGCTGAAGAAGCAGGAAGTGAGGCATATGAGCTGGAGAGAGAAGCCATTGAGAGCTACACTGAAGACAGCTATGCCCAGAGTAAGCCAGAGTCTCTATGGAAAGGAGAGACAGATTCCTTCTTGAGGAGAAAGAAAGAAACCCCGAGGACAGGATACAACAAGGGCAAAGGAGATTGTCTGCAATATCCTGGGGAGCACGGTATACCACCCTGAGGAGCATTCCCTGACTGATTACATACGAACAGAGGGTTACTGCCTCCTGGCAGAGGCAGTGAGACCCTGTGCCTCCCTGTTTGTTCAGGTAGAACATCGCAACCCGGTTGTCTGTTTGGACCAGCACCCGACTGATGTTGCAGGTGGTGTTGGAAGGCCCTGATTGCCAGAAAAATGGCTCTGAGATCCAGCAGGTTGATCTTCTACTGGCTCTCCTCAAGAAACCAGTTGCCCTGCATGTGCAGTTCCTCGCAGTGTGCACCCCAGCCCATTAGGGAGGTGTCTGTGATGAGGACACTCTGAGGTTTGGGTGTTGAAAGGGCATGCCCTTCTGCAGGTGCTGTGCATCCTGCCACCAAATGAGTGACTCTGATAGTTTAAGGGACACAGAGACCCTGTCCCAGAGCCTGCCCGTGGCCTGAGTCCACTGTAAACAGAGGCACCACTGAACTACCCGCATGTGGAGGCGGGTGTGGGGGACCATATGGACTGTGGCCGAGCAGGTGAAGAATGGACCACGCTGACATTGCGTGATGGCGCTGCACCGTGGTCACCAGGGCCCTGAGGTGATCTGCCCTGTCCAGGGGGAGGAAGACCTTGGCTTGGAGGGTGTCCAGGTGAGCCCCTATGAACTCCAGGTCCTGTGTTGGAGTGAGGTGTGATTTGGGGTGGTTTATCACAAACCCCAGATGTTGAAGGACCATGGCCTGTTGCACTTCTGAGGTTGTGTCTCCTTTTACTAGCCAGTCGTCCAGGTATGGGAACACAAAGGTCCCTTGGAGACGGAGGTAGGTGGCCACCACTGCTGGGCATTTGGTGAAGACTCTTGGTGCAGAAGTAGTGCACTGTACTGGTAGTGGTCACCCCCAACCATGAACCTTAGGTACTCCCTGTGACTGGGATGAATAAGGATGTGGGTATAAGTATCCTTTATGTCCAAGGAGCATAGGCAATCTCCCTGCTGGAGGTAGGGCAGTAATATTCCAAGGGAGAGCATTTCAAACTTCTCCCATACCAGGAACGTCTTCAGGTTTCTCAAATCCAGGATGGGCCTTAGGTCTCCTTCTTCTTTTTGGGACCAGAAAGTACCTGGAGTAGAACCCTTTTCCTTTGAGGTGGTGTGGTATTGGCTCCACAGCCCTGTCCCTGAGAAGGTCTGCAAGTTCCTGCAGAAGCAAGGCCTGGTGCAGGGGAGTCCGAGGATCCCTCCTGGAAAGAAAGGGGGAGGCATCTGGTCCAGATGAAGGAGGTAACCTTCCCTGACCACCTGAAGTGCCAAGGAGTCAGTGGTGATGGCAGCCCAGCAAAATGAATCAGGAGCCCCCCATCAGTAGCTGGTCCCAATGAGTAGAAAGGTTATGCTCTGGGAGTCAAAACCCTGATCCAGTCTGGGCTGGAGTTGGTGTCTGGGGCTTTTAGGCTTACGTGGGCCCTGGCCTGCTCCCTTGCCCTGACCACCCTGCTGAGGGGTCTGGGGGGCGTGATATGGGGGATAAACTCAGTAAGGTTGGCCTTTCCGGTGGAAGAGAGACCTTTTCCCTGATGGGTTTTTTTTGGGAAGAGCGGAGGTATTCCTTGAGAGTCGAATCCTGGTGACATACTCGGTCTTCATCTCTGCTGCCTTGTCCTCCATCGGCTTGTCAAAGAGGTTTTCGCCAAGGCAAGGAACATCAAGACGTTTTTCCTGGACCTATTGCTTGAGATCTGATGCCTGGAGTCAGGCCTGGTGCCGAGCACCGATGCCTGCGGTGGCCACCTTCATGTTGGACTCAAAGCCGTCATAGGCTGCTCGAGACAAATACTTTGAGCACTCCCCAGCAGACTTTGTGAGGTTCTGAAAGTGTTGGAGGTGGTCCCTGCTGAGATCCGCCGAAAAAACCCCCAAGTTCCTTGGTTAGGTCTTGGAGGTATATGCCGATATACAGCTGGTATGCTTGTATAAGGCACGCTAGCATCAAGTCCTCGTAACATTTACGTCCGAGGTCATCAAGGGCGGGGACTCCCTGCCAGGGGGCACCAAAGAGTGAATCTTCGGGCTTTTCTCTCAACACATGGCCGACTTGACCACCAAGGGAGGTTGTATCTTCCTGAAACTGGGTCCTTGCTGGACCTGGTACATAGTGTCTAGGCATCAGCTAACAATCAGCACCAATGCCAGTGTTTCCCACATTCAGAGAAGGAGGAGCCCGAGGATGGAGGTTGGGAACCGTAAGGGCCCCTTTAGGTGGGGCCTCGTATTGGAGGATTTTGAGTTCTTCCATGCGGGGGTCCTCCGACTCCGTGGTGAGTGATAGTGCCTTCGCCATGTCACAGATAAACTCGAGGAACGAGGTGTTCTAGGGCAGGGACCGGCGCCTCGATGCTGGCGGAGATGGGTCCAAGGGGAGGTCATAGGGTGCTCGTGTCTCCAGGGAAGCTTCATCCTCTGGCTAAGGCTTGGCAGGAGCCAGAGGCGCTTGCCAGGGAGGATCTCGCTCCCAAGGACTGGGGCCGATTCTGCAATGTGCATGGCCCAAAAAATGAACTGGGCAAATTTGTACCCAATTCTGAATTCGCAGGAGCTATATGTTCCTGTGGTTGAGGAATCAGGGCATCTAGATGGCCCGGCGAGCACACGATGCTGAGTGGGGAGATGTCCTGGAGGCTACACATCCCCAGTGCTCAATGCTCTGGATAGTGTGCCGGTACAGTGGCGTCCTATCGCCATGGCATCGGGACATCCAGCCAGTGCACCAGAATCTCCAAAACCATCACAGCCCCATCACCCTACCAACTGACCCTTGGTGGGGGACCCCAAGGCTGGGATCGAGTAGCAGGGGCCCCCCTGTGGCATCTCAGTGGTGAAGGGGGGGCTGGAGGCCGTGCAAAACATATCGCCTGGCACTTATTCCACCTTTGGGTTGGAATATGCCAGGCGTCAAACCTGCTTGTGGTGGATGTAGAGAGGCAAGACCTGAATTACCTCTGTACTTCCCGCCATCTTGGCCTACTCCCAGCCCGCCATGCTCTGCCCCTGGCCAGTCCCCTCCTGCACACATCCAGTGCTCCCTACACATCTTCTGTGAAGGTGCGGGGAGAGAATGCTATCCGGGCAGTGGGAGCCTTTCCCCCACACACTCCTGCCCTATCCGGGCAGTGGGAGCCTTCCCTCCACACACTCCTGCCCTATCCGGGCAGTGGGAGCCTTCCCTCCACACACTCCTGCCCTATCCGGGCAGTGGGAGCCCTCCCTCCACACACTCCTGCCCTATCCGGGCAGTGGGAGCCCTCCCTCCACACACTCCTGCCCAATCCGGGCAGTGGGAGCCCTCCCTCCACACACTCCTGCCCAATCCGGGCAGTGGGAGCCCTCCCTCCACACACTCCTGCCCAATCCGGGCAGTGGGAGGCTCACACGCACGCAGGCAGAACCGCATAAAAGCGGCATCCCTACTTCGTGGGAGCCGCTGAGCATCGCTAGCCCTCCAACCGCCCTGGTGAAGCTCCTGCCCTATCCGGGCAGTGGGAGCCTTTCCCCCACACACTCCTGCCCTATCTGGGCAGTGGGAGCCCTCCCTCCACACACTCCTGCCCTATCCGGGCAGTGGGAGCCTTCCCTCCACACACTCCTGCCCTATCCGGGCAGTGGGAGCCCTCCCTCCACACACTCCTGCCCTATCCGGGCAGTGGGAGCCCTCCCTCCACACACTCCTGCCCAATCCGGGCAGTGGGAGCCCTCCCTCTACACACTCCTGCCCAATCCGGGCAGTGGGAGGCTCACACGCACGCAGGCAGAACCGCATAAAAGCGGCGTCCCTACTTCGTGGGAGCCGCTGAGCATCGCTAGCCCTCCAACCGCCCTGGTGAAGCTCCTGCCCTATCCGGGCAGTGGGAGCCTTTCCCCCACACACTCCTGCCCTATCCGGGCAGTGGGAGCCCTCCCTCCACACACTCCTGCCCTATCCGGGCAGTGGGAGCCTTCCCTCCACACACTCCTGCCCTATCCGGGCAGTGGGAGCCCTCCCTCCACACACTCCTGCCCTATCCGGGCAGTGGGAGCCCTCCCTCCACACACTCCTGCCCAATCCGGGCAGTGGGAGCCCTCCCTCCACACACTCCTGCCCAATCCGGGCAGTGGGAGGCTCACACGCACGCAGGCAGAACCGCATAAAAGCGGCGTCCCTACTTCGTGGGAGCCGCTGAGCATCGCTAGCCCTCCAACCGCCCTGGTGAAGCTCCTGCCCTATCCGGGAAGTGGGAGCCTTTCCCCCACACACTCCTGCCCTATCCGGGCAGTGGGAGCCCTCCCTCCACACACTCCTGCCCTATCCGGGCAGTGGGAGCCTTCCCTCCACACACTCCTGCCCTATCCGGGCAGTGGGAGCCCTCCCTCCACACACTCCTGCCCTATCCGGGCAGTGGGAGCCCTCCCTCCACACACTCCTGCCCAATCCTGGCAGTGGGAGCCCTCCCTCCACACACTCCTGCCCAATCCGGGCAGTGGGAGCTCTCCCTCCACACACTCCTGCCCAATCCGGGCAGTGGGAGGCTCACACGCACGCAGGCAGAACCGCATAAAAGCGGCGTCCCTACTTCGTGGGAGCCGCTGAGCATCTCTAGCCCGCCACACGCCCTTGTGTAGCTCCTGCCCTATCCGGGCAGGGGGAGCCTTTCCCCCACACACTCCTGCCCTATCCGGGCAGTGGGAGCCCTCCCTCCACACACTCCTGCCCTATCCGGGCAGTGGGAGCCTTCCCTCCACACACTCCTGCCCTATCCGGGCAGTGGGAGCCCTCCCTCCACACACTCCTGCCCTATCCGGGCAGTGGGAGCCCTACCTCCACACACTCCTGCCCAATCCGGGCAGTGGGAGCCCTCCCTCCACACACTCCTGCCCAATCCGGGCAGTGGGAGCCCTCCCTCCACACACTCCTGCCCAATCCGGGCAGTGGGAGGCTCACACGCACGCAGGCAGAACCACATAAAAGCGGCATCCCTACAGGGCGCGCCCGCGCCTGAGGGCCTTGCCAGAGGGCCCTTTGGCGGTGGCCCTTAGGCGGTGGAGATTAGGCGCAGCTGAAACATCATCCACTCAACCGCAACAAGGCTGCAAGTATCAAGAAGCCTGACTCACATGACTAAAACTCCGATAACGGACAGAAAACGAAAGTGCAACAATCAAATGACTGACGGCTTGAGCTCCCCAGGCCGGGTCTGAGCTCGCCGGTCCCGACCACCACGCTCCACGAGATTCCCATAGCTGGACCAAAATTCGACATCAAGAGCTTTCAACTACAACGATATCACCCAGGTAAACAATTACTGGACTTATCTACCTCCTGATGCAAAAGACCACTGTGCAACCCTGGCCTAACCCCGCCCCCCCCCAAGTAGGAGCCAACATACCTCTGTATATATAATGTGTAAACTCCCCACTGTCACAAGCCCTGTTCTCCTCAAGCCAGCTGTTACATTGTAAACCCCTACCAACTCTAAAGGCTACTACTGTTTATTTTTTTAGAGCTAAATGAAACAAAGTATCTCTAACCAGCAAGTTGTTACATTTCAATGCAGTAACCCAATAACCTTCTTACAATAACCTTAAGACTGTATCGCACAATACTGTATCTGTTTATACTGAATGATAGGTAACGATAGGACTGTATCACACAATACTGTATCTGTTTATACTGAGTGATAAGGAACGTTAGGACTGTATCCCTATTTTGTTAAAGTAATAAGAAACGCTGTACCCCAACCCATCTATCCCTGCTAGACTGTTGGTACCCAACAACTATCTTGCCGGCCTACACTAACTCATCTCTAGGCCAGCTGCCTTGACTTCACCCCACACTGCGCCACTCGAATCCAAAATCCAAGTATTTCTGGCAGACATAAAATGGAGCCTGCTCACACCTTCCTGATTTTGTGCATGTGTATACTAACATCTTCATATAGAACCATCCCACACTCACAATACTGCATTCCTCTACTATATACACCAATCTACCTTCTCCACCCCCCCCCTCCATTACCCATCCTGCATCAATACAACTTAAATCCTATCACCACCACACAAACACCAAGTAAATTACCCCAACGACACACCCATATCAAAGGGAACAAATCTCAAAAACACCCTAAAACCAAAGCAAAGAACACTATTGGATCTCAAATACAACTCACACGAACCACACACCAAGAACATCACACATGTAACATTATCCTTATTAATGCTAGGTCAATAAGGAATAAAACGCATATTATCCACAACATTCTAACTGACGAACAACCAGATATCCTATGCATAACAGAAACATGGCTCACTGACTCAGACTCTGCAACAATGAACCAAATACAGAAGCCCGGATACCAACTATACAACTGCCCACGCATCAACAGAAGAGGAGGCAGAGTCCTTATAGCAGCCAAAACCAGCCTTCAACTCACAACCACATCTACGGTCACAAATCCAGATCTTGACCTACTTAAAGTCGAGAGCATGGCATTATCCATCTGCCTAATCTATCGACCTCCCTCACCACAACACGAAACACTAGCCACAGCACTAGAAACCATCACATCCACACAAAGCAAAAAATTCCAGATCATCCTCGGAGATTTGAACCTAGCATCAATTCCTCCGTCCCACACGGACTCCTTCTATGAAGCCATCGACCAATTGGGTTTCCAACAAATAATAAGCAACCCCACACACGATAGAGGAAACATCCTAGATATGATTTTCATACCCAGAAATCCACAACAAAGCAATGAACCACCTATAATAAACATAACTCAAGTACCATGGTCAGACCACCACCAAATCAACTGTAAACTTAAACTACAGTGCCAACCCAAAAACTCAAAGGAGATGAGAATGACCAACCCCATTAGGAAATTCAGCAAACTCAACGAGGAACACCTCATAAGCACCATTGCATCCCACATAAACCTAGATTCCACAGACCTAGACGAACTAACTAACAGATGGAACACACACATCCAAAATACATCTAACCCAACTCTGAAACACACATCAAACCCACATAAGATCAACTCGGAACCCTGGTACACAGGAACTCTAATAAAATCAAAAAGGGAGCTCCGTAAAATAGAGAGAAAATGGAGACAAACCAAATCCTCCAATCTCAAAACTAAATACATGGCCCATCTCGCAAAATACAAAGACGACGTGAACAATGCAAAAAAATTACATCACACCAACATCCTAAACAAGGCAATCAATCGCCCACGAGAGTTATTTGAACTAGTCAAATCACTAACCAAAACCGACCAAAATGCCAACCTCAACAAATCCATCAAGGTCCAAACACTGGCAAACCACTACGCGACCAAACTGACGGCCCCTGGTCCTCCACACCCCCCCACCAACACCACAAATCAGAAGTGAGAACAACACAACGCAAAACCAGTTATGGGAGCACTTCCACAAAATAGGAACCAAGCAAATCACAGCCATTGTCACAAGCCTGAAAAGCACCACCTCCCCACTAGATCCCTGTCCTGCATCCTGGATCAAGGCAGTGAAACAAGACATAGCACCTCACATAGCACACATAGTTAACCTATCCCTACAACAAGGAATCATGCCCTCAGAACTAAAGAAATCAGTCATTAGACCGATCCTAAAAAACACTACACTCAACGGAGAAGACCCAGCCTCCTACCGTCCCATATCAAGTATCTCATTCCTGGCAAAGATCATAGAAAAAACGGTCCTTCTACAACTCCAAGACCATCTGACTGACAGTGCTCCTCTTGATGACCAGCAATATGGCTTCAGGCAACATCATGGAGTTGAAACCCTGTTACTAGTTCTACTTAACAACCTCCTAAAGGGCCTTGAAAACAAAAAGAAAATGTACATTCTTGTATTCATTGACATCTCAGCTGCCTTTGATACAGTTAATCATGGGACCCTCATAAATAGGATAAAATCAATAGGAATAACAGGAACCCCACTAAAATGGTTCTCATCCTACATCTCAAATCGAACACAACAACAGGTTCAATTCAACGGAGAAAAAGCAGAATCTTTCTCACAAACACAGGGAATCCCCCAAGGCTCTGCTCTCTCAGCACTTCTGTTTAACATATATATGCAGCCACTATGCAAAATTTTCTCACGGCACGAAATTAATTACCACATCTATGCCGATGATATCATGCTATACACACAACTAGACACTAAAAACCCAGACTACAACCCACTGGAGACATGTATCGGAGAGATGCAAGACTGGTTACAACAAAGTAGTATGTCAATTAATCACAAAAAAAACCGAAGTAATGTATATCTCCAAAGAACCGAATTTTGACCCTCCCACATCAATAACACTATGTAACAACACTTACCAAACAAAAAAAGAAATAAATTATCTAGGAGTCACAATTGACTGAGACCTAAAGATGGAAAAACACAACCTAAATACCAACAGAGCAGTTTTCCCCAAGCTTAGAGTGCTACAACCCATGCGGAATTATTGATCCCCAAGACTTCAGAACAGTGGCCCAAGCACTCATCATGCCACATTTTGACTACTGCAACGCCATCCTACAAGGTTTACCTAAAAAAACCCTAAACATATTACAAATGGCACAAAATGTAGCTGCCAGGGTCATAATGAAGAAAAATCTAAGTGACCACATCACACCAGTACTAATTCAATTACACTGGCTACCCATAACAGCTCGCACAAAATACAAAATACTAATAACCACCTTCAAACTCATCCACAACTTAGCACCTTCCTTCCTCAACAACCTAGTAAGATTGCAACCTCCTACCCGAAACAGAAGAACCCACAATTCCAACATCCTTCACACTCCAACAGATATAAGATCTGCCAAAGCTAACACCAGCCACAGGGCTTTCTCATATGCGGCGCCAACACTGTGGAACCAACTCCCACCAGAACTACGAGCTAGCAATGACCTTCTAGACTTCAGAAAGAAACTCAAAACGCACATTTTCCAATCACATTTCAACCTGAACTAAACCCACAGATGGAGCAGCCCCTGACCACTGTGTCCAAGAAGATTATCCTGTATATATGTATTTATGTATATATGTAAATGAACTCCCCCATAGCTAAGAAGTGTTAACTCTGTATGATGTGCTTTTCTGACAATCTGTATGTAAACAAAATTTGTACCTGCCTTGATTCGGCAGTTTCACAATAGTAATCCTACCCGCTTCTGATCGCTGGAAGGAGCGGGCTACAAATGCTTGCTAAATAAAAATAAATAAATAAATGCTGCAGAATCAGGTCCAGGCTTTTTTCACGGGTTGGATGTCCAACTGCACTATTCGCGGGTCAGAATGCTCCCAAAGCTTATGAGTCTACTGTTGTCCCAATACTTTGTATACCCAGTAATACCAAATTTACCAGGTAGAGAACCCCTAGTTACTGCTGAACTAAATCTCGTTTTGTGCAGTGATCTTTCATCAAGGCTGATGCAAACAGGGATGGTAACTCACCGAAGTTCTATTCTCCTCATGCAAAGCTATATTATGGCAACACTGCAATATTGTTCCAGTATTTTGCCATCCCATCACCACAAAGATATTGTGGAATTCAATAGATGTGAACAGAGAGAAACAAAACTCATAAAGGGCAAGAAGTAATTCTTCTATACTAAGTAATTAGTAAGATTAAGACTGTTTTATATGGAAAACAAATGACTAAAAAGAGACGCTGTACTGTATAATCTTATAGAAGCAGGTGTTTAATTCAGGGATTGTCTATGGCATACTCTATAAGCTGTACTAGGCTAAATGAGCAAAATCTCATTAGACATAAATTTAATTTTAAATCAAGGGCAACATTTACAGTAATAAAGCTTTGGAATAGTTTGCCTTAAAATTTAATTAAGGCAAACATCTTCAGTAGAAGTGCTTAGGAATAAACTAGATATAATGTTGCTATTGACAAATTAACGAATATAGGGAATTCCACGAACACTGAGAAAGAGATTAATGCAATGGACATTACTGTTTTTAATTTAATTTAATATGTTACTGTGGGGGAATGAAACATACCCATGCGGACTAATAGTACTTTAAATTGTGTTCTTACAATTTCCTACTGTTCTTTTGGACTTCCATCTCAATAGCATCAAGACTCTACTGTGGCTACACTATCAAGGGCTTTCATTCACAGCTACCTAGAATTTTTTATCAATTTTTAATCATCTCCTCATTCAAGCTCAATCATTGCAGTAACCAAAAGCAGTCATGGGTCACAGATCACGATGTCCATTACAATTTGACATGGTCAGAACCTGAGTCTGGCCAGTAGAAGCTGCTGTTGAACTTTGACTGGGACTTCTTTTTCCCTGGGCAAAGTGTGTGCATGCCACCTTTATTGTTTTGTTTTGTTTTGTTAGGTTTTCTGATTTTTTCAAAAAAGAAAAAGAACCTCTTGTCTAGAGTCAGTCTGTCTCTCTTTCTATTCATCTGTATGTCCTTGTGTATGCTCAAACAAACTTGTGTCTGACTACAACAAAAATGGAAGAAAAGGAGCAGAGTGATGGGGGGAGGGGAGGGGGAGGCAAAGAGACCAGGCTCCATGACCCAAAGATCATCAGGAGCTGCCACAAAAGAGGTCAGTGTCAAAGAGATTCCAAGCCCTGCAACACACAAAAAAAGAAACCCAAAACTTAATATCAATGATGTGCTGGTGGGGACCCAAACCTCACCGGCATAGAAAGTGGTGGTAGATGGTGGCATCACTTGGCAGATGTGGTGATTGGGACCCAACCCTGCTGACCCAGAAGAAGGAAAATGGCAGTGGCTCAATCCGTGATGTGCCAGCGGGAACCCAGGACCGTACCTAGCCTTTGCGAGCAGTGTGGCCGCACAGGACACAAAGGCTTAAGGGGCGCATTTCAGCTGTCTGCTGTTGCTTGCTACCACCACCTTTTCTTCTCTCAGCAGCGACAGGCAACGGCTGACAGCTGAAATGTGCCCCTTAAACCTTCTCGCGGCACGCTAAGCAGGTCTGGTCCCTCCCTCCTCTGATGCAACCGGTGACTTGCACATCGGGCGTGCCTCTTCTCTCCCGCCACCGTCCAGAAAGTGGCTAGATGGAGGTGCGGGGGGAGGGGGGCGCGCACCCAATATGCAAGTCGCACAGGGTATGATTCATGTGCGGTACGGTCCTTCGGGGAACCCAATCCCCACTGACACAGAAAAAGAAACTCTTCTGAAACTGCAGTACAAATGGAAGCCAGCAAAGTTTCTTGGTCCCTGCTAGGAAGAAATAGGGGCTCCTGCAGCATGGCACAGCACAGAATGAGGCTGTAAGTAGTGGAACAAGAGCTGACATGACAATTTCAAATAGGTAACAGTATTTGAGGAGAAAGGGCAAGACGTAGAAGAGGAAGAAGCAAGGAGAAGGAGAGGGAGAGGCAAGGAGGAAAAGGTAGAGGTCCTGGGGGTCAATAGGGAGGAGGAGAGAGCTAGAAGGAGAAGGGAGAGGGCTAGGGGAGTCTAGGAGGGAAGAAAAGGGGGGCTAAGAAGAGAATAGAGGGGACAAGGGAGCGGAGAACATGAGGGAGGTTTGAGAGGAGGTAAGGAAGGGGGAAGATTATGGAACAGAAAATGGAAAGAAGAAAGTGTGCAGTACAGGCAGGGCCGGCCCCAGAGTTAGTCCAGTATTGGAGCCCTAGGCAAACCTCAAGCTTTACACCCCCTCTGGCTATCAAAATCTATTACTTAGCTTTAAACGGCTTGCTTTTGCTGCCCGCCATAAGTTGCTGCCCTAGGCAACCGCCTAGTTTGCTAGTGGCTGGGCTGGCCCTGAATACAGGTCTGTATTACAGAGACCGTATACACAAAGATTCCACATGGAATAGCATCTCCTATCCTATATGTGTATGTGCACAGACACACATAACACATACACAAAAGCCCTGTGCCCCATGCCAGTTCAAAGAATGCCACACCCTTACCCTCTCTCATGTATAATCGCAAGGGATTTCCTGAAAGCCTGGCCTGTTTGCAGACCTTGTGTACCACAGCTCTATCTCCACCATGACAGAGACATGTACTCTCACATCCACACCCATACCCACTCTGTCATACAACTCTCTGAAACATATTTCCTTTCCCTCCGCATACATACTTGACTCTCACTCATAGTTCACATCCCCATACTCCACATATTCCCTAGATCAATGGTTCACAAACTGTGGGTCATGGCTGCAAATGGGGTCGAAACATCCTCATTTGGGGTCGCAGTTGCACGTTGTGCTCAGAGGAGGAGCAGTTGCCCTATTGGGCGATTAGTCAGAGCAGAGGCAGCACAAAGTAAGGCAATTGCTCCTAAAACAGCAGCAGCCACTTCACTTCAAATCCAGTCTCCGTCCCCACCATCGCCAGCCATCAAAGATAACACAGGTGCGGGGGACTTTCCAATACAGGCATGCACATGTCACTAAGACCCTGCACACAACAAATAGTCCTCTGACACAACAAATAGACATCAAAGGGGGTGGGACAGGAAGAGCTGGTAGGGTCTTAGAGGTGAACGCGTTCCTGTATCAGAAAGCACAAGCGCGAGGTCTATCTTTGATTGCTGGCGGCAGGGATGAGTGCTGGATTTGAAGCTAAGCTTATGGTACGTATGTTGGGGGGTTGGCAGATCATTGCAGGCAAGTGGAAGAAAGAAACGAGAAATGTGGAGGGAGACTGAGGAGATGCTAGATGGGGGGAAGGGGGGGTGACACTGGGTAACACAGTGGTGATGCGGAACATGGTGGGAGGATATTAGGAGAGAGGGGGTTGATGCTGGACATCAGGGGAGACATAGGGAGACATGGGAGTGATGCCAGATACTGTATAGGGAGGAAGGGCCAAAGGAGAGAGATGCTTAGGCTAGGGGCTAGGGAGATGCTAGACATGGGGGAATAGGGAGAGTGAGGGATAGAGAGAAGGGGGAAGACACTGGGTGACAGAGTGGTGATGCTGGACATGAGGGGGTATATAAGGAGACAGAGGGAAGATGCTGGACTTCAGGGGAGACATATTAGATGTAGGGAGGAAGGGCCGAAGGAGACAGAGATGCTGAGGTTAGGGAGAGAGAGAAGAAAGTTGCTAAATATTGGGGAATAGGGAGTGTGATGGAGAGAGAGAAGGGGAAAGAGGGTGGGGAGGAAGACATTGGGCAGAAATGGAGAAGAGAGGGTGACAGGAAAGACTAGGGAATAAGAGTTTGGGGAAAAAGACGTAGAGAATGGGAGGAAAGGATAAGGGTTGGAGCGCTACTGTATAACGGAATGCAGAACTACATGAGGAATTAGTAGGAAGAGGAGTGAAATCTAAGTGGACAGAGTGAGAAATTATAAACGGAAGAAAGCTGAAAGGAAAAAAATCAATGTCAGAGATGGATGTAGGAGAGCAAGTGAAGGAGGCAGGAGGGGAGGGAAGTGGCAGATGTACTGCAGACTCTCAAAAAGAGAGTTAAGAGAAGACAGAGGACACAGAGAATAGACACCAGGACCAAGGCAATTAGAAAAATTCATATAGCCAGCCACAAAGGTAAAGAACTTATTTTCAGTTTAATGACTGGAACATACCAGTTTTTGGATTTGATATGTGCCATCTTTATATTTTGCACAGTACAGGGGGAACTGCATTAGTTGATTTCTCTGGCATTGCACTGCATGTAGAGCCTGACGACTTGAGGTTTCAATTTAATTTTTGTCTATGAGATGGTGTAGAACAGGTGGGGGGGGGGGATGTTGGACCAATGAGGAGGGGGAAGGACGGTTGGATGCTAGACCACTAGGGAAGAGGAAATAGGGAGGACGCTTGACATGATGTAGGATAGAATTGGTTGTATGGCAGGGAGATACCTGATGTGGGGGTGGTGCGGGGCAAGGAGACAGAAGATATGCTTGACATGAGGGAGAGAGGATGAAGGAGACAGAGGATAAGCTGGACTTGGGGGAGGGGGAATGAGGGAGACAGAGGAGATGATGGACAGGGGAGGGAGGGAGATGGACTGGAGATGCTTGATATGAGGGGGTACTGGGCAGGCAGACTGGAGATGCTATGGGAAGATGACTGGTGAGACAGAGGAAATGATGGCTTTGGGGGGAAATTATGGAAACAGAGGAGATATTGGACATGGGAAGAAGGAGACAGATGTTTGACTCTGAGGTGTTACTGGGGAGGCAAAAGAGAAGAGATGCTGGACATGGAGGGTGCAACAACTGGTGAGACTGAAAATTAAGGATGGGGCTAGTGAGACTGACAGAGGAGATACTGGGCATGGGAAGGAGGGTGGGAGACAGACAGAAAAGATAATGGGAGCTCAGGGCAAAACCTCTGGGAGGGGACCTCAAAGCCCACTAGCAAGCTATGTTTTCTTCAGCTTCAGACCCCCACACACTGCCCCCATGCTTATTCCTCACATCCGCACAGACCTGCTACTCCCAGACACTTAGGGCCCGATATTCTGTTGGGCGGGCTATTCGCCGTGTTGGTGCAAAGCCCTGCCCGCTGACCTATAAAGCCAGATATTCAATGCCGTGGCGACATCAGTGAATATCTGGTTTAGGCACCATGTGGAGTCAGCAAAAAGATCGAATGGGTAGCAGCAATATTGGACCACTACCCGGTTAGCAGCTGTGGCTAGAACTAGGCGAGTCATGGAAGGCTAACGGGATAGTGGTCCAATATCACCACTACCTGGTTATCGGGACTCCCCGCCTCAACTCCACCCTGAAATGCCCCCAACATGCCCTGATACTACCCAGATAACATCGGGGTACGTAGGGGACATAGTCGGGAATATTCAATGACATTAACCATGTAGGTGCCATTGAATATTGCCGGTTAAGTCATTTACATGGTTTACTGGGCTGTAAACCGTGTACAAGCCTTTCGAATATCAGGCCCTTAGCTCCCACACACACAGACTGCTCCCAGATGCTCAGCCCCCACACTGCAAATGTTCAAGAAGCTGTGTCGTTACTTTGAAACCCATATGTGTCAGACATATTCAGTACATCGGATAATTATTTTAAAAAGCATAGATTTACATATTTATATGTTTATATTTATGTTGTTTGAGTGATAATTTTATTTTATTAGTCTTTGGGGTCATGTGAATTTTCCTCAGCTAAAATGGGGTCACACCAGAAAAATGTTTGGGAAGCACTGCCCTAGATATATACTCTGCCTTACTCTTCTACCGTGTTTCCCCGAAAATAAGACCGGGTCTTATATTTATTTTTGCTCCAAAAGATGCACTAGGGCTTATTTTCGGGGTAGGGCTTTTTTTTTTTTTTTTTTTGATATACAGCTTGACAGCACAGAATGAGTGGCGCTGCATCTCCCGCCCACACAGATGATGGAAGTGGCCCGCAGCACAGCACAGGCATCTGATCAGCGTCGGGGAGTGGAGCAAGAGGAAAGTTCCTCCCCGGTCCACCCACCGAAGCCAATCAGGCCACAACAGCACCATCTTCCAAAGAGCAGAGCGCCCTTGGCGTACAGGAAGCGGTCCGCAGCTCAGCACCGGCACCTGATCGGCGTCGGGGAGTGGAGCAGGAGGAAAGCTCCTTCCCGGTCCACTCGCCGAAGCTAATCAGGCACAACAGCACCAACAACTTAAAGGAGAGCGCTCTTGGAGCAAAGGAAGAGGCCCGCAGCACAGCACTGGCACCCGATCGGCGTCGGGGAGTGGAGCAGAAGGAAAACTCCTCCCTGGTGACCCCCCCCCCCCCAGGTTCCGAATCTGTCAGACATGATCTGCACTAGGGCTTATTTTCGGGGTAGGGCTTATATTATGGGAATCTCAGAAAAACGTGCTAGGTCTTATTTTCAGGGTAGGTCTTATTTTCGGGGAAACACGGTATCTATACAGACAGAGCTAGACATACAACCTTCCCAGACCTATTCCAGCAAAAATCTCTCTCCTCCGCAAACACTTTATATATGGCACTCACCCACTAACCCAAACCTTACATACACTACACCCTGAGTGTGGAAATGCAGAAAGGAAAAATGTGCTACTGAGTTACACAGCTAGGGGGCATCTTACAACAAGCTTTTTTTATTTCTTTTTTTTTTTTTTTTTTTTTAAGTTTTGTTACATTTCATTTAGTGGATTTGCATATTGAGGATATTTATTAACATTTTTCACATACTATCTGCTGCAGGGTCCCTTTTCTTCCTATGTAGCCTGCAGCAGGTGGAATGCGCTAACACCTTTAATGCTGCTAATGGTTAGTAAATGATTCCCATTATTTGCAAAGAGAATGCACTATTTGCAATAATATGAACTCTGTGTAAATAATGCCTGTCAGAAATGCAATGGAAGCTAAAAAAACCTGGGAGGGGCCCAGGAAAGAAGAGGATCCACAAGGCCCAGCAGCCCTGCCCTGCACCAGCAAAAGCAGAGTGCGGCAAATGGCAAACTTACTTTAAAATCAGGGTCGGTGCAAGTACTGGAGGCACCCTAAATGGGCCCTCCATTCTGCTCTCCCCTCCTCGCCCACTGCAACCACTGCCGCCTCTTTCTGGGGCCGGCAGCTGTGGCAGTTGCCTCGAAACCGTAACACAGCACTTACCCACCATCTCCAGGGCTGCATCATGGTTTCTCTCTAGCACAATCTACTGGTTCAATCCCACTTTGATGCTGACTTCCGGTTCTGCATAAATTGGAAGTCTGTATCAGAAGTAGCATATTGCGCAAGAGAGAAACTGCGACGCAGCCCCGGAGATGGTAGGTAAGTTCTGTGTCTCTTTTCAGACCCATTACTTCTGCTGCTAACTCCAGAGAGGGGCAGCAGCAATGACAATGAGAAGCAGTGGGCGCCCCTGGAGGGGCCAGCACTCTAGACAACTGCCTAGTTTGTCTAACAGTAGCACCAGCCCTGTTTGACATGTTTACCGCACCGCCTCCTACTTCTCCTTTTCTGTTCTACAAAGTTTTCTGGCCCACAAGGAGGTGCTGACTGCCAAGCCAGAAATCCTTTTAGTACAGAGCTGCAGGAGTGGGAGACAGCGTGGCAAAGATTTTATAGTAAGTTTGCCAGTTGCACAGGGATCATGGGGGCTCACAGCAAAACCTTGCTTGGGATCCTTCATTAGAATTTACACCAGTGGAAGGGGGAGGGGGGTTCAGCTCATCTTGAAACAAAATAAAATGAAAAAAGCTTCTTCATTACATATTTTTATTTTTATTTCAGAAACATGCTGCCTCTGCAGAATCTCCAGTCCCAGGAAGCTTCAGGAGAATCAAACCTCTCTGATCTCTGGAAGGGTTGCATGCAATAATGTCATTGAGTCAAAACAATTTTTTTTTTAAGTGCCATCAAGTCAACGCTGACTCCTGGCAACCCAGCAGCCCTCTGGTTTTCTTGGCAGGGTATGACCAGAAGTAGATTGTCAGGCCTTTTCTTCTGAGACAATGCAGGGTTAAGTGACTTGCCTAAGGTCACAAGGACTGCCAGTGGGAATTAAACTCTGATTTCCTGGGTACTGGGTGGTTGCTCACCACTAGGCTACTCCTCCACTCACATTAAATTAATGGACCAATGCAAATTAATTTTACTACAAGGATTTCAAGGTGACTAAAGTTATCTTCTACCCATTCCAGCACTGAAAGACATTTTGCAAAAAACTATTTACATTTTATTATTTATGCTGTAAACAAATAGCACACAGTCTTTATCAATTTCTGTAAGCCTTCTGCTTTATCAATAAAATAAATATAAGGAAGCCTTATGCAATTTTATAACAGAGCAGGAAGACACTTATTTTTACCCTATGATAAGAACATAAAAACATAAGTGTGGTGCTGTGGTGTGCAGTGGGAAGGGGTTTTCTGTACAACACAGGCCAGACAGCAGTTCAGGGAAAACAAAAGCAGCTTTACTTCTTCTCAGCTTGTTAAACCTCCCCAAAGCAAAACCCAGAACAGACAGCAGTTCAGGAAAACCAAAAGCAGCTTTACTTCTCAGTTTGTTATACCTCCCAAAGCAAAACCCAGAACAGACAGCAGTTCAGGGAAAACAAAAACAGTTTTATTTCTGTCCCAGCTTGTTAAACCTCCACAAGCTGGTTCTCCCAGCCCTTCCTCCAGCCCCAGTTAAAGTTCCTACCTCAGAACTCCTTTGCACAACTTGCCTTGGAAGGACGTCTGGCTACACGGGCCTCTCTCCCTCCTGCAGCCTGCTGGGTTTTTAACCTCTCCCTGTAAGCCATTCCCTTCCAACCCTGCAGACTCTCTTAAAGGGGACTGTTGATAATCCCTTTGGAGAGGCACAAGTAACATTCTATAGACCCTATCACAATAAGATATGCCATACTGGGTTAGGCCAAGGGTCCATCAAGCCCAGTATCCTGGGATATGGACCCTTATGTGTACATATGATTTATAAAATGAGTCTCAAAATGTAGGACATTCATAACGGGGATTCAGTTGCAAGCAAGGTAATACTGTGCAGCTTTTAACTACAATCTCTCTGCCTGAAAGCTCTTGAAGGGGTTTTGATTTTCATTTGTATAAACTAATTATTTATTTTTCTATACTGCAAAGGGGGGATTTTTTGTGGTATTGAGCAAAGCTCTGTCAATAAGAGTTCATTGTTTTTTGTTCCTGCTTGCTAGCTCTTTGAAGCCACTGACCTCATCGGGTGTTAGGTCCCTCCCTGCCCACCCTGGCTCCACCCACCCCATGTGAGCATTCTTGCTTTATAGGGCAACTCCCCAATTAGCTACACACAGGGACTTAGAACAATCCTGTTAGAGCACATTTAAAAGAGGTTAACTGCTTTTTCTCTTAAAGGAAGCTGAGGAACAGGCAGGGATTTTGGTAGGTTTCTCTCTTTTACTTCAACAGGTACCGAAGCTTCTCCAACTGAACAATGGCTGGGAAAAATCATATCCCCAAAGCTGTTGCCCCCGTTACAGCTTCTGCCTCTATCCAGAGATCCCAATGCCAGTTGAAGCTCCAGTTCCATGTGCAGGATGCCTGTATGCTGAAGCTCTCAGAAAACAAGAGGAGGAGCTGAGAGAAGAGGTGGCGAGACTGAGGAGCATTCAAGACAGTGAGAAGTTCATTGATGAGATGCTTCTTGAAACATCCGAGCTCTCCAGCAGAGGTGAAGATGTGAGCCTACAAAATGACGAATATTGGACACGCGTCACCAGAAGCCTGCAGAATCACCAATCCAACTCCTCCAGTACTTCAACTGAAGAACCAATATGCAGCCCTGGAAGTGGAAGAGGTGGATGCATCCCAGGAAAGGGAGGAACCACTAGCTTGAGCACCCCAACGTTGCAGAATCAGTCACCACGAGGAAGCAAAGGGTAGTGGTGGTTGGTGACTCTCTTCTGAGGGCACTGAGGCATCCATCTGCAGACCAGACTTGATGTCTCAAAAGGTCTGCTGTCTGCCAGGTGCCAAAATATGAGATGTTAAAGAGAATTTGCCAAGACTCATCAAGCCTACTATTACCTGATGTTGTTCATCCATGTCAGCACAAATGATACTGCCAGGTATCCCTCTGAGCGTATCAAAAGTGACTTCATGGCTCTGGGAAAGAGGGTGGAGCAGACAGGTGCACTGGTGGTGTTCTCTTCAATTCTTCCTGTTGAGGGTAAAGTCCAAGGCAGAAAACTTTGCATACAGGAGAAAAATGCATGGCTGCATGGGTGGTGTCATCGAGAGTGTTTTAGTTTCCTGGACCATGGGATGATGTTTCAAGGTCTGCAGAGCAGAGATGGTGTCCATCTGTCCAAGAAGGGTCGACGTGTCTTCAGTAGCAGACTGGCTAACCTACTGAAGAGGGCTTTAAACTAGATTTGTTGGGGATGGATGACGAAAGCCTCAGATAAGTAAAAGCCCCCAGGTAAGTAAAACCTCCATATTAAATACCTCTATAGCAATGGGTATAAGGGACATCATCTGGAAAGTGGTGTGTATAAATGTCCGTAGCATGGGAAATAAGATCCCAGATGTTGAGGCTTTAATGGAAGAGGCTGACTTGGGTTTAGTTGAAGTTACGGAGACATGGTTCATGGACAACCACGACTGAAATAAAATTATACAAGGCTATACTTTACTCAGGAAGGAAAGGGGAGGAAGAAGGGGAGGTGGAGAGGCACCATATGTAAAAAACTAATATTAAAGCTATAGAATTACAGGGACTTAAAAGGGAGAGAGTAGACACTGTGGATTAAACTAGAAAGAGGGAAAGAGAAATCCATTTGCATTGGCATGATATACAGAACCCCCTCACAGGGAGAAGAAGTGGATGGAGATTTAATAGAAGACATACACAGCATTGCCAGGAAAGGGGAAGTGCTACTGATAGGTGATTTCAATATGCCGATGTTGATTGGCACATCCCTGCTGCAGTGTCATCTAGAAGTAAGGAGATCCTGGATTCTCTACAGGAAGAACTATTCAGACAACTGGTAACGGAACCCACACATAAAGGGGCCATCCTGGACTTGGTGCATACGAATGGTTAAATTGTTTCTGATGTTATAGTGGAAGATCATCTCACATCCAGTGATCACCAGATGATGTGGTTCAGTATTAGGACTAGGGCTGATAAAATCCATTCAAAAGTGAGGGTCTTAGACTTTTGGAAAACTAACTTTGCCGAGATGGGCCAATACCTCAAGGAGTCGTTGGCCGAATGGGAACAGCTGGGGGATGTAAAAAAAACAGTAGGCAAAACTGAAAGGGGATATTTTAAAGGCAACGGCAAAAGCTAAAAGGTGCATAGGGCCTTTATATTTCTGATAGTGCCTCTGTATAAGTCCTTGGTGCGACCTCATTTGGAGTATTGTGTGCAGTTCTGGAGACCACACCTTCAAAAGAATATAAACAGGCTGTAGTCGGCGCAGAGGGTGGCTACAAAAATGGTTAGTGGTCTTCGTTGTAAAGCATATCAAGATAGACTTAATGACCTTAATATGTATACATTAGAGGAAAGGTGGGATAGAGGAGATTTGGTAGAGATGTTTAAATACCTCCATGACATAAAAGCACAGGAGGAGAGCCTCTTTCGATTGAAAGCAAGCTCTGCTGGAGGTGACATAGAATGAGGTGAAAGGTGATAGACTCAAGAGTATTAAGCGGAAATATTTCTTAACAGAAAGAGTGGTAGATGGATGTAATAGTCTCCCAGTGGAGGTGGTAGAGATGAGGTCAGTATCTGAATTTAAAAAAGCATGGGACAAACACAGAGTATCTCAAAAGGTAAAAAAGGGGCTATTGTAGTAATTGATATGGAAGGACAGACTAGACAGGCCATGTGGTATTTTTCTGCGGTCATGTTTCTATATTTCTATATTACAAGAAAAAATGCCAGATGTGTTAGGATTTTGAAAGGATTTTGACAGCAGCTTTATTTTGCCCAAAACGTGTTTATAGATTTACATAGTTTAATCAAAAACATTTGTATATGATTTTAGAGCTTCCAGACTAGACAGAATAATTACTATGTGCAACTAAATTATTGTAATAATGCTAGCAAGAATATTGCAGGTATTACTCCTAAAAGATACTCTAGAATAGAAGACAGCATGCTTGCTGCAAAATGCACATTTTCCACATCTTGTAAGATTTAAGAAGTTCTGTTTTTTGTACGTCTAAGCACATTAACTTAATTTGTGGTAATCAATAAGCCAAGCAGTGGTACTAAATCAATCAACCAATCAAGCAATCTGACATCTAAAAAAGGGAACTTGTGTTCTCAAAAACGCATGCATTTCACATCTTTGTTGAAGCAATTAAATGGTATCACATCCTAGAAAGATTCCAGTTTTCCAGTTTGCATTTCATTTTATTGTTACATTGATGCTATTCTTGTCCCTTTTTCCACTTCCATTTCACTTAAAAGCATGTTTGCTAAAATGTGATAAGGTTTTGCACTTACTGTGCCTTAGAAGTAAGCAATAATGCACAGAAAATGCAAAGATCGTGCACTAAGCATGTCCCCTACAGTTACCACACTGAAGATTCTTTTACCATACACTAGGTTCATTTGCAATTTACGTGGGTTCACCTAATTTTAGCCTCTTCTTCAGGAGGGGGGTCAGTGAACCCAAGTTAAATGCAAAATTAACAGCATGTGGTAAAAACCATGCGCACTCCACGCCCATTCTCCACCCATAAGCTGTCAAGTCTCCAACTCATTCTGTGCTAAGAAGTTAGTCACGATTTTTACTCTACTGTTTGCTTTTAGCATGCAGTAACCATTAGCACATGCTATGTTAATGGTTAGCGCACTTCAGTAAACATGACCCTTATTCTTCGTGAAAAGCTGTAATCTACCACTTCCACAACACAATCTGCAACCTCAATAGAAACGCTCATTCATGGTTCTCTTTTTCTCTGTTACTGGCTATTCCAAGACCTGGACGTGACTGTGTCTGATGATCTTGTGATGGCTAATGTATTGTGTGCAATTCTGGAGACCGCACCTTCAAAAGGATATAAACATAGAAACATGACAACAGAAAAAGACCACATGGCCTATCTAGTCTGTCCTTCCATATCAACAACTACTACAGTCCCCTTTTTACCTTTAGAGATCCTCTGTGTTTGTCCCATGCTTTTTTGTCCTCATCTCTACCACCGCCGCTGGGAGACTATTCCACGGATCCACCACTCTTTCCATAAAGAAATATTTCCGCATATCACTCCTTAATCTATCCCCCTTCACCCTCATCCCATGTCCCCTCATAGCACAACTTGCTTTCAATTGAAAGAAGCTCTCTCCCTGAACATTTATGCCACGGAGGTATTTAAACATCTCAATCATATCACCTCTATGCCACCTTTCCTCTAAGGTGTAAATATTAAAATCCCTAAGTCTGCCCTCATATGCTTTATAATGAAGACCACTAATCATCTTACTAGCCACCCTCTGCACTGACTCCATCCTGTTCACACCCTTTTGAAGGTGCGGTCTCCAGAATTGCACACCACACTCCAAATGAGGTCGCACCAAAGACTTATACAGAGGCACTATCACCTCCTTTTTTCTGCTAGCCATTCCTCTCTGTATGCACCCAAGCATCCTTCTAGCTTTTGCCATCGCCTTTTCTACCTGTTTAGCTACTTTAAGATCATCAGACACAACCACGTCTAGGTCCCGCTCTTCTTTAGTGGACAAAAGTACTTCACCCCCTATACTATATTGCTCCCTTGGATTGCTGCAGCCCAAATGCGTGACCTTACATTTTTTAACATTAAATCCCAGGTGCCAAATTCAAGACCATTCTTCAAGCTTAGCTAGATCCCTACTCATGTTATCTATACCTTCCTGGGTGTCTACTCTATTGCAGATTTTGGTATCATCTGCAAAGAGGCAAACCTTACCCGACAGCCCTTCCACTATATCACTAACAAAGATATTAAAAAGAATCGGACCAAGGACAGATCCCTGGGGCACACCACTGGTAACATCCTTCTCCTCAGAGTGAGCTCCATTTACCTGTACCTTTTGTCGCCTCCCACCCAACCAATTTCTAACCTAAGCAGTAACTTTAGGGTCCATCCCTAGGGTGCTCAGTTTGTTTATAAGCCGCCTGTGAGGAACAGTGTCAAAGGCTTTACTGAAATCCAAATACACCACTTCTAGGGCTCTCCCTCAGTCCAACTCCCTGGTCACCCAGTCAAAGAAATCAATCAGATTTGTCTGACAAGACAAGACCTTCCTCTGATGAATCCATGCTGCCTCGGATCCTGTAATACACTGGACTCCAGAAACCTCACTATTTTCTCTTTCAGCAGCGTTTCCAATAATTTACTCACCACTTAAACTAACTGGCCTGTAGTTTTCAACCGCATCCTTATTTCCGCTTTTGTGTAAAGGCACCACATGAGCTTCTATCCAGTCCTCTGGCACCACTCCCGACTCCAATGAGGCATTGAAAAGGTCAGTCAGTGGAGCTGCTAGAACGTCCCCAAGTTCCCTCAGTATTCTAGGGTGTATCCCATCTGGTCCCATCGCTTTGTCTACTTTAAGTTGAGCTAGTTTCTCACGAACACAGTCTTCTGAAAATTGTTCAAGATGTCCCTCGCTTCTGTTCCCGTTTGTGGGTGTTTTCTGAGGTCCTGATCCAGGTTGGAGTCGGTACAGAGGGTGGCTATTAAAATGGTTAGTGGTCTTCATTATAAAGTATGTGAGGACAGACTTAAAGATCTTAATATGTACACCTTAGAGGAAAGGCGGATAGAGGTGATATGATTGAGACTTTTAAATACCTCTGTGGCATAAATGCACAGGAGGAGAGCCTTTTTTGATTGAAAGCAAGCTCTGCTACAGTGAAAAGGGATAGATTCAGGAGTGATATGCGGAAATATTTCTTTATGGAAAGAGTGGTGGATCCATGAATAGTCTACCAGTGGAGGTGGTAGAGATGAGGACAGTATCTGAATTCAAAGAAGCATGGGACAAACACAGAGGATCTCTAAAGGAAAAAAGGGGACTGTTGGTAGTAGTTGATATGGAAGGGAAGACTAGGTAGGCCATGTGGTCTTTTTCTGTCGGCATGTTTCTATGTTTCAATAAGATTTTTTTAGAGAACGGAGAATATTCACTATCTTTTTATTGAAATTCACTGAAAGTGCCTTGGTTACAGATTACAAGTAGCGCTTCTGATTCTAGGTCTTTATCATTTGGGATTTTGGAGGTTTATTTTTGAAGCAATTAGGTGCTTTCCCAGGGTTGAAAAAATAGGGGTTTATCAGTGGATTTGTGGCGAAAAAAATGTAGTAACCTTTTAGGTGGTTTCTGTTTAATGATATAAAAACACAGGGCTAGCACTGGAAAATTTTCTCCTAGCCCCAACATTATCCCTTGTTCAAGATCCAACCATAGCATCACTGTCCTCCTATTTACAAAACTGAACAATCTAGATTAATACAGATCCCTACATAGAAACGTCATATTAACAGAACACCTTACTTCACTCACATACCCAGAACAGAGATGGACCCTTACTGAGTACAGAATAAGTGATCACAAATTTAAAATAAAAATAATGGGTGTATAAAAGGTTTGGACAAGTTCCCGGAGGAAAGGTTCATAAACCATTATTAAAGATGACCCGGGAAATCCACTACTTACCCTGTGACAAGCATTGTGGAACCTATGTGCCTCTTTGGGAACCTACCAGGTATTTGTGACCTAGATTAGCCACTGTTGAAAACAGGATATTGGACTTGATGGACCTTGGTCTGACCCAGAATGGCATTTCTTATCTTTATGTTCTTATGTTCCCAAGATACAGCTTTCCAGACATAAGAACATAAGATATACCATACTGGGTCAGACCAAGGTCCATCAAGCCCAGTATCCTGTTTCCAACAGTGGCCAATCTAGATCATACGTACCTAGCAGTTTCCCCAAAAGACACAGGTTCTGCAATGCTTGTACTGGGTCAAGCATTGATATCCTGGGTCCCTTCTTAATAATGGTTTATGGACCTTTCCTCCAGGAACTTGTCCAAACCTTTTTTAAACCCAGCTACACTAACAGCC
Organism: Ichthyophis bannanicus; assembly: GCA_033557465.1. Lineage (NCBI taxonomy): Eukaryota > Metazoa > Chordata > Amphibia > Gymnophiona > Ichthyophiidae > Ichthyophis > Ichthyophis bannanicus. The sequence continues at coordinate 1,082,580,024 of CM066033.1, read as the reverse complement.
TTTACTACATCCTCCGGTAACAAATTCCAGAGTTTGATTACACGTTGAGTGAAGAAATATTTTCTTTTATTAGTTTTAAATAGTTTACCCTGTAGCTTCATTGCATGTCCCCTAGTCTTTCTATATTCTGATAACGTAAACAATCGATCTACATTTACCCATTCCACTCCGTTCATTAATTTATAGACTTCTATCATATATCCCCTCAGCCGTCTCTTTTCCAGGTTAAAGCACCCTCACAGCACCCTCGAAAATAGAAACAGGAGGCCTACTGCTATGAACACCTTAATAGTTCCTAGGATGATGACATCATGTATTAAGGCTACTTCAAACAGAGCTTTCTCAATATTCGCTCCTCTAAACTGGAATACACTTCCCCATGAAATCTGTGGCATCAAAAGCCTAATACTATTCCGAAAAACCTTGAAACACCATCTGTTCACAAAATGTTACCCAGAAGTCATCCCGGACACTCACACCTCCAGCAAGCTTCCCACATACCCCATACGCCTTAGCACCCTAATACAACCAGAAAATGGTTAGCCCACACGATAGCCCACATGATAAACATTTACCTGCACCATCCACATGAAATCACTTACAATATACAAACGAGGTTAGAATATTGCATATAGTTAAAGTATATAGTTTAAAGTTAACCTGTACATAGTTATCCCGGTTATCCCATGTGTTATTTTTCCCTGTTCTTTGTAAACTCAATGTTGCCTGTATGCATTGCAGTATGTTTTGTTCATTGTACACCGCACTGATTTTAATAGCGCGGTATAGAAGAAATGTTAAATAAATAAATAAATAAAGAGCCCTAACCTTTTTAGCCTTTCTTCATAGGGGTATCCTTCCATCCCCTTTACCATTTTGGTGACTCTTCTCTGAACCTTTTCTAATAACGCTATATCCTTTTTAAGGAGTGGAGGAGTAGCCTAGTGGTTGGGGCAAGGTACTTCAGGCCAGAAGGTCGGTGGTTCAAATCCCACTAGAGGACAGCAACCTTGGGCCGGAAGGACTGGGGTTTCTAGTCCCACAGGTGCTCCTTGTGGTCTTGGGCAAGCCACTTAATCCTCCATAGCCCATGTTCCCTGTAAAATAGTTATCTCCAAGTTATAATGCCCTGTTCAATGTAATTTCAGTTTGTTCAATGTAAACCGCACTGATGCAGAATAGCGTGGTATATAAGAGAATGTAAATAAATAAGATACAGCGACCAGAATTGCACACAATATTCAAGGTGTGGTCTCACCATGGAACGATATAGAGGCATTATAATATCTTTTGTTTTATTTTCCATTCCTTTCCTTATGATACCTAGCATTCTATTTGCTCTCTTGGCTGCGGCTGCACACTGGGCCGAGGGTTTTAACATGCTATCCACAATGACGCCTAAATCTTTTTCCTGGGTGGTGGTTCCTAATGTGGAACCTTGCATCGTGTAACCATAGTTTGTGTTGTTCTTCCCTAGGTGCATAACTTTGCACTTGTCCACATTAAATTTCATCTGCCATTATGATGCCCAGTCTTCCAATTTATCAAGATCCTCTTGCAATTTTCCACAATCCTCTTGGGTTTTAACAACTTTAAATAGTTTTGTGTCATCTGCAAATTTGATAGACCTCACTGCATTAAAGGTAACTTTATAAACTTTTTCCATGTATAAAATCCTACTTTACTTTTTATAACACTTTATCATGTCAGTCAAAGCAGTTCGCATTGCAACTTTAAACTTGGTAATGTACATTAAACAGGGACATTGACAACTTGGATTTTTCTAAGGCACTGGAAGGTTATTTGTCCTGCCCAAGGTCTCAGAGAGTGCTAGTGAGAATCAAACTCTGACCTCTTCCTAAGCCAGTCCTCTAATCATTAGGCTTCTTCTCCGCTTTTACATAACTTGTGTGTAGGCAGCTTCTGGGGTTGAGTACAGGAGAAGAACAAGTGGATTTATGGACTAAATGCATATATTATAAGTTACCCATGTATGTATGCACCTTGCAAGCTAACATTTACATCTTTTCCTGAGCACGTGCAAATATCAATCGCTTCTATTGGTTTACCCCTAGCATTTTATAAAGACACATATGTGTCTGCGACGGGACAGCACAAGCTTGAGGTACTCTTGAAGGCCCCAGCGATTGAGACAGCCGCGAAGGAGAGCACAGCTGCATGGACCGCATCTGTCTGGATCCCCACCTGGCTCAGAGCCTTTGGACCCAAGTCTTATTTCCATCGGTATTCTGACCCCTCCTTGCTGAGGGAGCCGGCGTCAATGCTGGACGCCTCACTTCATGTTCAATGCCACTTACCATTGATCCCGTATGAGCTGAGGTGGTCGACTTGGATCTGAAGAAATCTGGAGCTGTGGCTGGACCTGGTCTACAAGCCCCACTTAAGGAGGGAAGGAGTGGAACGGAAGCCCTCCCTGAAACGCTGGTGAGTCAAGCCTCGTCAGAAATTACATTACAGTCTATTTGGACTATACTAGTTAGGCTGGACAGAACAGTAGATAAGTGTTCTCAAGATATCTTAACTTTAGTGCAAGCAATGGGACATATCTCCTCTTAACATGAGACACTTGCCAAGGTGACGCAAGAGAAATTTACCGCATTGAGCAAGGAATTAAGCGAGTCTAAAGGTGTTATCGATCAATTAGTTAATGATAAAATTTTGATTCATCAAAAACTGGAGCAATTTGAAAATAAACTACAAAGACGTCTGTTTCTGTCTATGAGACAGGAGACACTATCCCCGGGAGCTAGTTTCTGATTGAGATATCCCTCTTAATGTTTTGTTATCTATGTAAATGTTAAGTATATTTTCTTTTCTCCCAGAAGAACTTTGTGTTTTTCTGGACCTGAAGAAGGCTTTGGCTCAGTAAACATGGGTAATGGGGGTGGCACTGAGATGGTAGATGCTATGAGAGGTTTGTCTACAGCTTGTGCTTATCCTGTTACTTTGCTTAGTTTTCTTTCCTATAATATCCCCATATTATATCTCTCGGTTCCCCCATTTATTATTGTGGTCTAATGTTAGAGCTTTGGGAACATTGCGTCTGATGATCATGCATGACTGGCTGTGGAAATTATCGCACAATTGCTCTGATCCCACATGCCAGCAAGATTCTACTCAAGATCATTCAGCAGAGACTACAACAATACCTAGAACGAGAACTGCCTGAAGTGCAAGCAGGGTTCAGGAAAGGGCAAGGAATGAGAGACATTATCACGGATGTGAGATGGATCCTTGAAAAGACAAAAGAATACCAAAAGGATATCCATATGTGTTTTATTGACTACTGCAAGGCTTTTGACCATGTAAACCTTCTTCTTTCTCGGCCCCCGTCTATGGAACTCTCTGCCATCTGCACTTCGTTTGGAACTTTCCTTTCCCACTTTTAAAGCTAAACTCAAGACTCACCTTTTTTGCACGGCCTTTGATCTTCCTCCCCCCCTTCTCCTCGTTGATAACCAATAGCATCTCATTCCTTTTGTTACTATTGTTGCTTGCTGTCTCTTCCTTTTAATGCTATCTCTTTCCTGTCAATAAATGGCGTTCTCTTTCCGTTCCTCCTTTCCCCGGCAGTATCTCTTTGTTTTATTGTAAACTGCCGTATGCCTATGGTTCTGGCGGTATATTAAGTTTTAAATAAAGATAAAAATAAATAAAAAATATTAAAAAAGATAGATGTGTGTCTATGTGGCTTTGTAAAGCAGGCTACAAATACGAGGCACCTACTTGCCCTTTTAACCTAGGCGACCTGTTATAAGATAACCCCACTGGGGGTAATTTTATAACAAGATGCCTAGGTTAAGTGGGCAGGAAAATGTCTATTTTAAGCTTATTTTATAAAGACATGTAGGTACCTACTTGTCTTTATGTAATAGTGGTGCAAATCTCTGCACAAATCATGCCTATATTGCAGCCACGGACATTACACCTACTGAAGAGCAACTGCAATGTCAGCACATATTTTATGCACGCATTCTCATATTCTATCAAACATATGCAGACTTCTGACATGGCCCCCTGTTCTGCCCTAGTGCCATATCAAGGGTTATGTGAGCAGTTTGGTCACACAGGGCACAAGCACAGAGGGAGTGCTAAGGTCATAACCGGGCTTCCAGTAAGCCCAAGCAGAGCAAGTTTCTGCGTGTACAGGGCCAGAGTTAGACATGCAAGGAGCCCAGGGGAAAAATTGGGGAGGAGGCTCCAAAGCCACCCTTCAAACTATTTGTCCTTCAGATTGAAGCTTGCTGGGGGCCCAGGGCAATTGCCTTGGTTGCCACCCCATGGTGTCAGCCCTTTGCGTGCAGATGGGTGGGTGGGTGCGCCAAGTGGGTGAGTCACACAGATGCATTTCTAGCTTGGTATGGTCCTACTCTACCCAAACTCCATCCCTCCACATACCTATTGTGAAAGTCTGTGTGTCCTTGCACTGTTCATACTTTTACGTCTGATCGAATTTTACAAGATCCAATTTATGTGGGTGATATTTTAAACCAGGGTATCTGGTTAAAGAGCCTTTTAAGCTGCCTATTTTAAGCTTATTTTGTATGTACAAGTAGGCGACTAGTTGTCTTTATAAAATACTAGTATAATGGGCAAAAATTGCATTTTAAATTAAGGCACATGCCTGTACCTAATTTTGCAAGAGTGTGCATAAATTATGTCATTTTATAATCACGTATACTTATGTACTCTGCTCAAACTCTGTCCTTCTGCACACCTCTGGCAAACTACACAACATCCAACTAGGTGCATGTTTCTCCTCTGGCTAAGTTTTAAGAGGTCATTTACACATATATTTGATCATATACGCACATAAATGACTAGGATAATCTTAGTTAGGCACGTACTTGGAGCCTAAGCATATGCACCCCCATATAAAATTGCCCTCTTATGTCTAAAATGTTGCTGTCCAGCTGCCTTCGTTGTTTCAAATTTGATTACATTTTTCTTATTCTCAGAAAACTTCACTGGCTCTCCACTGCTCTTTATATTCTTTCATGGCTTTGGTTCTGCTCATGTCAATGACCTAATCTGGCAATGCAACACTGCCTAATCCATCTACTTCTCTCATTATGACAAGAGATTCATAAGAGTAGCAGTGGTGTGGAGCAAGTTAATAGAAAACAATTACTTACCCTTTCATATAATATTAAGGCCAGAGGACACCCCATGAAACTAACTAGAACTGCAGAACTAGAGGACATGACATGAAACTGCAAGAAGGTAAACTTAAAAGCAATATCAGGAAATACTTTTTCACGGAAAGGGTGGTGGATGCCTGCAATGCCCTCCTGATAGATGTGGAGTGAGCAAAAACGGAATTTAAAAGACACAGGATCCCTTTCAAGAGGATGGAATCAAAGTAAACTTAAATAACTTTTATGCTTCAAAAAATAGAGAGGAGGGGTGACCTGCATGGAGCGGCAGGTACAACTCTAAGGGGCTTGTTTACAAAGCTGCGGCTCCGATAACGGTCGGAAACCACTACTGCGGCTTTGAAAACAAGCCCCTAAATAAAGGCATAGAGGGGAGTGACCTGCATGGAGCGGCAGGTACAATTTGAGCCACCTTATTGGGCAGACAAGATGGACTATGCTGGTCTTTATCTGCCACCATTTACTCTGTTAAGTGGTTGCAGATTTAGAACAAATTTAAGAATGTATTTTTCAGTTAATGAATAATTAAGAATTTGTTGTCAGAAGATGTGGTCAAAGTTTATAGTAAAGCTGCAATTAAAAAGATTTTGGCCAGGAAAATTTTCTAGTGAAAAGGTATCAAGTCAGGGAGTGGGGTGGGAAGTGATGTGGTATCTGGTTTATGTGTGTGGGGGTGGGGAGGGGAGTGGGGGTGGGGTGGGAAGTGATGTGGTACCTGGTTTATGTGTGTGGGGTGGGGAGGGGAGTGGGGTGAGTCAGGGGGTGGGGTGGGAAGTGATGTGGTATCTGGTTTATGTGTGTGGGGGTGGAGAGGGGGCTCCTCATTTTCTCTCTTCAGTGGTGTGAGCTGTTTTCAACTGTTACCACCAATATCTGTCTCTCTCCACCTGACCAACCCAGTCTGTGCCCAGCCGATTCTTTTTCTTTCTCCCCAACATGTCCAAACCCCTCTTTTTCCTCCGGGCTGTCCCCATGTTATCTTTCCTTTCCCCCATCGCTTTCGTAAGTGCCAAAAAAGTAACAAATTTGTTATAACTTATTTGTTGGGGATCGGTCCTCTTTTAGAGCCAGCAGCAGCACAGCTCAGGACTTATTCAACCCAATGTTTAGTTTTAGTCCAGGCAACTTGTAAGAGCAATAGGCCCATTCCTGCCTAGTTCTTTCCAATCTGCAAGGAGGGCGGAGCACCACTGTGTACAGCAGCAGCAGGGAACACTGGACATTGATGCTCTCATCAGCAGGTCAGAATGAGGGGCTGGAGCGTGGGTTCTGCCACCACTGGGAGCAGCTGTTTGGGATGTGTATTTTCTTAAAGACTGGTAGCCAAAAAGGTTGTGGGACAGTGACTTGGCACAAAATCACCACTGGTTTCTGGAGTTTAGGCCTAATCATTTTTGGTCAGGTAGATATGCTATGGCTCAGATTGGCCACTGTCGGAGGCAGGCCACTAGGCTCAATTGACCCTTGACCTGATACAACACAGCATTTCTTATGTTTATATTCTTGTGTTCCACCTGCCTCACTACCATTGAAGATGGCTCATTCCCTAAAAATCTGAAATAAAGTAGAACTGATTCCACGGTTGCAAATCTCAGATGTGTCTTCCTCCTTGTTTTTGATCCAGCCGTTCGCCTTTCTTGCTTTCCTCCAATCACAGTTTTGAAGAGTTTGCATTTAACTTCTCTTCTCGCACCCTCCATGCCATGTAGGTCTTGATTTACTCTGCTGTTTTCCCCATAGACACAGAACCGGAGAAAAGCCTTCGTAAATCAGACCTTTAATTCTCTTCTCTCAGTCTCCATTATGTATGGCAGCATTTTATTACACCTGACACTGTGATAGTAAAGCATTTTAGAAGGGATTTGCATGCAAGACACCAAATAATATTGTATTTTATTATATTAAGAACAAATCAAGCTTGTTATATGGGAGCCTGCTTGCTTTTATTGGTGATTAATGAAGGCAAAGTCAGCCGGCAGTTTTTGTAACACTGATATTATTTCTCATTTATCAAATTTACCAGTGAAATATATATAAAAGATACATAGAATTTCAGATTATGTAATACATTAGGTATGCACAATCCCAACTACTTGACTGGGAATTAAATAATAATTAACATAAATTTCAGACCAGAGTTTGTTGTGGAGGGGGGTAGCAAGGAACCTAATAAATATTTAGTTGAGTTTCCAGATAAGTTTGCAAACTTGCAGTAAAGCATGTTTAATAATGGTGACCCACTGGAATCCAAGAAATTACAGGATTCGAGTCAGCGTGGCTTTACTAGAGACAGGTCTTATCAGACGAATCTGATTGATTTCTTTGACTGGTTGGCCAGAGAATTGGATCAGGTGAGAACACTAGATGTGGAATACTTAGAGTTTAGCAAGGCTCCACATCAATGACTTATAAATACACTGGGCGCCTTTAGGATGGACTCTAAAATGAGTGAATGGGTAAGAAAATGGCTGTGTGAGAGGCACCAGAAGGTAGCAATAAATGGAGCTTGCTCTGAAGATAGGCACATTACTAATATTGTTCCTCAGGGATTAGTCCTTGGTCTTCTTTTTAACACATTTGCAGAAGGTCTGTCAGGAAAGTTATTCCTCTTTGCAGATGATACCAAAATCCTGATTCCCTTACTCTTCGGTTTACCACATGTGCAGTTTTACCATTCCCCTAGATCTACCCAGTTGTTCTGTTGTCTGTCTTGATTAGATTGTAAGCTCTGATAAACAGGGATTGTCTCTTACAGCTCTGTGTACACCTTGTAGTGCTTTACAAATGATTAGTAGTAGCAGTACAAGGAGGAGGAGGAAGGTATGAATAGCACGAGGAGGGAGCTAGCAAAGACTTGATGAATAGGCGAGAATTTGGCAGCTAAGATGTAATGCTAAGAAATGCAAGGTCATGCATCTGGGCTGCAAAAACCAAAAGGAGCAATACAGTATAGGAGCTGAAGTATTTCAGTGCACAAAAGAAGAGTGGGACCTGGGGGTGATTGTATCAGATGATCTTAAAGTGAACAAAAAGGTAGAAAAGGTGACGGCAAAAGTCAAGAAAGATGTTTGGCTGCACAGGGAGAGGAATGGCCAGCAGGAAGAAGGAGATAATAGTTACTTTGTATAAGTCTCGAGTGAGTCCTCATTTGGAGTACTGTGTACAATTCTGGAAACATCTTCAAGGAGCTATAAGATGGAGTCAGTCTAGAGCTGGGGTCACCAACCTCCAGAGGGCCGCGGGCCGCACAGCCGACTACCGGGAGCCTCGCGGGCCGCACCCCCCTTCTCCCTGCCCCCGCGAAAAAAAACAACAAACGCAAAATTATGAAAACAATGGCTGATCACCTTTATTGAATTTAATGAGATGGCTGATGATTCATGCTAGCAGACAAACGCTTAAAGTCCGGCTTCACAGATGACACTGACAGGAGAAGGGACGCTTGCAGGTGGTCGTCGGTGAGCTGCGAGCGCATGGATACAATGGCGGGAATCCTTGGCGGGCCGCACGTAATGTTAACCGGGGTAGAGCCTCGCGGGCCGCATGAAGGGACCTCGTGGGCCGCAGGTTGGTGACCCCTGGTCTAGAGGGTGACTACTTAAATGGTGAGTGCTCTTCATCATGAAGCATATGAGGATAGGCTTAAAGATCTCAATATGTATATTTTGGAGGAAAGGTGGAAGAGGGGTGATATGATAGAGACATATAAATTCCTCATAGAAGAAATGCAGAGTGGGTGGACCTCTTCCAGTTGAAATGCAGAGTGGGTGGACCTCTTCCAGTTGAAAAGAAGCTCTGGAATGAGGGGCCATAAGATGAAGATGAAAGGGGATAGACTCAGGAGAAATCTGAAGAAATATTTCTTTACAGAAAGGGTGGTAGATGTGTAGTGGAGGTGTGTATCTGAATTTAAAAAGGTATGGGACAAAAAGAGAGGATCTCTGCGGGAGAGGACTGGATTATAGAACTTAATTGTTCTGTTGGATGGGTAGACTGCATAGGCTGTATGGTCTTTATCTGCCATCATTTTCTCTGTTTCTGTTTCTTATAATATCTTCCATGGGACATCTATCATGAGAAAAAAGGATAATAGCAAAGGAAAGAGCCACAATCCTTAGGATGACTGGCTGACAAGCATGTTCTGTTCTGGGTCTACCCCACTGCATGCATGGACTAGTAATTCTGCTGTTATAGTTTTTATTTTGGCTTGACTGCTTTCTTTCTGTCCCACTATGGTTGTTTTCAGCTCTTTCAGAACTGAATCACTTGGGCTATGGTACTAAGTCTACATTCATAATTTGTTGGGTTTTGCCTCCTATTTTTATATTTCCCCAAGTCAGCCCAGCTATTGCAATGGCAGTCATCAGCAAGAGTCATGAACCCAAATGGGTCCTATGTTTAGCCCATGCTGTAGGTGACCAATTGGACCAATAGATGAGGCTCGCTTTTCTCAGGGGATGGGAACACTGCGACTGCATCATCCTCAGTTCTGGTTGGCCCTGGGAATGGAAGACTCGGCTCAGAAATCAAACCCAAGGATTCCACATGGCAGTACGCACTGAGTCATCAGGCTGGCCCACTTCTGCTTTCATTAATTGTCATTAAGGTCCCTTCTAGGTTAGCTCTCTTGGTCAAGAATTCAACACTAAACTCCTTTACCATGAATGAGCATGGATGCTTAGTGCCAAAGAGCATTAGGATTTAAAGTTACAATTAGGATTTAAAGTTACAATTGGTTAGATAGCATAGCAGATTGGGTCAGGACACAGAAATTCAAGTCAGAGGCAATTTGGTTCTCCAGAAAAATGTCTGCTCCTCTCTTTCAGCCTTGTATCACAGGAGCCCAAACCCCTATGAATCGTGACTGTTTGACCGTTAGATGTCCCCTTAGATAGAAAACTTTAATTTGTTCTTAATGGAGGTAATTTTAGAAGGTCATTCCAACATATATTTGGTCACATATGCAGGTAAATGACCTCTTATAAAATACCGACCATCATAAAGGTATGCACCTTTCACACCAAGGTTGATACTATCATAAAAGTATGCGCCTTTGGAATCAAGGTTCGTACTTTGCTGGTGGGTGTGCACATGGGCGGAGTCTGGGTGGAACATGAGCAGAGCACACTGGTAAGGACATAAATTCTAAAATACTATCATATATGTGTGCACTTGAAAAAATATAGGCGTGGGCTGGTGTAAATGCGCTATAGGAGCACGTTAGACCACTTCTGCTACTATTTTATAAAGACAATAGGTGCCTACTGGTCTTTATAAAATAGGCTTAACATGATGTAGGTGCCTTGAAGCATGCTTTAATTAGATTCCCCGTATAAAATTACCCTCCACATTTCTTCTTTGGTGAATAAATCTTTCTACACACTCAGGATGATTAGATCTTTCTTGACATTAAAGCACTGAAAATCGTTCTTTATGCATTAATTTTAAAGCGGTTGGATTACATAATGCCCTTTTAGGCAATGTTCCTGTTTATAAGTTGCAACATATTAAACTCCTGCATACGACAACAGTGAAATTATTAAACAATGCAAAATGATTGCATCATGTGTCATTACAATTACCAGCCAAGTTCAATTTAATCTTAGCCCCTCAAGCCCTTTATTCTGATTCGCCCCTTTACTCGAACTTTCCAGTCACTTGCAACTATTTACCTGCTGGGAAATTCTCAAAATCTTGGGGAAAAGGGAATTATTTGGATATAAGCTGATAAAATCTGTATTTATTTAAAAATTCTGTGTTTAATTAAGTCAGGTAGGGCATATGTAATAAGCTAACTTTCAGTTAAAGCAAAGTCACTTAGGGGGATATTTGTGCCTTCTCCCGGCCGCGACTAACTTCCCCGCCGGTTGTGCGGGGAAGTTAGATGGGGATGGGGTGGGGAAAGGGGCGGAGTCTGGGCAGGCGGTGGGCAGTCGCCAGCCCTGCATGGACAGGGCCAATTCTAATGCCGGCTCTGTACGACCAGGGCCGGCGACATGTGTGGGGAATAACTTTCCTGGACGTTTTTAAAGTGTGTGCCCGGGGCACGGATGGGGCAGGGGGGCCAGGGGACATTTTCCTCAGCCTGACCCTGGCCTTTGGAGGCCAAATTGGGGGTCGGGCTGTGTGGAATAAGCAGTTTTTGCTGGAGGCTGGCATTGCTGCTTTTAAATGGAGCTGCGGTGCAGGGCTTTTCATTTACTGTATGTACAGGCCGGACTGAATCGCAGTCCCAGCCTGCACGTATATGACCGTTCATGATTCTGATCCTGTGGGACTAGATGTGCCCCGTGGGATCAGAATCAAGATCCCTTCTGTAGGTCCGGCTCAGACCGGACTTACAGAGGAGATCTACGTGTGGGACGGAATTGGGCCCTTAGTGTATAATTTAAACAAAGAAAGTACGGTAGATAGTCTTTAAGTATACAGAGATACACACCACTATGGTTTTAGAAAGAAGTAGCTGAAAAGTTGAAATAGAAGAGATCACAGAGAAAGGAAGACAGGCATTTACGTATATTTGGAAAAACTTAGGGGTATGTTTACTAAACACCGCACAATAGCGCATCCGCGCAATAGCGCACGGAAAGCAGCACTTAAGTGCTCTTAAGCGCCCCGCACACGTGCGCGTCACCCCCGCACACGTGCGCGGCACACTAACGGGCCCCGCACAAGTACGGGCCCGCAAATGTCCGATAGAGGCGTGGAAAGGCTAACGGAGGGCGGAGGAAGGCTCCCGAGGGGCGGAGAGACGGCTGCAATGGGCGGGGAAGGGGAGGGGAGAGGCTCCTCGCACATTTACGGGGCCGAATATACAAGTAAAAAATACCATTTAAAGGGCATTTAAAGGGAAGAGAAACCATTTCCGTCAGCAATGTACAGGAAAACCGGGGAAACCTACAAAACGTGAGCAGTGTGATACATGTGCACCGAACAAAAGTGCAACTAAAAAGCGAAAATGACCACAACAAAAATATTAAAAATAGTAATTCAGCTGGGCAACAGTGATATTAATGGGCAACAACAAATAACACTCCCTGGAAAGCTCCATAAAATTAGAAATGTATTTTGGAAGGGTCTACGGAGTGGAGACCCTTCCAAAAATCATTTCTTGCTATTGGAGCTTTCCTTGGAGTGTTTTGTATGGTTGCCCATTAATAATACTGTTGCCCAGCTTGGCTATCTTTTTTCCCCCTTTTTTTGCAGGCATTTTCGTGGTGTATTTTCACTTTTGTCCCCAGACAAGGTGAACGAGCCCACAGTAAAAATGTGCAGAGCATGGCTTCCTACTCCTTCTTGCCAGGTTTCCTATCTCCAGGGACTGCACTGTCTCTGTGGCTACAGTGTGGTGCAGCAGACAGAGCCAGTATCTCTAGGACCAGAGAGTCACAGGTTCAAATCCCAGCTGGGGCACCTGCCAGCCCTGTCCCCATATTTTACCCACCACTAAACAGAGATAGTAAAGACACTCCTTTATTGCAGAGAACATAAGCATGTTGCAAACACCCATATTTTACCCTACACCGCTCACACACCATAACAATGGGCATTACCTACAGCCGAGTCCCCCAAATGCAGGCCTGAAGTGCCACAACTCAATCAGGTCATATGGTTTTACTACGATAAGGACATGCCAGCATGTTGGCGGAAGGGTACAGGTGGTGGAGGGGCAGTGGTTGTTAGCCACAGAAGACAGTGGCCTAGCCATGTACAGGATGGCACCGTCCACTGCAACAGACAGGCCATGTCAGATGTACAGTCATGGACCTCCCAGGGAATTCAACCAATCTGTGGCAACACGGTGGTGTAGTGCACACAGACAGTGTGTGCAAGAACAGAAGGTCACAGGTTCAAAGCCCAGCTGGGGCTACTGCCAATCCAGTCCACATATTTTTCCCACAACTAAACCGTGATAGTAAGGATAAACCTGTATTGCTGAGGGCATACGCATTGGTAATATGCCTATCTTTTACCACAACAAGCACAGACACCATGAACAGGGGCATTACCTAGAGCAGAGTCTCCGAAATGCAGTCCTGGAGGACCACACACCATTCAGGTTCCATGCTGCCTCTAATACAAATGCCTGTGCTGCATATCTATGCACCACCCCCATGGCATGTATATGTAGCTCATGCATATTCATGAGGGACAGCAGGAAAACCCGAACAGTGTTAGGCGCACCAGGACTGGAGTTGGGAACCTCTGCCGTAAAGCAGCAGCCAACAGGGGCAGACATACCCACACCCACAGGCCCCATTGGCCAATGCCTCCTGGAGAGGCAGGACATTGGGCCCTGCGTGCATCTCCCAATACTAGCACCTGCATACCTTAGCAATGCCACCCTACACCTGGGTATACGGTACACAGCTCTCAAACGTTTGCTATGAGTACTGGCAGATAGACATTCCTACGTTAAGCACAGTTTGCTCTTTGAGCTCCATCATAACAATCTTTCTGATGTCTGTGGTGTGTGCTTCAGGTCTGGCCTCTGACAGTGGTCACCACCCTGGGGAGTGACCCCCAACAGTATTGTGTACCATATCCATGCCTGTGCTGTGCCCAGGACTGGTGTGGTGGGCAAGGCTGATAAACTCCTCTATAGTAGCACAGTGCTGGCATACGTGTGGGAGTGTGTGTCTGTCTATACCAGGGGTGGGAAATCTCGGCCTGGAGGGCCGCAGACCAGTCAGGTTTTCGGGATATCCCTAATAAATAAGCATGCGATATATATGCATTACAGATATCCTGCCAATCTGACTGGTCTGCGGCCCTCCAGGACCGAGATTGCCCACCCCTGGTCTATACAGTGTGTGTTGGCTGCAAACACCTTCCACAGCCCACACTGCCAGCACTGTTGCCATTATTGGCCTGCCAATGTGCATAATGAGCAGCAAGGTACCATGGGTATAGCTCAGACAGAGTGGGCTGGCCAGGATGCATCTGCACAGGGCATAGGGCACTGCCTGGGACATTGTCGTGGCCGGCCACCACCTACACAGACAGGGTGACCTCTTTCTGTCCTGCTGGGGTATCACTCTCACCCTGACTGTGCAGTGACCACAGCATGTCTAGGCACCCCCATAGTGCTATATAGTATTTCTCTCATGTGATATATATAGGTTTCCTTTTGGGGCCCAGTCACTGACTTATCTGCTGGTGTACACTGCCATCCCAGTTCTGGGTGCATGCATTTCCACCAGGACTAGTTAGCAGACTGTTTTCAGCTGGTCTGTGTCATGATGGAGCGCCTTGCAGGGTGCAGCGGCTGAAGGCTTGCTGCAGGAGAATATCAGATAGTGGTGGGGTGCAGCTTAGCATATCCAGGCTTAATGTCTGTCTGATATTGTGTTATGGAGGTGTATAGAGCTGCTTTGACTGCCCTGTAGGGTGTCTGTTCCCCAGCAGGACCAGGGTTGATGGTCCACTTTACTGCCACCATTGCAGGGAGGTAGAATGTGGATCTGTTGATAGGAGACCCTGTTTTTCAACCTTGGGTGGTGGTACATAGCCCACCTAGGTGTCCATAAGGGGTTCCCCTGACGAAGACAGAAAGTGATATCCAAGGTGTTTCTGCAGAAACTACCTATCTCACAGATTAATACTGCTGTGGAGCTCTGGCATGGCCTCTTTCATCCATGGAGGGTGTTGTGGACCTGGTCCTGGGCGCCTCTTCACACCCTCAGGGTGAGCACAGTACCCGCACACTGTGACGGTGTGTAGCTACTCTGTGCCAGTAAAACACCCGGTCAGTACCCCCTACCAGGCCGAGGTGCTGTGTGGGTGCACATGGCCAATTCCCCCTACCACGCCGGGGAGCTGTTGGGGTGCATTCCCCATCTTGTGTTCATTTGTGGACAGCTGATTTGCATGTGCAGTGCATCATGGGTACGGGTGGCCTAACCCTATCCTGGCTACCACAGCAGACTGTCTGTGTGGTGACGTGCAGGCTCTCTGCAGCCAGCCAGGGGCTTGCTGGCAGCTATAGAGCTGTAGCCCAATGGTTACTTCACTGCCTGAGAAACCAGAGGTCATGGGTTCAAACCCACAGTGGGGTAATTTGCTAGGGTTGTCCAAAGTTTTTTTATTTAATGTACATATGTTGATGCCAGCAAAAACACCCGCAGCGTACTGTACCCAAAAGGTGCCGCTGAGGGTGCTTTATAGGGCGCCCTATAGGGCACCTTATGGTTGCCGTCCATATAAGGTGCACTATACATTATTCTGTGACGCAACATATATGGTGACCTATAGGAAACATTCTAGGGTGCCTTGGCGGACAGTGAACTTTAACATGTGCCGTATGGGCTGCCTTATGTTAACACGCTTTGAGAGTGAGTTTGCTAGTACTGATAAATAAAATAGAACTAATATGCCTCCTACAGCCCTCATCCCCATAATACATTATGCCTCGGCCAGCCTTGTTCACTGGGCACTGTGAGGGATTGAACCCCTGATCCCTGCACCATTGGTCAGTGTCTTAACCATTGTGCTGTGGCTCTATTCCTGTGTTTGGACATTGCCGCACTGCCTTAGGCCTTCATGACGTAGCAGCGCACCGCCTTCTGCCACCCAAACTGCACAAATTTAACAGTGCGCCGCCTAATGCCCACTATTTACAGTGCTACGCCTTATGACGCCCACACCTAACAGTGCACCGCCTAATGTCGCCCAAAATTAACAGTGCGCCGCCTTATGCCACACAAAATTAATATGCCTCCTACAGTACTTTAACCCATTACAGTTATTGCCTCAGACAACAGCTTTTGTTGCGCACAATGGGGGATTGAACCCATGGCCCCTGCACCATTGGTCAGTATCTTCACTGTTGTACTACAGCTCTGTTCTTTTCTGTGACCAGCAGCGCGCCACTTAGCCTTCCCACGCGCTAATGTGGACCCCGCACAGTAGCGCGACGCGCACAAGTACGGTCGCTTTCTCCCATTTTTTTTCTTTTCTCTGCCTGAACCGCCCACTCCTTATATGGCACAGGCACACTACCGCAGCCCCGCACAATTTCGGAGTTTAGTAAACATACCCCTTAGAGAAGCTTGCAAAGAAGTCAGGAAAGCAAAGATTCAAAAAGAGGAAGAAATAGTCAAAGCAATAAAATGGGGGGATAAGACATTTTTCAGATATGTTAGTGAGAAGAGGAAGGGCAAAAGTGGCATTGTCAGACTCAAGGGAGAAGGGGAGGAATATAGAGAAGCTGATGAGGATAAAGCGGAATTGCTTAACAAATATTTCTGTTCTGTGTTCACAGATGAAGAACCAGGAGCAGGACCTCATAAAACAACCACAGACAGGAACAGAAGCAAGGGGCATCTTGAACAATTTTCAGAACACTGTACTCGTGAGAAACTAGCTAAACTTAAAGTACAGAAAGTGATAGGACCAGATGGGATACACCCTAGAATACTAAGGGAACTTGGGGACATTCTAGCAGCTCCACTGACTGACCTTTTCAATGCCTTGTTGGAGTTGGGAGTAGTGCCAAAGGACTGGAGAGAGGCACATGTAGTCCCTTTACACAAAAGCAGAAGTAAGGATGTGGAAGAAAACTTCAGGCCTGTTAGTTTAACTTCAGTGCTGAGTACATTATTGGAAGCACTGCTGAAAGAGAAAATAGTGAGATTTCTGGAGTCCATCAGATTACAGGATCCGAGGCAGCATGGATTCACCAGAGGCAGGTCTTCTCAGACAACTCTGATTGATTTCTTTGGGTGATCAGGGAGTTGGACCGAGAGAGAGCCCTAGATGTGGTGTATTTAGATTTTAGTAAAACCTTTGACACTGTTCCTCACAGGAGACTTATAAACAAACTAAGCACCCTAGGGATGGACCCTAAAGTTACTGCTTGGGTTAGAAATTGGTTGAGTGGGAGGCGACAAAGGGTACAGGCAGGGCCGGATTTACCTTGAGTGAGGCCCTACGCCAACAAAAATTGTGGGCCCCCAGCAGGGGCGGCCCAAGGGGGGTGCGGACCTCATTTGCATAAGGGGCCTCATTTGCATAAATATTTGCATAATGTTTCCATATACTAACTTTTAGTAAACGTGCCTCTTAATGAGTGTATGGATAAAGAAAGACTAAAAGATTTCTACATTACTATAATCCAGTGCCAACTGCCAGACACATTAGGAACAACTACAAACACTGCCCATAGTAAACCCGCCGTATCCTAACAGCACTACCAGGACTCACAAAGCACCATACTCTACCAATCAAAAGGCAACACTGCAAATATTAAACCAATACATTTCAGAGAACAACAATACATGACCTACTGGGGAAAGAGAACAAGTGGCAATGTCAAATAGGAACTATATAAACAGAACACCTCAGCTCAGTTACACATGCAGAACATAGACCATCACCAAACAAGTAATCACAATTTAGAAATAGGAAGACAATAATTAAACTGGGAATCCCAAAAGCCAAACTTGGAATGTACAACACTGTAGAAATAAAACTATACATTAATTTGCTCTTGTACTAAACAAAGCGCAGATGTTAATGATGCACATTTACCAGAGCTGACATATTCCAATTAATAAATTCAAAATAAAGAGATATTTTTCTACCTTTTGTGCATTTTTTTCAGCTGCAATTGCTCCAGCCACTTTCTTCTGGTTTCTTCGTGTCTTCTGCTAACTCTCCATCGTCTGCTGTCCATTTGTCCTTTCTTCTCTCTTCTAGATTTTTTTCCATTCTCTCTCTACATCTGCTTTAACATACTAATCTTTCTCCTTTTGCTCTTTCCTCATTCCTATTTCATCCACTCAAATTTTACCCCTCCATCCTCAATCCCCACTTACTCTCCCAATACCCGGCCAATTGTAGATTTTTTATCCCTCCCACACAAAATATTTTTCCCTTCTCCATTTTACTCTTCCAGCCCCATCCCATTCTAATCCTCCCCCAACATCAGCTCCCTTCTAGTTCCAGCCTCACCCAGCATCCATTCCCTTCTAGTCCCTGCATCAGCCCATTTCCAGTCCTAGCCATCCATCAGCCCATTTCCAGTCCTAGCAACCCCCCAACCAAATACCAGTCCTAGCCCCCCCATCACCCCACTTACAGTCCTTAACCCCCATCACCCCATTTTCAGTCCTTAACCCCCCATCACCCCATTTTCAGTTTAAGCCCCCCCTATAACCCATTACCAGTCCTAACCCCCCATCAGCCCACTTCCAGTCCTAACCCCATCAACCCATTTCCAGTCAGCCCCCCATAGCCCATTGCCAGTCCTACCCCCCCATCAGCCCACAGCCCATTACCAGTCCTAACCCCATCATCCCACCTCCAGTTTTAACCCCCCAGCCCATTTCCAGTCCTAGCCCCCCATAGCCCATTACCAGACAACCCCCATCAGCCCACAGCCCATTACCAGTCTTAACCCCCCCAAAGCCAATTACAAGTTCTAACCCCCCCCAACAGCCCATTACCAGTCCTAACCCCATCAGCCCACCTCCAGTCTTAACCCCCCAGCCCATTTCCAGTCCTAGCCCCCCCCATAGCCCATTACCAGACAGCCCCCATCAGCCCACAGCCCATTACCAGTCTTAACCCCCCCCAAAGCCCATTGCCAGTTCTAAGCCCCCCCAACAGCCCACAGTCCATTACCAGTCCTAACCCCATCAGCCCACCTCTAGCCTTAACCCCCCCAGCCCAGCCCAGCCCAGCCCATTTCCACCCCCACCCCCCAAAACCCCCATTACCAGAGCTCCCCCCCCCCGTCCCTTTCCAGCCCCCGCCCCCCCCAATAGCCCATTACCAGTCCTACCCCCCCCCCATAGCCCATTACCAGTCCTACCCCCCCCCCGGCCTAAAGTAAAATTTAATTTAAAAAAAAAACCTGGTGGCTGCCGCCGCGGGGCCCCCTCTGCTGCCGCGGGGGCCCCGTCTACAAGCTGAAGCGGTCGGGTCGGGTCTCTCTCCCTCCCTCCCTCGCTGCAGGCTGCAGGCTGCGAGAGACGCGAAGGGAGAGCGTCTCCTCGCGTCTGTGTTAAGCCGGCAGGGGCTGATGGGAAATCCCATCAGCCCCTGCGGGCTTAACACAGACGCGAGGAGACGCTCTATCTTCGCGTCTCTCGCAGCCTGCAGCGAGGGAGGGAGGGAGGGAGAGACCCGACCCGACCTGACCCGACCGCACCGCACCGCTTCAGCTTGTAGACGGGGCCCCCGCGGCAGCAGAGGGGGCCCCGCGGCGGCAGCCACCAGGTTTTTTTTTTTAATTGAGTTTAAAAAAAATTACCTGGTTCTTTTTTTGTGGGCCCCTGCCGGCTGTGGGCCCTACGCCATGGCGTACATGGCGTATAGGTAAATCCGGCCCTGGGTACAGGTAAATGGAGATCACTCTGAAAAGAAGGAGGTTACCAAGGGATCTGTCAATGGTCTGATTCTTTTTAACATCTTTGTTAGTGATATAGTGGAAGGGCTGTCGGGTAAGGTTTGCCTCTTTGCGGATGATACCAAAATCTGCAATAGAGTAGACACCCAGGAAGGTGTAGATAACATGAGGAGGGATCTAGTTAAGCTTTAAGAATGGTCTACAATTTGGCAGCTGAGATTTAATGTTAAAAAATGCAAGGTCATGCATTTGGGCTGCAGCAATCTTAGGGAGCAATATAGTATAGGGGGTGAAATACTTTTGTCCACTAAAGGAGAGTGGGACCTAGGCATGATTGTGTCTGATGATCTTAAAGTAGCTAAACAGATAGAAAAGGCAACTGCAAAAGCTAGAAGGATGCTTGGGTGCATAGGGAGAGGAATGGCCAGCAGAAGAAAGGAGGTGATAGTGCCTCTGTATAAGTCTTTGTTGTGACCTCATTTGGAGTATTGTGTGCAATTCTGGACACCGCAGCTTCAAAAGGATATAAACAGGCTGGAGTCGGTACAGAGGGTGGCTACCAAAATGGTTAGTGGTCTTCATTATAAAGCATATTAGGACAGACTTAAGGATCTTAATATGTACACCTTAGAGGAAAGGCGGGATAGAGGTGATATGATGAAACATTTAAATACCTCTGTGGCATAAATGCACAGGAGGAGAGCCTCTTTCGATTGAAAGCAAGCTCTACTACGAGGGGACATGGGATGAGGGTAAAAGGGGATAGATTTAGGAGTGATATGCGGTAATATTTCTTTACGGAAAGATTGGTGGATCCGTGGAATAGTCTCCCAGTGGAGGTGGTAGAGATGAGGACAGTAACTGAATTCAAAAAATTCATTGTAAATTCATTGTATTCATTGTAAATAATTTCCCCGGTTATCCAAGTTTTTGTTCCTTGTTCTATGTAAAAAACAGATAACATGTACCTTATCTGATGTTTTCTTGTTCTATGTAAACCGCGCTGATTATAAATAGAGCGGTATATAAAAGATGTTAAATAAAAATAAATAAATAAATAAGAATGGGACATATACAGAGAATCTCTAAAGGAAAAAAGGGGACTGTTGTAGTAGTTGATATGGAAGGACAGGCTAGATAGGCCATGTGGTCTTTCTCTGTTGTCATGTTTCTATGTTTGCTAAAGAAACTTTTATAAAAACGCATTCAGTTAGGAGTCAAATAGAGTGGAGTGGAATAGGTAAACGTAGATCAGTTGTTTACTCTTTTAAAAAGTAGAAGTACAAGGAAATACACAACGAAGCTACAATGTAGCACATTTAAGACTAATTGGAGAAAATATTTTTCACTCAAACGCATAATCAATATCTGGAATTCATTGCTGGAGAATGTAGTTAAAACTGTTAGTGTAGCTGGGTTTTAAAGAGGTTTGGGCAAGTTCTGGGAGGAAAAGTCCATCAACTGTTATTAAAATGGATTGGGGAAATCTGCTGCTTACCCTTGGGATAAACAGCATGGAATCTTTCCACCTTTTAGGTACCTGACAGGTACTTCTGACCTGGAATGGCCACTGCTGGAAATAGGATGCTGGGTTCGAAGGACCTTTGGTCTGACCCAGTATGGCATTTCTTTTGTTCTTATGTTCTTAGGCAAGAGAACTGTGACATTATTTAAATAGGTGTTAAAGCCAGGTGACCGATCAAAGGGGAAACTTGAAAGGCTCCCTCCATCAAACCAAGGGCTGAATGAATCACTGAGGAAATTGTTAAAAGAGATTGCCTCAGAAGCACAGATATAAGTAGGTCATCCAGAGTTCAGTGATTTTCAGTCTGGAAGGACGGCTGAGAGAACAGCTGCTACTGCTGGGAAGAAATCTGTACTTGTAAGTATTTACCTGCTGGGAAATTCTCAGAATCTTGGGGAAAAGGGAATTCTTTGGGTATGAGCTGATAAGTTCTGTATTTATTTTACAATTCTGTGTTTTATTAGTCAGTTAGGGCATAATGTAACATGCTAACTTTGAGTTTAAATTAAAGTCATTTAGGGCATTGTGTTAAGCGTGGCTTGTGCTGGGAAGGGGTTTTCTTTAAAACACAGGGAAGACAGCAGTTCAGGGAAAATCAAATGCAGTTTTTATTCTGTCCCAGGTTGTTAAACCTTCACAAAACAAAACCCAGAGCAGACAGCTGTTCAGGGAAAACAAAATCAGCTTTATTCTGTCTCTGCTTGTTAAGCCTCCACAGCCTCAGTTAAAGCTTCTACCTCAGAACTCCTTTGCATGGCTTGCCTTGGAAGGACTCATGGCTCCACAGGCCCTTTCTCCTTTCCACAGTCTGCTGGGATCTTAAGCTTTCCCTCTGAACTCTGGGCTGCAGACTCTCTTAAAGGGGACTGTCGATAATCCCTTTGGAGAGGGACAGGTAACATTCTATGTACCCCATTATAGGCATAATGTAATGAGTTAACTTTAAGTTCTTAAAGGGTATTACTGAACAAACAAGCCTTTTTCAAATAAGGAGAAGCTGTAAATCTAGAGGGCATCAAATTAAACCACAAGGTCATAAACTAAAAAGCAACATCAGGAAATACTTTTTCACTCAAAGAGTAGTGGATGCTTGGAATGCCCTCCTGATGGAAGTTGTGGGGGCAAATACAGTGACAGAATTCAAAACGGCATGTGACAGACACACGTTGGTTCCCTTTATAGCAAGAGGATGCAATCAAAGCAAACTTAAATGTCTTTTATACTTCAATAAATACAGGGGGGTTGATCTGCACAGAGTGGCAGGTACAACCCTAAACACAGGCATAGAGAGGAGTGACCTGCACGGAGCAGCAGTTACAATTGCTCTAACCACCTTACTGGGCAGACTAGATGGACAATACTGGCAGGGCTGGCCCGAGGGCATCTGGCACCCTAGGCAAACCTTCAGCCGTGCTGCCCCCTCCCCACCTCTCATGCGTGCCCCCCTGCCTCTTGCATGTGCCCCCTCCCCCGTTATGGTCCCCTCACCATTCCCAGCTGTTGCTGTAGGACAGCTCTGGTGCTATACTGTCATCTCGCTCCCACTGGTCCAGGACCATGTGACCACTGAAAATCAACTTTGTTGCTATGCTCCAGAGCCAACTGCATTGACAATAAGTAAAGATCTCACAAGCAGCCCCATCGTTCTGTCCCTCATGGCTGCATGTGAGATCATTTCCTTTTTTGGGGGTGGGGGGGGGGGGATAATAAGTCAGAGCATTGCCCAGGCTGCCAGCAAAGAACTTGAAAGAACTCTGCTGGGGAGTCACATCACTCACAAGATCGTTTTAAGACAAGGTAAGTTATAAAAAAGAAGAAATAAGAACATAAGAAATTGCATACTGAGTCATACCAAAGGTCCATCAAGCCCAATATCCTATTTCCAACAATGGCCAATTCAGGTTCCCAAAAGGTAAATAGATTCCATGTTGCTTATCCCAGGGGTAAACAGTGGATTTCCCTGGTTCTCTTTAATAATAGTTAATGGACTTTTCCTCCAGAACTTATTCAAAGCTCTTTTAAACCCAGCTACACTAACAGCTTTTACTACAGCCTACAGCAGTGGTTCTCAACCCAGTCTTCTGGGACCCCTAGTCCAGCCAGGTTTTCAGGGTATCCACAATGAATATGCATGAGATAGATCTGCATACAATGGAAGCAGGGCATGCAGATCTATCTCATGCATATTCTTTGTGGATATCCTGCAAACCTGCGTGCCTGGGGGTCCCAGAGGACTGGGTTCAGAACCACTGGCCTACAGCAATGATTACTCGTTGAATGAAAAAATATTTTCTCCAATTAGTCTTAAATGTCCTACGTTGTAACTTCATTGCATGTCCCACAATCTTTCTACTTCTAGAAGGAGTAAACAACCAATCTACCTCTACCTGTTCTACGCCATCCGTTATTTTACAGACTTCTATCATATCTCCCCTCAGCAAGTTCAAAAGTGTACACTTACAGTGTATAGTGTTTCCTCATTTGCAGAATCAGGCATGTGGAGGGTACATGTTTGTGCGTGTGCGTCATGTCAGCTGTCAGGGGCTGCATACGCATGTATGTGTTTGTCATGGAGAGTATTGGGGCATGTGTGTATATGTGTGCGCTGGTGTCTTTCTTCTTGTGTTTCTTGTTGGCTCTTTGCATGCATGTGCTATATAGACATGTATGTATTAGTGTGTATGGTGGAAGTGTATGTGTTTGTGCTGGGATGGTGTGGGTGTGTCAGGGGGTGGTTGTGTATAATGTGTGTTGGAATGGTAGGTTTGTCTTCACTTTCCCCTGTCCTCCTGCAACTACTCCTTGTCCCTCCCATCATCTTGCACTATTCCCATTTCCTATTTTTCACTTCTGTCTCTTATACTATCTCTTTTTTCCCTCCACCCCACCTCACATGCACCTTCCTCCTCTACTAGCCAACTTTGCACTCCCTCAGGCCTTTCACTCCCTCCCTCCCTTCTCCCTTAATATACTCACAGTCTCCTCTCCTTCTCTCCTCTAACTCTGCTCCTCCCCTTAAGTTCCACACCTTACCTACCCCTTCCTTTAAGCTCCCCCTTCTTTCAATATTGACCTTCTTCTCAGAAAGCAGTCCCAGCACTGTGGCAGAATAAAATGAAGGAGAGAAAATCCTCATCCGATGCCCGATGCACCCGGTAATTCAATCAGTCCTACTCTGTCTCAAAGCATTAATTGAATTACCGGTGCATCTACAGCATTGGGTGAGTCATTATCCAGTGGCACACACGCCCCTTTTTTAAAATTCAATTACCTTAAAACGATAAGAGTTCTTTGAAGTTCCTTGCAGGCAGCCTGCGCAATTCTCAAAGTCCTCTGGGAGGAATTTTCCCAGAATACTCTGAGGATTGCCCGGGCTGCCTGCAAGCAACTTCAAAGAAATTCATCGTTTTAAGGTAATTGAATTTAAAAAAGAGGTGTGTGTGTGTGCCCCTGAAAGATGACTCACCCAATGCTGCCAATGCACCCGGTACTTCAATCATTCCTACTCTGTCTCATAGCATTGATTGAATTACCGGTGCATCGACAGTATCAGGTGAGGATTCGATCCCTTCTTCCATTAAGTCTACTGTTGTACTGCCCCTTAAAATTCTTCTTCCCTAGGCGGCGGCCTAGTGTGCCTAGTCCTAGGGCCGGCCCTGCATACTGGTCTTCATCTGCCATCATATACTATGTTACTATGACAGCAGGCAACGCACATCCCAAAAAGGCTTTCCACGCGTGCCAGAACATGCGCTGCTGGTTAATGCCTGTTAGTAAAAGGGGCATGGGGGGGAGTGGTCTAGTGGTTGGGACCAGGTACCTCAGGCCGGAGGTCCGGGGGCTCAAGTCCCACCTGGGGACAGCAATCTCAGGCCAGAGGGACTGAGATTTCTAGTCCTATAGGCTCCCCCTGCGGTCTTGGGCAAGCCACTTAACCCTCCATTGCCCATGTTCTCTGTAAGTATTAGCATATGTGTCTCATATCCCCTCATGCTAAATGTATCCCCCCAATTAACCGCTTTGACCCAGTGAAAAGCAGGATATAAATACAGCAAAAATAAATAAATAAATAAATGAACCCCTAAGATAAAATACATGCAACGATTTAAAAAAACCCCTAAAAGGAGCAGCTGCAACAGTCAAGGATTGATGTTGCCCAAAAATACCATCTTGGACACCCAGAACAGGTACATTTGACATATTAAAGAAGACTAGAGGGGTCTTGCGAATACAGAGTCACCACCTCTTGCTTGAGACCTCAATGTTCCAGCAAAACTCACACTCCCTTTGAATCTCTAGGACTTGCCTCTTTGAAACACCTCATTTGAAAGACCATTTTCCTCATAGCCATTACGTCTGCAAGAAGTGAGTTATAAGCACTTGTTCACTCTGCCCCCTGTGTTTTAATATAATCAAATGAACTTGGTAATATCAGTGTTTAGGTATGTTTTTTGCTTAGACATTTGTCTAAACAATTCAATTACATACATAAACTTAATATGCTACTAAGCAAATTTGCAGAACTACACAAGTAATTTATTACTACTTAAAATACTTTTATCTACTGCAAGGGGTTTCATGTTTGCTACAGTGTTATTAATATTTAATGCATTAACTTCTCCAGGTATCTTTGCAAGTCAGAAAGTAGAAAGATTAGGGGATGTGCAATGAAACTACAGTATAGCCCATTTAAGACTAATAGGAGAAAATATTTTTTCATTCAATGTGCAATCAAACTCCGGAATTTGTTACCGGAGGATGTAGTAAAAGCTGTTAGTGCAGCTGGGCTTAAGAAAGGTTTGGACAAGTTTCTGGAGAAATAGTTCATATACAGTTCTCAAAGAGGACCAGTGAAATTCACTGCTTACTCCTGGGAAAAGCAGAATGGACTCTGTAACGTTTTGGGAACCTGACAGGTACTTGTGACCTGGATTGGCTGCTGTTGGAAACAGGATACTGGACTTGATGGACCCTTGGTCTGACTCAGTATGGCATCTTATGTTCTTAGGTAAGGCTAATTGACAGCCAGCATTATTAAAATGTAAGGTGAATAAGCTATTTTAGTCAAAAGAACGTCTTTCAAGAAATGGAAAAAAAAAAAAAAAGGAAAAAGGATCCAGATAAATAAAACAGGAAACAGCACGAGCACTAGTAAGTTAGATGGAAAGGACTGTTTCTGCTAATGCTCTGATGTTTCCTATCTCTCACAGGCTTCCTCCAAGGTCCCTTCCTTACTCTACCTACTCAGTTTACTGCCATCGTGCCTGACCTGATTCCAACTGTATCACAGGCTTCCCTTGAGGTCTCTACCCTACACTAGTCACCCAATTCACTGCCACTATGCCTGTCCCAACCCCAGTCATGTCACAGGCTTCCTCCCACCCAAGGTCTCTGTCCTGCTCCAGTTGCTCAGTTTATTGATACCATGCTTGATACAGTCATGTCCACATTACAGGTAATGTCACTTCTGAGACTAGATTTAAAGCTTCCTGCCTTTCCATGGGTCCATGAAGGAACATGCCTAAGAGGCAGAATCCACTCTTTGAGCTCTCCTTGGGGTGCCTCTGGGAGTACCTCATTTCTTAGTTCTGTGGCTGCTCCTAGAATTCTATGATCCTACCACACTGGCTCCATCTTCCTGCTGTCCTGTCCTCTGGGACATTGCCCTGCTCCACTACACCCATAAGGTAAGCCTCTTTACCATTTTCTTACCACCATCACTCTTTTGTAATTCAGGTCCTCTTCCCCCATCCTCCTGCTACTCTCTAGTTTTCATCAATGTGCACGCTCCAAGTCTGTCTTTCTTGCTGACCTTCTTTTTCATGATTCTTTACTCTATGCAGCCTCACGGAGACATAGCTTAAGCCCGGTGACCTGGCTCTTCTGCATGACACCTGCCCCCCCCCCCCCCCGGGTTCTCCTTCCTACACCATGACTGCGTTGGTAAACTCAGTAGTGATGTAACTCTCTTGTTATCTCAGTTTCTGTCTCTGAGCTTCACATTAGCTGTCTGATATATTCTGAGACTGTACATGCTCAGGTAGACTCAGGCCCCTCTCAATTTTTTCCTCCTGTTGCTGCTGCCCACCTTCTTCTGCATTTACCTCTTTTGAGAAGCTCTCACCTCTCCTAGCAGATTTGAACATGTCACTCTTCCCTGATTATCCTTGGCAATTTCAACTGTCTTTCCTGACCAGCATCATTACCCTCATGTCCCAGATGGGCTTCTCCCAGCTGATCTCATCTATTCATAAGAACTGCCACATTTTGGACCTTATTTTTCTCCTTTGATCTGGTCCCCTTGAGGCTAGCTACTCCACCATTACCCGAGGTATGAACATTCTCTAGTCTCTGTCTCTCTCAATATCTCTCTGGCCTCCGGGCAGCCCAGGCCCACGCTGAAATTTTACAGAAATTTACTGTCTATAAACCTGTCTCTCCTTTCAGAATCTGTCTCTACATCTTCCCTTACGCCAAGAGTGATTTCTTGGATCGTCAGCGCTTCTTTTGCTCCAAGACTATCCCTTGCTTTGGATGATGCCACTCTTCTGTACCCCGTTAAGCCTTCATCTTTCACTTGGAACCCTTGGTACCAAGCTAGCCTTCAACTGCTCGGACACCAACTCTGCCACTCTGAGCACCTTTAGTGCAAGGCCATCCACCTGGCTAAGTCCTCTTTTGCCCAGAAGTTGATCATATGTACTGCTAACAAGACCCAGAGGTTTTTAAGTTTCTGGCTTGCTTAGATTGTGTTGGAAAGAGCAGATGACATTGTCATCCATACTGGTGTGGTCTACAGGCCTCCAACTCAAACAGAAGACATGGATAGTGAATTGATTGTTGATATTGCAAAGATAGCCATGAGGGGGAAATCTACCCAATGTGAATTGGAGTGTTCCTTCTGCAAATCTGGAAAGAAGTAAAAAAATTGTGGATGCCTTCCAAGAAGCATTACTTAAACAAATGGTGATGGGGGAGCCGACTACAGAGTGTGAGGAGGTGTGGAGCCCTTCCATCTGGGCTGCGTGATTGCTGGAACTGCCTGCCTGCTGCCGCTGACGCTCTCCTGCTCTGATCGGGCAGGCACGCCCGGGGCAGCCTGCAGTACCTGGGGCTTGACGGCCTTTAAAGATCTGTTCCTGCTACCCCCCCCATTGGAGCCGACTACAGAGTGTGAGGAGGTGTGGAGCCCTTCCATCTGGGCTGCGTGATTGCTGGAACTGCTTGCCTGCTGCCGCTGCCGCTCTCCTGCTCTGATCGGGCAGGCACGCCCGGGGCAGCCTGCAGTACCTGGGGCTTGACGGCCTTTAAAGATCTGTTCCTGCTACCCCCCCGTTGGAGCCGACTACAGAGTGTGAGGAGGTGTGGAGCCCTTCCATCTGGGCTGCGTGATTGCTGGAACTGCCTGCCTGCTGCCGCTGCCGCTCTCCTGCTCTGATCGGGCAGGCACGCCCGGGGCAGCCTGCAGTACCTGGGGCTTGACGGCCTTTAAAGATCTGTTCCTGCTACCCCCCCGTTGGAGCCGACTACAGAGTGTGAGGAGGTGTGGAGCCCTTCCATCTGGGCTGCGTGATTGCTGGAACTGCCTGCCTGCTGCCGCTGCCGCTCTCCTGCTCTGATCGGGCAGGCACGCCCGGGGCAGCCTCCAGTACCTGGGACTTTTCCATCTATAAAAGTGATAGCG
This sequence comes from Ichthyophis bannanicus, assembly GCA_033557465.1. Taxonomy (NCBI): domain Eukaryota; kingdom Metazoa; phylum Chordata; class Amphibia; order Gymnophiona; family Ichthyophiidae; genus Ichthyophis; species Ichthyophis bannanicus. The sequence continues at coordinate 1,082,551,285 of CM066033.1, read as the reverse complement.
CTCCCTCCGTGAACGCGGAGCGTGGTCGCGGGGCGTGTGTTTAAGGGGCGTGTTTAAAGGGGCAGGTTCTGCCCCTTTTACGCCCCTTCGACGCCACTTGGTTTCTCAGGTATCTGCTTGGGGTGGCTTGGTCTCTGTCCGGAGGTAGGTGTGATCCATAGTTGCTTCCTCTACTAGTTTTGCTTTTGTTTGTTGATGAAATTAGAGCTCGTAGTGGGTTTTTTTAGCCCCTATGAACTTTATTTTGTATTGCTGTAATGGGTAAACGGAAGCCTAAGGATTCCACTAAACAACAATCGGCTGCTGTGGATAGCAAACCGGTTGGTCCACTGGACAGACACTTCGCCCCCCTCCCTTTGGCACATTCCTCTCCCGAAGGGGTCTCATTGAGCTCTGGAGGGAGGACTCCCCCCCCCGTGTCCGGGTTTAGAGAGAGTTGTTGGTTCTGGGGACCTTCTAGGACAGAGCCGGGGGACTGTGTTACCTGTAGTATTACCTAAACCTGTTCAGCTGACAGTTTTGGAAGGTGTTACAGGTCTCCCTGCTCGGCCCTTAGATGCGGAGATAACCTTAAGAGATCTTTGGGGAGCCTTGCAAACAATTGATTCTAAAGTTTCTCTTGTAGTTAATTCTCTCTCTACATTTTCTCAGGAAGCTGCTGATTCGATTCAGCAGCTCGATGAGAAAATTTCTTTGACGGATCAGAGAGTTAGCAAATTAGAGTCACAGGTGCTCCCACTTCAATCTATTAATGTGGTTGGAATTAAAGATTCTCTATTATTGCATTCCAAGTTGGAAGCACTTGAGAACTCTTCCCGAATGTATAATTTGCGTTTCCTTAATTTCCCCTTTTCATCCCTTCTTTCTGCTAAAATTCTGTTAGACAAATACTTTAAGGAGGTGTTAACTATCTCTGATCCAATTGATATTTCTCAGATCTATTATGTGCCCTCTAGGTCCAAGAAGGTTATCTCTGAGGAAGGGGCATTTGATGAGATTGTACCATCTATGTCTAATCTGACTGCATTCCTAGAGGATTCCCTGGATACAATTACTCAACGGGCCACATTACTAGTGACCTTTATGTCTATGATAGCGAAACAACGGATCCTTAAAGCCTTTTTTAAAGTTAAGGCTACTAAGTTCTGTGGCCAATTGATTAATGTTTTTCCTGATGTCACACGTAGCACCCAACTTCGCCGGCGGCAGTTTTTGACCTTTAAGCCCCGGGTCTTGGCATTGGGTGCTACATTTTTCCTCCGATTTCCATGTAAGTGTGTGATTGTCTATGAGGGTGTTTCTTACATCTTCATGGATGTCTCACATTTGGAAAAATTTCTCTCAGACCGGCAAGACAGGGTGAGGGATGCGCAGTCTACAATGTGAAATTGCCTCCATTTTGTTGGCCTTGCGGCCTTGTTTTCTTAATTAGTTTTTTACTATCTTTATTACTTTAGTTAGTTTGCTTCCGTAATGTGGGCTATACTGTGACCCTTGTTGTTTGATTCTGGATGTCCTTATGGGCAGGAAATAGTGTTAATTGTTTGCTTGTCAAGTGTACACTTTTTTCCTCTCTCGTTTTGGTTGTTGTAATGACTAAAAAAGCTCAATAAAAAAACAAAACAAAAAAAAAACAAATGGTGATGGAACTGACCAGGGAGAGCTCTGTGCTAGATTTAGTGCTCACCAATGGAGATAGCTTATCAAATATCCACGTGGGTGCCCATGTGAGCAGCAGCGATCATCACATGGTGTGGTTTGAGATAAAAGCCAAGGTAGAATCCAATCACAGCAAGCTCAAAGTCCTAGACTTTAAAAACGCTGACTTCAGTAAAATGGCCAAGTACCTGAAGGAGGAGTAGGCAGGATGGGATTGGATAAGGGAAGTGAAATTGCAATGGGTTAAACAAAAGGAGGCAATAAAAGGTGTAACAGATACATACGTAAGGAAAGTAAATAAAAACAAGAGGAAAAGGAAGCCTATTTGGTTCTCCAAAGAAGTGGCTACATAAATAATGGCAAAAAACATGGCTTTCACAAAATTCAGAAGCTCGCAAACAGAGAAACACAGAAAAGAATACATGATCTAACTAAAAGAGACAAAAAGAGAAATAAGGATAGCAAAATCAAAGGCAGAAGAAAATATGGTTAAAGATGTGAAGTGTGGCGACAAAACGTTTTTCAGGTATATTCAGGAGAGGAGGAAAATCATAAATGCAATTGCAGGACTCAAAAGTGATGGGAACGGATTCGTGGAAAATGACATTGAAAAAGCGAAAATGCTAAACAAATACTTCTGCTCTGTTTTCACTAGAGAAAATCCTGGAGAAGGACCATCTGTGATTGACAAATATACAGATGGGAATGGAGTAGATACCACACCATTCACAAAAGATGATGTGTTAGAACAGCTTGCAAAACTGAAAGTGGACAAGGCTATGGGTCCAGATGGGATACACTCCAGGATTCTGAAAGAGCTCAGAGAGGTTCTTGCAGGGCCTTTAAAGGATGTTTTTAATAGATCCTTGGAGACAGGAGAAGTGCCACAGGACTGGAAAAGAGCTGATGTGGTACCTCTTCACAAAAGTGGCAGTAGGGAAGAAGTGACAAACTATAGGCTGGTAAGCCTTACCTCGGTGGAGGGAAAAGTAATGGAGGCACTCCTCAAAGAGCGAATAGTGGACTTCCCCAAAACCAACAGGTTGCATAATCCAAAGCAACATGGTTTTACTAAAGGACGATCTTGCCAAACAAATCTGAGTTCTTTGACTGGGTGACCACAAAACTAGATCAAATGCATGTGATGGATGTGATCTATCTAGATTTCAGCAAAGCCTTTAATACTCTTCCTCATAGAAGGCTTATCAATATACTCAACAGCTTGAGGATGGGTTCCAAGGTGGTGAACTGGATCAGAAATTGGTTGACTGACAGATGACAGAAGGTGACGGTAAATGGAACTCACTCAGATGAAAGGAAGGTGATTAGCGGTGTGCCCAGGGTTTGGTCCTGTGACCGGTTCTGTTCAATGTATTTATGAGTGATATTGCTGAAGGATTGAATGACAAAGTCTGTCTTTTTGCAGATGACATGAAAATTTGCAACAGAGTAGATAAATGAGGAAAGATCTACAAAAGCTGGAAGAATGGTATAATGCTATGCAGTTAAGATTTAATGTGAAGAAGTGCAGTATCATGCACTTGGGAAGCAGAAATCCAAGAGAATTGAATGCGATAGTGGGTGAGAGGTTGGTGTGCATGGACCAGGAGAAGGACCTCGGAGTGATTGTTTCTGAGGATCTCAAGGTGGCGAAACAGTGTGACAAGGCTATGGCAAAAGCCAGAAGGATGCTGGGTTGCATACAGAAAAGAATTACCAGCAGAAAGGAAGAGGTACTAATGCCACGGTTCAAGTCACTGGTGAGGCCTCACTTAACATAACATAAGAACATAAGATATGCCATACTGGGTCAGACCAAGGTCCATCAAGCCCAGTATTCTGTTTCCAACAGTGGCCAATCTAGGTCATATGTACCTAGCAGTTTCCCCAAGAGACACAAGTTCCACAATGCTTGTACTGGGTCAATCATTGATATCTTCGGTCACTTCTTAATAATGGTTTATGGACCTTTCCTCCAGGAACTTGTCCAAACCTTTTTTAAACCCAGCTACACTAACAGCCTTTACTACATCCTCCGGTAACAAATTCCAGAGTTTGATTACACGTTGAGTGAAAAAATATTTTCTTTTATTAGTCTTAAATAGTTTACCCTGTAGCTTCATTGCATGTCCCCTAGTCTTTCTATATTCTGATAACGTAAACAATCGATCTACGTTTACCCGTTCCACTCCGTTCATTAATTTATAGACCTCTATCATATCTCCCCTCAGCCGTCTCTTTTCCAGGTTAAAGAGCCCTAACCTTTTTAGCCTTTCTTCATAGGAGTATCCTTCCATCCCCTTTACCATTTTGGTGGCTCTTCTCTGTACCTTTTCTAAAATCGCTATATCCTTTTTAAGATACGGCGACCAGAACTGCACACAATATTCAAGGTGCGGTCTCACCATGGAACGATATAGAGGCATTATAATATCTTTTGTTTTATTTTCCATTCCTTTCCTTATCATACCTAGCATTCTATTTGCTCTCTTGGCCGCCGCTGCACACTGGGCCGAGGGTTTTAACATGATATCCACAATGACGCCTAAATCTTTTTCCTGGGTGGTGGTTCCTAATGTGGAACCATAGTTTGGGTTGTTCTTCCCTAGGTGCATAACCTTGCACTTGTCCACATTAAATTTCATCTGCCATTTTGATGCCCAGTCTTCCAATTTATCAAGATCCTCTTGCAATTTTTCACAATCCTCTTGGGTTTTAACAACTTTAAATAGTTTTGTGTCATCTGCAAATTTGATAACCTCACTCGTTATTCCACTTTCCAGGTCATTTATGAATATGTCAAAAAGCAGTGGACCCAGCACAGATCCCTGGGGTACACCACTATTCACCTTTCTCCATTGGGAAAATTGGCCATTTAGCCCTACCCTCTGCTTTCTATCTTTTAACCAGTTCCTGATCCACAATAGTACACTTCCTCCTATCCCATGACTCTTTAATTTTGCCAAAAGTCTCTGATGAGGGACCTTGTCAAAGGCTTTCTGAAAGTCCAGATACACAATATCAACGGACTCACCTTTGTCCACCTGTTTATTCACTCCTTCAAAAAAACATAACAGATTAGTAAGACAAGATCTTCCTTGTCTAAAGCCATGTTGGCTGTCTCCCATTAGGTTGTGACTATCTACATGCTGAGTAATTTTATTCTTTATGATGGTTTCTACCATTTTTCCCGGTACTGACATCAGGCTCACCGGTCTGTAGTTGGAATATTGGGTTCAGTTTTAGAGACCATATTTCGAAAAAGACATAAAAAAGATGGAAACCGTTCAGAGGAAGGCGACTAAAATGATTTGGAGCCTGTGTCAGAAGACTTATGAGAAGAGACTTGAAGACCTAAATATGTACACACTGGAGAAGAGAAGGGACAGGCGAGGTATGATTCAGTCCTCTTCCAAAGACAGGAAAGCTGTAAAATTAGAGGGCATAACATGAAGCTGCAAGGGGGTAAACTGAAAGGCAATGTCAGCAAATTCTTTTTCACTGAAAGGGTGGTAGATGCTTAGAATGCCCTCCTGATGGAAGTGGTAGGGGCAAATACAGTAACAAAATTCAAAATGGCATGGGACAGACACAGTGGATGCCTTTATAACAACAGGATAAAATCAAAATAAACATAACTATCTCTTATATCTCAGCAAATAGGGGTGACCTACACGGAGCATGGTCCATCTATTCTGCCCAGCAAGGCGACAAGAGCAGGTGCACCTGCTGCTCCATGCAGGTACATCCGTAAACTAAGGCATGGGGAGGGGTGACCTGCATGGAGCGGCAGGTGCACCTGCTCTTGCCGCCTTGCTGGGCAGACTAGATGGACCATAGTGATCTTTAACTGCCATCATGTACTATGTTATTATGTTCTTGTGAACTGGGAACTGGTTAAAAGATAAACAGAGAGGGGGAGTGGTTCAACTTTCCTGGGAGTCTGCCGCGTTATACCAGCTGTGCAGAGCAGTGCAGAGAGAAGGATTGGAGCCGCGGTGTTGAGCTGCGAGCTGCAGGCATTGTGAGGACGCTCCTGCCTCCGAGGACCCTCCCTCCGGTTCACATAAAAGTTCTGCTTGCTCACTCGCGGCCGCGAGTTGCGGCCCGCGTGGTCGCGTCCTAAGGGGCGTGTCTCAAGGGGGTAGAATTGCTCCTTATGTGCTCCTTCGGTGCTCCTGAGAAGTTGTCTGAGCGCTGGTCGTCAGTGTAGTGCCCATGGGGAAACGAAAAGGGAAGTCTGGTGGTAAATCTGGATCAGACACTGTTGCAGCTGGAGGGAAGCTGGTCGGACCCCTTTACAGACATGTGACGTCATCTCTGCCTGCAATTGTGCTGGAAGAGGTCTCTTTGAGCCCTGAATCTCGGCTGCCTCCTCCATTTCCACAGCCATTATCTTCTACTCTTCTTGATGCTCCTTCAGAAACTCTGGTTATTTCTTTGAAGCCTGTCAGTTGTGACAACGCACCGCCTAGCCTGTGGCGTAAGCAGGCCAAGGGGATGTGAGCCACACAGTGGGGTGAGTTTAAAAGAGTCCTTGTTAGTGCTGAAGCCTTCCTACTGTAGTTGTGGAGTGAGTGACGACAGCCAAGGTTGGGTTTCCAAAGTAAGTAATGCTTTATTCATGCATAAGGTATTTGCACAAAGTATAGCAAAGTACACCGTACAGGACTTACTCCCCCGCCACAGAAGTATAATGGTAACCTTCTGTACCAAATAAAAGTTCAAGTGCTTATACAGCTTCTCCTGATACTTCTCAGGGACACATAAAATATTTACAAGCTTTCATCATTCTTCCAGCTTCATTACTACAACAGGGCTTCAATCTTCTAGTACTGCTTTCTCAGTATCTGCTGGTAATAAAGAATCTTTCTCCTGTTGTACTTCTTTCTAGTGTCAAACAGCTTCCCATAGAAATGGCAATCTCCACAACTCTGGCTTATTACTGACTGCCTTCTTGTGTAGGAGCAGTTTCTCTATATTGCCTTCTATTCACAGCTGTACCACATGAAGCTTTGATTCATTCCATTCACTAGAACGCTGCTGTCTCTCATGCAGGTTCTAGAACATTTGCTTAAGGCTTCTCAGCACTCAATCATCAATTAGGAATACTTATAGTTCTTCACTCTAGCATACAAATTCCACACTCCATTTCTGACTCACTGGAACTAGATAATGGAGCCCCCAATTCCATTGCTTCCTCTTGGTCCTCAAAGGGTTCCCTTAGCTCTCTGCACGATTGCTGCCAATTAGCCTCTTGCTGACAAGCAGGTGTGTGCTCCTCTGAACTAGAGCTTAGGTCACGCTGTCTATATCATGGAAATGTTTGTAGCTTTCTAACAGGGACTTTTCTATAGCCCCTCTTCCTTCTATTAACTTCAGGTATATATTCAGGGTCTGGTTTACCCCTGCCTCTTTTAGCAAGCAGTCTATTGTCAGTTCCTATAGACTGACTTCTCTCAAAGCTATTTACTTTACAAGGCTTAGAAGAGTTTGCTCTGACCTGGTTTTTGCAGCGCCTGCCTCTGGGGAACTCCCCTGACTCCAAGTCAGTATTCCAGGCTTCTGAATTCAGCTCTAGGTCACCTCCAGGGTTTTCTCTCTCATGGAGCTGAGGTCTGCCTGTCCCTCTTCCAGGACCACCTGCAGGAACTCTCCCTTCCCTGGTTCTCTCCTTAGTTCCTCTGGGCTCAGCCTTTCTGCTTGCACTGCTCTGTAACCAGTTCCTCTCCTCCTTGATTCCTCTCTCGAGTCTGGATCTCTCTCTGCCTCCGAATCCGAATCTGAATCTACTGCTAACTGCTGCTTCCTGGTTATGAGTGCAGAGTGGCCCAATCCGGTCTGACTCCGCCCACCTCCCTGATTGGCTATGTCTCTGGGTTAGCCTAGAGCTAGGGTGTGGTTCTTTCCCTGCTCTTCTCTGCAGAGAAAGTTTGTGCACAGGAAACTTAACCCCTTCCTGTCCTGCCTCTCCAAGCATCTGAGGTGACAGAAAGTGATTTAAACCCATTTTCTCCTGTTTCTGGGGCTCTGCCTTGTCACACAGTCCAATTGGAGAAGAGGTTCCTCTGCCTATTCCGTCTGGTGAGGTAACTCTTATGGACATTTGGACTGTGATGCAATGAATTGATAAGCGTCTAACTCCAACTGTCTCTGCATTATGTGTTTTTTCTCAAAATGTAGTAGATAAATTTGTAAGTGTTGATAATCAGATAGGTTCTTTGGTTCGAGCTTCTACTCTAGCTGATTCTCAGCTCCAGACGAGTAGGGATAATAATGTTGCTTTAATTCGAGACATGTCTGTTGTTTCTTTCCATCTGGAAAGCTTGGAGAATCAGCAGAGGGCAAGAAATCTTCGTTTTCTTAATTTTCCTTCTTCCCACCTGCTGTCCTCAGAGATTTTGCTGCAAAAATATTTTTCTGAGATATTACATTTACAGAGTACAGTGGAGGTTGTCCATACTTATTCTTTTAATCCTATGTCAGCAGTACTCTACCAGGATGGTGAGTCCTCTCCCCCTCCTGCTGAGTCTGTTGCCCAGGATCTTACAGCCTTTTTGGAGGATACCTTGGATCTCATACCCAAGCGTTGCACAGTTGTTGCTACGTTTGACTCTGAGTCCAGTAAACTTTCTGTCCTTAGAGCTTATTTTAAGCACAAGGACGCTCTATTTTGTGGCTATAAGCTCCAAATTTTTCCGGATGTGGGCCGTGTTACTCAACTTCGACGCAAACAATTCTTAGATCTAAAATCTAGATTAATTGCTTTAGGGGCGTCCTTTTTTCTGAAATTTCCATGTCGTTGCTTGATAACTTATCAAGGGCATAATTATGTGTATAATGATGTGTTACAATTACAGAAATTTTTGTCGACTTCTGAAATGGCTAAGAAGTAGGTAGGAGGTTAAATTTGTTGTATTCGCTCCCTTGTATGGAGTATTATTACTCCTTATTGCTTAATAATTATTATGTGGTTTTTTTTGTTGTTGATTCTCTCCTCTTGATGTGACCCATTATGTGTCAATTTGGATAATTTTTGAATTTTGTTTTTTTTGCTGAAAACTGTTTATTTATGATCTGATTTGTAAATTCAGAAAAGCATTAAATAAAAGATTAAAAGATAAACAGAGAGTAGGGTAAATGGCAAATTTTCTCAATGGAAGATGGTAAATAGTGGAGTATCCCAGGGATCTACACATGGACCTACATAAGAACATAAGATATGCCAAACTGGGTCAGACCAAGGTCCATCAAGCCCAGTATCCTGTTTCCAACAGTGGCCAATCTAGGTCATACGTACCTAGCAGTTTCCCCAAAAGACACAGACCTGCAGTTTCCCCAAAAGACACAGACCTGCTGCTTTTTAACATATTTTAACATATTTATAAATGATCTGGAAATAGAAACAAGAAGTGAGGTGATCAAATCTGAAGACAATACAAAAGTATTCAAAACCGTTCATGCAGATTATGAGAAATTGCAGGAAGATCTTATGAGACTGGAAGAGTGGGCATCCAAAGGGCAGATGAAATGTAAAGTGGTGAAGTGTAAAGTGATGCACACAGGGAAGAATAACCCAAATTATTGCTACAATATTCTAGATTCCACATTAGAGGTTACTACCCGGAAAAAAAATCTAGGCATCATCACAGAAATCCTTTGTTCAGTGCGTGATACAGTCAAAAAAGCAAACAGAATGTTAGGAATTATTAGGAAAGGAATTGAAAATAAAAAAAATAATATCATAAAGCCTCTGTATCAGTCCATGATGCAACCTTATCTTGAGGATTGTGTGCAACTCTGATCCTGCTGCTCAAAAGAGACAGCGGAATTTAACAAGCTATAGACAAAGATGGCCAAAATGATAACGGGAATGGAAAGACGCTCCAATGAGGAAAGGCTAAAGAGATCAGGACTCTTCAGTTTGGAAAAGAGACAGCAGGAGGGAGATATGACAGAGAACTATGAAATCCTGAGTGAAGTAGAATGAGTAAATGCAAATCAAGTGTTTACTCATTCAAAAAGTATAGATTAAGGGACACACCATGAAGCTGACATACACCTATATTATCACGACCCTACTCAATATTATCACGACCCTACCCAATAGTCCTTGAGCCACTTACAGAAAATGCTTCACCCTAACAACATGCTCACGCGAATATCATACACCTGTATATTATTAGCAATAATAATAATTGATCTATCCTTATGTTTAAACTATAAAAATCACATGACTATACCTATAATACACACACATACTCGAAATGACTGCCATATGAGATACACTCATGAATTCCACCCAAAAATTAATTATCATAGACTAATACACATACAACAAACAAATACACAACAAAAGGACAAGAAAATCTGCTCTATCTACTCATCCTCCCTATCATGTATCCTAATTAATGCACGATCAATGAAAAATAAATTACCCATATTTAATGACCTGATAACTGACTTAAAACCTGACATCTTATGTGTCACAGAGACATGGCTTTCTGAAACAGATACAGTCTATCTAAATCAACTTGATAAAGAGAACTACGACACATTCTACAAACATAGATCCAACAAAAAAGGTGGTGGAGTTCTAATGATGACAAAAAAAACATTAAACGCCAAGCCAATCCAATCAAATTTCAATAATAACATGGACACATTATTAATAAAAATCGGCCTCATAAAAATTTGCTTAATTTATAGACCCCCAGACAATAAAACAGATGGCCTGGATTCTCTTATTGAACTCCTCAGCTCATCTACTGATCAAAATCCAGTAATCATGCTAGGCGACTTTAACCTTCCATCCCTACCAACACTAGACTCTAAACTATTCCTAGACACCATAGCAGACATACAGTACCATCAAATAATTAAAACAGCAACACATATCAAAGGAGGAACATTAGATTTGGTTCTTCTTCCTGAGATACTATTCAAATTAGTTAACTCAAATTCCATTGAATGCACTGAGACACCTTGGTCTGATCATTCTATCATCAAAATAAATCTCACATATCCCATCCCTAGCGCCAATAATTACACAAGAAGTACCCCCACTTCAAAATTCAAAAAATTTAATGAAACAGACTTCCTTGACTCTACAATCCCCTACTTCTTATCAACAACAAATTTGGATGACGCTGTTAACAACTGGAATGATACTATTAATAATGCAGCTAAAAATAACCAACCAAATAAAAAAACCATATACACTAAAACAAATAATTCACCTTGGTTTAATAGCACTCTAAGACTAATGAAAAAAGAACTAAGAAAACTTGAAACGAAATGGAGGAAATCCAAGTTGTCTGTACACAAGGAAATATACAATAACTATCTAACAAAATATAAGGAAACAATAGACAGCACGAAGAAAAATTATTATGCAGCAACCTTAGCAAAATCATACAATAGACCTAGAGAGCTATTTTCCATAGTCAGAAAATTAACCAATAATGAGCAAACTTCTAACAATGAAATCACAGACATCTCAGTTCAAACCCTAGCTAATCACTATCAAAACAAAACAAAGAAACCCGCTATGCCCTCAGAAAATATCAACATCTCTTATCAACCTGTAGATAAATGGTTAGAATTTTACCCCATTTCAAAAGTGTCATTAAAAACAATCATCTCCGGCCTAAATACCACAACTTCGTATTTAGATCCATGCCCTGTATCATGGATAAAAAACACACTACCAACTCTACTATCCTTTATTCTCCCAATAGTAAATCTTTCACTTACCCAAGGATACCTTCCATCCCCGCTCAAACATGCACAAATACGTCCAATTTTAAAGAACTGCAAACTAGATAAAACATCTCCTACATCATATAGGCCCATCTCTAGCATACCATTCTTGGCCAAAATAATTGAAAAGGTAGTGCAACTACAGACACAGGAATTTATAGACTTATCTTACCCACTAGATGATCAACAATATGGATTCCGGCCCCGCCATGGAGTAGAAACACTTCTAACAGTATTAATACCGGTAGATACACTCCTAAAAGGAATTGACAATCATAAACAGGCGTTCATCTTACTTTTCATTGACATATCAGCAGCTTTTGATAGCGTGCATCACTCAATTTTGCTCAACAACCTGCGACAGATAGGCATAAACTCTACCGTACATAAATGGTTCACCTCATATTTAAATAACAGAACACAAAATGTAAGAACAGGTAATCAAACATCCAACACATACAAACAAGAAATAGGTTTACCACAGGGTTCAGCGCTTTCAGCCCTACTTTTCAATATCTATATAAAACCGGTCTGCAACATCTTTAAAAAATTTGGAATACAATATCACCTTTATGCGGATGATATTATGATGTACATACCTTTTACGATTCCTAACCTACCGATTCAACTTCTATCAGACTGCTACAATGAAATTACATACTGGCTAAAAACCCAAAACCTCCATATAAACCATGCTAAAACCGAAGTCTTGATCGTAACAAAAAACCAATCATTTATTCCCCCAACCCACATAACACTACAAAACCAAGAAATTAAAATAAAAAATGAAATAAGATATCTAGGAGTCATTTTAGATACACACCTTACTATGGAAACTCACATTAGAAATACCTTAAAGAAAATCTACTTCAAACTTAAAATCCTCAAACAATTGCGCCCCCTGGTATTTATGCAAGATTTTATCAATATAACACAGGCTACCATAACTCCCCACTTCGATTTCGCCAACTTAATACTTATAGGCATTCCAAAACAAAATATCAAAAGAATCCAACTCGCGCAAAATGCAACAGCTAGAATTATATTAAAGATAAATTCACTCCAACACATTACACCAATACTAGCTTCCCTGCACTGGTTACCAATACAAAGCAGGATAACCTACAAAACAATAATAACTACATTCAAAGCCCTAAACGACATGGCCCCGAAGACACTATGTAATTTAATAAGCAAAGAACTACCTAAGTCCACTCATAGAAAAGGACAATCAAATAAACTAAAGATTCCAAAAGAATATATAAGATCTCACAAAATTACAAATAATAGAGCCTTTTCCCACATAGCTCCAACAACTTGGAACTCGTTACCAGAGGACTTACGATCACTAACAGAGATAACAGAATTCAGAAAAAAATTGAAAACATATCTATTCACTAAACACTATAATTCCATAGAAAACCTTCCACTCAACTTGGATAAAGGCTAAACATGAACCTCCCCACATCAAGCGTATACTCCCTTCTTCAAGGATAACACACAAAACATAATCGAATGAACACTCCACTCCTATGCACTGATACCCTACTTGTATATAGTTGCAACTGATATGATCTGCCTATGCGGTAGAGTCAGTACTTTGTTTAAATTGTTACACAATCTGTGTTAGTTGAATTATTCTGCTTAGTTTTTAAACCCTATGTGTGCATGTTAAGATGTTCTATGTAAAAAGTTATATTGTTCCATGTAAAACAAGCTCTGCATTGTTAACTGTTGTTAATTGTACACCGCAACTGATCGCTGGAAGATGCGGTATATAAATAAGTGTTAAATAAATAAATAAATAAATAGTACATTTAAAACAAAAAGGACAACATATTTTTTCACTGACTGCATAGTTAAGCTTTAGAACTCATTGCTTAAGGTAGACCTTGGGAAAGAAGCTGCTTATCCCTGGGGAGAAGTGGCATGGAATATGGCTACTTTTTGGGATTATTGCAGGTTGCTGTGAGTTGGATTGGCCAGTGTTTGAAACCCACTATGACAATTCTTATGTTTCTGCCTAAACATTGGGAGGTCAATTCCATAGGTGCATGTCTGGGCCGTCCAGACGTCCAGAAATCCGGACGGTCCAGAGATGCACCTGATTTTGCTCCCACAGGGGCTAGACATCCCTGTGGGAGCAGAATTGCAGCATAGGGCCTAGACTAGGGTTGCCAACTGGCTCCAGATGCGCCCGACAGGCTTGATCCAGTCCTGCGTTTACTCCATTGCATGCAGGGACATGTAGTTCTGATTTCCCCATTGCACTACATAAGAAAAGCAAGACTACAAGTCCCTGCATGCAATGGGGTAAACACAGGACTGGATCAAGCCTGTCGGGCGCATCTGGAGCCAGTTGGCAACCCTAGCCTAGACATCCAGGCCGTACCCCTATTCCAGCGCCCCAGACGTCCAGAGCCCTGTCTGGCTAACTCAGCCAGGCTCCTGCATGGAGCCGCGGTGCCATGGCGTCCCATTATCACGGCACCTTGGTTCCATGCAGGAGCCCTGATCACCCACACTACACAAAATGCCCTGTTCCCTGCCGCCTAACCCCCGATCGGGCCTTCCGAGAATGGAATCGGGCAGCAGGGAACCCCCTGCAGCCACCTACCTGGCTGTGGGGGCCCAATAGTGCCATCCTCCAATGCCAGGGAGACTTATTCCACCTCCTGTTTCATTAGCTGATGATACTTAGTTCTTCTGATTTGGGCAGAGACTCCTTGCCACCAAGCGCTCACTTCCTACCAATGCAGGATCCCCAGGAACTAGAACTCCTAGTGTTTCCTTAGTCTCAATATCTTTCAAAGCTTTGTTATGTGCTCTAGAGTCCCCTCTAGGGCCCGATTCTGTCCCTGACGTAGATCCCCTCTGTGCAGCCAGTCTGAAATGGACGCACAGAGGGGATCGCGATTCTGATCCCGCGGGACACGTCTAGCCCTGTGGGATCAGAATAACGAACAGTCCTGCATGTGAGGGCCGTGACAGCGATTCTGTCCGGCCTGCATGTGCAGGACTGCACTCGGCTAACTAAGTCAGGGCATTTAAATGGAGCCGCGGTGCCATGGCGTCATGCTGCCATGGCACCACGGCTCCATTTAAAAGCCGCGATGCTAGCCACCAACCAAAACAGTACATTGCCCGAAGCCAAACCCCCGATTCGGCATCCAAAGGCCAGGGTCAGGCTGTGGGGAATGTCCCCTGGCCCCCCAGCCCATTCCGCACCGTCAGGTATGCATTTGTGCATTACTGAGGACAATTCTGGTACTACTTCTACTACTGAGCATTTGTATAGCGCTACAAGACGTACATAGAGCTGCACAGATATGTAAGAGACAGTCCCTGCTCATCAGAGCTTACAATCTAGTCAAGACAGACAATACAAGGGAAACACAAGGAGATCAGGTGAATCAAGATCTAAAAGCGGCAGCGGAGAGGTGACTTTTCAGCCTGGATTTGAAAAGGGTCAGAGAAGGCGACTGACGCACAAACTCAGGTAGTTTGTTACAGACATAAGGTGCAGCAAGGTGAAAGGAGCGAAGTCTGGAGTTAGCAATGGATGAGAAAGGCACAGATAGAAGCGATTTGCCAGAAGAGCAGAGTTCCCGAGGGGGGGGGGGGGGTGTAGGGAAAGATAAGAGAGAAAAGGTAGTGAGGCGCTGCAGAGTGAATGCACTTATAGGTCAGCAGGAGAAGTATGAACTGGATGCGGAAATGGACCGGAAGCCAATGAAGAAACTTGAGAAGAGGGGTAATATGAGCATGAGGAGGCTGGCAGAAGATTAGCCACACAGCAGAGTACTGAACAGATTGAAGGGGTGAAAGATGACTCAGAGGGAGCCCAGCAAAGAGCAGGTTAGAATAGTCTTGAAAGGAGTGACTGAGGAGTGGATAAGTGACTTAGTAGTCTGTTCAGAAAGGAATGGGTGGATTTTTTTGATGTTATAGAGAAAGAAGCTGCAGGTCTTAGCTATCAGATGGATGCGTGTGGAGGAGGAGAGGAGTCAAAGTCCCATATGCATCTACATTGCCATTATAAAGTCAGCGTAAAAGTAGGCGCTCTGTAGAAAATTATCCCCATAAACAATGGTTCCGACTATGGGTTAAATTTATGAATTTTATTCCCTGTGAATGAATTCTGGCTAGTTTCCCTTGATAACATGAATACTTTCTGTGGAACCTAGTTCATGTTAAAAAAAATCAAGGACTTACTAAATTTGTTTTAATAAATGATATATTATGAGTTGTTCATTGTGTTTAGATTTTGCAAAGTGGGCTAATAAACAATGGATCTCAATGTCATTTGCTAAATAGCAGCTACATAATCCAATTGCTCTAAGCAGACAGATGGTGAGCGTTAGTAATTCTTTATTTTAAGTGGCAGTACTTGGCATTTCCTGTGTCTGATGCTTCATGGGGTAGTTTCATGCACTATTACTTTGGCACTGAGTCTGTCAGTCAGTGCAGTAAGCCCGGACTAATCACTCCACTGATATGGCAAGTCTCTGACCTGCTAAATAGATGGCCCTGAATGCACTTGAAGCTATTTTAAAAGGAAAAGATCTACACTTTTGGGGGGCAACTTTCAAACAAAGTGTGTTATGTGTAACATTTGCAGGTACTTCTTACCCACAGACTTTAAATCAATTTTCAAAAGAGGAAAACTTTCCTTTTGAGAATTGACTTGGGAAAAGCTTGCACATAGATCTGTACCTATTGTTTGTGTGGGTAGTTTTTCAATGAAAACATAAGAACATACTTTCCTAAATCCAAAGGTATGTGTGTAAGGGGCATGTTTTGGAAAGATTTCAATGTGCATAAATACAAATTAATTCACGTTAAGTGTCCACAGCCCTTGTATTTCTATGGGCACAGTGGCACTTAACATATATTAATTTCATTAATGTGTGTAAGCTTCGTATTCGCTCCTACCAATACTTCAGTCTCCCATTTCCCATTATCTTAAATGTTATCACCAACATTCTACATTGACATCCCTCCTTAATGGGAAACCAATGCAATTTCTCCAATAAAGGCTTAGCACTCTCCCTCCCACTACTTCTCATAACAAGTCTCGCTGCCATGTTTTGTGCCACCTACAATTTCTTCAATAACCCAATGCACTGGCTATTAAAACCAATACTAGTCCTCAAGGTATCCTCCAAATACGATTTTAATTTTCTAGCCATTTAGCCCCACTCTACACTCTTTCCTCCTCCTCTAACACCTTTATTAATGGGATCTCCTGTCCATCCACCTCTAATCCCACCTGAATTTCTATCTAAATACCGGGCAGAAAGTATATGCAAACAAATCTCATGTATATTCATCATGGAAATCCTAAAACTCAACTGGGCCATGGCCCTCAAGAACTGAGGAAGCATGGAGAGAGGTGCATCGGTCGATGCAGGTACATTCGGTACTGGTATCAGTACTGATAAACTGCGTCGATTGTAGTGGCTTTAGCGGTACCGAGGCTGCTAATAAGGTCACAAAACTGCGCTGAATGGCCAGAATACATTGATCCATGGAGCCTGCCGATGTCTGAGTGTCGGTACCGGCGGAACAGGCCATGATGCCAGAAAATGGCACCAAGAGTTCTTCAGAGGTGGAAGCTTCGGGAACATCCTGGAACCCCGTTAATGCTTTGGAGGCAAGGACATTGCATCTGAGGCAAAGAGGATGCCAAGTTTTGCAGCTCTGTTCTGCAGGCCTCTTTTGGTCATCTTTCTAAAAAGGAGACACTCTGATGGGAAATGATCAGGACCTAAACATTTAAGACACCAATCATGGGTGTCGGTAGCCGAAATGGTACTGCTACATTTTGAACATTTTTTGAAACCACTAGATGGTTTCTCCATTTTGGAAGAAAATAGGGCCTAGTGCCCAAAATGGCATCTAAGCACCAAGAGGGGACAGACCCTCAAAAAAGAAGTTCTTCTTTTTTTTTTTTTAAGAAGAAAAGAAAATATAGAGAATAAAAGTGACACTGGCGGTACCAGTATAGGCATCAACGGGAAGGCAGACGTGATCACAAAAAAGAAGATTTTCTGCGGTGACAGGGTTTGCTGCCTGTCGACTCCATGGAAAACGAAGAACTGAAGAGGGAGAGGTGGAAAGATGGGAAGGCAGCGGCGCAGGCACAGTGGGATGCTCCCAAAAGCTTTCCTATTGGACGCTGGGGAAGTTCCTGCGCGGGCTCCGTTGGTGCCGACGATACCCATATATGTGAAGACTATATTCCTGCTTATTCCTGGAGTTTACTATATTCCTTGTAAGGTGGCCTAGGTAGAGCTCTAATGATCATAAATAAATATGTTGTCTCATTCTGTATCAGAAAGGTAGATCAGTGTGAATACCTTTTGTTGTTGTGTGCCATTGAGTCAATGCCAAATTTTAGCACCCCCGTGGATAGTTATCCCTATGCCTTGGGTTTTCTTGTCAAGTTAGACTGGAAGTAGATTGGAGTCCAAAGCAGAGCAGTCTCTCACGCAGGAACAAATACACACAAAAAGAAGCGGAGAGTCTATTGACGGTAGATCCAATGTTTATTGAAGTTCACCCCAATGCATTTCGGCATGTGCCTTCTTCAGTGGGAAAAGCTTCATACAATAAAATAACTCCACAGTAATTCGAATGTGTGGAGACGATCTGTGCATAATAGTTCTGAGTGTTTGTCAGCTTCCACAGTGAGCGAATGCTTTCAGAATAGCGTCCCCCCATTACCAAAGGGGACCTGGACCCATGAAATCCACTGCTTTCCCCAATACAAGCATTGTGGAACCTGTGTCTTTTGGGGAAACTGCTAGGTACTTGTGACCTAGATTGGCCATTGTTGGAAACAGGATACTGGGCTTGCTGGACCTTGTTTTGAACCAGTATGGAATATCTTATGTTCTTATGTTGGATCTACTGCCAATAGACTCGCCACTCATTTTCGTGTGGACTGGAAGTAGAATGCCAGGCCATTCTTCCACACAATAGGTCTACAAGCACCTGCTCTTTCAAGATGGTCTCCCATCCAAGTACTAACCAGACAAGATCAGGCTCACTCAGGGTTGCGTGGCCATAGTATTATCTTTATTATCTAGGATATCATGTTTGCTATGACAGATAGATAGTACAAATCAAAAGCTTTATGCACCGTTTCCTCACTATTGAGCTCCAAACATACTTTACTGCCAACCATAGTGTCAACTGTACTAGAGGTAAAAAATCACTTCCTCACCCTATGGACAGAATAAATAACAATTGGTTTAGAGAAGTGTCTTTTCTTGGAGAAAGTGGGACATTAAATAATTATGTTTTTAGTTCTAGAAGAACTAACGCTTGTAATTGAAAGTGGATTTGGATCTAACATTTTAATTAGAGAACAGATAAAAATAAATACACAAAATCACTCTCCATTGAATTCACTTGACTAGGCTTAACTTAGGGGACAATAGTACTACTCAGAAATTCAGCGTGGCACACATATTATGTTTCAAAAATTGTTGCCATGGGGAAAGACTAGTAACATGATTCATCTCTCCCTGCCACTGAATGCAAAGCCCATAGGTTAATTCGGGAATTATTTTCCCTGCTGACATTCTTCTTGCTTGCTTCATTGATACATTAATTAGTGCATACAACAGCAAATTTGAAAATAAAAGAAAAGGCGATCTAATTATTATGGGCTCTGACTCCAGCTTTTCTGTTTTTCCTCCCCATAGTGCAGTTCTACTGCAATTAGATTCCACGTAGAGGGACATTTTCAGTAAGGTACCTAGATGACAAAATATGCACCTGCTTTTCAGTCTGTACAAACCAAACTGGTCTTCAAACACAAGTTATTCAATGTGACACGGTAGGTAGCATGTCATTAGTTCCAGTCTGGTGCTAGAGGAAGCTCTAGAGAATATAGAAAAACCCTGGAAGAAAGTGAGCTCACAGCAATGCTGGCAGATACAGTCCATGAGAGTTCAGAACTGGAAAACGGTGAGCTCATAGTGAGGGCAAGAAGTCAGGGAAATATACTGAGTAAGCAGCAGGGGCTCCGAACACAACTGAATATATCTGAGCACATGGGACCAATTAGCAGTCTGCTGGTGAAGGGAGCAAAAACTCTGTACAGGCAAGCAAGCAGAGTAGAGGCAGGAGAAATGAGCAGCCAAACAGGATGACTCACGAGGTGGGAATTTTTGTGGCTCAGTTGTCAGGCCCTGACATGAGGTAGGAACTTGAATGCTGTTACAGATTTTGGATTAAGAATTTACGGAATTATCTGAGGCTTGTGTGGCTGACCAGAGAGCATGTGTTTGCTGTATGAAGGGTCTTGATTAGAAGCCATAGGGAAGCATTTACGCAGTGCTTTAAATATCTGGGCAGATACAAACTTCGAGAAGTAATCACATTGGTTTAGAGTTGTGCCAGACAGCTATTTGTGGGCTGGGGATATTATTGACCAGGGATCCAGCAGAAAATAATCTCCTGAATAGATTAATGTTGAGGCTATGGTCTGTGATATGGAAAGACAGATAAGTAAAGAGGTGCAGGTAAGGAGTAGATAGAGGAAGTCAGGTAGCTTATTGAAGGTCCTAGGCTTCAGTCTGTACAATGGAAAGTCAGACCAGCTGTGATTAGGGAAAATGTATTCCTTGGTTTAGAAATGCACTTGCCCTTATTTAGCAACCTGACCCCTAGGTGCCATGAGTACCATTTTGAAACTTGGGGTTGGCATGAGCAGGAGTGAGTGAGGAAAGCTCCTGCTCCCACTAGACACCAGGGTCCCAAGCAAGAGCCGCGGATGGGATTAGGAGGTTGTTGCTAGTGGGGCCATTGGGGGAGTTTCTTATTGCAAGGAAGGGTGGGGTAGGGGATCTTGATACTTGGGGGAGGGAGATGATAAGGGAAGGATCAATGTCAGAGGGGTGATTGGAGAGGGGGGAACTTGTGCTGCTGGATCATGGTGCATGTGAATACTAGGAGCAGTGATTTTAAAATGCTCCCCTGTACATTTAGGAAAGAGCTGCGTGTTGGTTTCTCCATATGCAGCTTTTTCAAATTGCTGCTTGTGCCGGATGTGGAGAGACATTGAAGTGCAGTCCTGCATATCCTTACAGATATTATACAAGGGGGAATACTGTGGGAATTTTCCACATTCCGACCTGGATATCTTAAGTCCCCTGTCCACATCCTATCTAAAATTAGCCTTTACGTGTATCAAATTGTGCGCGCACTTTGTCATCCCCAGTGAGACTGTAAAGCATGTGGGTACATTTCAAAAAAATAAATGCATACATATAGCTTTCTCCCCCTGCCAAGTTACTAAGTGTATTGCAAAAGGATGCCCATACTTTCAGCCAGCAGATTTTACTTTTCTCCCTGCCCTTAGGTTTATTCACAATTTCTAAGTCTTACAATGTACCCTTAAGTTTCTAACCCAGTGATACGCTAGCCTAGTCCTTGAGGGCTGTAAACTATTCTGCTTTTCATATCTACAATGAATAGGCATAAGAAGACAGTACATGCAAATATATCTCATCAACATTCTTCTAGGACGTCTAGGACTGGGACTTCCTCTTAATGGTCTAAACCAGTGGTTCTCAAACCTGTCCTGGGGGAGCACCAGTGACTCAGGTTTTCAGGATATCTGAAATGAATATGCACAAGATAGATCTGCACAGATTCCTTCCATTGCATACAAATGTTTCTCACAGGTATTCACTGCAGATATCCTGAAATCCTGGCTGACTAATGCTCTCCCAGGACAGGGTTGAGAGACACTAGTCTAAACCAGACCTTGACAAATTTTCTTGGAATTTAGCAGCCATCCTAAAAATCTAGGAGCCAGCTGCTAAAACCCAGGTCACATTATACCACAGTTAATTTTTTTAACAATTAGGGCCTGATTTACTAAAATTGATTTCTCATTTTCCATGGGAAAAAGCTTAATAAATCTGACTCTTAATGGGCCACTGCAATGTGCCAACAAAAGGCAATGGCCTCATTCCTTATCCTCCCTCTCTCACCACCACCCGTGTTTGTGTGTGTGTGTGTGTGCGTGGAAATGGGCTGCTTTCTCGTAATGGGTTAGTTTTGCGCATACCATGACAGTCGTGAACCTCACTTATAAGCCAGGACATGAGGAATATGATCTTAGTCTCTCAAATTTACTGCTAATGCTCGGCATAGTACCTGCATCGTGCCAATGAGAGCTTCCAACTGGAGTTCATAAGATGTAACAAATATGGGTAGTTTGTCAAGATGTGCTTGGAAATTCTTCTTTATCAGGCCTGCAGCTCCCAGTACAAGCCTGTATGTGTGTGTGTGTGTGTGTGTGTGTGTCTGTGTGTGGTGTACAGGTGGAGTGTCTGTGTGTGTGGTATACAGGTGGAGTGTTTGTGTGTCTGTGTGGTGCGGAGCTGCAGATGCCTGCGTATGTGTGGCAGGTGAGCAGTGCGCTTTTTGTACATACACATTGTGCCCTTTACTTTTCATGTATTCATCCTTCCCCCCCATTTCAACCCCTCTCTTGTTGTCCTCCCCCACCTCCAGACTCTCCCCTTCAACCTCTCCCCTTGCAACACCCCTATCCTCCATTCCCTCTCTCCCACCATTCACACAGATGGCTGAATAAATTAAAGGCTGCCCCTTTTATTTATTTAGCTGTCTGTGCAGCAAACTTGCTAACTTTTTTTGCAGGCTGTGCAGACACCAGCTCACCCGGCCGGACCCTTTTCAGCACTTCTGCCCATGGCTCTCCCGGCTGCATGCAGTCCTTTTTAACTCTTCTGCCTGTGAGAGTTGGGATCTCCGTGGCCTGTGGGCAGACACTGGCTCCACTGATCACTTCTGCCCGCAGGGGTTGGGATCCCCAATGGCATCTCCCGGCCACTTCTGCCCATGTGCTCTGAGCTCCAGACACCAGGTTTAATTTTTTGGTTGCCATGGAGACCTGGCACCCGGGTATGTCAAGTTCTGGTCTGGAAGCGATCACCGACGGAGGCCCCAGAGGAAGGAAGCCATGCACGCTCATCACCACCCATAGAGAACACCCATCTAAGCACTACCAAAGACTGCCGGCAATGAGGGAGAATTAGGCTCAAGTTGCCACTGAGGAAGCTCCAGTACTGGAATCAGAATCTTTGAACTCCTTGGAGCACACGATAAGTAAGACATCCTGCACTGCATAGCCTATACGTCCCATTGCTACCTCATTCCCACCTCATTGCTTGTAAGAGAACATTTGTTGTATGGCCTGTTGAATCCATTGCTAACTCATCGCTTGTATGATAACATATGCTGCATGGCTTGTACAATCCATTGCTAATTCACTGCTTGTAAGATAACATACGCTGCATTGCCCCTCTCTGTTCCTCTTCTATGGCTCCACATCACATTGTCTTCCTTTTCTTCATACTCCCTAACTGTTTCCCCCCTTACCAGCACCTTCACTCCTCCCCTCCTTGTCTCCCCTTTACTGTCCTCACTTCCCCCTCCATTCTGTCTTCTACCCTATCATCAGCTCTTGAACTTCATCACTTTCTCCCTCTCCTTCAACCATCTCCTCTCTCTCTAAGGCAACCTCACCCTCGTTTCCGCTGTACTGTCTCCTCTCTACCCCGTACTCTGCTACTCCTTCTCCTTCCCTCATCCAAAGATATCAACCCCAATCCTGCCCCCCCCCCGACTTCTTTCTCACTCTGAGAAGAGATCTTCACGCAACTTGTACAATCTCATCCATATCCCACCTCTTTCCCTTTCCTCTCTCCCTTTCTCATGTGCCTTGTGGAATGCACACTCTGTCTCTAATAAACTTGCTTTTACTCATAACCTCTTTATCTCTAATGCTCTACACCTTCTTGCTCTAACTGAGACCTGGCTCCTCCCTGATGATACCGCATCTACTGCTGCTCTCTGTCATGGAGCTACCAGTTCTCCCACACACCTCGTCCCACTGGCCGTGGTGGTGGTGTTGGGCTTCTACTCTCTCCCTCTTGCCAATTCCAACCCCTCCTGCTGCCCTAGTCTCACTCCTTTCTCTTCTTTGAAGTCCACTCCATCCGCCTTTTCATTCCACTTCCTCTCCAGGTTGCTTTTACTTATTGTCATCCTGAGAAGTCTGCTTCTACCTTTCTCACTGACTTTGGCTCTTGGCTCTCCTTCTTTCTGGATCCCTCTTCCCCCACTCTTACTCTTGGGGATTTTAACATTCACGTCGACAACCCCTCTAATCTGTATGCTTCAAAGCTCCTCTCCCTTATCTCCTCATTTGACCTCCAACTTTGTTCCACTTCCCCCACTCACCAACACAGCCACTGCCTTGACCTGATATTTTTCTTGAGTTGCTTACCCTCGAACCTCTGTAGCTCAGTTTTCCCCTTATCTGACCATCACCTTTTAAGCTTTAATCTTCATCACCCACTGCCTCAGCCTCGTCCAGTCTCCTCCAACCTATTTAGAAATCTTCATGCTATTGATCCCCTGGCTCTCTCTTCCACCATTTCTTCATCTCTTTCTTCCAGTATGTCATCTAAGTCTATTGACGAGGCAGTAACTTCCTGTAATACTGCACTCTCCTCGGCTCCGGATGCCCTTGCTCGGCCCATCCCATGTCCTGTGAGACGTTCTGCACCCCAGCCCTGGCTTTCACCCACTACCCGCTATCTACATTCCTGTGCCCGTTCTGCTGAGCGTGCTTGGCTCAAATACCGCTCCCCTGCAGATTTTCTACACTTCAAATTCATGCTTGTCTCTTTCCAGTCAGCCATAGCTCTTGCCAAACAAGACTACTATGTCCATCTGACTCACTGTCTTGCCTCTGATCCTCGCCGTCTCTTTACTACTCTCAGCTCTCTCCTCAAAGTGCCTCCGCCTCTGATCCCTCCCTCCCTTTCTACCCAAACCCTAGCTGACTATTTCCATGACAAAATCCACCAGATCACCCTCCAATTCCCCACAAATTCAGCTACTCCCCCTCTCCACTCCCAACTCTCTCCACCTACCTCTGCTACCCTCTCTTCCTTTCCTGTGATATCTGAAGAGGAAACTGCATACCTTCTTTTTTCCTCCAAACTTACCACCTGCTCCTCTGATCCTATACCCACCCATCTCCTAAGCCCCATCTCCTCCACCGTTGTCCCTTCCATCTCTCATATTCTCAGCCTATCGCTCTCCACCGCAACAGTCCCTGCAGACTTCAAGCATGCTGTGGTCACACCTCTCCTCAAGAAACCCTCACTTGATCCCACCTGTCCTTCTAACTACCGACCTATCTCTCTCCTTCCCTTCATTTCTAAACTACTCGAACGTGCGGTTCACCACCACTGCCTCCCTTTCCTCCCATGCCCTTCTGGATCCCTTACAGTCTGGCTTTCGTCCTCTACACTCTACTGAAACGGCTCTTGCCAAAGTCCCCAGTGACTTGTTCCTGGCAAACTCCAAGGGCCTTTACTCTGTCCTCATCCTTCTTGACCTCTCTGCTGCTTTCGACACTGTTGACCACAACCTTCTCCTTGATACCCTGTCCTTGCTTGGTTTCAGTGGCTCTGTAATATCCTGGTTCTCCTCCTATCTCTCCCATCGCTCTTTCAGTGTGTGTTCAGGTGACTCCTCCTCCTCTGCTACCCCGCTCCCAGTTGGTGTACCCCAAGGATCTGTCTTGGGTCCGCTTTTTTTTTATTTTTTTTTTATGATATGCCATACTGGGTCAGACCAAGGTCCATCAAGCCCAGTATCCTGTTTCCAACAGTGGCCAATCTAGGTCATACGTACCTAGCAGTTTCCCCAAAAGACACAGGTTCTGCAATGCTTGTACTAGGTCAAGCATTGATATCCTGGGTCCCTTCTTAATAATGGTTTATGGACCTTTCCTCCAGGAACTTGTCCAAACCTTTTTTAAACCCAGCTACACTAACAGCCTTTACTACATCCTCCGGTAACAAATTCCAGAGTTTGATTACACGTTGAGTGAAAAAATATTTTCTTTTATTAGTCTTTTCTCTCTCTATACCCAGTCCCTTGGTGCACTTATCTCTTCCCATGGCTTTCAGTACCATCTGTATGCCGATGACTCCCGATATACCTCTCTACGCCTGAAATCTCTCCAGCAATCCAGACCCGGATCTCTGCCTGCCTTTCTGACATTGCTGCTTGGATGTCTCACCACTGCTTGAAACTGAACATGGCCAAGACTGAACTTATCATCTTTCCCCCTAAAACCTCCCCTCCTCCTTTCTCAGTCTCTGTGGATAACTCTCTACTCCTTCCTGCTTTCTCAGCCCACAATCTGGGGGTTGTCTTTGACTTCTCTCTCTCTTTCTCCACACATATCCAGTTCATAGCTAAAACCTGCCATTTCTTCCTCTATAACATTAGCAAAATCTGCCCTTTCCTTTCTGAACACACTACTAAAATGCTTATCCACTCCTTAATCACCTCCCATCTTGACTACTGCAACCTACTCCTTACCGGTCACCCTTTGAATCATCTCTCTCCCCTTTAATCTGTTCAACACTCTGCTGCGCGACTAATCTTCTGCCAGCCTCGCCATGCCCATATTACTCCTCTTCTCAAGTCACTTCATTGGCTCCCTATCCTTTTCCGCATCCAGTTCAAACTTCTCCTGCTGACCTATAAATGCATTCACTCTGTGGCTCCTCACTACCTTTCTTCTCTTATCTCTCCTTACAACCCCCCTCAGGAACTCCGCTCTTCTGGCAAACTGCTTCTATCTGTGCCCTTCTCTCCTACTGCTAACTCCAGACTTCACTCCTTTCACCTTGCTGCACCTTACGCCTGGAACAAACTACCTGTGTCTGTATGCCAGGCACCCTCTCTGCCCCTCTTCAAATCCAGGTTGAATACTCACCTCTTCGCTGCTGCTTTTGGATCATGACTCTCCTGATCTCTTTTCTTTCCCCTAGTTCTATCCCTGCTTACACCTCTGTGCTTTGTCTTGATTAGATTGTAAGCTCTGATGGGCAGGGACTGTCTCTTACATGTCTGTGCAGCGCTGCATATGACTGGTAGCGTTCAACAAATGCGTAGTAGTAGCAGTAGTAAACTATACTATTCGTCTAGCACCCACAGCAACTTGTAGCCGTTTCTCAGACAACCTTCTGTTCACATTTCTTTTTCACATTTAGGTGACTTCTTCACAGGTGGGTTTCATTCCTTCTAGTTCTCTCCTTGGCTTCCATGAGTTACTTTACCCCCTGTTTGGAAAAGACATTTGACATCCCAGAGGGGTCACAAAGATTCTTTTTACAGCAAAGGATGCTGAGGGTTACTCCCAAGTGAGACAATGAACAAAGAGACAGGTAATATTAGAACATACTAAAAACAATTCAACAAAATGCAATACATCCAAAAATACAACTCATTTTCTAATTCAAATATTAAAACAGGAGAAAATCACCTCCTCTCCAAGCAATCGTGCTCTCTCACAAAGGAGTTAAATAGGATGAAGCACACACCCCACCCCCAGATAACTCAAAAACTACACTATTAGATGGATCAGGACAGCAACCAAAGAACAATCATGACCAATCAGAAGGACAGATCCACTAATTTAAGATGGTAAAACTTCACCCTTCCCTGTCTTTTTATTGCATTCTGACAAAGCATCCAAAATAGCTCTGTCCTTTGGATTGTCTCATTACAGTAGAAGAGATTCCGCAGAGGTGGCAGCAGCCTTTTAACAAGCCTTTAGGGTAGGGTAGACGCAGTTATCATGAATAACAGCCATTTAGGGATTTGGGTTTCAAAAGAAGTTCTCATTGATCCCTCGGTTGTTAAACAGTTGGAAGGCACTAAACCGGGTTGGATTAATTGAGTGAGGGGAAGATTTTATTGATCAAAACTGTAAGGAATTTGTTTATTTAACTGGTGAATCACTGAAGACAAGAACCACTTTTACCTAATTAGGGTAAGAAAAATCTGCACCTTAGAAACAAACTACAGAAGTGCAGAGAGGTGGGAGAGAGGGGGAAAGCAGGAGGGGGCAATGACGAAAACTTTCCTTGCCCCTCATGATAAGGGATTTTGGATTTAGCTCCTACCTTTTTTAGTGGTAGTTCAAGGTCAGTTACCTTCAAGAACAATAGGTATTTTTCTGTGGCTGGAGGGCTTATGTTCTAAGGTTGTACATAAGGCAATAGAGGGTTAAGCGAATTGTCCAAGGTCACAAGGAGAAGCAGCAGATTTGAGTCTGGTTCTCAGACTTCTCTGTAGAGGCTTTGTTTCATTTTAATCTTATTGACATTGTAGAAACCTACTGAATCACTGAATTACTGACACCTACCAAGTTCAACAAAGCTCAATATTTACAATTTTCATTTTCCAATTTCTTACCTCTATCCCAATCTTACCCCTTCCCACCCTTGCCCTCATATGGGCTTGTCATCCTCGTGGGGAAGGAGGTAGTATGATGGCTAGTATACATGTTTGTACATGGGTACGAACAGACAACTTGCACGACCTAAGCCTGATGAACCCTTGACAACAGGCATTATGCTAAGCAAAATGTGCATGAAAACCATGAGCTTGGCCTTCAGGTCTCCTCTACATCCAGGTAGAATAGTTAGTACCAATTTTCTTGTGCACTAAACTTCTTTCCACACAAAGTGGCCATAATAACCCAGAAAATTGTAGAACCCGAGATAAGTAGTGTTCTAAGCCTCCTGTATGTTATCACTTTGACCTCATGACTCCTCTACTAAAGCACTGAGCACGGCTGGCCCCAGAAATGGTTTAAGGTGTCGAATGGGAATGGCACCCTGGGCAAATCTTAAGCCTTATGTCTCCCCCCTGCCTGTCAGAATCTATTGTTTAGCTTTAAATGTCCTGCTTTTTGCCAGTCCCCAGAAGCAGAGCAACTGCCTAGTTTGCCTGATGACTGGAATGACCCTGGTACAAAGATAGTCTTGTTTTCTCATCTCAGAATGACTCTGTCTCCTGTAGTTAGGACAGCAGCCTGGGATCAGAAAGATCAGGGTTCAAATCCCACTGGCTCTCCTTGTGGCTTTGGGCAAGTCACTTAACCCCCCATTGCCTCAGGTACAACCTTAGACCGTGAGCCTTCTGGAGACAGGAAAATATCTACTGTACTTGACTGTAACGTGCCTTGAACCACCATTGGAAAGCTGTGAGCTAAATACAAAAAAATAAACTAATAAATAAATAGTGTGCCAGAGAAGTACCTGAATAGCAGCTTTCTGTCCTCAGCCATCCCCTCTCTCTCTCCGCCATCCTCACTTAAAACTGCAGTCATTACAAATACCGTTCCTTTCCTCTATTGCTTTCCTTCCTTTGCCACCCCCTTGAGACAACTAGCATCACCCCCATAACCATGAGGTGCCCAGCAGTTGAGGTGTAATCCTCAGCATGGTTCTCCTTCTAATATATGATATAGTCCTTGACATGCAGGTGTATTGCAGGCCCTGGCAGCTGTCTAAGAGTATAGTGTGTGAGAGGACTTTTCTAGTTAGACCTCCCACTAGGAGGTGCCAAGGGAGGAGTTATGATAAACTGAGGATTATAAACAACAGGGTTTCGGAAGGAAGGTTGTCATTTTCCTTCCTCTTTTTCTGCCTCACAGAAGCTGGCTGAGATTTCAGAAGTCTCAGGCCTGGTATGGGATCGATCCCAATTTATCCAGTCTTGGGAGTAAATGAAAAAAAAAAGCGATATCTCATAGGAGAAGAACTTGTGTATATTTTATATCCTTATCTGCAAATTTTTTTTTTTTGGGGGGGGGGGGGGGCAGGGCTGGGTGTTGACCAAGACCTGAACTCATGAGAAAGGAGGGTGCTATTGGATTTTTTTGTTTCCTTCACCTGGAAGGTAGCTGAGGGAAAGACTACACAAACCCTGTGACCATTTGAGAGAATCTGGGGAGAGGGCTTGTAGCCAGAAGCCTGTGACCAGTGGAAGTTCCGAGGGAGAGGACATCTAGCAATATTTGGTGTCGAGAAAGCTTTTGATATATTTTTGGGAGTTGCTTGTCAAATAGGAATCTTGGGGGTCCAAGGAACGCATAGTTGTTAGAGAGTGTACAGCATCATTTCAGATCCCAGATAAGAAAGTATTTAAGAGAGGAGAACTACAAATTGAAGTCCTGCTAAAAGATCATCCAGAAGTTTAAGGGAGCAGAACAGAGAGAAAGATTTCAGAAGAGTGATTTTTATAAACCCCTGCTGAGTTTACATGCATTAGTGCCTGCGTACTTAAGCCTATGTTACAAAGTGAAGTACATACATACCTTACTTTATAAAACAGGGGAGTAAGTGGTGTAAAAACACATGTCAAACTAGTCGCAAGCACTTACGCCTGCCCTATGGCAGGTATAAATGCCCTTGCCTAGATTTTTTAAGCACACACGTAAGCTGGAGTATTTTACAATTTTCCTGCATAAATTTACACTTCACCTACGCTTCACCCAAGCTCTACCTCTGTGCATGCACACACTGAAGTACACACGATCAGTCTTACGTGCGTGCTTACAGAATAGCCACTGCCTAAAGCACACGCGTAAGCGCCCATTCACATGCATACGTCCTTGAAAATATGGGACTTATGATCCTTAAAAAAGTGCCCCTCAAGCGTCTTTTCTTTTGAATTATGGCTTTTACCTTTCTTTGGTTTTATTTGTCAAGTGTCTGTGAAAATAACAGTTGAACTGCTCAATTCCTGATTCATCCCATAAATTATGGGGTCAAAATGGGCTAGTATTCAAACACAATGGCACTTAAAAATATCGACGAGATATTCAGCAGCAGGATCCAGACAGGAGCTGCCGCTTAATATCGGGGCTGAGAGACGCTATCTGGATAAGTGCTGACACTTATCTGCTCATCAGATTTTCAGTTGGTACTTATTCAGATGGCAACTTAGGACTGCTTTTTATGTGGCCTAATTTATTTATTTATTTAACTAGGCTTATATACCACTTTTCTACCAGTCAAAGCAGTGTACATTCAGGTACTTTCTATATATTTTTCCTTTGTCACCGAAGGGCTCACAATCTATGTTTTTGTACTTGAGGCAACGGAGGGTTAAGTGGCTTGCCCAAGGCCACAAGGAGCACCTGTGGGACTAGAAACCCCAGTCCTTCCGGTCCAAGGTTGCTGTTCTCTAGCAGAATTCAAACCCTTGGTCCTCCGGCCCAAGGTAACTTGTCCCAACCATAAGGCCACTCCTCTCTAAGTTGGCTAGATAGGTGCCGACTGAAAATCAGCTAACCAGATAAGTGTTGGCACTCATCTGCACAGTCCCGATGCCACTCTTGCTCTGCCCCTGGAGCACCCCTGAACTAATCGGATAGTCCTGGGGAAGTCTGTGGGTATATTCATAGAAACACGATGACAGAAAAGACCACATGGCCTATCTAGCCTGTCCTTCCATATCAACCTCTACAACAGTCCCCTTTTTTCCTTTAGAGTTCCTCTGTGTTTGTCCCATGCTTCTTTGAATTCAGATACTGTCCACATCTCTACCACCTTCACTGGAAGACTATTCCATGGATCCACTACTCTTTCCATAAAGAAATATTCAGTGGCACTATCTGGATACTGCAGTCGACAGCCTTAGCCCGCTGGCCTTCCATTAGCTGACCAGCAAAGGGTTCTAAATATCAGCCCCTATATTCTTAATCTATTCTACTGGCGTGAACAGAGGCATTTTTAAAATGGTAGAGTGTCTGAGAGGAAATTTGGAAGACACTGAAAGACTGATTGTCTACAGATTAGAGCCTACAGGGGCATCAGAACATCCTTTTTTTTTGGAGGAGCCAAACCAACCAATATCTGGCCCCGTCTTGGTTACGGTAAAATATTGGTAGAGCTAGGCTCCCCCCATTCTGCTGCTTATGACAGCCCTGAAGAAGTTTCTTTGCACCACCCTCAAGACTCACAAGGAGGAGAAAGTAAGGAGAGGCTTCTCTCTACACAATCTGTAGCCTCAGGACTTGCAAGCACGTGGTCTGCAGGGTGTTTGCTACACTAGTATCCTGCAACAGTTGGCATGACAGCAGTCAAGCCAGGGACTAAATGGTGAGTGATGGCTAACTCTTGCTTTTTGTCCCCTGAAGCGGTCACTTTAGAGTGGGGGGTTTAGATACAAAGCTCTAGAGAATTATCACCACCTCTGTCCATGCTGCTCTTGCCTTCAATTTCCTGCGACTTTTTATAATGACTAAATTCATCAATTCATTATTAGGTAGTACATCGGAAAGCCTCTATTCTCTTAAAAAGGAGATAGAGTAGCTTTTAAACTAGATAATAGGGGAAAGCCGATAGTCACCCAAGAGCATATGGTTCAAAATAATGCATCCTTGAAAGATACTAGCAAAAGAGAAAAGTTAGCACATCCTGACAGAGAGGCTCCAATAAAGATAAAAGTAACCCAGATACCTTTAAGTAAAGAACAGACAGAGCTGAAAGATTCCAAATTATCCTTGTCAACCTATAACCAGATTGTAAATATGAATAAAATACAACCTCTAAAATGCCTGTATGCAAATGCTAGAAGTCTAAAAAATTAAGATGGGAGAGCTAGAATATATATCAGAAGCATGTTATCCAAGTTGTTTTCTCCTGTTCTATGTGAAGCCAAACAGTTTGTTATGGTCATTTTGTTGTATGTAAACCGCGCTGACAATAGTGCGGTATATAAGAAATTGTAATAAATAAATAAATAATAATCACTAAATGAAAGATTAGATGTAATTGGCATAGAAACATAGAAATATGACGACAGAAAAAGCCCACATCGCCTATCTAGTCTGTCCTTCCATATCAACAACTACAACAGTCCCCTTTTTTCCTTTAGAGAACCTCTGTGTTTGTCCCATGCTTTTTTGAATTCAGTTACTGTCCTCATCTCTACCTCCTCCACTGGGAGACTATTCCATGGATCCACCACTCTTTCCATAAAGAAATATTTCGGCAAATCACTCCTGAATCTATCCCCCTTCACCCTCATCCCATGTGCCCTCGTAGCAGAACTTGTTTTAATTGAAAGAGGCTCTCCTCCTGAACATTTATGCCACAGAGGTATTTAAACATCTCAATCATATCACCTCTATCCCGCCTTTCCTCTAAGGTGTACATATTGAGATCCTTAAGTCTGTCCTCATATGCTTTATAATGAAGACCACTAAAATTTTAATAGCCACCCTGTGCACCGACTCCATCCTGTTCACATCCTTTTGAAGGATGGGTCTCCAGAATTGCACACTATACTCCAAATGAGGTCGCACCAAAGACTTATACAGAGGCACTATCACCTACTTTTTAGTGCTAGCCTTTCCTCTCCGTATGCACCCAAGCATCCTGCTAGCTTTTGCCATCACCTTTTCTATCTGTTTAGCTACTTTAAGATCATCAGACACAACCATGCCCAGGTCCCGCTCTTCTTTAGTGGACAAAAGTACTTCACCGTCTATACTATATTGCTCCCTCGGATTACTGCAACCCAAATGCATGGCCTTATATTTTTTAACATTAAATCCCAGCTGCCAGATTCTAGACCATTCTTCAAGCTTAGCTAGATCCCTCCTCATGTTATCTACACCTTCCTGGGTGTCTACTCTATTGCAGATTTTGGTATCATCCACAAAAAGGCAAACCTTACCCGACAGCCCTTCCGCTATATCACTA
The DNA here is from genome assembly GCA_033557465.1 of Ichthyophis bannanicus. NCBI lineage: Eukaryota > Metazoa > Chordata > Amphibia > Gymnophiona > Ichthyophiidae > Ichthyophis > Ichthyophis bannanicus. The sequence continues at coordinate 1,082,518,220 of CM066033.1, read as the reverse complement.
ACAAAGATGTTAAAAAGAATCGGACCAAGGGCAGATCCCTGGGGCACACCACTGGTAACATCCTTCTCCTCAGGGTGAGCCCCATTTACCTGTACTCTTTGTCGCCTCCCACCCAACCAATTTCTAACCCAAGCAGTAACATTAGGGTCCATCCCTAGGGTGCTCAGTTTGTTTATAAGTCGCCTGTGAGGAACAGTGTCAAAGGCTTTACTGAAATCTAAATACACCACATCTAGGGCTCTCCCTCAGTCCAACTCCCTGGTCACCCAGTCAAAGAAATCAATCAGATTTGTCTGACAAGACCTGCCTCTGGTGAATCCATGCTGCCTCGGATCCTGTAATCCGCTGGACTCCAGAAACCTCACTATTTTCTCTTTCAGCAGCATCTTAGAGACCTGGTGGAAGGAGGACAACCAATGGGATACCATGATACCTGGGTACAAACTAAATTGCAATGATAAGGTGGATCACATTGGTGGAAGGATTGCATTATATATTAGAGGGGGCATAGAGTCACACAGGATAAAGGTTTTGCAGGAAAGGTTGGATGGAAGAAAACATAATGTAGAATCTCTATGGACAGAAATTCCATGTAAAAAAGAAGAGGCAATAGCAGTGGGGATGTACTACAGTCTGCCTGGCTGGAATGAACAGATGGATGAAGAAATGCTAAAAAGAAATCAGGGAAACTAACAAAAGTCACGACACAGTAATAATGGGAGATTTTAATTACTCTGTTATCAACTGGGTCAATGTCACAGCAGGACATTGTAGAGAGATAAAGTTTCCATATTAAATGAATGACTGCTTCTTGGAGCAGCTGGTTCATGAACTGACAAGAGGGGAAGCTATTTTGGACCTAGTCCTTAGTGGAACACAGGAACTGAAGCAAGAGATAAGGGTGTTAGATAGTCATCTTAGCATGATTGCATTTGATTTAATAAATGGAGGGAGGATGGCAAGGAAATCCACAGCACTGCCTTTTAGCTTTCAAACGGGAGATTATGATACTGTAAAATTAGGATAATAGTTAAGAAAAAATTAAAAGGAGTAGTTTCAAAGGTTAAAAATTTACATCAAGAATGGACGTTGTTAAAAAATACTGTCTTGGAAGCCCATAACACATGTATTCCACGCATTAAGAAAGGTGGAAGGAAGGCCAAAAGACTGTCAGCTTGGTTTAAAGGTGAGGTCAGAGAGGCTGCTGTAGCCAAAAAAGCATCTTTTAGGAATTGGAAAGAGGAGCGAAATAATGAAAATGGGAAACAACATAAGCTCTGGTAAGTTAGATGCAATTCATTGATAAGGAAGGCAAAGAGAGAATTTGAAAAAAAGCTTGCCGTGGAAGCAATAACGCATAACAAAAATTTTCTCAAGTACGTTTGCAGTAAAAAACCTTTGCGAGTACCATTAGATAATAGAGGGGTAAAAGGGGCATTAAGGGAGGATAAGGCAATAGCAGAAAGACTAAATTAATTCTTTGCTTTGCTCTTTACTGAAGAAGATGTAGGGAAGTTACCCATTCCTGAAATGGTATTTAAAGGTGATATATCAGAAGAACTGAAAAAAATGTAGATAAACTGGGAAGATGTATTTAAACTATTCGATAAAATAAAGCATAGTAAATCACCTGGATTGGATGGAATACGTCTGAGGGTGCTTTAAAAGCTGAAATATGAGATTGCAGACCTACTTTTAGTAATCTGTAAGCTATCCTTAAAATCATCTGTAGTACCTAAAAACTGGAGAGTAGCCAGTGTAGTGCCAGTTTCTAAAAAGGGTTCCAGAGGTGATCCAAGAAAATACAGACCGGTGAGTAACAGGCAAAAGGGTAGAAATCATCATAAAGAATAAAATACTGAACATGTAGATAGTCATGGTCTTGTTATAGATAGTAGATGTAGATAGTCATAGATCTTGTCTTACTAATCTGTTATATTTTCTTGAAGGTGTGAATAAACAGAGTCAGTTGATATAGTATATAGCACAGTTACTTACCTGTAACAGGTGATCTCTGGGAACAGCAGGAATAAGTCTTCACATATGGGTACATCGGTACCGACGGAGTCTGCGCGGGAACGCTTCCCAGCTTCCAATCAGAAAGCTTTTGGAAGCATCCCACCACACCTGCGTGCTGCCTTCCCGCCCTTCCCAACTGTCTCTCCTCAGTTAAGTTTTAAAGCTGAGACAAAGAGAGAGAGAGGAAAGGAAAGATAGATAGAGAGATACAACTCCTAGGGGAGGTGGGTGGGTTGTGAAGACTTATTCCTGCTGTTCCCAGAGATCACCTGTTACAGGTAAGTAACTGTGCTATCTCCAGGAACAAGCAGGAATGAGTCTTCACATATGGGGACTCCCAAGCTAAGATGCCTGGAGCCCTAGCATGTTGGGAATTGAAAACATGCTACACCTCATATGGCCAGGCATCCTGAGGATGGAGGGTAGGAGTTGAAATAGAAAGGAGCTGTAAAAAACAGCTAACCTAAGATAGGACTACAGGCAAGGAGTCCTTGTATGTATGATAATTATCATGAATATATATTGAAATGAACAATTGCAATATGGACCTCACCTACTGGATTGCAGGAAGTAGAGAGGCTCATGGAATCTACTGGGGATCCAGTAGAGGAATTTCCAACGTGACCTCACTGAAGTGAGGTGAAGGTCAAAATCTGGAAGAGAAAGGTGACCCCAGGATTCAACTGGGGTAGTACAAAAACGGTAGGCCTTCAGTGGGAAGCTTTATGGAAAAAGCTGCAAACTCTTTTGGCTGCAGAGTTATTCACACTTAGGAGCAAAAGAGGAAGACTGACTGATTTGGACAAATTGGCCTAGTCCTTGAGGGAAGAAGGGGTATGGAAAAAACCCCGTATTCCCAGAGAAAGGATAGGTGTCTGAGGATTTGGAACCTCAGATGTACTGAAGATCCGCCATGTCTTTCCGAACTGGTGAGAGGTAGGAAAGATATTGGAGCATGGAGCTTTAGGAATATCTAACCCGTAGGGTTATGATAGGAGCTGTCAGTACCACAGGAGTGGTTGTGTGTGTAGCACCCCAACATGCTGTGGAACAGCATGGACATGGGTAAAGCCCACTGTTTGGAGCATATAGGAGGGTAAAATCTATATGAGCATAGACAGTTAGATAGATAAGTATGTAAATACATATCTACCTATAATAAAGTATCTCGGCAGATACACACACACACACATATATATATATATATATATATATGGATATATGTATATATATATATATATATATATGGATATAGATATAGATATGTAGATAGATATACAGGATATATATATCTATAGTGAGATCTAGAAGGGCATAACATATGCACACACAACTGACAGACATATATATCTGTAGGGATGTATATATATATATATATATATATGAACACCTATAAGTACATTCACATGGGAGATGTGAAGAGGAAAGATTCACCTGATAACAAGAAGGAAGAACCTACTTGAGAAGATATATAGAGAATCTATTCCCTCTGGTTATGATGATGCAGGAATGCTATCCAGTGAAATAAGCAGGATGGTTATGTGAAAAAACAGTCAGTAAGCAGCAAGTCCTGAGTCTTGTAGAACTCTAGCATGGTAAAGGGACAGAGAACGCATAAGAATGAGATACCAGGTTGACCCACTTGAGGGACAAAAAGGGTATCATGCGTTCTTTAGTTAAATATGTACTGTCCCTGAAGGATTAGGATACCATGAGGACAAGCTGCAAGGAAGAAAGAGCATATTAACTGTAGGAATTGACCACTCTTTAGGCTTTCACGTAGAGAAGGCTTATGTCCTTTGTTTTAAAAGGAAATAGTAGGGTATGAAGAACCCTCACAGTCATGGGGGGCATGACTGAGGAAGCCTTTTTCAACCATGTAGGATAGTCATTAGAGAAAAAACCCCATGCTCTCTAGCAAGGGCCCATAGTGGAAAGCTTCTCTGTAAATTGCAGAGAGCATTATGCAGGAGAATTGGGAGATAGAACTGGCTGTTGGAAAAGCCAGCAGCCACGTCAACTATGCTGCCAAACCCAAAGGAATTGGAGATGGCAAGAATAGAAGATAGTGTGATAAGCCTGTAGTGATAAGGATTGCCCAAAAAAGATGTATGCACTGTCTTGGAATCACTACTAAGACCAGACAGAAAGTAGTGGAGGACAACTGTGGATACTTGTAGAAAAGTACCAGTGGTCCAATCACTAGAGCACCTGCATGGGCAGCTGCTGATAAGACAGCAGAGAGAATCTTTCTGTGTAAAACAGAAAGAACAGACAGAACAAGAGTAAGAAATCTCTGTCCCTGTCTGAGCTGCCCAAGCAAAAAGAAGGGAGTTTACTCAAGAGAAAAAACTCCACACTGGAATGGAAAGACTAGAAAGGCTGAAGAAGAAGCCCTCCAGTGCAAAGGTACCACTCTTACAGGGAAAAAACTGGATAAGAGGGTAGAAAAACAAGAGTTGAAAAGTGACTTACCATGTGGTAAGTCTGTAGAAGGAAAAAATTCATGTTGGTACAGAAAACTATCATGTGATAGTTGTTAAACCCCTCTTCTTAGCAGGAAGAAGAGGAGAAACCTGTGACCCACAGACATGAATATCCTGACAGCTCAGTATATCTAGGAGAACTGGATGTCTTGAGAAAAGAGATCCATGTGTAAAGTTTAGAATGAAAACAGTGAAAAACTTCTGCTGAGAAGAAGTCAACTGTAGGTTCTAAACCCCAAGAGGTAGAAAAAAGATTAATCAGAACCCTATGGTTGCTGGGTTTGTTTAGCCTGGCGAGAGTTTGGATTCTTCAGACCAGGGCGATGCCTTCCTTGCTTGGGAACATCTGTATGATGGGCAGGAGAAGAGTAAAACCTTCTCCTCCTAGGGAAAGAAGGTTTGGCAGGGCATGTCCTACCTACTGGGGAAGGAGAAGGCTTAGGATAGCCTTCAGAAACAGGGAAGTCAGTGGACCACTGAGCATCCTGATGTAAAGACTCCTTATTGAAGAGATTTTCTCCAGTGCAAGGAGTATTACCCAGTCTTTGTTGTGCCCATTTGTCTAAGTCTGAAGCTTGGAGCCAGGCTCTACGTCGTGCCCCTATGGCTATAGCAGAAGTTCTGCTAACAGACTCAAATGAGTCTAGGGAAGCACGAGTAAGAAACCAAGAGATATTTTGAATATGACTAAGTAGTAATGCAGTCTTGGGCTCTGAAAGAAAAGGAGTCAAAAGATATAATTTCTTTGTGACCTCCTCAAGAGATAGACTCATATAGAAAATATATTAGAGAATCCTTGCTGACAGCATGGATGTCTGGAAGGTTTGACGTCCAAAGGCATCTAGTGTCCTAGACTCACGACCTGGTGGGTAAGAAGAGTGCTTTTTCTTACTTTTCATCTTCCTCATTGCTGATTCCACCACAATGGAATGATGAGGAAGTTGAGTCTTCTGAAACCCTGGAGAGGGGGGCACCTGATACAGAAGATCAGTTGCTCTAGAAGGTGAGGGTACCTTTAAAGGTGCTTCCCACATTCTTAGAAGAAGATCCCGCAAGGAATGATGCAAAGGAAGCATTATGTTTTCCTTTGCTTCAGTAGAAACAGAGCCTTGTGTAGGATCATGGCCAGGGATAGGAATGGCAAGAGATCTTGCCATATCCAGGAGGAAATTCTGAAAAGAAGGATCTCCAAAGAGAACCTTCCCTGGACAGGCTAGACCTGAAGAACTAGCCTGGGCACTGGAGGATCTACCTGAGTATATAGGAATATAAGATCCTGCACGGTGCAAAAAAGGGTCCTTAAGGGATGGATGCTGGTACTGGAGGTCAGGACCTGTGACAATTAGTACTGCATCGTCCATTCCAGGTATCGACTCCAGACTTGGTATAGAAAGGAGCGACCCTGGTGAAAGAAGCATGGAAGGAGCTGGCCCCGATGCTACTGCGGATACCGGTACCGATACCGATACCGGTAGCGCTGTCGGAATCGAAGGCGACACCGACATCGGAGCAGTCATCGGTGGCAGCTCAATCGGTACCGAGGTAACCGAACGCCTTCGGTAATCACCCTCGGTACCGAGCATCCGGTACTGGTAAGTGTCGGTACCGAGACATGTCGGTACCCAGTCTTCCAGACTAGAGATCGATTCCAGACTCGGCATCAAAGGAAGCGAGTCTATCGATGCATGTCTAGAGGGTACCGACGTCGGTGGTAGTATCGGCGTCGATGCCGATACTGGAAAGTCAATCTGGAGCGTATCCACCAGTCCCGAAGGTACCGAGAAAGCCAGATGACGATCCCTGGTGAGGAGTGTAATGTCCAACACCAGTGCCGATGCCGGTGTATCGGTACCGCTCGAAGCGGATGCCACCACCGAGCATGGCTCAGATATGTTCTGTGAGGGGTGAGCTCCAGGAATAACCTGAAACCCCTCATAGGCTTTAGAGGCCGAAGACTCCCGCCGGGGTTTTGAAGCCAATGGACCCTCGAGGGCAAGGCCGGAGCCGTCTTCATGCTGTGCATGAGACCTACCACTCGAGGGTTGGCTAGTCTTAACAGACTGTTTGTGGGTTACCTGATCCTGTGTAGAAGAAGAAACGGTTGGTGCCCTGACACTGGAAGGGAACCTGGTATCGAGGGAAACTCGATGTTGAAAATCTCTTCTCACAATACTGTAGCCCGAGGGCTCCAGAGGAAAATGGTCAGGACCCAAACAAGTTAGACACCAGTTTTTGGAGTCTAAAAATAAAGCTGTACCACCACAGCTTAAACATTTCTTAGAGAAAATGGCTGGCGGTTCCATGAGGGACATGGATAGGCCTAGAAGGCCTAAAGATTTAAGACAAAAAACTGAGGGAAAAAATATTCCCTGAAGGGAAAAATTACAGAAAAAGAAAAAAGAAACACCGGCGGTACCGGTGGAGTCGGGGAGACAGCCGCGACCACAAGAAAACAAAAGAATTAAAGAAGAATTTTCTGCGGTGACAGGAGGGCGTCCTGCCGGCTCCGCGGAAAAACAAAAACTGAGGAGAGACAGTTGGGAAGAGCGGGAAGGCAGCACGCAGGCGTGGTGGGATGCTTCCAAAAGCTTTCTGATTGGAAGCTGGGAAGCGTTCCCGCGCAAACTCCGTCGGTACCGACGTACCCATATGTGAAGACTCATTCCTGCTTGTTCCTGGAGATCTGAATTTTCAGAAAGCCTTTGACAAAGTACCTCATGAAACAGTCTTGGCAAAATTAAAAAGTCATGGGATATGAGGCAGTGTACTATTGTGGATCACAAACTAGTTAAAAGATGTAAAGCAGAGAGTGGGCTAAATGGACAATTTTCTCAATGAAGAAAGGTGAATAGTGGAGTACCCCAGGGATCTGTGCTGGACCCGCTGCTTTTTAACAGATTCATAAATGACCTGGAAATGGGAACAATGCGTGAGGTGATCAAATTTGCAGATGACACAAAATTGTTCAAAGTTGTTAAAACACAAGAGGATTGTGAAAAATTGCAAGAGGACCTTGATAAACTGGAAGACTGGACATTCAAATGGCAGATGAAATTTAATGTGGACAAGTGAAAAGTTATGCACCTAGGAAAGAACAATCCATACACAATGCAAGGTTCCACTTTAGGAACCACCACCAGGAAAAGCATTTAAGTGTCATCATGGATAATATGTTGAAACTTTCTGCCCAGTGTGCAGCGGCAGCCAAGAAAGCAAATAGAATGTTAGGAATTAAAAGGAAAGGAGTGAAGAATAAAACCAACAATATTATGATGCTTCTGGATCATCCCATGGTGCAAGACTGTGTACAATTCTGGTTGTCATATCTTAAAAAGGATATAGCAGAATTAAAAAGGTACAGAGAAGAGCTACCAAAATGGTAAAGGGGATGGAAGGCTAACCCTGTAAGGAAAGGTTTAAAAGGTTAGGGCTTCAACTTGGAAAAGAGACAGCTGAGAGGAGATATGATAGAGGTCTATAAATTAACGAATGGAGTGGAACAGATAGACATTGATTGGTTGTTTACTCCATAAAAAAAGAACCACTAGGGGGCATCTAATGAAGCTACAACATAACCCACTTAAGACTAATAAGAGACAAACACATCCTTGGTTTTGACACTGGAGATGCGGCGTTAAATGAAGCCGGCAGAATTTTGCACTTGCTGCATATAGAGGAGTTAAGAAACTTACAGACCAAGATTAATGAAGCTATAGTAGCTCTTCAGGCAATAATTACTGATCCAAAGATGGACTACCGTCTAGGAAAAGTTGGAAGATGAAGAGTGCAGATTTTTATCAGCTTGAAACTATGTATACCACACAGGCATGCCTTGTGAAAGCTCGTGCACACATTGTAACAATGAATGTAATGGCTATTCAGTTTAATAAAGTGTACACTAGTGTGCTTAAAAAAAAAAGAAAATATTATTTCACTGAACGCTGTGATAAGGAAGCTTATCAAAGCTCAGGGAATAAGGACAAAAGAGGAGAATTTACTCCGATTAAGGGACCTGTGCTGGCAGGTTATAGAAATAAGACAGCTTGTTTCCCTAAAAGACTACATGTTCCAGAATGCACCAGTATGCAGAAAGTCCCTGGAGGAGCTAAAGTGGAAAAGCATGAGTCTAATCAGAGAAACCATTATGTCATCCCTAATCAATCACCTTCTAGGAGAGAGCTTAATCCACAACACCTGAAGAATGCAAGGGAGGAGTTGCAATCTAAGCCCTTTAAAACTAGAAGGGAATGTTCAGAAAGGGAGACCAAGAACCAGGAGAGGAGGAACAGAAGGAACAACCTGAACCTGAAGGAACAAGGACAAGGAAGCAGACAGTCCAAGAGAGGAGCTCAGAGAAGTATGTATGCCTAGAGAGATTCCTGGGGGAAACAACCTTCAGAGGACTGGAGAAAGCCAGAGGTCTGGAGATCCACAGCCAGGGACCCTCTAGCAGCACCTAAGAAGAGGTCTGCTGCAGCTAAGGAGAAAAGGAGCCCAAATACCTCTTGGAGGACTTCTGTAGAAAAGATCCTGAGGACAGGACACAGAAGCTCTATTGCATACTGGCCAGAATACCAGAAGAAGCAGCCTGATGCTTGCCTGGATTCAGGTATGAACTGTGAACGTTTCTCTAGCTTTGAGCAATGCAAACAGCAGGGAAACAGTTTCTCTCTGTATAGAGGTCAGTTCATAAAACCCTCTGAGCCAGACAGTGAAAGTGAATCTATGCAATTTCAGGAGCAAGGTTTAATATCTGATGAAGAGAATGTTTTTATATGGACTGTTCCCTGTGTAGGTTGTTAGCTTAGAAAAATCCTCCAAATAAGAGTAAACATCAAAAGGAAACATTCTAAATACTGGCTTCCCATAAAGTTTTTTTGTTGGAAAGAAAAAGCTTTTGGGAAAGTTTCCACGTGTGCTGAAAACAAGCTACTGATTGCAGCTAATTGTCACCTGTTGGTAGAGCAGAGCACAGCACAAGCCATGCACATGTGGGATTTAAAAGCTCTTTTCTGTGTGGCGAAAGAGCTATGTTTTTGTAAAAAGGTTTTCCTTTTTGGTTTGTTTCCACCTCAGCACTGCTAAGGAGTTGATTAGCAGTGGCTGTAAGAAAGCTTTTCTGTTCCATAAAGGACTTTGATACTTATTTACATAAGCTTTTCAGTTGCCTTGTTTATATTGAACAAACCCTGGAGAGGTTATCTGGCTGGTGTTACCAAGTATATCTGTGTGTGGAATATTCACACCATAAATAAACTCTAATTTTGCCTTACTCAACCAACTACAAGTTTCTTCATTTTATTTAAAAGGCAAGCTTTGTGTGAATGGACTTCAATAACCACAATCCTTTGCAAGACGGTTAATTTACATACTTGCCAAGGTGGTGGTAGCTTCATAACAAGCACCCCCTTTTAAACCGCATAATCAAACTCTGGAATTTGTTACCAGTGGATGTAGTAAAAGCTGTTAGTGTAGGTGAGCTTAAAAAAAGGTTTAGACAAGTTTCTGGAGGAAAGGTCCATAAACCACTATTAAAGAGGACCAGGGAAATCCACTGCTTACCCCAGAAAGGCATCATGGAACCTATTTACCTTTTTGGGAACCTATTAGGTATTTGTGATCTGGATTGGCCACTGTTGGAAACGAGATACTGGGCTTGATGGATCTTGGTCTGATCCAGTACGGCATTTCTTATGTTCTTAAGCCTTAAAACTGAAGACATCTTTTATTTACAGAGCTGTTATTACAGGACATGTGCAATAAAAATATTTGGAGCATCTACTTCCTCAGCAAGACAGTAATAAAGAAAAAAAATAGGCAGAGGCAAAAGAAATGAATCATTCTCTCGTGTACTTCTTCTGGGGTGGCTGTTATAGTTGTAAATCATATAAAGACTCTCCATTATAGGGTTGGATGACATTTGTCATAGTCTGTCTTCAAGGTATTTATTGTGTTTTTAAGGACCTTTGCTGGAAGTAGTGGTTGGTAAATGCTGTCTTTTCTACCCTGGATTGGCATGATATTACAAGAAATACAGCACCAATATTGTACAAACTAGAGCCTCTAATTCCAGTTTCTCTCTCTGTCTTCCAAGTTATTTTTTATGCATGTATTTGTTTTAGTTCACCTCTTTCCTGTAGTAGCTCAAGGTGAGGTACAGTGAGGCATTTCCTTGTGCCCAGAGGGCTTACAATCTAAGTCTGTACCTGAGGCAATAGAGGGTTAAGTGACTTGCCCAAGGCCATAAAGAGGAAATTGACCGGTGTATCTCTATTTGTGGATATTTCCAACTCCTTTACAGTGCCTTGTGAAAGTATTCATCCCCTTGGTGTTTGTCCTGTTTTGTTGCATTACGAACAACTTGGAATAAAAATGGAGGTTCATTTGGATGTTAGGTAATGAACCTAACAATGTAGTCCAAATTGGTGAAGTGAAATGACAATAAAATACCTTGTATATATAAAAAAAACAAGTAAAAACTGAAAAGTTGTGAGTGCACATGTATTCATCCCTTTTGCTAAGAAACTCCTAAATAAGATCTGGTCCAACCAATTAACCTCAGAAGTAACATTATTAGTTGATTAGGGTCCACATGTGTGCAATCAGTGTCACATGATCTGTCACATGATGTCTGTATAAATATACATGTTCTGAAAGGCCCCTGACTGCAACACCACTAAGCATGCAACACGAAGACCAAGGAGCACTCCAAACAGGTCAGACAAAGTTATGGAGAAGTATAGATCAGGGTTGCATTATAAAATCCCACAGAGCACAATTAAATCCATTATAACAAACAGAATATGGCACCACTACAAATCTGACAAGAGAAGGCTGCCCACCAAAACTCAGACTGGGCAAGGAAGGCATTAATCAGAGATGCTACAAAGACACCAAGGATAACACTGAAGGAGCTGCAAAGATTCACAGCGGAGCTGGGAGTATCTGTCCATAGGACCACTTTAAGCCATACATCCACCCAGCAGGGCTTTATGGAAAAATGGCCAGAAAAAAGCCATTGCTTAAAGAAAAATAAGAAAACACGTTTGGAGTTTGCACAACAGCATATGGTGGACCCTCCAAACCCATGAAAGAAGGTTCTCCGATCGGATGAGACGAAAATTGAACTTTTTGGCCATCATGGGAAACGCCAAACCCAACACTTCCTATTACCCCAAGAACACCAGTCTTATAGTGAAACATGGTGTTGGCAGCATCATGATGTGGGGATGTTTTTTATTGGTAGGGACAGGTAAACTGGTCAGGATTAAAGGAACAATAGATGGCACTAAATACAGGGCAATTCTGTTCTGCCCTATATAAACTGTTTATTGTTCAAGTTACTTTAAGTTCAGTGCAAACTGGTCCATGTAAACCGTTATTTTGTTCTCGTTATATGTAAATCGCACTGATTGCAAAGAACGCGATATATAAAAGTAAATAAATAATAAATAAATTCTTGAGGAAAACCTGTTTCAGTCAGCCAGAGATTTGAGACTGGGACAAAGGTTCACCTTCCAGCAGGACAATGACCCTAAACATATGGCTAAAGCTGGTTTAAAGAGAGATTTAAATGTCTTGGAATGGCCTAGTCAAAGCCTAGACCTCAATCTAATTGAGCATCTGCGGCCTTACTTGAAGATTGCTGAACACCAATGCAACCCATCTAACTTGAAGGAGTTGAAGCAGTTTTGCCTTAAGGAATGGGTGAAAGTCCCAGTGGCTAGATGTGGTAAGCTAACGGACATAACCCAAGAGACTTGCAGCTGTAATTGCAGCAAAAGGTGGCTCTACAACGTATTGACTTTGGGGGGAGGGGGGTGAATACATATGCACACTCCTGCTTTCAGTTGTTGTTTTTCTTGTCTTAATTATTGTTTGTCACAAAGGATACTTTGCACTTCAAAGTTGTAGGCATGTTATGTATACCACATGATGCTAACCCCCAAAACTCCATTTTAATTCCAGGTTATAATGCGACAAAACAGGACAAAGACAGAGGGGATGAATACTTTTGCAGTGCACTGTACATATTAATAGGTAGATGGTACATAAAGGTGGAGCTGTTAACTTGTCCCACATTTTCCATCTTGACACAAAATCATGGCAAAAAAGTCTAACTGCACACCCTCACACACACACAGCACATGGCACCCGACTAAACAGAAGCAAGAGTAGCAGGAAGGGCAAGATCATTGGTATAGGTACAAAACGTATATTTTGCCTAGCAAAAAAAAGAGAGAAGAGTTGAAAAAGGATGCAGTGGCTAAGTGAAGGGAGGGTATGATGGTTACCAGGGCTAGAGGTTGGAAGGTTATAGATGAAGGCAGCAGTGGCTGAAGGGGTGTGGGGCTTACTAGTGAAAACTAAGAGGAGGGAAAATCAACTAAAGGGAAAAAGAGGGATGATAAAATGGATGAGTGGGAAGGAGATGGGAGAGATGGGAGGTGAGGGGAGGGGGAAGGATTTGGCAGAAGCAAAAGGAAAAGGGAAGGGAAGGATGGATAAAATGAAGGACTGGAGGCAGCTCAGGCTATACTTAGAGGATGGGGCAAAAGAGAATGGCAAAAAAGAAAAAAGAGGCTAAGAAATACCGAACAAGAACAACAGAGTATTCAGAACCACACAGAAAAGACTAGAAAACTATTTTGTTTTCTTAAAGGAAAATATTTAAAACTAGGATTTCACCAGAAACTGGCTTTAAATGTACATTAAAAGGCACAATTTAAACATTACGTGGGGACTGGAATTGGGATGTTGCAGTGGGGACATTTACAATTCTGGTGATATTTTAGAAAAGGCTCTGCTAAACATGGAGCCTTTTCTATAATACTGAATACGGAAGTGCAGGACTGCAGATGGACGTACGGGTATGTGCCGATACATGGAGCTGGAGGAGCTGTTTACAAGCAATGGGGAAACACGGCCAACGTACATGTGTAAGTGTCGGATTTCACAACTTCCACAAGTACCAACTCTTACATGTGTATGTTGCCCATTTTTCAAACCTACACACTCGTATATATGTCACCAATTAACAACAGATGCTGCTATCTCTATTTTTACTTTTGAGGGCGAAATAAACAAGGGGGGGGGGGAGGTTAAGAAAGATAGCCCCTTAATTTCTCCTGTAAAGTGCTTGCCAAACCCAACTCTTTTTAAAAACACAAACGTGCCAGGTAGTAGATGTAAATCCTGAAGTGGACAATTTTGGTCATAGACATTTATTCCCTACCTGAAGTGGAGAATACATGTGTCGATTTTTGCCTCACTTCAGCTACTCCATAACTAAGCCTCTGAAACCCACCTTAGGAATTTCCATGTAGTAAGGACATCCATCTCTAAATTCTACCGTTTCTAAAACTCACTATTTAAGAACATAAGAACATAAGATATGCCATACTGAGTCAGGCCAAGGTCCATCAAGCTCAGTATCCTGTTTCCAACAGTGACCAATCTAGGTCATACGTACCTAGCAGTTTCTCCAAAAGACACAGGTTCCACAATGCTTGTACTGGGTCAAGCATTGATATCATTTTGTTGAAATCTGAGTCAAGACCAAATACTATCACACCACAGATCATACAAAATTTCACTCTTATTCCCACATCCTCACAACACACAGGTACTACATTACACACAAAAAGCGAAAGATGGAATTCCTGAATATGCTTCTAATCATTTTGCTATGTGCTTTCCTGTATGCAAAAACATCTTCAGCATACCTATATACCTATCCTATATATTCACCCCCAAGCCACACGCACATATATCAACTAACACAATGCACCCAATGGATACCAAATAAAATTAAATCTAATATACATCAATCTAACCCAAAAGCAACGAAACCACAATCAAGACTAATTACAATTAAAATGACTCCTACTACACCTGATAAACCTAGCACCCTAATTCCCCAAACATGCCTACTAATAAATGCCAGGTCCATCAAAAACAAAACACATATTATACAGGACCTAATTATTGATGAGAAGCCAGATTTATTATGCATCACAGAAACATGGCTCTCAGAGACAGATACAGTCCCCCTCAACATACTAAGTGCACCAGGATACAATCTATTTAACTGCCCCCATACTAACAGAAGAGGGGGAGGAGTGCTAATAATAGCAAGAGACAACCTAAAACTAGCTTACAGTGCCCAGAATTCATTCGAAGGAATAGACATCCTCAAGGTGGAAAATAAAACTTTTGCTATTTCCCTCATTTACAGACCACCTTCTGTAAAACATGAAGCCCTAGCATTGGCTCACGAAACAATATGCGAAACCTCAATAAAAAAATACCAGATGATACTAGGGGACATAAATCTTGCTTCACTTAACACCACACACACTAATACATTCATTGAGGCCATGGATCAAATGGGTTACTAGCAAATAATCCAAACACCCACACATGACAAGGGAAATATCTTAGATATGGTATTCCTTCCCAAAAAACACTCAAACACCATAGTAACAAGTACAACACTAAAAATAACACAGGTGCCATGGCCAGACCACCACCTTATACAATTCACATTTGAAATGCCAATACAATCACCCAATATAGAAGCTATTACCAACACACAAAAAAGCATGTTTAAAAAACTAGACAAAGACATATTAATAAAATCGATTTTTTTTTCTCATGTAAAAACGGAAACTTCAAACTTGGATGACTTAATAAAACAATGGAATAGAAACAGTTTCTAAACAACCACCCAAAATCGCCCCTAATGAAAACAACAAGCCAAGGAAAAACAACGAACTCTTGTACACAGCAGACCTAGCCAAAACAAAGAAAGATCTCAGAAGAATGGAAAAAAATGGAGAATTAGGAAATCAATAGAGATCAAAGAACAATATCTATTACTACTTAAATCCTACAAAGAAATAATAAACATGGCAAAAAAGAATTATCACACCAAAAAATTAACTAACGCTTTAAATAGACCAAGAGAATTATTTGAGCTTGTAAAATCCCTCACCAAACCCCCAAAAGATGTCAATACAAAATATCCAATAAATGCACAGGCACTTGCAGACCACTACTCTAAAAAATTAAACTCTAATGAAGAGATAATCTCCCATAAAATTGAAAACACATCTCAAAAGGTAATACAAAATACTAACCCCACAGTAGTGTGGGAAAACTTTTTCACTCAATAGATAGCAGACAATTACTAAACACAATTTCAAACATAAACACCACCACATCCCCCCTCGATCCTTGCCCGGTAGACTGGATCAAGACTACAAAAGCAGAAATTGCACCCATAATACTAAACATAGTAAACCAATCCCTACTACAAGGAACCATGCCAACAGAACTAAAGATCCCTTATACGACCTATACTAAAAAACAAATCACTAAACAAAACAGATCCATCTGCTTACAGACCCATATCAAGTATACCTTTCATAGCCAAAATCATTGAAAAAAATGTACAATACCAATTACAAGATCATATAGATAGCACAAATGCACTTGATGCCCAACAATATGGTTTTCGACAATCACATGGAGTAGAAACACTCTTACTCGTACTATTTGATAAACTTTTAGAGAGGCATTGAAAACTGCAAGAAAATGTTTGTCTTAATCTTCATTGACATAACAGCAGCCTTTGATTCAGTGAACCATAAGACCCTCATAGAGAGACTGGAATCAATAGGAATAATTGGAACTCCCTTAAAATGGTTCTCTTCCTATATATCTAATAGGATACAACAAGTATACTTTGATAAAAATCTATCTAATACCTTCCCACAGACACAAGGTATTCCATAGGACTCAGCATTATCTGCCATACTATTTAACTTATACCTAAGAACCATCTGCACAATATTCCAAAAACACAAAATTGACTATCATCTATATGCGGATGACATAATACTTTATACACAACTGGATATATGTAACCCAGATTACAGCCACATAGAAACTTGCCTTAAAGAAGCACAATTATGGCTCCAACAAACAATGTTTATCAAACATAAAAAAACAGAAGTAATGTTTCTCTAAAAACCAGGAGTTTAAACACCCCTCCCACAATCATGCTAAATAATACAATCTACAACACTAAACAAGAACTAAAATACCTAAGTGTCACCCTAGATATGACACTTAACATGGAAACCCATCTAAGACTATTAAACAGAACCGCGAGGCCGCGGGCAGGGTCCCGGTGGCCGACTTTAACCGGGCGCGCGGCCCGGCACGGGGACCCTGCTCGCGGCCGAGTCGGGCGCGCGGGAGGCATTCTTGGAGATGATTGGCTCCCGTGGGTTGTGGCCGTACGGGAGCCAATCAGGGAGGCCATTACTGCGAGGTGGGGGGGATGGCGATTACCGGCCTGCAGCCTCCGCGTGTCAGTTCTTGCGGAGGCTGCGCTCGGGGTGCCGGCGTCGGAGCTGCGGTGCTGTTCGGAGGCCTGCTGAGCGTCATGGTTTGCCGGGTAGCAGGGGAGCTGCAGCGTCTTTTCTGCCGGCTGTGGGCAGCTGCGGAGCCTCGGAGGTGGTTGTCTGCGGGCCCGGACACTTCGGGGTAAAGGGGGGCAGCAGCTCCATTCAGCTTTTTTCAGGGCCTGTTAGGGGATGCCTGGGCCACGCGGTCGGGCAGAATCAAGGGGCTTGGCCCCGGCAGGTGCTTCGGGGTCTGGGGTGCGGGGGGGGAAGGGGCAGAGGGGTCGGGGGGCTGCTGTGAGGGGGGGCAGAGAGGGGCAAAGGGGGCCCGTATGCTTGGCAGGGGTGGGGGAGGTGCTCTTCCCCCCGGCGGACCGTTGGGGGTGAGGTGCTCATCCCCCCAGCGGACCGTTGGGGGTGAGGGGGGACTTAGGGCGGCGGGGGGGAAAAGGGGGGGGGGTAAAGGATGCGGGTCCATCGGGGGGCGGGGGTGAGTTGGGGGCTGTGTTGGGGGGTACAGGGGCCGGGGGGAGGGTTGCGGCCAGCTGGGGCCCAGTGTGGCCCGGGCTATGGTGTGCCCGCGAGCTGGCTCAAGGGTTCTCGGTTATGGGGCTTCCGGGGGGCCGTCACCTTGGGAGCAGTGGCTGAGTGGGGGTCAGGGTTCATCTCGGACCGACTGGGGGCGATCCTTGGCCTACGGCGTGGTCCCTGGCTGTTCCCCCCCCCCCCTGTTTTTCCTTTCATGTCTCCTCAGGGGCAAGTCATGGCGCAGCCGACATGGACGTCAGTTCCTGGATGCGAGAGCGGGTGTCCCGGGAGGTTGAGAGTGCTGGCATTGAGGACAATTCTGCAGCGGCTGGGACGGATGCGGCGTCACCACCTGTTCGCGGTGAGCCTGGTGAGTTGCTTGGGGACGGGGGGAAGGGGTGGGTCCCATCGCCCGAAGGCAGGCTGGGTAGGGGTTCGCGTAAGAAGCGTCGGCTGTCTTGTCGGCGGCGGCATAGCTCGTGTTCATCCTCGTCCTCTTCCGCTTTGAGGGGGTCGTCTTGGGAGTCTGGTTGGCACTAGGGGGCGGGGGCCGGCTCCCGGTGTGGGTGGAGGGGCCACATCGGTGGTGGGTTTTCCGGAGCTGTGGGAGGGTGTGCCGCGTAAATTGCGGCGACAGATCCGGAAGCGGCGCTATATCGATATCTTCCGATTGCTTGAAGGGCGGGAGCGTTCGGGGGAGAGTCGGAAGCAGAGGGAGGAAGACGAAAAAGCTGGGAGGGTTAGGAAGGTGGCGCGTAATGTGGTGAATTGGCCCCGGGCCTTTTTTGCGGTGGGCCAGCGTGAGGGGTCGCCATGAGCCTGGGCAGTATGGTATGTTGCTTGCCTACGCCGATTCCATCCTAGCGGCGTCTCAGACGCATGATGGATGGGCTTGGCTGCACTATGGCAAAAAGTTCAGGGATAAAATGGAGGAGAGTGGAACGCTGTCGTGGGGCACGCAGGACATTAACCTGTGGCTGACTGAGATGTCGGCTAGGTCTGGGGTTCGTGGAGGGGGGGTGGGGGGAAGGGTAGTGGTGGGGGGGGGGCGCTCATTCCTTTTCGCGCGGGGGCAGTTGGGGTGCCGCAAAAGGTCACTCCTGCTCCTTGTGTGCAGGGTCTCCTTCCGCCAACACGTGCGTCAAACAGGGCGCCGCTGGCACTGGCGGTCCCGCTCGGGTTGGGGCGGGCGCCTTCGCCGATTCGGCTGGAGGCTTTGGAGGGCTGGCTAAGTCGCTATCCTCGACGGCGGGAGGCAGTGATTTGGTCCTTGGGTTTTCGTTCGGTTTTGTTATCCCGGCGCGGGGTGTGGTGCTAGCTACGCGTGCGCGGAACTCCCCGTCGGTACGCCGATGGGCCAGGATCGTACAGGAAAATTCTTTGGGGAATTGCGGTTCAGGAGGGTGGCGGGCCCCTTCGCGAAGCCCCCTTTTCCTGGCATGGTGATTTCTCCGTTGGGTATAGTTCCCAAGAAGGAGCCAGGGAGGTTCCGGTTAATTCATAATTTGTCCGGTCCGGTGGGTGCTTCTGTTACTGATATTATTCCGCGGGAGTTTTGTACGGTCCGTTATGCGTCTTTTGATAAGGCGGCGCTGCTGGTGGGGGGGGGGGGCTGGGCGGGCGGCCCTCAGGGCGAAAGTGGGCATTGAATCGACGTTTCGCTTGCTTCCTCGGTCCATTGATTGGGTTGTTGTTTTCATGGGGGGTATTATTTTGACAAGTGTATGCCGATGGGCTGTTCGGTCTCTCGTAGTTATTTCGAGATGTTCGGACCTGCCTGCGGTGGGTGCGGGTTCGGGCGTCCGGATCGTCACGTGTGGTACATTACCTCGACGATTTTCTGTTTGTGGGTTCGGTGCAGTCGGAGGAAGGCCCGGAGATGTTAGCCGCGTTGGTTTGGCTAGCACGCGAGTTCGGGTACGGTTGGCGGATGGGAAGACGGCGGGTCTGTCCACGCGGTTGACCTTTTTTGGGGGTGGAGTTAGATTCGGTGGAGATGGTCGCGCGTCTGCCGCAGGACAAGGTTGATCGTTTGCGGATTTCGGTGGCTAACGTGTTGTCGGCCCGCAAGATTTCCTTGAGGGATTGGCAGGCGCTGTTGGGGTCTTTGAATTGCGCATGTCGGGTGATTCCCATGGGGAGGGTGTTTTCGCGTACGTTGGTATGCGTTCCGGTCGGTGTGCGGAAGCCTCAACCCCGGATTAGGGTTGCAGGGGCCACGCGGGTGGACCTGATGGTGTGGAGTCGTTTCTGGGTCGACTTTAATGGGACTTCTGTTTTGATGGAGTCTGAGGTGTCTAGTGAGGCGTTCCAGTTGTACACTGATGCAGCGGGGGGAGCGGGATTGGGAGTTTATTTCCGTGGGGGCCTGGTGTGCGGATCGTTGGCCGGCATTTGGCACGCTGCGGGACTGCCCGGAACATCGCATTCTTAGAGCTCTTTCCGATTCGCGTGGTTTTGAGCTATGGCTGGAGCGGCGTCGGAACTGAAGGGTGCTTTGGTGGTGTGCTGATGAGGCTGTGGTCAGTGTGGTTAATCGAGGCAGTGGTCAGTGTGTTTAATCGCTACTCCTCTAGGTGCTTGAAAGTGGCGGGCTTGATGCGGGCAGTCGTCTTGGCTTGTTTGCATTTGCATGTGTCGGTACGAGCGCAGCACATCCCGGGATGCACTAACTACATCGCTGATGCTCTCTCGTTTTTTTAGTGGGAACGATTCCGGGCTCTGGCCCCAGAAGCGGACAAGGATGGGTCGGTGGTCCCAGAGAGCTTGGGGAACATTGGCCTCGCGAGTTGCTAGACTTGCTGAAGGACTTGGTGTCTGCGGTGACTTGGACTGCGTATAAGCGGGGTTGTGACCCGGTGGTTGCCTGTTTGGTGTGTAAGGGCTGGCAGGCAGGTGGGGTTCCTGAGGTTTGCTTGGGTGCTATATTGTGGTTGCCAAGCGCGCCGGTTGCGCTCGTTCAGCGGTGAGGGCGCTCTTGGCAGGATTTAACTTTTTTGCGAGCGCGGTGGGTTGGGGTGTGCCTGCGGGGGGGGGGGGGGAGGGTTTGCCGCGGTGGGTTTTGCTCGGGCGGGAGCGCGTTCAGCCTACACCGCGGGACTCGAGATTGCCCATCACGCATGAGCTCCTGGTGAGGGCTGGCGGGGTCTTAACGCTGGTAGCCTCGTCTGCGTACGAAGCTTCTTTGTTTCAGGCTGTGTTTGCATCGCCTTTGTGGGGTTTTTCGGCTTGGTGAGTTGGTCGCGGACTCTGGGCGGGGGGGAGGCGTTGGGGGGTTGCTGGCGTGGCAGGTTCAGGTGGAGAGCGGGCGGTTGCGGATTCTTTTGGCTCGCTCTAAGACAGATCCACGGGGAAAGGGTTGTGGGTGTTGCTGGGCAAGGGTGGCGACCCGCGGGTTTGCTCGGTTCGGGCGGTGCGGCGGTATTTGTCGGTGCGTCCGGGGTTAGCGGATACTTTTTTCGGGCATTTGGATGCGCGGGTTTTGACCCGTTTCCAGGTATCGGCGGTACGGCGCCTGGCGTTGCGAGCGGTGGGGGAGGACTCTGTGCGGTTTGCGCCTCACTCCTTTCGGATTGGGGCTGCTACCACCGCGGCGGCGGCGGGATTGCCTAGTCAGGTGATTCGAGACATGGGGCGGTGGCGCTCTCTGGCTGTTAAAGGCTATGTGCGGCTGTAGGAGCCCGGGGAGGGGGTCCGGTTTTAACTGTTTATTTCTTTTGCAGCTGGGATATCGGGCCTGGCGACTGCTGGGTGGCTGGCCATTCTTTTGTCCACTGGGCGGGACGGCGTGCGGCTGACCGGCCTATCTGAGTTAATTGAGGACTGGACCCGGGGTGGTGGCTGTGACATGGCTGGGCGTTCGAGGACTTCGTTGTTAGCAGTTGCTGCCTTTGCTGCAGCGCCATGGGAGGACGTCCCGGGGTCCGGCTGCCCTGATTGTGCGCCTGGGGGGCAATGACCCGGTGTCCTGGTCTTGCCGGCAGCTGATCCGGGCTGTTCAGGATGATTTTGGGGTGGTTCTGCGAATGTTTTCCGGTGTTATATTGTTTTGGTCGGACATTGTTCCAAGGCCGGCTTGCTGGGACCAGCGTCGCTGGTCACGGGGCTTGACCAGGATCAATCGTCAGATTGGTCGCGGGATTTGTGAGAGGGGTGTTTACCAGTTCTTGCATGACTGGGTGGTTGTGCGGGGTGCGGGGCTTTATCGGGCTGATGGGGTTCACTTGTCCCCAGTTGGTATGGACTGGCTCCTTAGTGACTGTCCATGATGTGCGCTGGTCGCAGCTTTGGGTGGAGGGGGGGGCGGCACATGAACGAAGTTATGTGCTGGTGGCGGGATCCCGGAGGTTTCCGGGGTCCGGAGCAGCAGTTTATAATTGGGCGGGGCGGGGTGCCCCTGGCCCGGTCAAACCTCGAACGACTTTTGCTAAGGGCATGGCGGAGTCGGGAGAGGGGCATGGCAACTTGCCGGGTGGCAAGTATGGCATTAGCAGTGGCAGGCGCTTTGCTATGGTATGGCTGGTGCAGCCGGGTGCCGCTAATGGGGGATATGAAGTTTAATGTTACCTTTTTTAAATTGCTGTTGGGTAATAAAGCTGTGACCAGTTTGTGTTCCATGAAATTATGGTGTTATGTCTTTTGTCGGGGTGGGAAGGGGTAGGGGTGGGGGGGGGTTTGAAAGGGTGGGGCCCGGAGTGCCGGGTCCGCCTGCCCCGGTTACCGTGAGGCCGCGGGCAGGGTCCCGGTGGCCGACTTTAACCGGGCGCGCGGCCCGGCACGGGAACCCTGCTCGCGGCCGAGTCGGGCGCGCGGGAGGCAGTCTTGGAGATGATTGGCTCCCTTGGGTTGTGGCCGTACGGGAACCAATCAGGGAGGCCATTACTGCGAGGTGGGGGGGGGGGGGGGTGTGGCGATTACCGGCCTGCAGCCTCCGCGTGTCAGTTCTTGCGGAGGCTGCGCTCGGGATGCCGGCGTCCCTCCCTCCCTCCCTGCCTTGGGGCGGCGGGGGGCTGTGGGGTGTTGCAGCTTGGGGGGGTGCGGGATCCCGGAGGTTTCCGGGGTCCAGAGCAGCAGTTTATAATTGGGCGGGGCGGGGTGCCCCTGACCCGGTCAAACCTCGAACGACTTTTGCTAAGGGCATGGCGGAGTCGGGAGAGGGGCATGGCAACTTGCCCGGTGGCAAGTATGGCATTAGCGGTGGCAGGCGCTTTGCTATGGTATGGCTGGTGCAGCCGGGTGCCGCTAATGGGGGATATGAAGTTTAATGTTACCTTGTTTTAATTGCTGTTGGGTAATAAAGCTGCGACCAGTTTGTGTTCCATGAAATTATGGTGTTATGTCTTTTGTCGGGGTGGGAAGGGGTAGGGGTGGGGGGGGGGGTTTGAAAGGGTGGGGCCCGGAGTGCCGGGTCCGCCTGCCCCGGTTACTATCTACTACAAAATAAGAACCCTACAGCCCTTACGCAATATCATTGAACTATCAGATTTTAGATCAATAATACAAACAATCATAACTCCACATCTGGACTATTGTAATGGCATATTACAAGGACTTCCTAAAAAAACAACAAACATACTACAGATGGCACAGAATGTCACAGCTCGAATCTTGATGAACGTACCTTTCTCAGATCACATCACACCCATTCTAAGAGAACTTCACTGGCTACCTATACATGCACGTATAAGATACAAAATAATAATTACAACATTCAAGTTAATACACAATATTGCCCCATCTTATCTTGCCTCACTCATTAAAACACAACCCCCTAATCGGAAAAGGCGTACACACAATCTAAATACACTACAAACCCCTCCCTCCATTTGCAAGGTAAAAGTAAACACTAGTAATAGAGCATTCACATACATTGCTCCCACACAATGGAACAAACTCCTTGACACCTTAAGAGCTAATAAAGATCTCACATCATTCCGTAAAAACCTTAAAACACACTTATTTCAAGAATACTACAATCAAACAGAAATAACATAGAGCAAATTTGTACACGAAACAATCTGATGGAGCTCAACCCCTCCATTATCATATGAAACTCCATATCCACAAAGAATTAATTAAACTGTAAGCCTACTTGCATGTACTTTATCACGAACACTGTATATAGTTAAATTATAACATGTGTTTTAACAAGTTCTCTTCTATTATGTAAATAGTTTGAGTTATTTGAAATTAATGTTACCCTACAATGTTCAAAGTTATCTTCTTACTGTTATATGAAACTGCTAACTGTGCAGAGTTTAATTGTTAAATGTAAACCGCTGCTGATCACTGGAAGGAGCGGTATAAAAATGTGTTCAAATAAATAAATAAATAAATAAATAAATAAATATCCTGGGTCCCTTCTTAATGGTTTATGGACCTTTCGTCCAGGAACTTGTCCAAATCTTTTTTAAACCCAGCTACGCTAACAGCCTTTACTACATCCTCCGGTAACAAATTCCAGAGTTTGATTACACGTTGAGTGAAAAAAATATTTTCTTTTATTAGTCTTAAATAGTTTACCCTGTAGCTTCATTGCATGTCCCCTAGTCTTTCTATATTCTGATAATGTAAACAGTCGATCTACATTCCACTCCGTTCATTAATTTATAGACTTCTATCATATCTCCCATCAGCCGTCTCTTTTCCAGGTTAAAGAGCCCTAACCTTTTTAGCCTTTCTTCATAGGAGTATTTACATGTGCAAATTCCGGTATTCACACATACAGTATAAATCATGAATAAGGCTTCTAAAATAACTTCCATAGCCACATAAATCTATCTGGAAATGTGCCTCAGAATCTCAAAAACCATGTCAGAATTTTCTAACCGTTCTTGCTGAATCAACTCCTGAGCTGCCATAGAAAACCAAGAGTCATGTTCCCCCCCCCCCCTCCCCTCCTCCTTTCTCTCTCTCTCACTTATGTTATGTATGGTATATCTGGATGCCAAAACAGCAGATGTAGAGCAGAGAAAAGGTGTGTTGATTTTTCTTTTTCTAGTGGAACATTGATCGGCTGTTGTCATATGTTCACTAATACCTGTCTCTGGACAGTGATACATTGAAAACACAACATTTGTGAAAGATAATATGCGTTTTGAAAAGGTCAAACACAAAGACCATCTAAGGGAAATTTCATCTAGATTCTAGGATTTTCAAGGGCAGCTATTTGCATTTGCTATTTTACATAAATCCAAGTTGACTAGCATCTGTGGTGCACATGTTGTGAGTAGCAGCTGTTGTGGAGTACAGAGGAGTTCTGCATGAAAAGATTCCCTTGCAATTTACATACATTTTACAATTGGGCAGAGTTTGAAATCAGACTTTAGTTGAAGCCTGTAAGCCTACTCAAACAGTATACTTTTTTTCCAGTTATGGAATCAAGCTATCCTTGCTAATGTGTATCATATGTAGGGCTTCCGTTATCGTTCGGAAATTTAGGGCTTATTTTTGAGGCAATTAATTGCTTTCCCAGGGTCAAAATAATAGAAAACTAGATCCAGAGCCTTCTCCTTTGCTCCATCCTGCTGGAACGCACTACCAGCAACTATCAGAACCATCAGTGAACTCTCCCAATTTAGGAAGGCACTGAAACGGCACCTCTTTCTTCATCACTACGATGATGCAGTCTTCTCCCCACACTCACCCACTCTCACATCTCAATGCAGCACCTCAAACTCATGCACGTCACATTCCCAGACTGATCACTCGCAATCACGCCTTCCCCTCCAACCACCATGAGAAACTTATGCAGTGCCGCATAACTCATTATATTGTTGCATAAAGTAGACTGTATTTATTCATCGTGTCTCCTTGTTAAGGGACTGGTTATTTATACCCTATTTTACCTGTTATACCTGCTTAATGCATACCCAAGTTTAATTTTCCTGTTTAATGTATACCCAAGTTATTATACCTGTTTCACTGTAAGCACAAATCACGAAATTGAGATGTGCAACTCTTATGTTCATTGTAAACCGCACTGATGTCGAATAGCGCAGTATAAAAGACTGCAAATAAATAAATAAATAGGACTTTATTCCTGTATTCACAGTGGGGCAATTTCATTACATGCATGTCTTGACCGTGGGCACCTACAAATCGTAAAGATGACCGATTTAAATGGGATTCCGCATTAGACGCACACGCGGTTTCAGAACAGGGACATACATGTTGCGGCACTGCATGAACAAAGCGCTATAGAGTACAGGACACAGCTATACGCAGCAAATGGCTTTATATGTCCCCGTGCTCACCGTATTCTGAAAGGTTAGACATTCACAAACCTGCCTGTCTCCACAATAGACCCGTGCACAGCCACGCCTCCATGTAAAACATGCATCTCCTAAACTGCTCCACTCACTGACAGTACTTTGCTGATGCAAACTACACATGAATACTGATGATAAGAGAAATGTGATGCAGACTAGACTATCTATACCAGTCTGTTGCATGCCCACAACTCTGCAAAGATAGCTCTGTGCACTCTGATAGTTTCAAAGCAGGTAGAAAGTGATGTGTTTGACATGACATACCTTGCATCACAACATACACAGCAGTGGAAGACATCCTTAGATATGCTTGCATTGGTCAGTATGACCTAGACAAAATCAGAAGAGGGTCTCTATAGTGAAACATCAGAACATCTCCCTGTCACTAACAGACCTGCAGAATGGGACTATTCAACAATGCAACAGCGCTAATAAATTACCAAAAACACCATCCTTGCTCTCTACAATAGTGCACATTTCTAGAGACCTATGATGGTGCCCCTGGGCATGTCTTAGTGCTGTTTGCACTGTTTGACTGTTCTTATTCTGAGGAGTCCCTATTAGTGACAGGGATATATTGTGATGTTTTGCTATAGGGAATCTCCTCTGATTTATCCTCCCCAATCACACTAGCACCTGGTGACGCTGAGGTTATCCCTACGGTCCAGGTACCAGCCAGACATTTGTGTCCCCCCAGATTAGTGGATGAGCACAACTGATCCTGCTGTGCAACACTCAGACCACAGACACACACACACACATCCTCACTTGCAGTCACAATTGCCATCCTCTGCAAAAACCATGCCCTGCACCCATACACAGATGCTGTGAAGCCATGATGGCGTGGCGTCTCAGGACTCCACAGGTGATCTGCATTTCTCAGGCAAACACGATTCTGCTCCCTACTACCTCACATACCATCACTACATCTACATTCACATTGTTCCGGACATTGGAATTGTTAGGGAAGCCGAAAATAGCCCCTTTGGCAAAAGCAGCAAATGTCAGTATAGCCGGAATCAAGTCTATTGCAGTGCTTTATATTTTTGTAGGGGTGTTTTTTTTATTGTTTCTTAACCTTACAAACCTCTCTGACCTGTGCATTCCATTCTGTACAACTGCATCTTGTGCATTCCCAGACAGCAGACACACCAGTTCAGTACAGACGTGTCACAGCCATTCATCTCTATGGGATGCGCTGGGGATCAGAGCAGAATATTTCTAAGTCCTGGCCTTATTCCATGTTTCCACAGATATAACTTGGATGTCTGCAGGTAATGCTGAAGACATACACGGGCCTCCACTGAATACACTTTATACGTCCCCATGGCTGGCCATGCCCCGGTTCCGCCCCCTCCCGCCCACATTCAGAAATCTCCGTGCTAGCACCATGTACGTGCAGGTACGCGTGTTTTCAGAATATGGTTCTAGACGTAGTCACAAGAAAGACGTATTCATGAGAAAGACGTCTAACTGGCTTATTCATGGCTCAGAATGACACTGAGTGTAAAAAAAAAACATTTTGTGACTTTTTAGGTAGATTTCAGGTGCCAGTTCAGTCTCATGCCCACCCTCCCCGGCACAAGTTGGGCAAGGATGAGCCGGGAGCTTGAGTGCAGGCGCTGCCCAGGCTGCAGCGCACTCCTGTGCCCTCACAGATACAGCTCCCTTTCCTCCCTTCCCAGTCATGATTAATGCATGGCTATGTACTCACACACCACAAGCAGCTGCCAACAGATTGAGGTGCCAGTCTCTGGTCTCTTAACTTGCTTTCTAGAGGGTCCAGTCCATTTGCTACTTATCTCCCGTCTTCTTCCAACTCTGGCACCGATCTTTTCCTTTTAGCTTTCTTTCATTTATTTTCTAAGTCTTTATCAACTAAGATTTCACTTCTCCTTCTTAGCATCCAGTTCTCAGTCTCTCTCTTTTTACTCCATCTGCTTATTATTTCTCAACATAGGCTTCTAATCCCCATCTCTCTCCTTCCCCAACCCCTTATTCTTCTGTCTTTAACTCTCCTACTCTCCATGTTCAGCATCTCTCCTCCCCTGTTCAATGCCTCCCCCTCCCTATATCTATCTCATGCCCATTATCTGCCCTCAGTCCCCCAGCTACTTACCCTATGTCTAGCATCTGCTCATAATCCCTGTATACCCCCTATTCCATGTGCAATATCTGCCGTCTGCTCTCCTACCCCATTCCCAGCATTTGCCCTCTGCTCCCCTACCCTGTCCAACTTCTGCCCTCTGCCCTTATATGCCATGTCCAGCCTCTGACATCCATCCCCTTATACCCCCTTACCCTGTGTTCTCCATCTGCCTTCTGCACTTCTATTAGCATCTGTCCTCTGCCCCACCCAGATGTTTCCAGCATCTTGTGGCAAATGTCCCCCTGGCTACTGCTGCTGTTTTTCAGTGGGTCTGCAGCAGTAGCCGAGCTCAGCAGACGGTTAATAATAATAGTGCAGGCTAAGTCTTTGTGACTCCTGCAAGCTTCAAAAGCAAAGTATACATCAGAAGGGGCAGGACTAGAAGGATCTTCAAAGCGGGCAGAAGAGATAGATAGACCCTGCCTTCACTTTTTCTTTTAATTGCATGCTGTACATGGCCCCTGCCACATACCTGCTGTAAAGCAGTGATTGCCACGGAGATACTTGCGGCATGATGCCAGCTTACTGCTGGAGCCAATGCTGCTTGGCACTCTTCTTTGAGTTGCTTCCTGTCCCCTAACACCAGTCCCTTATGTCACCTGGCTGCAATACCAACTGCTGGGTGACATCATCGGAACTCCGGGAAAGGGGTCCTTTCTCAGGGTTTTTTGGTAACAACTGAAAACTCCAAATTCCCCTTCGGAATATTTTTATAGGGGTTTTTCCGTTATAACTGAAAATCAGAAGCCCTAATCATATTTATATTGTTTGAAGTGAGCTGAAAGCCTGGGAAGCCAGGGTTGAAATCCCACTGATGCTCCTTGAGGCCTTGGGCTAGTCACTTAACCCTCCATTGCCTCTGAATGTAGCTTGTCTTGAACTAGTACTGGAAAGATGGAAGCTAAATACAAATAACTAAATAACTAAATGCAGCTATGGAAGAGTCTTCAGCTGTCCTGCATGAACCTGCTCTTGCCTGATCTCTGAAGCTAGAGTCAGGCCTGGCTAGTACTTGGAATATCAGAGGCTATAAACTCACTGCATGGAGGAAAGGCCTGACAGCATTAACTCAATGGCACACATTGCTTTGCAAGGAAGAATCATTATAAGACACCTGAATCTATGTTATTCATGCTTGTTTAATACCGTCCCTAGAATCGTGCTGCTGGAGGCTCCCGTATCTTTCTTCTCGATGCACGAAAGAGTGAACAGAGCAAGCCTGAAGTAATGTGCAAGAGCCCTATGATGCCCAATGTGTGCACTAGTGCAATATGGAATGCTAATTAGGTATAGCAGAGGATATCAATTTCATTGCAGAAAAAGATTGAAGTGTGGAAGAAGCCAACACAAAACATGCATTGGGAAGTTATTTGTATCAAAATTGTTCAAACAACGCAAAATAGGCTGCAGAAGAAAACGCACCAAAAAGAAATACAATAAATAATGCTTGTCAAATTCACTGTAAGATGGGTTTAACACCATATGAAAAGATGTTGGCAAGCATTATACAATATCCGTGTGTTTATGCTTTCTTTTTGATCCTTCTGGATGCTACAAAGATTCGCAATGTTGCTATGATGTCAGCAATTGCATTGGATTGGATATCAGCGAGGAAAGGTTTTCTTTCTCCCCTTTCCACAGCTTAAATTGTCTTTCTGGGGACAGTTTTATAATTGCCTGCATCTGCAGAGGTTTATTTGTACTTTTTTACTATGTGGACTTTGCTGGGTTTCAAAGCAAATGTACTATATGTGCATATGCTTGCTTTGAAAATTACCTCAGGAAAACTAAGCAAACACATTTCTGTCTGCTATTTGGTGCAAATAATTTTCCATGAGAAAGTATACGCATGTGCTCGGATTTTCAAAAATATACGCTTCCTCTTTCCTGCCATTGTTGTGGTAGAAATACATGCGTCCAGGCTATATACCCACACTTTTACCTATATATCTGAAAGGCTATTTTATAAAAGCCAATTTCTCTTGGTAAAACACTGCCTTATCTAAGGAAATGCCTTTGAAGATTGTCCTTCCTCTTTGAGCTGGATTAGGGATTAGGTCTGAATTAGGGATGGGGATATTAGTTCTGAAATGAATGGTAAAATGTCACAATTGAAGCCATTTTTGGTTCAATCCCTTCAAGCGATTTGAAAATCATTTATTCCAGATGTACTTATAGTCTGCCAGCGTTGCTGAAACTTTCAATCTTCTTGCTGCTGTCCGTGCCCTCTGCCCCTCTTTTGGTGCCGTGGGGTCTTTATGGCATTCTTGATGCCTTAGAGTGCTGTTGCCTTTCTGGCAGATGCTTGCTAGCAAGTTTTAGGAAAGTTTGATGGAAAATGTCATTATTAGTGTACCTAATTGCTTGCACCATTGATTTGCATGGAAACAAAAATGACTCAGAATCAAGAAACAAATCAAACAGGTGATTGGTCTGAAAACAAACCAAGCCAAAAAAATATTTTCCATGAACATCTTTTATCTCTCTATATCAGGGGTCTCCAAACTACGGCCCGTTATAAGATTTTATCTGGCCCGCTGCAAATTGAGAAAGAGAAGCAGCGCAGGAAGCTGAGATTGCCGCGCGATATACAGGCTTGTGGCCATCAGCATTTCTCAGCTAATTTCCCAGCAAACTCACCAGGTAACATGGGGTAGAGCGCGAGGACCAAGCACCGGTCACACCGCTGTTGAGTTTGGCGGTTGATCATTATTGCAAGGAACCGTGGAAAGTGATGGTAGTATGTGTGCCCCCCTCCCCCCCCCTCCAAACTGATTGTGCTGCTGCCTAGCAATCTGTGGAGCTGCTGCTTGGAGGTCTTCCTTGGCCAGCCGGTTAGCTCTGGAGAAGTGGATATGGAAGATGGGCTGCCCTCTCTCCTTTGGGCTTCTGTGAGTACTTTGTGTATTGAAGCTGCAGCCTACATTCCTGGGAGCATTTTCTGTCTATATTGTGTTGGATGTGTGAATTGGGGCTAACTGCCCAAATTGTGTATCTTTGACAATAGGAGGAGGATCAGCTGTGCTAACTCTAGTCTTCTCCGTGGGCAATGGCTGAGAAATTGTCTTATGCTCCGGCCTTGGCCAAATTCTCTCGCAGTGCAGAGGCTCCAAACGTTAATTCCTCAGTACCTGGGTATTTTGTCAGAGCATTTGCTAATGTTTGACATTTTTACTCATTATATATCATTTCACAGTTTTTAAGCATGGCATTGTCTCTTTGTAATTGTCACATTTCTCTTATGTTCTGAATCATATCATGCTGATTACAAAAAAGATCCAAGTAAAACGTATTCATTCATTTATAAAATTGATTTTTTTTCAGCCCGTGATGTGGCCCTTGTACTGAAACGTTTGGAGATTCCTGCTCTATATGAATACGTGTGTATCCGATCAACTCTTCAATACAAAACTGTTTTTGTAATTAAAAGGACATTCATTCTTCCAGTTCATTTCTATGTACAGTCTATTTCTAGAAAGATAAGCCCAGTATCTACTGTACTTAATGCATCCTGTACCTCTGTACTTTATTTAAGTGCACCCATACTATCAGCAATGCACTTACCATGGCCTGCTGTTAAAAAGAACCTTGCAACTCCTGACTGCGCTCCATAAACCCCCCCACTCTCTGACATCACCAACACCCCCCCCCAACATATCTAATAGAGTCCTTCACCCTCAGCACGTACCCTTGGTTCTTACCCAGGGTTACCCTGGTAGACAGTGGGAGGGCAGGGATGATCCACAGCACGTGGCTTCAAAATGCCACCTCTAACCCCTAGCAGCAGTCCCACAGTACTACCACTAGAGGCCAGACTGGGAATAAGGGCATGCTGGGAGTGGGGCACTATGGGCATACTGGGGGGTAGGGAGTTCTACTGGACATGTTGGGGTGGATGTTTGGATTGTGGGTTTATGAAGTCAGAATGGGGGGAGTCTTTTTAGGACCTGCAGTCTATTGTAAGTGCATTGCTGATAGTATGGCTGTATCTATATTATCAGCAATGCACTTAAGGTGTATGAAATGTACATACTATCCACTAATTTACATGGGGCAGATGGTGGACATACCCCCAACAGTTACCACAAAGGCACTTCGCTTACTATGTGGCAATTTGAGCACTTACTGCATAAAAATACAAATCTTTACTGTACACTAATAAACAGGCACCTAAGTGTCAATGTTGAGGTCATGTATTTATTTTAATATATTTTGCTTTTTTTATTTTTGTCTTTTTGTTTTGGTTTTATATCATGTCATGTTTATATTTATCTCATATAATTATGTTGTTGTAGTTAAGTGCCGACCAGTCGAGGTCGACTCGTGGCAACTCTGTGGATAGCTGTCCTAAGTTATGTTCGGTCTTCAGTCAAACGGCTAACTGTTGATAGAGTGGCATCCATAGCTGCTGTTATTATATCAATCCATTGCATTGCTGGCCTTTCTCTTTTAAATTGACCTTCAACCTTGCCAAGCATGATGTCTTTCGCTAATAATCTTTCTCTTCGCACAATGTATCCAAAGTCGAAGTCTTCTCATTTGAGTCTCTAAAGAAAGCTTAGGTTTGATTTCCCCATAGTACTGACTGATATGATCTTCAGGCAGTCCATGATGTACACAATTTGGGCTTTTGATTACAGTGTATTGAGCATACAAAAACACTGCATGTTGTGACCACTGAGGAAATCAACAGTGCCGAAACATGGCCATGTGGGGTTGTGCTTGGCAATTTAATGACTGCATTCCAATAAAGGAATCTGTTTTTCACATTACATCACATCTCATGTCATCGGTTTCTTCTTCACTGTCCAACATTCACAATCCATATGGTGTTACTGAAAATACCATGGCTTGGACAAACTGAATTTTTGTATGCAGAGATATATGTCTGCACTTGAAAATCTTATCCAGGTTCTACATGGATGTTCTTCCAAGAGCAATGCATCCTTGCATTTCTTGACTGATTGTCATTTCATTATCCAGCAGGTTAAAGTTGTCTACTATTTCCATTTATTCTCCTTCAAAGAAAAAATTATTGATTTTGCCAGTTATAAGGGTCTTTATCTTCTTCACGTTTAAGGTGCAGGCCCGTTTTTAAGACTATGGGTCCCTTTTACGAAAGGTGTGCACTTATCGCGCAATTAATGGCAAAACTAATGCGTAGGAAGTGAACCCATCATGTGCTAGCTATTGGTCGCACGCCTAGAATGTTTCTGGCGGTTAACACACAGATGGGAATGCTAACATGTAGCACAATTACCATGGGCACACCTAACACCCCCCCACAGAGGTACCATGTGCACTCATGCTGACTGCCACGTTGCCACCGAGCTTGTGGCACTGCCCTCGTGCTAGTGGCAATGTGCTCTCCATGTCCACATTCTGCCCCTAACCTGTAAGTGGGAGTATGTGCACATCTGGGGAAGAAGCATGACCTAAATCTTACGGCTGAAGTCACATTGGCTAGAGGCTAGCTATGACTCAGAATCACAGCTTTGGGTGTACCGCAGATTACCTCCTATTTCCTACATCCTTCCCGAGCGCACTCATGTATTTCTTGCTGTGTTCCTGCTAGTTGTGCATCAGGATGATGCCTGCAGTGGGTTCTGGTAATGACTTGATTTAATTTTAATTTGGATACTTATATTTTGTTTGACCAATATAGTTCAAGGTGGATTACAGCAGTCACCAATACAAAAATAAAAGCATTCAAATTCAAACATTACATAATAAAGTACAATCCTGCCGTTTTATTAGCAACAGTCGTAACATGCCAGATCACATCCCATTTCCCATCACTAGTCTTTTGCCTATCTTGGCCCCTACCTTTGGAATTCCCTTCCCATTACCATCTGTCAGGAGCCCTCCTTCCGCACTCTTTTCCCAAAAATGGCCTTGGACTGACCTTACCTTTCTTTTCCTTGCACTTCCCTTCCCTCTCCTGCCCACAAGACTTTCTTTCTTTCTCTTTTTTGCATGATCATTTATTTTTCCTTCCCTGCTCCCCCGAACACTAACTGCTCTCTTCTGCTCGCGTTTTCCCTTTTCTCCGCTATGTTTTCCGCTTTCCTTGTTTGTTGTCAGGGCTATTTTTGAGGAGTTATACAGTGGTACAGGGTCCCGGCACCTTCTTCATTCCCTGCTAAAACTGACCCATGGTCCTCATGCATTAATGACATAGCCTTGCACATGAGTAGCAGTCCCTTTCCTTTTTTGCACTGTTTATTGTTATTGTAAACGGCCTTGTCTGCCTTGGCTCTCTGGCGGTATATCAGGCGCTAATAAATAAATAAAGCAAGCTACCTATTTCTCCATCCCCAGGGTTGCTTCTGTGTACTGAATAAAAGCAGGGGAGAAATTAGACCTTACCTGCTAATTGTCTTTCCTTGAGTTCTCTCCAGGCCAATAAAGGAAAGGTAAGGTAGTCCAGGAAAGGTAGGGTAGTCAGTCCCCTCCAGGAGCTGAGGACTGAAAGATACAAAGTCTTGCTGACACCCAATCCAGCTCCCCCTGGTGCCAGAGACTCAGTCTTCTATTGACAAAGCAGCTTCCACTCCAGTGCACTTCATGACAATGACTGCCACCACTAACTAAAAACTGATCTCATAATGAAGTTACGAACTTAGACAACTTTGGTGCGCTCTCTCTTTTGCGCAAGACCTTCTGTTCACTCATTTATTCCTTTTTTTCCCCCCATTCACGTAGCTCTCCTGCTCCTCCCCCCTCTTCGGGAGAGACAGGACAGGAAAACTCAGAGCCTTCCCCCTCAAAGGTCCAGAAGCCTCTCGTGTCACATAAGACGACACCCACTTGATCATTGGAAGACTTCAGCCGCTGAAACAGGCACGCTCGTACCCACTATTACTTCTGCGCAAGCAAGGGCATCGGGAGGGTCATGGACTGGCCTGGAGAGAACTCAAGGAAAGACAATTAGCAGGTAAGGTCTAATTTCTCCTTCCTATTTGTCTCTCCAGGCCAGTCCAGGAAAGGTAGGGCTGTACCAAAGCAGTACCCCACTACGGGAGGGACCTCCGCAGCCCCACCAGGATCGCTGATGCCCCAACCTTTGCGTCTTCCCTCACCTGGACATCCAACCGGTAATGTTTAGCAAAAGTATGAAGAGACGACCAGGTCGCCGCTCTGCAAATCTCCACCGAAGGCACCAAGGCAAGCTCCGCCCATGAAGTCGCCTGACCTCGAGTAGAATGAGCTCTGAGCTCCCCCGGAGATCTCTTCCCTTGCGCCTCATACACTGTCCCGATAGCTTGTTTCACCCAACATGCAATTGAAGCCTTGGACACCGGCTCACCCTTGCGAGGACCCGCAAACAGCACAAACAACCGGTCAGACTTACGGAAAACTTCCGTCCTCTATAGGTAACGACGGAGTACCCATCCTAGATCTAGCTTTCGCAGCGCTCGATCCTCTCCTTCCCCTCCCCATTGAGGAAAATTTGGCAGTGAAATAGCCTGATTCAAATGAAAAACAGACACCACCTTCGGAAGAAAAGACCGTTCGCAATACCAACTTCTCCGCCGAAAAATGCAAAAACGGTTCTCTACACGAAAGCGCCTGAAGCTCTGAAATCCTCCTTGCTGAGCACAACGCCACCAGAAAGGCAGTCTTCCAAGACAAAATGTTTAACGATACCGTAGCTAAGGGCTCAAAAGGTGCTGCCGTCAACACCTCCAGCACCAAGTTCAAATCCCAAGCTGGAACAATCCTCCGAAGTGGAGGCCTAACATTCTTAACTGCCCAAAAGAACCGCAGCACGTCTGGATGTGTCGACAACCTCTGCCCTTGCACCCGGCCCCTAAAACAAGCTAGAGCCGCCAACTGTACCTTAAGCAAGCTGAGATCCAGTCCTTTATCGAGTCCCTCTTGCAGAAAACACAAAATCTCCGGCAACCATGAAGCAAACAGCCTAATGTCCTGCTCACCGCACCAATTTTCAAAAATACGCCTAAGCCAAAGACACCGTAAATGCTCCCGCTCAAGCGCCAACCCGTAAGCGAGAACCGATCCACCTGCAGCATCAACACTTGTCCTTGACTCAACAGACTGATCCGATTGGGCAATTTCCACTGCTGAGCCACCAGACAATGCTTCAGATCCGCATACCAGGGCCTCCGTGGCCAGTCGGGGGCAATGAGAATCACCTGCCCCTCGTGACCCACTATTCTCCAAATGACTCGATCTACCATTGGCCATGGCAGAAAAAAATACAGCAGTCCGTTCTTCGGCCACGGCTGCACCAGTGCATCCAGGCCTTCCGACATGTGAGACCTGCGCCTGCTGAAAAACCTTGGTACTTTGGTATTGTCGACTGTGGCCATCAGATCCATAACTGGCTGACCCCAATGCACAGTGAGGTCATGAAAAACTGCCGCATTCAGCTCCCACTCTCCGGGATCCAGAACATTCCGACTGAGATAATCCGCCTGTATGTTGTCCTTTCCTGCCACATGGGCCGTCAACAATGCTACCAGATGGCCCTCTGCAGCAACCGCTGACTCTCCTCCAGCAATAGGGCACTGCCTGTCCCCCCCTGCCGGTTGATATAGGACACCATCACTGCATTGTCGGAAAACACCCAAACTGCCATGACCTCCACTAGTCTTTGGAAGTCCCGCAAGGCAAGGCACACCGCCTGCATCTCCAACCTCTTTATGGACCACTGTGCCTCCTCCGAGGTCCAGCAGCCTTGTGTCACTTGCCCCAGACAATGTGCTCCCCAGCCGGAGAGACTGGTGTCCATGGTGACCAATATCCATTCCGGCTGCTCTAAGGGCATTCCCGCCCGAAAATGACTGGGCTCCAGCCACCAACTCAGGCTTGCCCTCACATCCTCTGGACACACCAGCTTTCGCGACAGGAGATGCTCCTCTGGAGACCAATGAGACAGGAGTGACCTCTGGAGCGGCTGCATATGGGTCCTGGCCCAAGTCACGAGATCTAGCGCCACCGCCATAGACCCCAACAACTGCATGTACCTCCAAGCTGACGGAGCTGCCATGCACAAAACCCCCGTCACCTGCCCCAGAATCTTTTGCACCCTGTCCTCGGGCAGACTTACTGATCCGAGCACCACATCGAACACCGCTCCTAAGTATACCAGACGGCACACTGGCTGAAGTTGACTCTTCGCTGGGTTGACTACCCAACTGAGCCCCTCCAAGAACTCTACTACTCGACCTGTTACCACGAACAATTCCGCCTCTGAGTCCGCTCGAATCAACCAATCGTCGAGGTAGGGATGAACTCGAATCCCTTCCTTCCACAATGCTGCCGCCACCACCACCATAACCTATGTGAAGGTGCGTGGCGCCGTTGCCAGCCCAAAGGGCAGAGTCTGGAACTGAAAATGCCCCATAGTAATGGCAAACCGCAAGAACCTGTGATGATCTGGCCTGATTGGAGTGTGAAAATAGGCCTCCGTCAAATCTATGGACGAAAGAACCTCTCCAGGCTTTACTGCTAAAATCACTGATCTCAGAGTTTCCATCCTGAAGTGTGGCACTCTCAGACAGCGATTGATGTGCTTGAGATCCAGGATGGGCTGAAATGAACCTTCTTTTTTGGGAACGACAAAGTAAATTGAGTATCGACCTAACCTGCACTGCTCTCCGGGCACCGGGACCACCGCCCGATGATCCAGCAACCACTGAAGAGTGCCGCGCACCGCTTCCAACTTCGCTCACGCTTTGGAAGAGGACACCACAAAGGACTCCACCAGAGGATGCTGGAACTCCAGTGCATACACCTCACAGATGATTTCCAGAACCCACTGGTCCATTGTGATGGTGGCCCAGGCGGAATAAAACTGCTGCAACCGCCCGCCTACCGGCTCTTACACCCGAGTCTTCCCACCTTCATTGCGACTTTTTGGACTGATTCTGCAGGGGCGGGACATAACCCCTGCCAAATCCCCGGGCCCCCCGAAAGGGATGCCCTCTTGAAACAAAACGACCCCTCTGGTACGGAGTATACCGTGTCATCCGAAATCTGAGAAACTCCCTTCCTTGACCTCTCTGCAGTCTGCCCGGCCGCGGCCCCTTAGGACGGTCCTCCGGAAGCCTTCCGCCCTTAGAATCTCCAAGGTCCTTAACAATCTTATCTAATGCCTCTCCGAACAGCAACTTGCCCTTATACGGCAGCTTACTAAGCCGCGACTTAGACAAAGCGTCCGCCGCCCAATTGCGCAACCAGAGGAAACGTCTCGCCGCAATGACCAAAGCCATAGTCTTCACTGATATTCTAAGCAAATCATAAAAGGCATCCGCTAAATAAGCCGCTGCCGATTCCAGCTTAGGCCCCTTTGAAGAAGAGCCATCCTCCTCAGAACCCCCTTCTCCTTGGAGCCAATGGATAGAAGCTCGAGAGACATATGCTCCACAAATCGATGCCTGCAGAGCCAGCGCACTAGAGTCAAAGGCCTGCTTAAGGATATACTCCAGCTTCCGGTCCTGAAGGTCTTTAAGGGCCGCTCCCCCTTCCACCGGAATCGTAGTCTTCTTCATTACGGCCGACACCAACGCATCCACCTTCGGCATACGCAACAACTCTTTTTCCTTCTTTGGAATCGGGTACAGGCGCCCATTGGGCCGACTACCCCTGAGCGAGGCCTCCGGGCACTCCCATTCCGATTCCACCATCTTCTTAATAACCCTATGGACCGGGAAGCACTTCTGTTCTGCCTTAAACCCCTGGAGCAGCGGATCTTCCAGAGGTTCCTCTTGTACCACCAGAGTGTAAATTTAAGGCCGATAGGGAATGAGCTATGAGAGCCCCTAGCTCCTCCCTTTGAAAGACTCGGAACATGTTGGGATCATCACCTGGCGCAATCTCTCTCTCCTCCAAGTCCACTGCCCACGGATCCAAGGCCGACTCTGCCATAAGCTCCCCGTCCTCTGAACGTCGAGAGACCGAGGCCTGCTGTGCCCAGACACCGAAATCCGACTCCAACTCTCGGCCTCCATGGGATGAACCCTCCCCCAGGTCCTCACCCACGCTAAAATTCTCTCTCTGCGGCCCCAACCCCAAAAGAGAATCCGACCTGCCTTTTGCCTGCTCTCTCTTTAAGCAATAAGCTTTATGCATAGAGAGAATAAAGTCTGCCGAAAACAGGGGCTCCAAACCTTCCTGTAAGCCCAATACCTTGGACTGAACCTGCCCCACAGGCTTTTCAGACTCGGCAGGCCTTTTTGATTTTGATTTCTCTTTTAATGGGTTTCTCCAACAGCGTGGGAGCAGCCCCCTTCTCCACTAAAATGGCCGCTATTCCCGCCTTTTGTTGAGGCCGGTTTATCAGCTCACCCTTCAACGATTCGCTGTCCATCACTCCGAAACCACTCTCTAACACCCTGCTGCGACGCACACACGATCTGCACAAACCAGGCCCCGTCAAACCGTGGCTGCCTCCGCACTGAGCGCACGCTGTCGAGACTGGCAGCATGCGCTACTAAAACTACTGACTCCCCGCCGGTCAGCTAGGCCCGAAATCAACACGCCGTCCGGATCCCCACCGCGGCGCGGCTTACCTCCTTCCAGACTGCCCCCGCCTGAGTAACGCCCTTTCGCAGCCTGCGGACACTGATCAGCTGTTCCGGAGGGCAAGGAGAGTGCGGCTGGGGCTCCCAGGCACTTCCTTTAGGCAGAGAAAAACGGCGATACTGGTCTTGGCGAGGCAGGCTCTACCTCTTCTGCCCCTTCTATCCCGATGCACTGGGAACTTCAAACTCAACCCCCTGGACTTACTGCCCTTCTAGAGCATACCAGAAGTACTTTCTCTTTATTATGTTTCTTTTTGTTGTTGTTGTTGTTGTTTTTTAAAGGTGTATATACCCTGAAAACGTCTTGAAGACCTAGACCCTATCTTTGCTAATTCTCCTGCTTAACAAACCACTTGGAAGCCACACAGACAACGTCCTATCCAGCTGCTGAGGACTGAAGACTGAGTCTCTGGCACCAGGGGGAGCTGGATTGGGTGTCAGCAAGACTTTGTATCTTTCAGTCCTCAGCTGCTGGAGGGGGCTGACTACCCTACCTTTCCTGGACTACCTTACCTTTCCTGGACTGGCCTGGAGAGACGAATAGGAATGCTGTGTTTTCTAAGTGCCTAATTTTACAAACACCTTTTTGAGCATGTAAAACACTGTTCTATATACTCATTTCCAAAATGTACTGCCCGTCTCCTGGGAGCATTCTACAAACATAACAAAAAAACCCCAAATAAGAAACCCTGAGTTATACTGTGCTACCCCAACTAACATCCAGACTCCTTTAGCATTTCATGCAATTCTATGGAATCCACTAGGAACAAGAGAACAAGGGTGAATATTTAGAATATAGATTTTTTTTAGCTGGGAAAATGGCATATAACATTTTAAATAAATAGAGTTAGCAGGTGGGGTTCAACTGAGTGCGGGAACCACTTTAGTTGGACAAAGTGGCAAGACTTTCTGCTATTAGTCTATCTACATAAGAAAAATAGAATATGGGCTGGGTAGTTGAGGGGCTACATGGGTATGGCCCAAAGGGATAAAAAGCACATGTTCTTGCAGCAGAGTCCAGCAGTTTCAGTAGCATATAAATGGAATTTCAAGGATGTTCTCAAACGGGCCGGATCTACCATTAGAATAGCAGCTTCTGAGGAGCAGCAAAGAGAAGCAACTGTCAAGTCAAAATAATACATCCTCAGTCACACAAACTCAAAGAACCATCGGCACATTTTGTTACCTGCAGGGATTGTGAGCAAACAGATACATATAAAGTTTAAAAGTATGGGGTCAGATATTCAAAAAGCATTTACACGGTTTACAGCCCAGTAAACCGCGTAAATGCCTTAGATGGGGATATTCAACGGCACCTCCACGGTTAGTGCCATTGAATGTCCCCTACATGCCCCGATGCTATCCGGTTGGCAGCGTGGCGCATTGAGGGCGTTCCGGGGTAGAGCAGAGGTAGGGAATGGCATTAGCCATGCCGCAGCGATGTTAGCTGCTGCCTGGTTAGCGATCGGTGCCGTAAGATAGGGGAAGAAAACCCTCGCCTATCTTTAAGTTGCCGATTGCTAACTGGGCAGCAGCTAATATCGCTGCTGCAAGGTTAACTTTGGCAGCTTCCGGATTTGGCGGCG
The DNA here is from genome assembly GCA_033557465.1 of Ichthyophis bannanicus. NCBI lineage: Eukaryota > Metazoa > Chordata > Amphibia > Gymnophiona > Ichthyophiidae > Ichthyophis > Ichthyophis bannanicus. The sequence goes on along the minus strand of CM066033.1, from coordinate 1,082,477,217 downwards.
ATCACCGGATATTCAATGCTATCACTGCGGCATTGAATATCTGGTTTGGAAGTCGGCGCGAAGGGCCCTTCGGCTGTTATTCTGATGATCGTGATTGTTGAGTTTATTTATCAAAATCTCTGGGGCATAAGGCTAAAGGTTTGCCTAGGATGCTCTAAATAGGAAAATGTACAGAGGGCACCAAAGGCATATAGAAATTACTGTTTACTATACAAAATGCAACATTTTCTAAAACATAGCATAATAGTCCTACAGTGCATCTAGATATGATGCTTATTCCACTTTATAGTTCATGGTCATTCTTAAATGAAGTGGAAATGCATTCTACCAAAATTTTTAAGTATTTTGGGGGAGTTTAAATGAAGACTGTATATCCATATCAAAACAAATCATTCAGGCCTAGACAGGATGTGAGCTTCATGTCGCATAATTTAATGAAATGTGCATTTTTAATCCATTGCTCATCCCTAGCTTTTATATTAAAATAATGCATTCAATCACCCATGTGTCTAGTTGCATAACTAGAAAATTAACATAGCACTTGCATAGTCAAAAATATTGTGCCTGATAGCTAACTATGGAGCTTTTAAATTCAAGCTGCTAATTCATAGGTTTGCTTTAGAAATGTATGGCCTAAATTTATGCCTCAATCTGAACTCTTTGTCATACTACAAATCATTCAGTCCATGATGCAGAGAAAATCAGAATTAGTTCAGAGACTTTTAGAGTGGATTTTATGGCATTATTCTGCTTTTCGTATAAATCACTCAGGTCTTAGCTCAGAAAGAATGATATTGCATAACTGATTGCAGCTTCTGTTTACTTTTTCTGATCCATATTTCATGACAAATCATTCAACAGCACACTGAGCACCTTGAACTGCATTGGACTAACTTACAATTTTATGGAAAAATGGCTACAATAAAAATGAAACATGCTTTTAATTATCCACAGTCATCTAGCTAAAACGTGGGCTTTTTCCGATAGGTGCAGGGGGGAGGGGGGGCGGAGGCAATTCTTCAAGTTTTCAACATGCTACAGAACGAACATTCAGCTCTTAGGAAGCCTATACTAAGCGGTATTTTTGAGTGAGTGTGTATCAGAAATAAATAACACGATTCATGTAAGCTAACTGCAGTTTCTGTGTCATAGCCTGAGCTACATTTGTTTGAGTTATTTATTTCCCTAGATTAGAAAAGAAATGCTTAGGTACTCAATCCTCTAAGGTCTCCCACAAGCAACAGTAAATTCCCTAAAACTTGCACTAAACACAGCCGCAAGAGTTCTAATTGGAGTATCAAGGACTGAACACATTACACCAACCCTAAAGAATCTCCACAGGCCAGACTTCAATTCAAGATCTTAGTTATGACCTACAAAGCTTTAAATAACCAGACCTCTACATCCATCACCGAGCTGATCAGCAGTATACCAGCCAACAGAACCAGAAGATCCAAGGCGTCAAACACCCTGATAATCCCAAAAGAAGCATCAAGATGCACAAGAGCAACATCCAACAGGTCATTCATGATATATGCTCCCAAAGCTTGGAACGCCCTCCCTACGGACATGCGATCTATCACTAACCTAGCTCAATTCAGGAAGGCACTTAAACACCATTTGTTCATAAAATATTACCCTGAAACCATTGCACAATTCAGGCAACGAGCACCCCTACCAATCACTTGCACCCCCCACTAACCCACACAGCATAAAGGCGGACAGCAAACCCCTCATGGCCAATCCTAAATAAGCGTTAATGGAAAACATACCTTTAGTGTAAAGTTCTGTAAATAGTTACCCCAGTTTTGTCCAAGTTTTTATCTCCTGTTCGCTGTAAGTACAATGTAGCTAGACTGCATAGTATACTGTTGTGTTGTATGTACACCCCACTGATGTGAATAGCGCAGTATATAAGAGACGTTTAAATAAATAAATACTGCAGGGGAATGGGTGAAAGATGCAATATATTGGCATTTAGGCCAGCTCTATTTTTATTTTATTTGACTAGGAAGCCTCTATAGAGGTGTTGCATTTCTTTCCCCCAATATAAACATGATTCGGGTTTACTAAATTGCGTTAGCTGCTAACATGGCAGATTTGTCTTTGCAGCGCTGCCTGTGCCTTAGCGTTGTATGATGATCATTCTTCCCACTTCGTACTATTAATACTGTTAAGATAGTTCTTATATTCATTCTTCTGCTTTCCCTCCTTCTCTTCTCATGGCTCGTTATTTTTTCTTTTTCTTTATGTCACTCCCTAACCTTCTCCTCATACCCTCCTCCTTATTACCCTCTCTTTTCTCTGCTTATCTCTTCCCCAATCTTGTCCTCCTCCCTTTCCTCAGCTCTTGAACTCCACCTTTTACTTCCTTTCATTCATCCCTCTCCCTCCTCTCTTAAAAGACCTCATCTTCGTTTCTGCTGTTCAGTCTCCTCTCTGCCTCGCACTCTCCTCTTCCTTCTCCTTCTTTCTTCTGGTGACATTAATCCTAACTCTGCCCCCCCCCCCCCTTAGACTATGCTCTCAATCCCATTCCTCTCTCAACCATTCTCTCATCTATATTTCTCTCCTCTCCACCTCCTCTCTTCCTTTCTCTTGTGCACTATGGAATGCACATTCCATGTCTAATAAACTCTTCTTTACTCATGACCTTTTAATTTCTAACACCTCAGTCTTCTAGCTCTTACTGAAACCTGGCTCCTCCCCAATGACACTGCTTCAGTTGCTGCCCTCTGTCATGGTGGATACCAATTTTCCCACACTCCTCGTGCCACTGGCCATGGTGGTGGTGTTGGGTTTCTGCTTTCTCCTTCTTGCCAATTCCAAGCCCTCCTTCTACCTCTCACTCCCTTTCCTCCTTTGAAGTCCATTCCATCTGCCTTTTTAATCCATTACCTCTCCGGATAGCTGCTATTTATAGTCCATTTCTACCTTTCTCACTGACTTTGACTCCTGGCTTTCCATATTTCTAGAGTCTTCTTCCCCCTCGCTTATTCCTGGTGATTTCAGTATTCATGTTGAAAACCCTTCTGACCCCTATGATTCTAAACTCCTTTCCCTTACCTCCTCTTTCAATCTCCAACTTTGCTCTTCCGCTCCTACTCATCAATGTGGTCAGTACCCTGACTTGGTTTTCTTCTTTGTTTACCCTCCAATTTCCATACCTCAGTCCTTCCCTTATCTGATCATCATCTCCTAAGTTTCACCCTTCATCACTCCCCACCTCAACCCCACACTGTCTCCTCCTACCTTTTTAGGAATCTTCATGCTATTGTTCCATTGGTTCTTGCCACTATTGTCTTATCACCTCTTTCTTCCACTCTGTCTTCTAAATCTGTTGATGAGGCCATAGTTTCCTATAATACTGCCCTCTCCTCTGTTCTAGATACTCTCGCTCCATCCATCCCATGTTCTGTGAGATGCACTACACCCCAACCATGGTTGTCCTAAACTACCCGCTATCTCTGCTCCTTTGCCTGCTCAGCTAAGCGCATTTGGCCCAAATCTTGCTCCCTTTCTGACTTTCTTCACTTCAAATTCATGCTTACCTCCTTCCAGTCAGCCTTAGCACTTTCCAAGCAAAACTACTATATCCACCTGACTAATTCTCTTGCCACTGACCTCCGCTGTCTTTTCTCTACTCTTAAGGTGCCTCCCCCTCCAACCCCCCTTCTTTTTCTGCGCAAATCCTATGACTTTTTCCATAACAAAATCCACAAGATTATTTTCCATTTCCACACTAGAACAACTTCATCCCCTCTTTCTCCACCCCAATTACCTTTTCATACTTCTCCATGATCTCTGAAGATGAAGCCTCTCATCTTCTTACCTCCTCAAAACTTACTACTTGCTCTTCTTTATCCTGTCCCCACCCATCTCCTCAACTCCATTTCCTCCTCTGTCATCCCTTCCATCTCACATATTCTCAACCTCTTGCTCTACACTGCTACTGTCCCTGCAGCCGTCAAGCATGCTGTGGTTACACCCCTGCTCAAGAAACCTTCTCTTGATCCTAGCTGTTCTTCTAATTATCGTCCCATCTCCCTTCTTTCCTTCATTTCCAAACTGCTTGAATTTCTTTCATCTCAAGCCCTTCTGGATCCTTTTCAGTCTGGCTTTCGCCCCTTACATTCTACTGAAACGGTACTTGCCAAAGTCTCCCGTGACTCATTCCTGGCTAAATCTAAGCGCCTCTACTCTTTCCTTATCCTTGTTGACCTTTCTGCTGCCTTTGATACTGTTGACCACCACCTTCTCCTTGACACATTATCCTCTTGTTTTAAGGGCTTTGTGCTGTCCTGGTTCTCTTCTTATCTCTCCCATCACTCTTTCAGTGTTTGCTTTGGTGGTTCCTCCTTTACTGCTATCCCACTCTCAGTTGGTGTACCCCTAGGGTCTGTTCTGGCCCTTTTCTTTTCTCTCTCTACACCCAGTACCTTGGTGCTCTCATCTCCTCCCATGGATTTCAGTATCAGTTTTATGTTGACAATTCTATCTTTCTACACCTGACATTTCTCCAACACTCTAGGCCAGTATCTCTGCCTGTCTTTCTGACATTGCCACCTGGATGTCTCACTGCCATGTGAAAATAAACATGGACAAAGCCAAACTTCTTATTTTTCCCCCTAAATCTTCCTTTCCCTTTCCTCCTTTCTTATCTCTGTTGATAACACTCTTCTACTTCCTGTTTCCTCAGCCTGTAACCTTGGTGTCATTTTTGACTTTTCCCTTTCCTTCTCCTCACATATCCAACAGATTGCTAAAACCTGTTGTTTCTTTCTCTATAACATTAACAAAATTGTCACTTCCTCTCTGAGCACACTACTAAAACACTTGCCCACTCTTATTACTTCCTGTTTCTACTATTGCAACTTCCTTCTTATTGATCTCCCTCTGAATAATCTCTCTCCCCTTCAATCTATTCAGAACTCTGCTGTGCGACTAATCTTTCTCCAGCCTCAATATACTCATATAACCCTATTCTCAAGTCACTTCATTTTCTTCCCTTCTGGTTCCATATCCAATTCAAACTCTTCCTTCTAACCTTTAAATGCATTCATTCTTCTGCTCCTCACTGCCTTTCTTCTCTCCTCTTGCCCTACAACCTTCCTCATGAACTCTGCTCTTCTACTGGCTTGCTCCTCTCTTTTCTTCCACTGCCAACTCCAGACCGGTTCTTTCATCTATGCCTGGAACAGGCTCCCTGAGTCTGTGCATCAGGCTTCATCTCTGCCTCTTTTCAAGTCCATACCAATGTTCCCTCTATTTTTCTGTAGGCTGTGTGCGCATAAAATATCAGCTGTGCAGCTTTTGAAGGAAGGTTCAATTTTTTGTGTGCCACATAGCGACACTCGGAGTTATATACGTTAAAATTTGACTACACGTCAGAATACAGTATGTACACCACATTGATAATCAAATTAAATGAAAATAGACGATTACTAAATGAAGCGGAAAATTTTCTAGTAATTACAATCACAAATGCGGAATTATTTCAGTTAATTTTTTATTGAAAGCCATTGTTATTCCATGTAAATAATTTATGTAAGGAAGAAGAGTTCATTCTCAAAATTTTTCTCTTCGATCTTTCAAACTTACCCAGTCTGAATAAATTTTATCAAGGTCTACTGATCCGCCATCTTGAAGATGACTCTTAACACGCATCAGCATTTCCAAATGTTCTAAATGTAAGCGATTTCCTTATTTTGGTTTTTAAATTGTTCATTAAGCTGAAACCACGCTCACAATCTGCACTAGAAGCCAAAAATGTTCCACCAACATCCATCAATTTCGCTAAATCTGCAAAGTGAGCATTCTGAAACGCCAAAGTCACCATATCTGGAAAACTGTTTATCAGTTTGCTTTTGATTTTTTCTGCGACTAAAAACTTGAAGTTATTGTACTGCTGAATAACAATATGTTCCTCCATAAGAAATTGTTTGTACTTTAAGCAGAGTGATCGGACGTTTTCAATTCCAAATTCATAATCACACTGTGTCATTGCTGTCAAGTCAAAAGCAGACCATTCCTCAATTTCATTTTCAGGAAATCCTTCCCCTAAATGCAGACACAGCATATTAATGAAAATAAGTGTGGAACCAGTATCCACTGAAACGTCTCCAGATATCTTGTCGAAGATTTTTAACATTATCACTCCATTTTACTGTGTCACCCAAGTATTGCATTCAAATTTTGTTCAGCTTACCCTTTGCAAGATGATATGCTTCCAGTGGTGTTAGCCCTCGTTTTTGAAATGCCATTGTTAATGAAGCTAGTTCAGATGAAACATCATTCAGAATTTGCAGTGTTATATGGAATTGATGGCTGTTTAGCTTTTTATAACAGTACTTTGCAATGGGATCATTATCCTTCTCTTCTTCAAAGTATTTTAATAATGGATCATAATTTCGAATAATTGCTTGAAGAGCAAAATGTCTAGATAACCTCTGCACTTCGTTCAGAGGTCTCAAAGCAACTGACTCGCATTCAGAAGCATCTGCTAATTCTTTAAATTGTGACCTTTTAGTAGAAGATCGACAAAAGGTTGTGTAAACAGTTCCCATGAAAGTTTCAACTTCTTTCATCAACTTTAATTCCTTCCATGATTCAGAGATCCCCAAATCTTCACGATGGGCAACACAATGCTGCTGCACTAAATGCAAAATGTTTTATTTTAGCTGCGCAGCAACACTATTTATTCTGCCTGACATGACAGAGGCACCATCCGAAGTAAACATGACCATTTTGTTAATGTCAAGCTTGTATTTCCCATAGAATTCCCGGAGTGCACTGACTATTGATGCAGCATCACATGCTTCCAAATGTAGCATCCCACCAAATGAAGTTTCATACAGACATTAATTTACTGGCTGATATTTGAAGTACAGTATTAAGTATTTGACAGAAATGTCTGTGCTTTCATCAATAGTTAATGTATGATACGCTACTGATGCAACATCTACCATGAGCTTATCTTGGACATTCATGTTTATAATTTCAAGAAATTCAAACAAATAGTTTTTGCTTCTCCAGCTTTCAGGTATGGTTATGTACTTGGACATGTGTTCATTAATATCTTGAACAGAGAGCATGGAAATATTCAACCGAACAGCCAGCAAAACACTATCAATTAGAATTTTAATTTCTTCTGGTGTAGAACGCTTCCGTTCATTACTAATTTGCCTTTTCGCTTTTTCAGCGGTGCTCTCAAGCAACAAGTTAAATAATCCTCCTCTTAAATTTGGATTTTTAGCTCTAGGTTTCTTAACACTTTCAGTATGAGTTTTACTAGACAGATGTCATTTCAAAAAGTCCAGTTTCCACACATCATCCCAAAATTTGCCATTCGAAAACTCTCTGATGGTTTTTGCATCTCGGCAGTATAAACAGACTACTCTGTCATCCTCTTCGTAAGTGAATATTTCACGCAGTTGAACACATTTTTTATCCCGCGATTTCGGTGTCTCCGTTTCAACAATTTCTTCAAGCCATTCAGGCTTAAAAGCTCTGGCCATTCTCTTACGTTTTGCACCTCTCATTGCTATTGGTTTCGACATTTTAAAAGTGGTGTGGTGGTCACAGCAGGTGCTTTATTATTCAAAAGAAATGCCCCAACATATTTCATCCAAAGCCTTCATCAGGGGGCTTGGAACTGCAAGCAATATAACAATATTGTTATAGTGGTAACAAAGAGAAAAAGAACCATAAGTATACATAGTAAAAAGAAGGCACAGTATTACTTACATGGATTAGCAGTTTTCAACCAATGTAAGCGAATGATAAGATTGCTAGTGCATGTAAAACTATTCCATTGGAGAGCTCCTCTCCCTGAGGAAGGCCATTGGCTAATCAATAGTCGCTACAGTACTGCATATAATTTACCATTCCAGCTCATGAGAAACCTTCCCTGCTCCTTGCAGTTTTCACTGTAACTGAGACCGAGACCTATAAGATGTTTCAGGATCTTTTCTGGTAGACATAGTTAAACTAAAACTATGAATAATACATCCATAAATTGGAATACATATATACAGAGTAAGAAGTACCAAAAAATGGTCTGGATAGAGTTTTAGAATCAGCAAGTCAGCTATTAACTTTCAACGAACAGGTCAATAAATGGCTGGGATGAGAAAAGTCATCCTCCAAAGCAGCCTGGCATCCCTTCCTCAGCTATATATATGTAAAATGTGATATACCGCCCTTCAAGCAAATTGGCCGAGCAGTAAAGAGAGCGGATGAAAGGAACTCCAGAACCATGGACAGGAAAGGATCACATTCATTCAGAGAAAAAGGAGGGGGGAAGGGGAGGTAGACAACCATCAACACAAATCCAGAAAAGTGACTTCATTATAGTATGTGGGGATCTGCATAACTGGGCAAACTAGTAGGGCCAACTAGTTATTGAATAGTGTCATCGTCTCTTTTATAGATTAACTAAAACCTTATCCTCAAGCCCAGAAGGTCCAGAAAGGTTTCTAGCTGTTGCGACCTCACCTGTCCCGCCCTGTTCCGCTGCCGATAGCCCGTCCCCACTGTAGCCCTGCACGATCTTCAGGTAGCACTCCCGGAGCACCGGTCCCCTCTTCTTCGCCGGTGCGGAGAAAGTGCACAAAGTCCCCGCCGCCAAACAGCCCTTCCGCAGTGAGAGCAGCAAGAGAGCCGTCGGGCGCAGCCTAACAGGACTCTGGGCTATGCTGCGCTTCCACGCACGCGCGAGTTCACACTCCCTCCAACCACTGCAACTGGCACGAACCAGCAAGTAACCAGAGAGGACTTGTCAGGCGGTATACAACCCACAAGAATGTCAAGCGCATAACAACCACCAGAAAATCCACCACCTCTCGCCCCACCCCATTTCGTCAGGCCTCGAATTGTTTTTGTGTGTTGTGTCTACGAAAAGCTGCTTGATTATTTTTAGTTAATGTTTAGAGTGGCGTCAGTCTGGAAATGTTTCTCCTCCCCCCCCTGCCCTTCTTACGGTTGAGTGGAGGCGGTTGACGAGAGGTGGGATTTCTTTGCTTTTCCAGCCACCGGCAAACTTTAGGGGAAAGTTTTCACTGTAACTGAGACCAAGACCTATAAGATGTTTCAGAGAATAAATAAGCACATTAAGCATACATTCACCTACTGATAAAACTGTGTTGCTCTCCCTTCTCTGCATTCAAGGCGGCGAGTGGCACTGGAGGCTGGCTGAGGGAGGGATCAAAGAAGGTGCGTGGCTGGCAGGCAGGCACAAGAGCAGACCAGCAGAGAGAGGCTGGCTAGCTGGCTGCCCCTCCCTTTTATGTCTCTCTTTAGCCTGTGTCATGTGATCTCAGTCACTGATCGTCAGATTCATCAATCGTCGGTCACATGTGAGAAGAGTGAGGACTCAGAGCAGAGAGGAGAGATTCGGAAGTGACGTCACGAGTCCTGGAATTGCCCGGAAATTACAGAAAAATGGCAGTAGATTGGCGGTGCAGCCGCGGCCTTAAAAAAACCCAAGGTTTTAATTTGAAAACCCAAGAACTCTGGAATTTTTGTGTGCTCCTTTGTAAGTTATGTGCGCTTGCTCGGCGAGGTGTGTGCACGTGCACAAGCGCACAGCTTAGAGGGAACAGTGGTCCATACTGAGAGAAATCAAGTCCATGCTCAAAGAAAGGAATCAAAGTCCATGCTCCTTTCCCTTACCTCCTCTTTCAATCTCCAACTTTGCTCTTCCGCTCCGTTCATGAACCAGCTGCTCCAAGAAGCAGTCATTTATTTCATCTAGGAACTTTATCTCCCTAGCATGTCCTGCCGTGACACTGACCCAGTCGATACCGGGGTAATTGAAATCACCCTTTATTATTACTGCGCTGTAACTTTTTTGTTAGTTTCCTTGATTTCTTTGAGCATTTCATCATCCATTTGTTCATTCTGGCCAGGCAGTCGATAGTACACCCCCACTGCCATCGCCTTCCCCTTTTTACATGGAATTTCAATCCATAGAGATTCTACAGCAAATTTTGTTTCTTGCAAAACTTTAATCCTTTCTGACTCAATGCCCTCTCTAATATAGAGCGCAACCCTTCCACTAATTTGATCAGCTCTATCATTACGATATAGCTTGTACCCAGGTATCAGTGTCCCACTGGTTGTCCTCTTTCCACCATGTCTCTGAGATTCCAATCATATCTAACCTCTCATTTAGTCCTATATATTCTAACTCTCCCATTTTATGTTTTAGATTCTAGCATTTGCATACAAGCATTTTAGAGACTGTATTTTATTCATATTAATTTGGCTATTGGTAGACATGGGTAATTTGGGATCTTTAAGCTCTGTCTGCTCCATACTCGAGGGCATTTGGGCTACTTTACTCTTTTTTGGAACCTCTCTGCTTTTGGTAGTATCCTTCAAGGATACATTCTTCCGAACCATCCGCTCTTGTGCAACTGTCGGCTTTCCCCTATTATCTAGTTTAAAAGCTGCTCTATCTCCATTCACACAAAACATGTTGGAATGGTGAGAGTCCTGAAGGATCCTTACATATGAAAATATCATAATGCTAAAAGAACAACATTCAATAAACTATCATATCAATAAAAACATAAAAAATATCAAAATATTAAATCTCTACAAAGCTATCCCATAAATATCCTAAATCCCCCAGCCTAATATTAAAGCTATTTCTGCTAATAGAAATTTTCTCTTTATATTCTAATCCCCATTATTTATTTTATTTAACTTTTTTTTCTAAACCGCCTTTCATGGTTTATCAAAGTGATTTACATTAAGCATAACTTATTTGACATAGAACAGTATAATCAGATAACTATTAACCTTTAAACATTGAGTTGCTAACAAGAGGTTTGGTATGGTAAGGGGATGGGATCAGTGACACACTAAGGCTAATTACAATACAGGCAATGCAATGCCTTAATAGGTCTCAGCGCCTACTACTAAACCTGATATAATCATATTATTCCAAAGCGGCATGCTGTCCTGTCACTCAATCTCTCTCAACAGATATACAAAACAGATTTGGACTTGCACAGACTGCAAGAACAAGATTGGATTCTTCCAATGGGACCTGAAGACTGGAAGCACCGTGAATTGGATACAGTTAGTTTTAGGAGAGACAGATCCTGTATGACTTAGCAGAGGGCTATTCCCCACCCTCTTTCACAGCAACAAGCTGTTTTTGGCCAGGCTGCAGGAAGGGAATGTTTAAAATATAAACATTTTAAGAGCAGGAGTGCTTTATTGGTGGGGAAAAAAGTTCATAATTTGTTTCCAGCAGGTTTTACTTCTCCCTCTTTAAAGAGAATGTTGAGATGTAGCCAAAAACAATTGTGTCCATCAATTTTCTCTTGTCCTGCAATAAAAAGAGACCCCTGTAGCAATTATATATCAGATGGGCAAAGGAAATCCCTGGCAGGATTTCCAAAAGTCTGCAAAAATACAAAAGTATGACTTTGTCTTCAGCAATGTTATAGTGCACTTATAAGTAAAACTGCTTCTTTATACGGTAGTCTCTTTTAATAGCAGAGCTTCAATGTTACAATTAGATCTACTTATATAGTTGCACTAGGCATTTTCATGCTATGATTCCTTTTTGCTGGAGCTTTTGTAAAAGACTTGGAGGGGAATTTTAGAAGGGATGTCCGCGCCAGAACATCTGAGAAAAAAAAAAACAGGCACGTCCAGGTGCAGACGTGATTTCACAAATGTGCACATGCCCGATATGGATGTCTGTGAGGGCATCTACATAGACATCCCCAGAATAGTATTTCAGAACCTGGAAATCTAGGTATAGTTAGAGTAGTGGGCTTGAAACTGTGAAGTAAGGGTTCAAATTCCACTGCTGCTGTCATTGGTGGAGTGCTTTCTTCTCTAAATTCTCTGGGTATTTTTCAGCTAGAACAAACACTTTTCAGATGCCTGTTTGTGCCTGAAACAGGTCTAAAAATAGACATGACTCTGGAAATTTCTGAGATCGGGTGGGGATGTCCAGGTTCCTGGGAATGCCTCGCCACCCCTCCACCACACACCTCTTCAGACTTGGACCCAGCTTCTAAAATGGCTCTGGAGAAGTCTCTGTGCTTTGGAAGTCCCTATGTCTGTTTTTAGACATCCAAAGTATGAATAAGGCTCCCAAAATGACCTGCATGGGGAAATGGGAACATCCTGAGTTGAATGTCCAAATTCCTACCTAGATATCATATACAAAATGGGCCTTCGCATGAGAGAAAGTGCTGGAGGGTGATTTTATAACAGGTTGCTTAGGCTGGGAGACCAATTAGGCATCTATTTTATAATGACATAGAGGTGCCTATGTATCTTATAAAATACCAGCATAAAAGCAGTCCAAATCATGGCTAAAATGTAGCCGCATACATTTACAGCTGCTCAGGACTGAGGTATACACATAGATGTGTATTTTATAATCTAGGCTTCAATATCCAAAAAATGCAGACAAAAAGGATACTTCAACAAAGCTTATCTTCTTTTAAATGTAATACATTTTTACTTTTTTCTTTGCTTACACAATTTCTAATTTCCAATGTCCTTGATTTAAAAAAATTAGTATTCACAAACATTTTTCAAAATTTATAATAATGTGCATATGGCCCCTTCCATTTATATCAAGGCAAACGCTTTAGAGAGCCCGTTGAGGGGCTCAACAGGCAGTCTCATGGGCAACAAAACATCAGCCAGCCAGGGTATTTCAGAAGGGGGGAGACTACGTCCTCAGACTAGTATGTCCTAGCCTGCCATTTTAGCCACTCAGATGTGCGATAGCGAGCCTGTAATATAGGCATGTATTGGCATGGACACCTCACTAACCAGGGCCAAGCATGCTTATGTCGTTCTGATGTCATTATTTTTATTATTAACAGGTTTTTTTACATGTATCTCCCTTGCTCCGCTAGGCCACACCTCCATCATACCCTCATTTTACATGAACACTCTCGCATTGAAGACATCTATAAACCCGGCTTCTATAGTGGGCCCGGGGACGTTTCTAAGTTTTTTCATATCTAAATTCCTGTTTTCAGATGTCTAACTTATGAATAAGGCTTCTAAAATTACCCCCTTAGTGACTTTGCCATGTTCCATCAAAACCTCTCCCCAAACATGCCTCTAGCCGGCTCACATGTAAGCCTGTGCCTACTTCTCGGAGCACATACTGTATTTGTACTCTTTGTAGGTGGATGGAGCACAACGCTGTCGGTGAGAGGAGGAGCTTAGGAAATGCACAGCCAGGATCGGGTACATACTCTGTATCGGAATATGATTGTGCTCCACGTGTGTAAATTCCCAATTCAAGAACATATACGTCCGCCTGCGGGCATGGCCAAAACTGACTGGCCCAATCAACTCCCTGATTCAGCAACCGCAGGTATAGACACACCCATGATACTGGAATCAGGGAGATAATGCAGTCAGCATGGCACACGCAAACCACAGCAGGGACACAGCGGCCTGTTGACATAAAGGCACAGTGGTATAAACTGCACACGATCTTGATGCCCCCGGGCTCATCATATTCCAATACAGAGTATGTACCCGATCCTGGCTGTGCATCTCCTAAGCTCCTCCTCTCACTGACAGCGTTGTGCTCTATCCATCTACAGAGTTTGTGTTGCATATCAGACAATATGGGCCGCATTGCAACCCAGGTCACTGATCTTACAACAACATCTGCAATATTCTTACCCCTGCCATAGGTGATTATAGGATGCTCGCTAAAATAGGGATGGTTAGTCAAAATATCCCAATGTTTATTATAATGCAAGTAACAAATAAGGCACATTCAGGATATGGTATGACACATGGGCAGTTTTACACAGGTGTACGTGTGTAAAGTGCTGTCACGGCCTATTCATATCTATCGGCTCTCACAACCTTAACATGAGTTCAACGTACTTAACAGCTTTAACCATTCAGAAATATGCCCCACAGACTACTTGGTCCTTCGTATCTTGAGATCACTAAGTGAGAAGCACTTACATAAGCTTATTTTGCAAAACTGAAGTGGGGTAGTCCCATGTTCTGTATCGTTTAAACATCTCCTGAGCTTGTATTTTACAATCCAGATCAGACAAAGTCCTCTAAGCCTTCCAACAATATGGATAGTTGATCCCAAACTTCAGTAACTTATTCCATTCTACACATGCAGTATAATGAAGTCGTTATCTGCCCCCATCTCTGCTACTCAACACATCTAAGTCTGCTATAGCAGCAGAGCTATAATCTTTGTAAGTCCTGGTGTTGTTCCATGTAACCACTGGAATAACGGGGATGCCTGCGGGGACTAGTGGAAACGTACACAGGCTGTTCCTGAATCGGGTTTCTGCATCTCTGTGGCTGACCATTCCCCCATTCCGCCTCTTCCCACCCATGTCCTAGGATCTCCGTGCTATCACCCCGTACGTGCAGAGTTGCAGGGGTTCCAGAATACGGAGTGGGATTTTTCACTAGTATTATGTCTACCGCACACGTTTGACGGTGTTATTCATGTTCTGGAATGACATCCATACTGTATGTTGGAATATATATATGAAAAATCCTTTACAAAATTATTTCCTTAGGGTGTGATTTACTGCTGAGAGTGAACAGCAAAATAAAACCTGAATTTCAAGGGCCATAAAAGCAGATGTTCTGCAAGAGAGAAAACATTCACTGTAGACTGGAAAGAGGATGTTCAGAGTAGCAGGAGAAGTCACCATTTAATGCTTTCTGCTCTGCTCTACCTAAAGAAATGCTCTTCTTTTTGTCAGCTCTGCAGCCTCTGTTTACTCTTGCTCAACCTTGGCATATTGTTGGGACAGGAGGCCTGCTAAAGCCGTGCATCTTCCATTAGTGGCTTTGATAGGACAGCTGTCTGCAGCAAACCCTTTTTATTTTCAATTTTGTTTTTTACAGATTTACCCTAAAATTTCTATTGCAAATGCTGCTTTCGAAGGCCCAGTGCTGCTTTCCTACTAGGATGCTTCCCACTTATCTTTCCAAAAAGCTCTGTGCCTTACTCTAATACTTGAATGCTATCTGTCGGAACATTCTCTCACTTAACTTATAAATTACTACTACTACTACTACTTATTATTTGCATAGCAAATATACACCGTGCTGTACACATACGTGTAAGAGAGATCTTTTAATCTATTCAAGACAAACAAATAGAAGAAACGGGGGAATAGGGCGATTCTTTAAGGGATATGACAGGAGAATGAGGGTTTGGAATCCAAAAACAGCCTTGAAAAGGTGGGATTTTAGCCTGGGTTGGAATAGGACCAGCGAGGGAGCCTGACATACTGACAGGTAGTTGATTCCAGGCACATGGTGCAGCAAGGAGCAATGAACAGAGTCTGGAGGCGGCAGTATAAGGGCACAGATAAATGTAATTTGCCTGATGGCGGAGTTCCTGAGACGGAATGTAGGGAGAGATAAGAGAGGAGAGTTAATGAGGAGATGCGGAATGAATGTACTGTAGGTCAGTAAGATAAGTTTCAACTGTATGCCAAAATGGATAGGAAGCCAATGAAGTAACTTGAGAAGAGGAGTTACGGGAATGTAATGACACTGACGGAAGATTAGCCATGCAGCTGAGCTTTAATGGATTGAAGTGAGGAGAGATGATTCAATGGGAGATCAGTGAGGAGTAGACTGCAGCGGTCTAAATTCGGGGTGATGAGAGAATGGATAAGGATCCTGGTATTGTTCAGAAAGAAAGAGATGAATTTTGCTAATGTATAGAGAAAGAAATAACAGGGTTTAACTGTCTGATATGTGCAGAGAAAGAGGAAAGAGTCAAAGATGACTCCAAGGTTGCAAGCTGACGAAACAAGGAGGAAAGAAATAGAGAAGGGAGGAGGTGGATTTAGGGGGAAAGATAATAAGTTCCATCTTGGCCTTGTTTAGTTTCAGAAGGTGCTGGGACATCTAGGCAGCAACATCAGACAAGCAAGCTGAGATTCAGGTTTGCTTGTTTGTCCTGAAAAATTCCTAAAAAGAACATGTTAAGAAGCAGAAACACAACATTTTGATCCAATACTACAGATTTCTTAACTAACTCAAAGCTTTAATTAGGTCCACTGAAAACACACACCTACGTCCACCAACATATAAACCCAAATGATGGAACCCCACATTTGCGCCCCCCAACACACATACCTCCTAACTTGCACACCAACACACTCATCCCTATTTCCTATACACTTCCACTCACCCATTACACAAACATGCCCTATACGTGCATTCCTACAGACCGCCATTCTCCAGTCTCCCTATTTTCCACACCCACATAGCATCACACACAGCCACACATACCCTACCCATTCACTCACATGTATACAATTCCACACCCTCCAAACATAATCCGCTCACATATCCCACCTACACTGTCCAGTTCCCCAGATAAACCTCTGCTATAAACTATCTCCCCACCATATACTCCCACCCCCCTGTTTTTTACAAATCTATGTTGGTTCAAAGTCATAATTCATCTGTTGTGCGCTAGCCTCTCTCAATGGTCTCTCTTTTATTTTATCACAGAGCAATCAGCATTGCAAGTGATATTTCAAAAATTGGCTTGGATGATGATAGGCTATGACACAAAAATGTTACCAACCGTGTAGACTGAAAAATACTGTTCTTATAACTGTAATAACTAGATGAATGTAATTGCAAAATCAATATTCCAAATCTTTGAAATAGGGAGCTCCAGTTCCAAGTAGAACAATTGAAGCAATGATACTGACAAACTGTGCAAAAGGGGAAGGCGTAGAAATACCAGGAATACCAATACTGCTTAGAGATGTGCCTGTGTGCTTCAAAAGACCTCACTTCTCCATCTGTTTAGCATGTGCCGTGGCTACTAACAAAGTACAGCGACAAACGTTTCAAGTTACTAGAGTACATTTTAGGTTTGATTGCTTCAGTCATAGTCAGTTATAACTGCTGGTTCAAAAACTGGAATGGAGAAAGATCTATATGCTCTTCAGCAAAGAGGAAAAGCGAGAAATATTGTTTTTTAACAGGCGATAAGCTAAACATAAATGTGTTTTACAAGCACAGTGCTCTGTTATTTCCTGAGCAATACATCAGAAAAAAGTATTTTCAAAAGAATATGTTATGTTAATACAGTTGACAGTTCATTCATCGCTCCTTTACTATATTCAGCTGGGTGATGCCTGACATCCCTCTTAGTCTTCAGTATAAAGCTAGGTCCTGATATTCAGAAGCTCCGGCTGTTTGGATAAGTGCCGCTGACTGGCCCTATTCAGTGATTTCCAGCAGCATATCAGGATGCTGCCACAGGAAATCATTACAGACTGCCTCAGCACTAACCACATAGTGCCAGGGCAGAGGGTGGGCATTCCTTTAAATTATCCAGATAACAGTGATATTCCATACACTATCCAGATAACTTTCAGTTTTTTTGCTGTACAAAGGCTATCCAAATAGTTTTCTAGACGGCAGACTGAATGGTGCTGTTCCTTCAGTAGTGGCATCCACATATTCAGCGTCGCTCACAGTCTAGATATTCAGTGTCATTGTGGCTGGTGTTTTAAAAAATGCTAACTGCAGCATTTAAATATTGACTGGCTAATTTTTCCTTCCACTCATATTTACTTTCTGTTATTCACACCCATTCAGTCACACATCACACACACACACATTTGCACTTGCAATATGTGCTTTTTTTCAGTGTAAGCTGTTAAATTTAGTTCATCGTATGATACCGAGTGAAAAATTGAACAACAGTACAAAATACAGAAATATATTTATTTATTTATTTAACAGTTATTTCTATACCGCTCTTTCCCAAGTATCAAGTGTGGTTTACAAGGAACAGTAAATTATATGGTATGTGATAGTGCATACCTAGTCGTTATGGGGACAGAGCAAGATGGCGGATGGCTGATCGCTTGCTCCGGTCACATTTTGCCTTTTGCCTTTTTGTCTTACCCTGCGATATCGCTGGGCAAAAAAAGGAAGGGGCAGCTTGTGTTCCTTCCACTGCTGCCACGAAAGCATCCATCGGGCCAGGTTATTCCAAGTGACCCAAGTACAAGGGCCAGTGACTCCCCAGTTAGAGCCGCTTGGAGGATTGCCTGGTGAAGTGAGTCCGGAGTCCTCCATGGCTTCTGAGGTCAGCTTGATGCCCGAAGTTCAAAGGCAATCCCCTGATCCAGCAGGTTTGGTGTCAGTAGAAAAGAGTTTGGAAAACAGGTTGGGAGCAATGGGTAGGCCCATAACTCTGGAATTAGTCCCCAGAGGGAAGGGGCTGGGGCCCGTGGAATCTCCCATCTCTAGCCAGGGAGTGTCTGTTCCTGGCCCTTACAGTCAGCTTCGGGTACTATAGCGTCAGGGAACTGCGTGCAGCAGGCTTTCTCTTTGGAATGACCTAAGCAGATCACGATGGAATCCCTCTGGCTGGCCATTGAAAATATGGGTAAAGCTCCGATGGGGCAGTTGAACTCGTAGTTCTCAAATTGATCTTGTCGCTAAATGCTCGGTGGCTGACGCTGTCGAGATAGAAACCTGCAAGCTTAAAATACGAGCATGAAGCCAAGATTGAGAAGATATCCATTAATGAAGCTATGTTGGTGAAAGATAATATTTCCATTCATAGGAGGAATATTTGTTTTGCAAATTTTCCTAGGCTACTGCTCATTTCAGCTAAGGAGTTGTTTAGCAAATAGAGATTTGAAGATATCTATTTTTCGATTACACCAGTGGCTTGTGTTTTTTTATGCCAGCATCCAGAAGACACACAATGAGCGCCAACCAGATGGAGACTTTGAGAATTTCTACAGATAGCTTGAACTTAACTAATTTTCTTTAGTTGTCTATAGAGGAGGCATCTATAGCTAACTGACCGGGACCTTGCCCTTAAGTTGTATTTCAAATTTCGGCATGTTATGTTTTATAATATGAAAGTATGGGCATTTCCAGATGTCTCTATGCCTACACAGAAGCAAAGGAAGGCATTTCTTTTGGTGAAATCTAGGATCCTTCAATTGGGGGCTTATTTTCTTTTAAAATTTCTCTTCAAATGTGTGGTACGATATGGAGATGCAAAGTATGTGTTTTTTGATTCTTCTCAATTGATTGCCTTCTTAAGTGACAAGACCCCTGAGGTACCTAACTCTGGGCCCTCGGACCAAACTTGAAGCCTTCAGTTTCTAATGATCCTTGTATAGGAGTGCAGCTACCTGCATGTATTACCTTTTTATTTCTTATTTCTTTTTACAAAAGTTGCTTCTATTTCATGATCCATCCCCTCTATTTTTGAGGACTTTTCAGAGATATGATATTCTTGTGTTGTGTTTATTGTTTTTTATTAGTAATTTTATTTATATTTCCAAAAGTCTGTGTTTACTACAAGTATGTAATATAATGCTTGGTATATAATGTAAAATGCATAAATATAAAATAAAAAAGAAATACTATACCTAAACAAAAAGAAAACAAAAGGGCATGTTTACTACATTGTGCGTGAGCTAATGAACCACACTAAAAGCACACACTAACTAGACACCACAGGGTTAATTCCGTGCTACATGCTTAGGGGTTCATTCTGATTTGGATGTACATCCCCACAAAATGCCAGGGGGCTGATTCGGAACACAGAGTTCCCCGCACATACAGAGGAGATGTACGGGGAGCTCTGTGAGGGGGTGGGCCATAGCAGGAGCGTGGGCAGGCTGGAGGCGAGACCCTGACCCAGACGTACAGGGTCAATTTTGTTCACGGCCCTGTACGTCCAGGCAGGAGGATTTAGCCAGGGGAGTTATTCCACATTGGAGGTGGAATAAGTCTCCCCGACGTGGGTGTTAGCGTACCGGGACCTCCCCAGCCCAGGTGAGCAGATATGGTACATTCTCCGCAGTCTGATCCTGGCTCTGGCAGGCCCTATCGGGGGTTGGGCGGCAGGGAACAGGGCCTGTCAGGCAGTGCAGGGCATAGGGCTTCTGCATGGCCTCCCGGTGCCATGGCGATGGACAGGCCGCCATGGCACCGGCCGCCATGCAGAAGTATTGGGAGGGTTAGTCAGGGGGTTTTCTATGCATACAGCAGCTCGGAATTGGGGCACAGCCTGCACGTTTAGACCGGTTACAACCGATTCTGATCTCGTGGGGACGCATAGCTCTCGCGGGATAAGAATCAGGTGCAGGACCAGCCTGTTCAGATTTTGGACATCCAGACGGGTCGGACATTCCTCTATGTGAATTGACCTCTTATTGTGTGATGGGGAGGAAAATGGGCAGGGAGCATGGGCATGTCTGCACAGCGTGGTTAGCACTGGGGTTGACAGTGCACATGTTTTGGACAAGTTTCTAGAGGAAAAGTTAATAAAAAATGATTAGCCAATTACACTTGGAAGAGCCTCTGCTTATCCCTATAAATTAACTGAAATGATCTACTCTTTGGGATCTGCTGGGCACTTCTGCCTCAGACTGACCACTGTCAGAGAAAGGACGCTGGACCTGATGAACCACCTTGCACTGTCAACACAGTTTTTCTTATATTCTTATATAAAGCTATTCTGGACCTTACCTGTTGCCAAAATTGGAATATTAAAGAGCTTATGAAAAACATATTCTCTAAGGGCCTAATATTCAGTTGGGCGGGATATGCACCGCAGCGGCACATAGCCCTGCCCGCTGACCTCTAAACCTGGATATTCAATGCCGCGGTAGGGGCAATATTGGACCGCTACCCGGTTAGCCATTCACGGCTAGAACTAGGTGGGTCAAAAGCTCACCTAATTTTAGCCATGGATGGCTAACCGGATAGTGGTCCAATATCGCCGCTACATGGTTACTCTCAAAAAGAAGGCCCATCCACAACTTATCCCAAAAGATGTCTTGCCTATATCTCATTATATAACGGACAGAACTCTAAGTCCCAAATTATTTTTTGTCGGATCGTCTGTCGTGAGGATGCTACACATACTCAATTAACAGACCCTCCATTTTATTCAATATATTTAAAAGGTCTAATGACCACAATTTGCATGGGGCTATAAGGCAGCGTCTTGTGTTGCGGTTACCCAACTACGAGAGAGCGTCAAGAGGAGGATCCATAGCGGAGAGAGTTTGAGTATTCCGGAGGATCTCACCACGGATAGTGGATGAACGGGAGCTGCGATATACGGCGGGCCCTTCTTTACCCGGAAAGACCACTTCTCTGCGAGATGAGTATTTCGGATCCCAATCTTTGACTGTGACACAGTTTTACTGGAAAAAGCATAGTTTGAAAGTTGAACATTTCTGAATGTTTGCGGAGGCTGGCTTATAGGGCCAGTGCTGGCAATGTGGGCTGTGGAAGTTGTTTGCAGCCACCACACACTGTATAGACAGACACACACTCCCACACCTATGCCAGCATTGTGCTACTATAGAGGAGTTTAGCAGCCCTGCCCACCACACCAGTCCTGGGCACAGTACAGGCATGGATATGCTACACAATACTGTTGGGGGTCACTCCCCAGGGTGGTAAACACTGTCAGAGACCAGACCTGAAGCACACACCACAGACATCAGAAAGATTGTTATGATGGAGCTCAATGAGCAAACCGTGCTTAACGTAGGACTTGCTATCTGCCAGTAATCATAGGAAACGTTTGATAGGTGTGTACCGTATACCCAGGTGTAGGGTGGCATTGCTAAGGTATGCAAGTGCTAGTATTGGGAGATGCACGCAGGGCCCAATGTCCTGCCTCTCCAGGAGGCATTAGCCAATGGGGCCTGTGGGTGTGGGTGTGGGTGTGTCTGGCCCTGTTGGCTGCTGCTTTACGACAGAGGTTCCCAACTCCAGTCCTGGTGTGCCAAACACTGTTTGGGTTTTCATGCTGTCCCTCATGAATATGCATGGGATACATCTGCATACCATGGGGGTGGTGCATAGATATGCAGCAAAGGCATCTTTATTAGAGGCAGCATGGAAACTGAATGGTGTTTGGCCCTCCTGGACTGCATTTGGGGGATTCTGCCGTAGGTAATGCACATTTCTATGGTGTTTGTGCTGTGTAGGGTAAAATAGAGGTTTTTGACCCATGCGTATGGTCTCAGCAATAATGGTTCGGTCTTTACTACCATGATTTCTTCATGGGTAAAATAAGGGGACTGGGTTGCCAGGAACCCCAGCTGGGATTTGAACCTGTGACCTTCTGGTCCTAAAGGCACTGGCTGTGTCCACTGCACCACCGTCTTAGCACAGAAACAGTGCATTCCCTGGGGAGTCCATGGCTGTTTGTCAGACAGGGCCTGTCTGTTGGAGGGCACTGCACCCACGTGAAGGGGGCTAGCCCACCGTCTGCTGTGGGTAGCAGCCACTGCCCCCTCCACCAACAGTACCCCTCCGCCACCATGCTGACATGGCCTTATATTGCTGACAGCATCACAGCTAAATGATATGTGGCCCTCCAGGACTGCATTGAGGGGACTGTGGTCTAGGTAATGCGCATGTTTCTGGTGTATGTGCTCTGTAGGGTAAAATAGAGGTGTTTGGACCATGCTTATGTTATCTGCAAAAAAGGTTGGTCTTTACTATCATGGTTTAGTGGTGGGTAAAATATGGGGATTGGGTTTGCAGGAGCCCCAGCTGGGACTTGAACTGGTGATCTTTGGCTCCTGAACACACTGTCTGTGTTCACTGCACCACACTGTGGCCACAGAGACAGTGCAGTCCCTGGAGATAGGAAACCTGGCCACAGGAGTCATAAACCCTGCTCTGCACAATTTCACTGTGGGATCATTCACCTTGTATGGGGACGGAGCGTAGACCCTTCTAAAATTCATATTTCTTTTTTGGGGCTTTCTTGGGAGTGCTTTTTGATGTTTTCCATGACTATCACTATTGCCCAGCTGGATTATAATTTATTAGAATTTTGTTGTGGTCATTTTCAATTTTTATTTGCTATTTTGTTCTGTGCACATGTATCACACTGCTCACGTTTTGTAGGTTTCCCTGGTTTTGCTGTACATTGCTGACAGAAATGGTTTCTCTTCCCTTTAAATCGGCTCTAACGCGAGGTTTTCACTCGCGGTATTTTTTTCAACAAAATTCAGCCCCGCTCCTGTGTGGGGAGCCTCTCCCCTCCCAGTCTCCACCCATTGACCCCGTCTCTCCGCCCCTCGGGAGCCTTCCTCCGCCCTCAGAATGCCTTTCCTCGCCTCTATCGCACATCAGCGCGCCGCGCACTTGTGCGGGCCCGTTAGTGCAGCGCGCACATGTGCGGGGCACAAAAATGCACTATTAGCGTGCGCTAAGGTACCTTAGCGCACGCTCAAGTGCGCCCCGCACAATTGCGCGGTTTAGTAAACATACCCCTTAATCTTCATGCGTGTAGTGGGTGGACTATCACTGTGGCATCTTGTTCCTACTTACTTTTCAAACAAGCTAGTTTAAAATGTTCGACAGTCCTGCTGCCTGTTAAGATTTCATAAGCCTGTTTCTTGGTAAATTGCCGTCTCCAGGTCTCCCTAATTATGACACAAGATGGTAACAGACTGTAAAGTAGCAAGTGCAATATTGGGAACTGGAAAGAAGCCACTTTGTGGGAAAAAGTCCAACAGCATTTCAAGTTAATTAAAAAGGAAAGAGAAAAAAAAGCAGAATATATTAGGAGTAAGTAGCATATGTACATGCAAATGCAATGTGCGCAGTACATAGAAACATGCAAATTCAGATGATGCTAATTGGTTCACTTAATACTAATGTTTTAATTTAAATAAAATACATCTATAATTGGCAAAATTAACTTCTTGTATTCCATATAACACTGGCAAGGATTTGAAGAGAGCCCTGCTCTGCAAAATGCAGTGTTTTAATAAGCCTTTTAGATTTTGCCAACTGCAGAGCTAAGAGCCTTTCTAATGTAAAGGTACAAATGATCTGAGCTGAGAAGCAGTGGTAATAATTAATTCTGACTGAGGCAATAGGGAGATTATTAGATGGCATTTATTAGAAATAACTTTTCATGCCGCCTATTTATTCTCACACAGGCTGTTCCAAAATGTCATATCAACATTTTTGATTAGTGTTATTGAAATCAACAGAGATGTATTGGCCTTTTTTCTGTAGGAAGATAAATGTTGTCTCACTGAAAAGTTCTGTCATAAGGCGCAACTGAGATCTAGAGAGCGGCAGGAGATCTCAAACGATCCATCATTTCTCCAAAGCAGACTCACTATCCATCATGCTAAAAATCTTTATTTTAGCAATTATTACATTAACTAATAGCCATTATAATCCAGATGGCATTAAGGTTCTTTGTTTCTTCATAGCATTTGCTATGTCAAATGCCTTATTCTGTCACTGGAATTAAATGACAGAGAAACCCCCATATGACTACGCAGATATGAGAGTACACACAAAGCAGTATTATCATCATCATTTGTAGTGTGCCCTCAGAGGCACACAGCGCTTTACAAACACAATGAATAGACAGACCCTATTTTTTAAGTTTACAGTTTAAAAAGACAGACAGATAGGAAACACAGACATACCAACTGGATGGGATCTTTAAGAGCAGCTATAGCATTTGTTTTTTAAACTTTCCAATGATGTTTTTATGCAGCAAAAATTGCAGCAGTTTAATTATATAACCTGGAAATCTAATATGAAACATACCGACTCCTGACGCTGTGCGTGCATGAGAACTGAGAACCACAGCTAACTTTATTCTTGTGTTATAAACTGCGCTGTGGTTCTCGCTTTTCAAACATATATAGGCATATTTTAGAAAGGTTGCTTATGAGGAGGATTAGCCTAGAAGTTAGAGCGCTGGTTTGGTAATCAAAAGAGCATGGTTTGTTTCCCAGTGCCATGCCTTGTGGCTTTGGGTGAGTCACTAAACTCTCCATAGCCTCTGAAGAAAGACCTGGCAATCTACTTCCTGTCATACTGCCAGGAAAACCCAGGAGCTGCTGGCTTGTCAGGAGTCAGCACTGACTCGAAGGTGCACACTGATGTGATTGCAGCAAAGTCCAAGGGAAAACATTTGCAAATCTATGTCACTTTTAGAAAAGAGAGTGGGCACATGTAAAATTGACATCTCTCTGCCCCTTGCTGTGGACGTGTGTTTTAAAACAAAGAAAGAGGTGCAGGAATGCATGGGGATGGGCACCCACCTGCAGCAGGAGATGCTATTTTACAAACATACAAAATGGCCATATTAAGGAGGCTCAAACCACTCTCAGCCAAGACCACTTCCGGACAGTTTGTCAAGCTGTAATCATGCCCAAATTGAACTATTGCAACTCCCTATAACTTGGCCTACCCAAAATAGACAACCTTATCCTTGCAGACAGGGCCGGCCCGTCCATTGAGCAAGAATGTTTTTTGCACAGGGCCCCGCGTTTCAGGGGGCCCCGCGCAAAGAACATTCTGCTTTTTTTTTAAATTACATTTAAAAAAAAAAACCTGTCTCTGGCTGCTGCCGCGTCCGTCGCAGCAGCGGCAGAATGGCGTGTCCCACGGGGCCCCTTCTCCTCGTCGAGCCCTCTGCAAGGGCTTTCAGATTCGCGAAGGGAGAGTACTCCCTCGCGTCTCTGTAAAGCCCGCAGGGGCTAATGGGAAATTTCCCATCTGCCCCTTTAGACGCGAGGGGCTGATGGGAAATTTCCCATTAGCCCCTGCGGGCTTTACAGAGACGCGAGGGAGCACTCTCCCTTCGCGAATCTGAAAGCCCTTGCAGAGGGCTCGACGAGGAGAGGGGGCCCCGCGGGACACGCCATTCTGCTGCTGCTGCGACGGACGCGGCAGCGGCAGCAGCTAGAGCCAGGTTTTTGTTTTTGTTTTTTAATTTGCCGGAAGGGAAGGGAAGGGAAGGGGGGGGGGGGGCTGATGGAGGCTGTCTGGAAATGGGGTGATGGGGGGTTAGGACTGGAAATGTGCAAGGGGGGGGGGGTTAGGACTGAAAATGTGCAGGGGGGGGAGTTAGGACTGGAAATGAGCAAGGGGGGGGGGGTAGGACTGAAAATGTGCAAGGGGGGGGGAGTTAGGACTGGAAATGTGCAAGGGGGGGGGTTAGGACTGGAAATGTGCAAGGGGGGGGTTAGGACTGGAAATGGGCTGGAGGGGGGGTTAGGACTGGAAATGGGCTAGGGGGGGTTAAGACTGCTAATGGGCTGGGGCTGATGGAGGCTGACTGGAAATGGGCTGGGGGGGTTAAGACTGGTAATGGGCTGGGGGGGTTAAGAATGGTAAGGGGCTGGGGCTGATGGAGGCTGACTGGAAATGGGGTGAGGGGAGGTTAGGACTGGAAATGGGCTGGGGGGGGGGGTTAGGACTGGAAATGGGCTAGGGGGGGTTAAGACTGCTAATGGGCTGGGGCTGATGGAGGCTGACTGGAAATGGGCTGGGGGGGGGGTTTAGGACTGGAAATGGGCTGGGGGGGGTTAAGACTGGTAATGGGCTGGGGGCTGATGGAGGCTGTCTGGAAATGGGGTGATGGGGGGGTTAGGACTGGAAATGGGCTGGGGGGGTTAAGACTGGTAATGGGCTGGGGGTTGATGGAGGCTGACTGGAAATGGGGTGATGGGGGTTAGGACTGGAAATGGGCTGGGGGGGGTTAAGACTGGTAATGGGCTGTGGGCTGATGGGGGCTGTCTGGAAATAGGGTGATGGGGGTTAGGATTGCTAATGGGCTATGGGGGGGGGGTTAGGACTGCTAATGGGCTATGGGGGCGCTAGGACAGGAAAAGGGCTGATGGGGAGGGGTTAGGACTTGAGGTAGGCTGATGTGGTTAGGACTAGTAATGGGCTGTGGGCTGATGGGGGGGGGGTTAGGACTGGCAATGGGCTATGGGGGCTGACTGGAAATGGGCTGATGGGGTTAAGACTGGAAGTGGGCTGATGGGGGGTTAGGACTGGTAATGGGTTATAGGGGGGGCTTAAACTGAAAATGGGTTGATGGGGGGCTAGGACTGGTAATGGGTTGGGGGATTGCTATGACTGGAAATGGACTGAGTGGACGGGGAGGCTTGAACTGCAAATAGCTGATGGGGAGGGAGCTTGGAATGGAAATGGGCTGTGAGGGAAGGGAGCTAGAACTGAAAATGGGCTGATGGAGCAGCTAGGATAGGACTGGAAATGGGCTGTTGGGGGGAGCTAAGATTGGAAATGGGCTGTGGTGGGGGCTTGAATTGAAATGGACTCATGGAGGGGCTAGAACTGGAAGTAGGCTCATGGGGGGGCTTGGACTGGAATTGGGCTGAGTGGAGGGGAGCTAGGATTTGACATGGGCTGATGGTGGGGCTAGGAAATGACTAGAAATGGGCTGATGGGGGGCTAGGATTGGAAATGAGCTGATGAAGGGACTCAGACTGAAAATGGATGGGGGAGCTAGGACTAGAAATGGGTTGATGGGGGGCTAGGACTGGAAATGGGCTGATGCAGGGACTAGAAGGGAATGGATGCTGGGTGAGACTGGAACTAGAAGGGAGCTGATGTTGGGGGAGGATTAGAATGGGATGGGGCTGGGAGAGTAAAATGGAGAGGGGAAAAATATTTTGTGTGGGAGGGATGAAAAATCTACAATTGGCCGGGTATTGGGAGAGTAAGTGGGGATTGAGGATGGAGGGGTAAAATTTGTGTGGATGAAATAAGAATGAGGAAAGAGCAAAAGGATAAAGATTAGTATGTTAAAGCAGATGTAGAGAGAGGATGGAAAGAAAACTAGAAGAGAGAAGAAAGGACAAATGGACAGCAGACGATGGAGAGTTAGCAGAAAACATGAAGAAACCAGAAGAAAGTGGCTGGAGCAATTGCAACTGAAAAAAAATGCACAAAAGGTAGAAATATATCTCTTTATTTTGAATTTATTAACTGGAATATGAAAGCTCTGGGAAATGTGCATCATTAACGTCTGCGCTTTGTTTGGTACAAGAGGAAATTGATTTATAGTTTTATTTCTACAGTGTTGTTGTACATTCCAAGTTTGGCTTTTGGGGTTCCCAGTTTAATTATTGCCTTCCTGTTTCTAAATTGCGATTCCTTGTTTGGTGATGGTCTATGTTCTGCATGTGTAACTGAGC
Source organism: Ichthyophis bannanicus (assembly GCA_033557465.1). NCBI lineage: Eukaryota > Metazoa > Chordata > Amphibia > Gymnophiona > Ichthyophiidae > Ichthyophis > Ichthyophis bannanicus. The sequence goes on along the minus strand of CM066033.1, from coordinate 1,082,449,195 downwards.
TGAGGTATTCTGTTTATGTAATTCCTATTTGACATTGCCACTTGTTCTCTTTCCCCAGTATTCTCTGAAATGTACTGGTTTAATATTTGCAGTGTTTCCTTTTGATAGGTAGGGTCTGGTGCTTTGTGAGTCCTGGTAATGCTGTCAGGATACAGCGGGTTTGCTATGGGTTCTAAATGGGCAGCGTTTGTAGTAGTTCCTAATGTGCCTGGCGGTTGGCACTGGATTATAGTAATGTAGAAATCTTTTAGTCTTTCTTTATCCATACACTCATTAAGAGACATGTTTACTAAAAGTTAGTGTATGGTAACATTATGCAAATATTTATGCAAATAAGGCCACTTATGCAAATGAGGCCCCGCACCGAGTCTCCGCACATGGCCCCGCACCCCCCTTGGGCCGCCCCTGCTTGCAGATGGTGCAAAACACTGCTGCTTGCATCATTACCGGTTCAGCAAAATATGAACATATTACCTCTCTCCTGAACAGCGACACTGGCTCCCAGTCACTTCCCATATCAGATTCAAAAAGGCCCTGAACATTATTCAAAATCCAGCATAATATGTCTGCCGACATGCTCAAGAGCCTAATCGATATCGATACAAGCACCAGACCCAGAAGGCACAACAAAATGGACACCAATCTAACCCCTAGAACCTACACTAAAACCAACCAGTCTACATCTGGGGGGGGGGGGGTGTTGTCACTAGCATCACATGCCCTCTGGAACTCCCTTCCGGACGACCTAAGAGCCACCACTGATGCTAAAAAGACTTTTGGAAAAAGCTAAAAACCTTTCTCTACATAGACCACTTCAGGAGAATTACCTAGTGTATAGCATCCCCTCCTCTCCCACCGGTCCCTCTAGCATATACAGCACCAACTCTATAGCTAACCCCCAGCCCAAGACACCTCTCTGTATTTATTTAGGCTCATTCTATAGCACGAATAGCGGGGATGGACGTCCCATTGGGACATCCATTGCCGCTATTCGTTCCCCCTCCCAACCCCATCTAACTTCCCCACTCGTTGTACGGGGAAGTTAGACGAGGATGGGGAAGGGGTGGATCGGGGGCAGCATTAGGGCGGGCAGTGGGCGGTTGTCGGCCCTGGATGGGGAACTTATTTCACCTCTGAGGTGGAATAAGTTCCCTGATGCGGAAGGAACCACAGGCCCAGGGCTGGGAAGGGGTGGCAGGGGGCAGAAAGCATTTCCCACAGCCCGACCCTGGCCTTGGGTGGCCAAATCGGGGGTCAGGTTTCAGGGAAAGCACTTTGGGAGCTGGCGGCTGGGGATCGCGGCTTTTCAATGGAGCCATCGTGCCATGGCAACCGGACGCCATGGCGCTGCGGCTCCATTGAAAAGCCCTGACTGAGTTAGTCAGGCAAGGCCTGTATCTGCAGGCCAGACGGAATTGGGGTCCCGGCCTGCACTTACAGGCCTGTTTGCAATTCTGATCCAGAGGGGCTAGACATGTCCCGCGAGATCAGAATCGCGACTCCCTCTGTGCATCCAGTTCTGACTAGGCAGTGGGGCAGTGGGAGCAACAAAGGAAGCAGCAGCAACAGTTAAAAGTGGCGTTCCTACAACGAGGGAGCTGCTTCAGCCCTCCACCTCCCCGCATCGCTCAGCAGCTCCCCCGATTGGGGTAGAGCGCCTGAGCGGGACATCCTCCCGCTCAGAAGCTCCTGCCCAATCGGGGCAGTGGGAGCAACAAAGGAAGCAGCAGCAACAGTTAAAAGCGGCGTCCCTACAGGGCGCGCCTGTGCCTTGCGGGCCCGCGCCTGAGGGCCTCGCCAGAGGGCCCGCGCCTGAGGGCCTCGCCAGAGGGCCCTTTGGCGTGGCCCAGAGGTGCACACAAGCAGAACCAAAATAAAAAAGGACAGACCTCCCGACAGAAACCTCCGGAACTCCAGAAGGCAACAAAAAACATGGAAACCACCTCAGCGAACAATACATCAAGAAACCAGACAAGCCTACAAACCACATCAAGATACGCCCACGAACCATGCCACCATTCTTATTTATTTATTTAACATTTCTTATATACTGCCTTTCATGATATCAAGGCGGTTTATATTGAACAAACTGAAATTACATTGAACAGGGCATTATAACTTGGAGATAACTATTTTACAGGGAACATGGGCTATGGAGGGTTAAATGGCTTGCCCAAGACCACAAGGAGCACCTGTGGGACTAGAAACCCTGGTCCTTCCGGCCCAAGGTTGCTGTCCTCTAGTGGGATTTGAACCCCCGACCCTCCGGCCTGAAGTACCTTGCCCCAACCACTAGGCCACTCTTAGCTCCCATATACCTCCTATCACCCCTCCTGACCATCTACCCCCCCCCTGCAGTCACACTCACCAACCTACTCGGACCAAACACCACAACCATCCAAACCACCAACATCTACAACCCCCCCCCCACACGGAACAACACCCAAACAGCACACACAACAACCTACATCCCCGGCCCCCCGAACAGCACCCCCCTATCCATTTCACTAATTAATGCTCGATCGGTCAGAAACAAACACCACATGCTACACGACCTGATCGAAACCCAAAAGATTTACATCCTATGCATAACAGAAACTTGGCTAACAGACACAGACACCATGATCAAGAACCAACTGACACCGACAGGATACAGCCTTCAACATTGCTCCCGAACACACACCAGAGGAGGAGGCGTAGCTATCATAGCAAAAACCAACCTTCACCTCAGACACCACGCATCAGAAGCAACCAATGAAGCGGACATACTCACCCTCACCAATAAGCACCTCTCACTCTGCCTTGTCTACCGAGCACCCACCCAAAGCACCGATCTAACAAGAATACTTCAACACATATCTGAGAGCACCATCTCCACAAAAGAGCAAATAATCCTAGGAGACTTTAATCTCCCATCTCTCCAAGACAATAACGCAGAAACCTTTATCAATGCTATGGAAGCAATGAACCTATCACAGATCATACATGAGCCAATGCACGAAAAAGGAAATACATTGGACCTCATATTCCTAAATTCCCAAATCACCGTCTCATACAAGAACCCAGAGATCACACATGTACCATGGTCTGACCACTACGTCATCAGCATATCCCACACCTACCACCACATAAACAGCAAGGAGAACAAACAACACACCAGAAGATTTAAAACGTTCATCAAAGAAGATTTCCTGGCATGAACCCTACCTGAACTCCAAACATGTTCCAGCAATATTGACGACCTGGTCCGCAACTGGAATACCACAATCTCCGCTGCAGACAGCACTATAAGCAAGACTAAAACCAGACACACCTCTGCAAAAGGCCGATGGTTCACACCCAACCTCCGAAAACTAAAGACCAAACTCAGAAGAGCAGAAAGAAAATGGAGAAAAACCAAAAAAGAGGACGACAAAGATTTACATATACGAATTGGACGCATACCACACAAACAGACAAAGCAAAAAAGGCCTTCCATACAAAGATCATAAACACGTCAATAAACAAACCATGAGAACTCTTCAATATTGTCAAACAACTGACAAAAGCACCCAACCACTCCGACCAGCTACCAAACATCCCACCTGAACTACTAGCACAACATTACAAGTAGCTTCAACAACCACAGAATCCACAACCGAACGCAGAGACATCAACAGCACACCACCCCATCACCACAGACAGAAACTGGAATACATTCGAAACAGTCACAAAAGAGGAAGTATCATCCATCATCTCTCGACTAAATACCACCACCTCCCCACTAGACCCGTGTCCTACAGAATGGATAAAGAAAACAAAAGATGACCTAAGCACACCATTAACCCGCATTGTTAATGAATCCCTCAGCCAAGGACGCATGCCAGACCTCCTTAAAACCTCAGTCATCCGACCAACCCTAAAAAACCACAACCTCGATCCCCTCGAACCCACCTCCTACAGACCTATAGCAAGCCTCCCATTTACCGCCAAACTCATTGAGAAGGTAGTCCAGAGACAGCTCCAAGAACATTTAGATGCTTATAACATATTGGACCCACAACAACATGGCTTTCGTCCACTCCACGGAGTCGAGACTCTCATGACTTCGCTAATGAACACCCTTGTCATGGGAACCCAAGCCAAGCACTCTGGATATGCCATGATCTTCCTAGACATATCAGCCACCTTCGACACTATCTCCCACAACATCCTCATACACAGACTACAAGCAATCGGCATCAAGGATAACATACTCCAATGGTTACGTTCCTACCTGACCAATAGACAACAATTGATCTGCACAAACATATCAACCTCCCCCGCCCCTTCCAGCAACACCAAGGAGTACCCCAAGGATCCACATTATCTGCCATGCTCTTCAACATCTACCTGCAACCACTCTGCTCAATCATACGCACATACAACATTAACTACCATATCTATGCGGACAACATAATGCTCTATGCTCCAATCACAACATCCAACCCAACCAATAAACACTTATCAGAATGCTTCACCGAGGTATCCAGCTGGCTACAAAAGAACAACCTATCCATCAACATAAAGAAAACTGAAGCCCTCATAGTAACAAAAGACCCAGACTTCACACCACCTACACACCTCGACATTGGAACCACAAAAATACAACTACAACCACAAATAAGATACCTAGGAATCATCATAGACCAAGCACTCACACTCAATCCACAGATCAAAAAAACTGCCGCTACAATCTACCACAAGGCTAAAACAGTACAACGCCTCAGACCTCTACTTGAACCACAGGACTTCAGAACAGTGATGCAAGCCTTGACACTCCCCCACCTGGACTACTGCAATATAATATACCATGGACTTCCAGCCACCCATACCAACCCACTTTGAACTGCATTAAACACCACAGTAAGAATTATCAACAATGCAACATCACCCCAGTCCTGAGGGAGCTACACATACTCCCACTAGAAGCAAGAATCAAATACAAATCCGCCCTACTCACCCACAAAGCTCTCTACCAAACTCAAACCTCCGAGCTCCGCACCCTACTGCCTCAACCAGCCCACAACAGAACAACCAGACAAACAACCAACAACTCCCTCGTCATCCCACACAAAAGAACGAAATACAACCAACGGACCTGCAACAGAGCCTTCGAACTATATGCACCATCCCTCTGGAACTCTCTACCAAATCACATCAGAAGCAACACAGACCCCTTATCTTTCAGGAAACAACTTAAAACTGCACTATTCCAAGAATTCCTCGGACCAGAAACAAGCACCCACCACTGACTCCCTCCCAAACCACCATATTTCATTCCCATGAACATATGTCCTATATAACCATAGCGCAATGTCTATGTCTATGTCCCAATTAATTGTTAAAAATCACTATTGTTGACCACCTGGTAACGGTCTCAAACCCTTGTAATTGATTATTGTATTGTATGTTCCACCGCTTTGACCCGGTGAAAAGCGGGATATAAATACAGCTAAATAAATAAATAAATAAATAGGCGCACAGAGAGCCTGGACGTCAGGGATGGAATTGGGCTCATTGTATATAGGTTACTATGTAAATAAGTTAGACTACTAATTATCTCCGCCTCTCTGCTCCTGTTATCTATTGACAAAGCAAACTCACCAGAGCAACAATTAAGTAGCACACAGAAACCAGACTATAACTAACCCCCAAACCTAAGGGTCTTCTATAGCATATATAGATATATGTTTTTTGGTTTGTTTTTTTTTTTTCGTTTCCCTTTTATTTATTTATTTTTTTTTTTACAAAAGACAACCTATCAGGCCTGCTCCTGCCAAAAATTGAGGAGAGTGCCCTACTGTACCACCTTGCTTGCTAACCTGCTGAACCGCTTACCTGTTTAATTCACCTGCTTCAGGCATAGCATCCGCCAAGAACCAACCTGGGAGGGAATCGGGACTAGACTTGAGTCCCTAAAGGAACTACAATTAGCAGGTAAGACTAATTTACCTTTCTTTAGCGGTTCTCAAATCTAGTCCCCACCTCTGGGTAAGTAACAGAGCAGTAGATCAATGGGAGGGACCCGCTAGCCCCGCCTGAAGCACAGCAGAGCCAAAACACGCATCCCCGTGTTGCTGAACATCGAGACGGTAATGCTTAATGAAGGGACCCAAGGACGACCAAGTTGCCGCCTTGCAGATCTCCACCGCCGTCACCTTACCAACCTCTGCCCACGAAGCCGCTTGCGCTCTAGTAGAATGAGCCCTCAAGCCCTCGGGAACCGGCCTCCCCTTCAAAACATAGGCTGAAGCTATGGCCTCTTTAATCCACCTGGCAATGGAAGCTCGGGACGCTGACTCTCCATTTCGTGGCCCCCCAAACAACACAAACAGCCTATCCGTCCTGCGGAAACCTTCCGTCCTCCGCAGATATTTCCGCAAGGCCCTAAGGATATCCAAAATATGGACCTTATCGGCGGAGGCCAACAACCTCTGATCCCTGAACACCGGCAGAGCTACCTCCTGATTCAAGTGAAACGGCGAAACCACCTTGGGTAAAAACGAAGGAACAGGTCGCAACACCACCTTGGCGTCAAGGAAAGACCGAAACGGTTTCTTACAAGACAAAGCCTGCAATTCCGAAATCCGCCTAGCTGAACAAATAGCCACCAGGAACACGACCTTAAGCGTGAGATCCTTCAAGGACGCCCGCGACAGAGGTTCAAACGGCTCCCGACCTAGCGCCTCCAGCACCAAGGGCAGACTCCATCTCGGTACAATTGGTCTACATGGAGGCCTAAGCAAACCTACCGCTCTCAAGAATCTCTTGACATCCGGGTGCGACCCAATCGCCATACCTGCTACCTTTCCCCTGTAACAGGATAACGCCACAACCTGTACCCGGAGGGACGCCGCCGTCAAACCTTTCTCCACACCATTTTGCCAGAAAGCCAACAGCTGCGGGATAGTCGCTCTCAACGGCTGGAACTGCCGCTCCAAGCACCAATGCTCGAAGACGCGCCAAACCCTAATGTACGCCAAAGAAGTAGACCGCTTACGAGCCCTCAACAACGTATCAATAACCGCCGCCGAATAGCCCTTCTTGGCTAGCCGCGTCCTCTCAATAGCCAGGCCGTAAGCGAGAACCGATCCACGAATGGCATGCGCAGAGGTCCCTGCGCCAACAGATCCCACCGCAGAGGCAGCTTCCACGGCTCCGCCACGAGTAGACGACGCAGATCCGCGTACCAGGGTCTCCTGGGCCAATCTGGAGCTATCAGTATCACTTCGCCCCGATGACTCTCGATACGCTGTACCACATTTCCTATCAGTACCCAAGGCGGAAACACGTAAAGCAGCTGCTGCTCTGGCCATGCCTGAATGAGCGCATCCAGGCCCTCGGACATCCGTTCTCTCCTTCTGCTGTAAAAACGACTGGCTTTTGCTGACTGAAACGTGGCCATTAGGTCCATCACCGGCGTCCCCCATCGCTTCACCAGCAGCTCGAATACGTCCTGTTGTAGAACCCATTCCCCTGGGTCCACCTTGACCCTACTGAGGAAATCGGCTTCCACATTGTCCACTCCGGCGACATGCGCCGCCGATATCGCTGGCAGATGCTGTTCGGCCCACTCGAATAAACGTTCTGCTTCGGCCTCCAGATGGACGCTGCTCGTGCCGCCCTGTCGGTTGATGTAGGCCACTGCTGTCGCGTTGTCGGAAAACACGCAAACCGCCTGCCCGCTCAGCTGCTGCTGAAACTCCCGCAGCGCGAGAGTCACCGCTCTCAACTCCAAGCGGTTGATCGACCAACACCTCTCCTGATCGCTCCAGTGGCCTTGCGCGAAGCTGCCCTGAAAATGAGCCCCCCAGCCTGACAGACTGGCATCTGTCGTCAGGGGCACCCAAGAAGGCGCCTCCAAAGGCATCCCCACCTCCAGGACCTCGGGGCGCAACCACCAGAGCAGGGCCTGCCGTGCCTCCTCCGGACACGGAAGCACCCATGAGAGGGAATCGTTTTGGTGCGACCATCGTCTGAGCAGAGCCCGCTGCAGCGGTCTCATGTGAGCCCTCACCCACGGCACCACCTCCAACGATGCTTCCATTGTCCCCAGAAACTGTAAATAGTGCCATGCCGTAGGCCACCGCCTGTCCAAAAACTGCCAGACTAAGGCTCGCAGCCCGAGCACCCGCTGACGTGGCAGAAAAATCCGTCCCGCCTCCGTATCGAAACGGGCCCCCAGGTATTCGAGATGCTGCGACGGAGTCAACTGGCTCTTTGACACATTGACCACCCAACCGAGACTCTGCAGAAACTCCACTACTCTCCGTGTCAACACCTCGCTCTCCGCTCGCGACTTCGCTCGAATCAACCAATCATCCAAGTACAGGTGAACTAGGATGCCCTCCTTCCGCAACGCTGCAGCCACCACCACCATCACCTTGGTAAACGTTCGGGGAGCAGTGGCCAGCCCGAAAGGCAACGCCTGGAACTGAAAGTGGCCCCCTGGGACTGCAAAACGGAGAAACTTCTGATGCTCCTCCCGGATCGGGATGTGCAGGTATGCTTCCGAAAGGTCTAACACCGTGAGAAACTCGCCCTTTCTTACCGCCCCAATGACGGATCGCAACGTTTCCATATGAAAGTGGGACATGCGTAGACACCGATTCACCCTTTTGAGATCCAGGATAGGCCGAAAAGTTCCTCCCTTTTTGGGCCCTATGAAGTAAATGGAGTACCGACCGCAGCCGCATTGGTCGAGGGGAACCGGCACAATGGCGTTCAAATCCAGAAGCCTCTGAACCGTTTCCGCACCGCCGCGACCTTGCCCGGCGCTTTGCAAGGCGACTGCACGAACGAGTCCCATACCGGCCTTAGCAGCTCCAACGCATAACCTTCTCAAATCACCTCCAACACCCACTGATCCGATGTGATTTGGACCCAGGCAGCGTAAAAAGCCCGTAACCGACCTCCGACGGGCACCACCCCCACCTGGGCCCTCCGCATCTCATTGTGACTTGCGCTGACTGGTGGAAGAGGAGGAAGAGGCCGCGAACCCTCTTCCCGCTCCCCGAAAGGGACGAAACCCCTGCGTCCGCATGGGAAAGCGACCTCTCTGAGCCTGACTGAACTTAGGAAAGCGGAATCGACGAAACTCTCTCTGCTGTCCCCGGGCTGCAGGAGTCGACCGCCCATGCTTTGGCTTATCCTCTGGCAGTCTACCTCCTTTGGACTCACCCAAATCCTTAACTATCTTTTCCAAGTCTTCTCCAAACAGCAAGCTCCCCCGGAAGGGAAGCTTACTGAATCGGGCTTTGGACGACCCATCTGCCGCCCAATTGCGCAGCCAGAGGTATCGGCGGGCCGCTATCACCGATGCCATGCTCTTAGAGAGGCCCCGAATGAGGTCGTAATGTATATCAGCCAGATAAGCAGATCCCGACTCTAATCTAGCTGACTCTCCCAAGGAACTGTTGCCATGCTCTCCTTGGATGCGTTGCGACCACCTCAGGCATGCTCGCACCACCCATGCCCCACAGATCGCCGCGTGTATGGAAAGCGCATTAACCTCAAACACTTGCTTTAGTAAAGTATCCAACTTTCTGTCCTGAGCATCCTTAAGGGCCGTACTGCCCTCCACCGGGATGGTGGTCCTCTTGGTCACTGCCGAAACGGCGGCATCCACCTTGGGAGCCTTGAACAACTCCCTATCCTGCTCCACCAGCGGATACAGGCGGCCCATAATCTGAGAACCTTTCAGATTCGCTTCCGGTGTATCCCATTCCTCCTGAATCATCTCCCTAATGACTCGATGAACCGGAAAAGCTCTTTGATTTCTACGAAACACCTGCAACAAAGGATCCTCCAATGTCTCATCCTCCGCAGGCCCGGGCGCTGGCATATTCAGAACCTTCAGCGTCTCCTCTATGAGTGACGACAACTCCTCCCTCTGGAACAACCGGACCACTCTAGCCTGGTCATCCTTTTCGGCGATCTCGCCTTCCTCCAGCTCACTCTCAATATCCAGATCAGGATCCCCTTCATCTGAGGGAACCTCCTCCGAGATCACGGATGGCTCCTTCACCTCCATCTCTGGTTTGGACCGCTTTCCTCCACTGCCCCCCATTCCGGAACTCAGAGGAATACCCTGGCGCTTATCCACCCTCTTATCTCCGCTAGCGCTAGGAGCGGGCTCCTTGCGTAGAGCCCCTAGGGCCTGTTGCAGAAAAACCTCGAATTTCTGAGAGAGCAGTGCCGCATACCCCTCCGGCAAGGCAGCCAGCGAGGGGCCCGGATCCGGTGAAGAGGAGGTACCCGCTACCGGTTCCGTACTCGGGAAGGTCTCCGCAACCGGCTCGCACTCCGGGGCTGAAGAGTGAGGCAGAGCTCCCCCCTCCACGGGACTCTCCATTGTGCTTGCTTCCTGCACACAGCTCCGGCAAACACCAGCTTCGGATAGCACGCCCTTTCTAGAGCCGCATACCAGGCACAGGAACTTGCTGGGCATCCCCCAAGAAATGACTGACTTTGTCTATTCTGTTTTTGTTTTTTGTTTTTTTTAAATAGCACCCCGAACTGCCACGGCTCCCCCGAGTCGAAAAAGGGAACTCAACGCACAGATCGAAGCTTCCCTCTCAAAAATGAAAACCTGTCTAGGCCCTGAATGCCTGAACGCGTTCCCGCTCCCTGCCGCCACGCGGTCAGGCCCTGCGCGATTTCGCGCCCAAACTGCTCCTGACTGAACACGCGCTGAGACCCGGAGCCCGCTTACCTCTCCCGCCGGCTCCGGCCTGCGCGGTCTGCACTCTGCTGCCTCCGCGCTCCACCGACAAGCTGTTACAGCGTCGGGAGTCCAGCGGAGTATAAAGGGACGGCACTGCAACCCTCCGTTAGTCCGCCAAACCGGGCAGTCTCCTTTGAGCGGTTCGCAGGCAAAACTTCTGCATCCGCCCACTGCCGGCACTACAGCGAGACCTCCTGCACCTTCGGAGGCCCAGCTGGTTTTATCCGCAGGCTTCCCTGCCACTACTAAGCAGGTAAAGGAGGAAAGGAGGGGGGGGGGAAAGGAAGGGAGGGAGGGTGAGCAGGCCTGACAGCGTCTTAAAGGAACAAGCCCGCAGATCACCTAAGCTAAGCAATTAATCTACAAAATAAAATAACTGAATGGAATCAGAAAACCCCAAAGCAAATATAAAAACTATCACCACTTAATTACTCCTCCAGTGAACCAGGAGCCCTGGTCCACTGTATCTCCAGCTGCTTGGAGACTGAGGCAACTGGGGCAGAGAGGCGGATCCTCACAAGATATACCAGTGACGTCAGAAAAAAAGATGATGTTTATCAGTCTCCAAGCTGCTGGAGGAGGAGCAAAACCCAGAGGTGGGGACTAGACTTGAGAACCGCTAAAGAAATTGCAAAGTTTGAAAGTCCCAATGGTGCTGGATTAACCACTAGGTGGACTAAGGACTACCTAGAGTGGCAGAGCAGTCCCTGCGAGGCAGGATGTGAGCCCTTTAAAACTCTTCCCTTCCTCTTGTCAGTCTTGGAGGAATTATGTGGCAGTGCTTGACCATGGGTCTATGCTAGAAGGGTCTGGGCCCTGCAGAGCTGGGGAGGGCAGCAACTGCAGACCTAACAGAAAGAAAAAAAGGGAAGGGAATGTGGAGATATGCTGGACATGGAGGAGGAGGGGAGGGGAAGGGGAGTAGGGATATTTGAGGGGGTAGGGAGCAGGAAAGAGATGCTGGACACCTTAAGCAGTAGGGAGGGGAAGGAGAGACGATGGACACAGTGATTGAGGGGATAGGGAGAGGAAGGGGACATGCTTGGGGGGCAGGCAAGTGAAAGGGAGACACTGGACTATGGGAGGAGGTAGGAAGGTGTTGAGCTGCCCCTGGAGAGGAGGGGATGCACAATTGACCTAGGTTGTCAGATACCCTTGGGCTAGCCCTTCATCAAAATTTGGACTTCCTTTTTATGACTTCATTGGGCTATGAAGCTTATATTGCGATACAGTTATGAAGAAAGAGGGAGGCCTTCATGAAATACAAGTGATCACAGAGAGAGGAAGACAGGCATCTGTATTTGGAAAAACTTAGAGAAGCTAGCAAAGTAGTCAAGAAGGCAAAGATTCAAAAGGAGGAGGAAATAGCCAATGCAATAAAATGGGGGGATAAGACATTTTTCAGATATATTAGTGAGAAGAGGAAGGGCAAAAGTGGTATTGTCAGACTCAAGGGTGCAGGGGGGAATATGTAGAAGCTGATAAGGATAAAGCGGAATTACTTAACAAATATTTTTGTTCTGTGTTCACAGATGAAGAACCAGGAGCAGGACCTCAGAAAACACCCACAAATAGGAACATAAGCAAAGGACATCTTGAACAATTTTCAAAAGACTGTGTTCGTGAGAAACTATCTCAACTTAAAGTAGACAAAGCAATGGGACCGGGTGGGATACACCCGAGAATACTGAGGGAATTGGGGACGTTCTAGCAGCTCCACTGACTGACCTTTTCAATGCCTCGTTGGAGTCGGGAGTGGTGCCAAAGGACTGGAGGGAGGCTCATATGGTGCCTTTACACAAAAGCGGAAGTAAGGATGTGGTTGAAAACTACAGGCCGGTTAGTTTAACTTTGGTGGTGAGTAAATTATTGTAAACGCTGTTGAAAGAGAAAATAGTGAGGTTTCTGGAGTCCAACGGATTACAGGATCCAAGGCAGCATGGATTCACCAGAGGCAGGTCTTGTCAGACAAATCTGATTGATTTCTTTGACTGGGTGACCAGGGAGTTGGACCGAGGGAGAGCCCTAGATGTGGTGTATTTAGATTTCAGTAAAGCCTTTGACACTGTTCCTTACAGGCGACTTATAAACAAACAGAGCACCAAGGGTTGGACCCTAAAGTTACTGCTTGGATTAGAAATTGGTTGGGTGGGAGGCGACAAAGAGTACAAGTAAATGGAGCTCACTCTGAGGAGAAGGATGTTATCAGTGGTGTGCCCCAGGGATCTGTCCTTGGTCCGATTCTTTTTAACATCTTTGTTAGTGATATAGCGGAAGGGCTTTCAGGTAAGGTTTGCCTCTTTGCGGATGATATCAAAATCTGCAATAGAGTAGACACCCAGGAAGGGGTAGATAACATGAGGAGGGATCTAGCTAAGCTTGATGAATGGTCTAGAATTTGGCAGCTGGGATTTAATGTTAAAAAATGTAAGGTCATGCATTTGGGCTGCAGCAATCCAAGGGAGCAATATAGTATAGGGGGTGAAGTACTTTTGTCCACCAAACTCCCTCCCAATATCAGAGCAATTAAAGACATCAAACAATTCAAAAAAGCCCTTAAACACCACCTTTTCATCGCACACTTCAAACACCTAAACACCCCTTCCCCTCCCCCATCCTTTTAACCTCATACCTACCCTAACTAACTGTATAGATTTTATATATCTCCAACATGTATTCTCTAGAAATATAAATGATTTCCCTGTTTACTTCCATGTTAATTTTCCTGTTACTTGTAATAGGTCTGTTATATCTGACCAATTGTTGTATTGTTTCAATGTAAGCCGCACTGATGACAAATAGCACGGTATATAAGAAAATTAAATAAATAAAGAAGAGCGGGACCTAGGCGTGGTTGTGTCTGATGATCTTAAAGTAGCTAAACAGGTAGAAAAGGCGACGGCAAAAGCTAGAAGGATACTTGGGTGCATATGGAGAGGAATGGCTAGCAGAAAAAAGGAGGTGATAATGCCTCTGTATAAGTCTTTGGTGCAACCTCATTTGGAGTATAGTGTGCAATTCTGGAGACCGCACCTTCAAAAGGATGTGAACAGGATGGAGTCGGTGCAGAGGGTGGCTACTAAAATGATTAGTGGTCTTCATTATAAAGCATATGAGGACAGACTTAAGGATCTTAATATGTACACCTTAGAGAAAAGGCGGGATAGAGGTGATATGACTGAGATGTTTAAATACCTCCGTGGCATAAATGTTCAGGGAGAGAGCCTCTTTCAATTGAAAGCAAGTTCTGCTATGAGGGGACATGGGATGACATTGGCCTACCACAAAAAAGTACATACCTACTTCAAAGAGCCCAGAACATCTGTGCCAAAGTAGTCACAAAAGCCCGCCTAGTAGATCATGTAACCCCAATAATGCTGGAACTGCATTGGCTCCCTATAAACAGCAGAATCAGATATAAAATACTCCTAATCACATTCAAGCTCCTGAACAACATCGCCCCATCATATCTATCCATGCTATTACATGCCCCGTCAGAATCAAGAACTCGCAGACTAAACGCAACACACTCACTTGAAATACCAAATTCATTCAAAAAAACTAAAAAATCCACCAGCACCAGAGCCTTCTCATTCACTGCCCCCATGCTCTGGAATAATCTCCCAATAAACCTTCGGATCATAAAAGACCTCACCCAATTTAGAAAGGAACTTAAGACATACCTTTTCTCCGAACACTATGAAATCCCATACCCCCAAGTCCAACCACACACCATCCCCAAACACTCAAACACAAAGCCCTAAAACCACACTCAACTACCCACACACATACACCCACCACATACTCCCACCACATACACCCCAAAACACTCCCAAGAGATGAAAAAAGGAAATAAATTCCTCCACACACACACATATGAAAGGTAGAAAACTCTGACTACCTATAAAAAGGTAGAAAAACTCTGATCAACACTACGCTACAGAAACTTATTAATGTATATAAAATGTAAATAGTTTTGACAATTAATGCACAGTTATTTGTATAAAGTTACAATGTTATAAATCTCTGTTAATAACTATTATCTGTATAAAGTTAAAAAAATCTCTGTTCCATGTAATGTATACATTAGTATACAAATTTGTTTACTTGTTCCATGTAAACCGCCCCTGATCTCTGGAAGGGGCGGTATAGAAGAAATAGATAAATAAATAAATAAATAAATAAGATTCAGGAGTGATATGCGGAAATATTTCTTTACGGAAAGAGTAGTGGATCCGTGGAATAGTCTCCCAGTGGAGGTGGTAGAGATGAGGACAGTAACTGAATTCAAAAAAGCATGGGACAAACACAGAGGATCTCTAATGGTAAAAAGGGGACTGTTGTAGTTGTTATGGAAGGACAGACTAGATAGGCCATGTGGTCTTTTTCTGTCGTCATATTTCTATGTTTCTATGTTTCTAGTTAATATGCATATCAATCTGCAACTTTCCAATTGTCAATCTAACAAGACGCAACATCAAGAATTCGCCACTTAAAGGTAAATTTAAAAAGAAATGTCTCCCAAGAGAAAATAATGAAGAGCTCAAACAATAAGGGGATACTTTCATAACAGGGCACCAAATAATTTCAAATACAGTGCCTATTTATCTCCTTTTTATGAAGGCACGTTGCGCCCATGTGCCTTCACGAAAACAACACCCTGAACGATCCCCAATAGCGCACAAATGCTCAGCAGAAATGGATACCTGCTCTAAAGAAAGTGTAAATGTAAACATGTAGGTGCTGATTTTATAAGGGAGTCGTGTAGAGATGCACCATGTATGCATGAATGAGCACTTTAGGCGGTTGTTATTCTGTAAGTGCATGCATAAGTTAGATCATGTGTACTTTCACCGTGAGCATGCACGGGACGGAGTCGTGTGTAAATGATAAAATACTATAACTTACGTGTGTCCATCAACATTCTAAGCGCAGGCGTTCACACCAAGTCTAGGGCTGGCGTAAGTGTGCACGCCTAGATTTCATAAGCATTTTTCCATCATTTCCGCCCCTACTATATAAAGTCCATGTGTACTTTGCTTTATAAAATAGGCCTCAAATATACACGTATTAACGCAGGAGTTTATAAAAGCACACTCCATGAGAATAGGGGTGGGGGCAATTTTACAAAGCAATTCCTGCATTTAAAGCACGTTTTGCATGTGGAAAATGATTGCTATGAAACTGTACGGCTGAATATGAGGATGCATGGCAACCAGATCAAATGCACTTGTAGGTGCACAGGCATTCTCGGGATCATAGTTTGGGAGGAACAGGGGCAGCGTTGTAATGTACACGTGTAGTTTATAAACTATGCACGTACACATGTAGAGGACATGCACAGGTTTGCATCTTCAGAGCAGATGATAATTTATGCAAATGAAGCTGGATCTGCGAGCCTATTTTATAAAGGTACAAAGGTTCCTATGTTGCCTTTATAAAATAGGCCAAGATGGGCGTCGTTCTATAAAATTATCCCCATGGATGTATAAATGTATTGTATAACTGATGTGCATCCACTGTAAATCCGCCCCAGCTCTTTCCAAACTACACACCTGGAAACATCTGTTCAAATATTGCTATCTTTCAGTGTGTGCACTTTTTAAGCAAGAAGCAGACAGTATTTTTCCAGAAATTTGCAGCTTGCAAGGCAGAACACATATTGTTGATATACTAACCTATGGTACTGAGTTACCCATGGCATATTAAGCTGCAGCAAAATATGATATTTTACCACAGCTTAGTAGCAACCCCTCTAAACCGCATACATTTACAATGATAAATCCTCCCCCATTCCTCTGCAGATTGACCAACCTGGAGTGCATTATGGTACTCAGATTTGGCTAGCTTAAAATGAGACAACTCCTGGAATATTGTAATAGCTAGACAGGTCAATGCTGACATTCATTGCTCGTCAACAAAACTGCACTATAATTTTTGCCTGCTCAATTGAGACTGAATGTTCTGAATACAGTATGTACTTACTTCAACTCCTTTTTATTGATTTTCGCAGAGAGCCACAACAGTACACAAACAGCACATAGGAACTTAACAGCAACACAACCAGCAACATTTCAGGGACATAGCATGACTGCCTCCGTCATACATATACAGAACACAAAATTCGCAATATCAGTAGAAACAATAGTGCCCCATTATGATAATCCCGCCCCCTAGTGTTCTAAACCCCCTGTCCCCACAACCATCCCCCCATCCCCTAACCCACCCCCTCAGCCCCTGACATCCTGCATAGACAAGCAGACACAAGAAGTACAGGGAATACAAGAAATAAATAACGATATAAAGGAAATACAAAGGAAATAAAAGAAATAAAAGAAAGCAATGCCAGAGAGTAGCAGCAGCTTCTCTCCGCTAGGAGCACATACTAAGCCTCGCTTTATGTCCATTTCCAGGTACCCTCCCCTGGGGTTGTGTTAAACATTCAATACCACACTTCGCTCTCTGGGCGAAAGGTTATTTATGACTGGGGACCATAGGTCAATGAACCTACCCCAATGTTGGCCACCTTGCTGCTTCGATGTTAACTTTTCCATGTACATCAACTCCAGCAAGGCGTTTTCCCACACCATCACCCCTGGTGGCGTGGCCTCCAGCCAGCGACTCAGTAAGGCCTTCGTAACAAGCAGGAAGCCTCTTTCCAAGACTCCCCGATGTACCTGTGTCACCTGCTGGTCCGAAGAACTCCACTCATGAAACAAGCAAACATCCCTTTGGAGGACCTCCCCTATCCCCAACCAACCCTCCATCTTTGTACAGGCTTGCCCCCATAAAACCCGCACCGCAGAGCACTCCCAGAATCGATGCAAAAGGGTTCCTACTGCTTGCCTACACCAAACACAGTGAGCAGTTGATTGCAACCCTACCTGAAAAGCCCATTTATCAGTAGTGTAAGCTCTCCAAAGGAATTTATACTGCAGCTCCTGCAAATAGATCCATGCAGACCCTTGTTTGACCCGTCTGAACGCAGCTCGCAAGAGATCCACGGTCATCCCCTCCACCCCATCACTACGCCATCTACTCGCCAGCGCAGAGAGAGAAGACTCGTCTCCCATCGGGCAAATTAGCTGCCGGTATACCTGCCCCCCCCCCCCGATCTCCCTCTACCATGATCTGCAGAATTTCACGAGGGGTCCCAACTTCAGGCCTCGCCCCAGCTTTCACCTGTCCCCATAAGCCCCCCACATAATGTCGCACCTGCAAGTACCCATAAATCTGATGTTTGGGAAGCTGGAAACGCGCTGACAGGGTTTGGAAGCTCTCCATTATCTCCCCTCCTGGCATACAGATGTCCCCAAGACACACCAGCCCCCTCTCTGCCCACAGATGAAATAGATTGCGCACAGGTATTGCCGGGGGGGAAATCAGGATTCCCCACCAAAGGCAGCAAGAACGACCTCTTTCAATTCCAGCCAAAATGAGAGCACAACGCTCGCCAAACTGCGCAGAGGGCAGCCATATACACACCTCCCCCACCAGCTCGTACCGCAGATGGTCGCTCCATGTGCAATAAATAAAGACTATGATAGGGAGCACACATCCAATTCAACTGACGGGCTGGGGCACACCCCCCACTCTCTCCTAACAAACCCCAAAGATGACGGACCATATACCGAAGGTTGTAATTCCGAAGGGATGGTAATCCCAACCCCCCCTCCTCCACCCGCTGCATCAGGGCCTTTAATGGAATCCTCGCACGCTTGCCGCCCCATAAGAAAACTCTAAGGAGACCATCCAATCTCTTCCAATCCTTAGCAAAAACCCAGAGAGGCAGCAACAGTAGGACATACAACCATCTAGGGAACTCCACCATAGTAAATAATGCTACCCTCCCTCTCAGCGATAAGGGCAGCCCTCGCCAGTTCTTGAGTACTTCTTTAGTCTTGTCTAATAACCCAGGTATATTGGCTTGGTAAAGTCTCTCAGGCCTATCAGGGAGCCATACCCCCAAATATTTTAAAGAGCTCTCGGCCCAAACCAGTGGAAAGGAACCCTCCCAAACCGGCCTCACTCGCCTGCCCACATCCAACACCATTGACTTGGATGTGTTGATCTTAAGTCCCGAAAACTTACCAAATTCCTCTATCAGCTGCAACCCTCGCGGTAAAGACTGCTGCGGTTGGGTCAGGCACAAGAGCATGTCATCTGCAAATACACTGACTTTGAGCTCCTCCCCCCCATGACAACCCCTCCAATCTGCGGGTCCCTCTGAATCGCCTGTAATAACGGCTCCTGAGCCAGTACAAACAAAAGGGGGGATAGAGGACAACCCTGGCGCGTGCCTCTTTCCAACACAAAAGACTCCGAGAATGTGCCGTTCACTCCCACTCTGGCCATGGGCTTTTCGTATAGAACTCGAAGCCATTGTACAAACCCACCGCGGAATCCCAAGCTATGAAGCACATCCCACAGGAAGGTCCACGCCATTCTATCAAATGCCTTTTCCGCATCTAGGCTTACCAAAAGCAGAGCCGCCCCCCCCCGACGCAGACAGTGTTCCATCCCCAAGAGCAGCTTAGCAATGTTCCTGGAGTCATCCCTGCCTTGCACAAATCCCACCTGCCGGGAGTCTATAAGCGATGGCAATATAGGATTCAGCCTCTTCGCCAAGACTGATGCCAGTATCTTCATATCACAATTTATAAGGGATATCGGCCTATATGAGGCAGGGTCAGTCAGATCCTTCCCCGGCTTCGGGATCACCGTTATATCGGCACACCTCATATCCCTAGGGAATTCACCCATCCTACGGGCTTCATCGAACATAACCACCATAGAGGGGGTGAGCTGGGAAGCCAAGATTTTGTAACATTCATAGCTGAACCCATCGGGGCCGGGGGCCTTATGAGCCTTCCCTTTTCTGATCACCTGCTGAATTTTCCCCACAGTCAACGGTTCATTCAACCTCTGCAGGTCCTCCTCCGTTAGTGTAGGGAGAGACAACGTACGTAAGAACTCGCGCCCGCTCGTATAGTCCCTCTCTTCTTCAGTGTATAAGTTAGCATAAAACCTGCAGAAGAGCTGCGCTATCTGCGTAGGCTGATGCTGT
The DNA here is from genome assembly GCA_033557465.1 of Ichthyophis bannanicus. Taxonomy (NCBI): domain Eukaryota; kingdom Metazoa; phylum Chordata; class Amphibia; order Gymnophiona; family Ichthyophiidae; genus Ichthyophis; species Ichthyophis bannanicus. Next base: position 1,082,429,381 of record CM066033.1, on the reverse strand, counting down.
ACAGCACCCCTTTCGTCCCGAAGGACAGGTATAAATCGCGCGCCTCCGGGGTCTTTGACCAACTTAGCCAACAACCTCCCAGATCTATTGCCATATCGGAAAAACTGATGCCTGTAACATTGCAAAAAATACACAGCTCGCCTCTGAAGTAATTCATTAAGCGCCGCCTGGGCCCCGGCACACTCCAACTGTAGCTCCCTGTCCGCTTTCCTGCACAACCACCATTGCAAATCCCTCACTCTACGCTCCAACACCAATAAACTGCGATCCATGTGCTTACGTCGCTTTACACAATAGGAAATAATAGCCCCTCGCATAACCGCCTTACTGGCTTCCCAGAAGAGAACTGGCGAACAGTGCGGCGTATCATTAAAGAATAGGAACTCGTCCCATTGATCTTCTAAGTACTTCCTAAACTCTAAATCTTCCCACAGATATGCAGGGAATCTCCACCCCCTTCTCGGGGTCCCCTGACACTCCCATGTTATCCATACCAACCCATGCTCAGATACCACTATAGGCTCAATACCCGCCTGCAACACCTTAGAGACCGCCCCTTCGCTCACCAGGACATAGTCAATACGCGACCAGGAGAGATGCGCCCTAGACTGATGTGTATACTCGCGGGTCCCAGGATTGAGGACACGCCATATGTCAACCATGTCCCCCATCCGGCAGAGATAACCCACCCCTATTCTCCGCCAGGCTCCTGACCCACTGTTCTGGGACTTGTCCAGGAGCGGATCATGAGGACAGTTAAAGTCCCCAGCCAAAATCAAATTCTGTCTCTCCGCTCCTCTGACAAATCCCAGCAGCTTACGGAAGAAGGCGTGGTCATACACATTAGGGGCATAGATGTTGGCGAGCCAAACTTCCCGTTATACAGCTTGGCATGCAGTAAAACATATCTCCCACCCGGGTCAGCGTCTAGCTTTTGTACCTCCAAGGGGACTCCCCGTTTCACCAGGACCACCACCCCTGCCCTCTTGGTACCCGAGGATGCTCTGTAGGCGGCCGCTACCCAATCCCTAGCCAACTTCTGGTGCTCCACTACACTTAAGTGCGTTTCCTGCAACAGTGCTATATGTACCCCTTTCCGCTTAAGAAATTGCAATATTTTGGTACGCTTAATGGGGGAGCTGATTCCCCCCACATTCCAAGAAGTGATCTTTACACTAGGCATGCAGTGTTGTTGGGGTTACGTCCGACAGTCTAATCCCAAGCTCGTGCTCCGGGAGTTGCCCAGACTCAACTCCCAGGCAATGGTGCTCCTCACCTCCAAAGACAAAGTACTTCCCAATTTGCCAGCTACTCCCTGTGCCTGACATCCCCATAGGATCTTCCCCCCTCCCCCCTGTAGCAGCCCAATCCCCCCCCCCCGCTCCCTGCCTGCTCCTGCTGTCCCTCCCTTCCCCCTCCCCCACCTCCCCACCCCCCCACCCAACCCACCCCACATTCACCCTAACCCCATCCGAATCGTCCCTACTTACCACAACACACCAGCACACACCCTCACAATCACGCCTACAGACACACCTTCTCTTTCCAGTCAATCCAACACTCAACCACATCCCCCCAAACAGCAACAACCCTTGCGGAAGCAAGGTACCCCTATACAGGGATAAGATCACTGTCCATGCACCTCCAGGCCCCCTTAGGCTGATAGCAACCTGAGGCGACTTAATGCCCAAGTTGTTCCTGCAATGTAGAGGCCATGTCCAAAGAAGCTTGAAGCTGACAATCCAAAGGCAGATCTCAACTGTCCACTCCCCAGTAGGGCCCGCTCAGCGTGCAGTCCCCATCCAAGCATACTACTCTAAGTTGCAGCTGTCGTAGATCCAGACAAGATGGCGGAGACAAACTTCCGCGCCGCTGCCACCTGCTCGAATGTATGTGTTTCACCCTTATGGAAGACTCTCAAAATCGCTGGATAGCTTAGCGCAAAGCGAATTCCTCCGTTGATGAGATCACAGCAGACAGGCAAAAACTCCTTCCGCTTTGCGGCCAATGCCGCTGAATAATCCTGAAATAAGAATATTGGAGCGTTGTCGAGTTTCAAATCTCGCTTTTTCCGATACGCTTGCAAAAGTAAAGTCTTATGGTGGAAGTCCAGCAAGCGGGCTAAACAGGTCTAGGCCTGTTACGTCCCTCCAGCCGCTGCCCCAGCCGGTGCGCTCTCTCCACCTTGATCTGGCCCTGGAGTTCCACGAGACCCAACTCTTTCGGCAACCACGCTTCAAATAAGGCAAAGAGCTGAGGTCCCGTCCAAGATTCCGGCACCCCAATCAGTCGCAGGTTATTCCTGCGGGAGCGGTTCTCCAAATCATCAACTTTAAGCAGGAGGGCATCAATTTGCTTCTGCTGCTGATGACTGCAACGTTCCAGTGCCAATTCGCCGTCCTCCAGGACCGTCACCCATTGCTCGACTTCATCCACCCTCCTTGTGAGCTCGCCAAAGGTGTCACTCATCTCCGCCAGCTTCTGTAAGACTGCGTCGAATTTGGGCTCCAAGAGCTTGGCCACCTCCAACGCTAGTTCCTCTGGGCCAGAGTCCACGCTGTCTTTTCCCGGGGAATCGTGCACCGACGCGGCCTTCACTGCTGACGCCATCTTGGGGTCTCGTGCACCAGCGGCTTTCTCCCGCCTCGCCGCTGCTTTCATTCTCCTCCACGAGCAGCACCTTGCTTCAAATTGGTACTCTGGCTTTCCTGCTAGTAGCGAAGGTAAATGCCAGTCCCCGCCACGCAACAAGTCGCCAAATTAACTGCAAGATTCTTAGGGCGGCCTGGGAGCACGATGAGGAACGTCCTCACCCGCTCATGCGCTCACGTGATCTCATTTACAGTATGTACTTAAAGCTAATTAGACAAACTTAATCAGTTAACTTGTCTGGTCAGAGCAGGGGCGGTCCAATGTGGGTGCGGGGTCATGGGCGGAAACTCGATGCGGGGCCTCATTTGCATAAGGGGATTCATTTGCATACATATTTGCATAAGGTTACCATACACTAACTTTTAGTAAACATGCCTCTTAATGAGTGTATGGATAAAGGAAGACTAAAAAATTTCTATATTACTATAATCCAGTGCCCACCGCCAGGCACATTAGGAAGTACTACAAACACTGCCCATTTATAACCCATAGCAAACCCGCCATATCCTAACAGCACTACCAGGACTCACAAAGCACCAAACCCTACCTATCAAAAGGCAACACTACAAATATTAAACCAATGCATTTCAGAGAATAACAATACATGACCTACTGGGGAAAGTGAACAAGTGGCAATGTCAAATAGGAATTTTATTTATTTATTTAACTGTATTTATATCCCGCTTTTCACCGGGTCAAAGCGGCGTAACAAAAGGGGGGGGGGGGGGTTAATCGGTTATAGGGATAGGGCCATCACCAGGAGGGCAACATTGATGATTTTGACAGAGGATAGACATAGACATGGACAAGGTAACATAGTTTCTGATCATAAACAGAATACCTCAGCTCAGTTACACATGCAGAACATAGACCATCACCAAACAATGAATCACAATTTAGAAACAGGAAGACAATAATTAAACTGGGAACCCCAAATGCCTGTTTCCCATCAGCGCCGGCGGGCTTAACAGAGCCGCGAGAAAGGGAAACTCTCCCTTTGCGGCTCTGAAAGCCGGCACTGAGGGAACGGATTCGGGGGGGCTCTGCTGGGCAGGCGGGGGGCCCCGGGATACTTCATTCTGCCACTGCCACGGCGGCAGCGGCTGTCTTTTTAATGCAGAATGTTGTTTGCGCGGGGCCTTGTGCAAACAACATTCTTGCTTAATGGATGGGCCGGCCCTGGGTCAGAGTAGCTATAAAAATGTACCCACACAGGGTTGGTGCAAGGACTGGATACGCACTAGGGGAGTCATTCCTCCATCCTACCACCTCCCACAACCCCCTGCCCCATGGCCGCCCCTCCCAGGGCCTGCAGTAACAGCACTGACACTGAAACTATGACACAGAACTGACCTAAACTCTCCGGTGCTATGTTGCGGTTCCTGTCTTCTGCTACTTCCACCCATCTGTGACACAGACTTCCAATTTGCATAAACTGGAAGTCTGCGTTGGAGGGAGCGGAAGTGGCAGGTCTGTGACGCAGCACCAGAGTGTTTATGTAAAGGCCGCATCACGGTTTCAATGGCACTGCCACTGCTATAGGAGTTGAAGAGGGCCAACAGTGGTGGCAATGGGGCGCTCCTGGGACAGTGGAGCTCTAGGCGACTGTCTAGTTCACCTGATGGTAGCGCCAGCCCTAGCCGCACATGGTTACATACAGTGGAGATATAACATATAAGAGGAGTACATATGACCATTTGCATTTTGAATTCTGATTAATGTTGGTGTCACACGTGTACCTATGTTGGTTTTCATGTTATAAAGCCTTTTTTGCACGTATATATACCAGTATATGAATGTACAAAGCTTCTTAAAAAATGACCCAAGGTGTAAAATGATCTGCGATGACAAAAACGAATGCACGTTTACGCCACCTGGGTGTAGGCATGTGCAGAGGAGGAGTTTGGGTAAAGCGTGGGCAGAGTAATGATCCAAACAGATCAAAAGCCACAAGCCAGTTATCCCTGTGATAGCATTAACAATGTCCGCGCACATTTTATAACATAGTAACATAGTAAATGATGGCAGATAAAGACCATCTAGTCTTCACAGCAAGGTGGCAAGAGTAGGTGCACCTGCCGCTCCGTGCAGGTCACCCCTCCCCACGTCTTTGTTTAATGTGTACTGTATATGCGAATGTTTACACCTGCTCCCGAGCAGCCTGAAATGCCCACTGCTTCATTTTAGGTGAGGTTTCTGGAGGATTTGTGTTGCCATTTTATAAAAGCACATTCACATCTGCATCTCTTTATAAAATAGGCCACAAATAGCTGCCTTGATCTGTCATAAAATTACCCTCTGAGAGGGTAATTTAGGATACCGAGGGTAAGGCAGCTTAAATTTTCCTACTTTATAAAGACACAAAGGTGCCTACTTGCCTTTGTAAAATAGTAACGTAACTACCAGAGATTGCACTTGGAAGCAGGGATAACTAAATGCATCTAAAAGTCACAAAATCCACCCATGCCCAGAACAGCTATGACTACCAGCAAAAACACACCGTCATATCAACATGTATACTTTACGTCAGTTGGTATTTTATAAACCCATTAAGATTTGTAAACTGCCATATAGATAGGTGAATGGCTATATACAATTACCTCCTCAGTATCTGATCTATTTCTATAAGGCCTAGGGTTGCCAACTTTTTCACTGAGGAAAAACCCGACACCTTTGGCTCGCCATGCTCCACCCATTCTCCTCCCCTAGTCCCACCCCTGCCCCGCCCCCAGCCCTACCCACAAAAATTACCGAGGATACGTGTAGGCTAACTTCCTTGGTCAGATAATAATTAAACTGGGAACCCCAAAATCCAAACATGAAATGTACAACACTGGAGAAATAAAACTATAAAGTAATTTCCTCTTTCACTAAACAAAAACGCAAAGATGTTAGCAATACACACTTCCCAGACCATACATATTCCAGTTAATAAATTCAGAATAAAAAGTATTTTTCTACCTTCTGTTTGGGCATTTCATTTTTCAGTTGCAATTGCTCCAGTCACTTTCTTCTGGTTTCTTTGTGTCTTCTGCGAGCTATCCATTTGGCCTTTCTTCTCTTTTAGATGTTTTCCATTCTCTCTCTATATCTGCTTTAACATACTGAGTGTTTCCCTTTTGCTCTTTCCCCCAATTCTTTCCTTATTCCTTTATCATCCATTTAAATTTCACCCTTCCATTCTCAAGCCCCTCTTACTCTCCCAATACACGACCCATCATAGACTTATCTACCACACAAAATATTTTTTCCCCTCTCCATTCTCATTCCCCATCCAGTCTAGTCCTCCCCCAAAATCAGTTCCCTTATAGTTCTAGACCCACCCAGCATCCACTCCCTTCTAGTCCCATTCTCCCATGCCCCACATCAGCCCATTTCCAGTCCTATTCCAGCTCTTCATAAGCCCATTTCCAGTGCTAGCCTTCACATCACAGGCCATTTCCAGTCCTAGCCCCCGCCCCCCAATCACAGCCCATTTACAGTCCAAGTCCCCCATCACAGCCTATTTCCAGTCCTAGGCCCCCCACCATCACAGCCCATTTGCAGTCCTAGCCCCCCCATCACAGCCCATTTGCAGTCCTAGCCCCCCTAATCACAGCCTATTTCCAGTCCAAGTTCCCCCTCCCTCCACCATAGCCCATTTCCAGTCCAAGTCCCCCCCCCATAGCCCTTTTCCAGTCCAGGTCCCCCCATCACAACCCATTTCCAGTCCAGGTCCCCCCCCCCATCACAGCCCATTTCCAGTCCAAGTCCCCCCCACCATAGTCCTTTTCCGGTCCATGTCCCCCCCATCACATCCCATTTCCAGTCCAAGTCCCCCCCCTAATAGCCCTTTTCCAGTTCAGGTCCCCCCCATCACAGCCCATTTGTATTCCCCCCCCCCCCGTGCAGCTGCTGCTCCTGCTTCTTACTGAGCAGCAGCTGCAATAAAGTTAATTTAATAGTAAGGAAACCTGTGAGAAACCCTCCGCTCCTATGAAACTCCTTCTGCAGGGTCCCTGGCTGAAAAGGAAGTGACATCAGAGGGGCGGGCACTGCAGAAGGAGTTTCATAGGGCCGGAAGGCCCCTCACGGGATTCCTTACTTTTAAATTAACTTTATTGCAGCCGCTGCTCTGTAAGAATGTAAGAAGCAGCAGCAGCGGCTGCAAGGGGGGGACAGGACTGTGATCGCAATCGTGATCGCAAGCGCAAAGCCAGTTTTCAGCAGCCAGAGCAAAAAAACGGCTTTTCATGGCCGGTTTCGGTTCTCTGCCGGCAGCCGGTCCGACCACAGGAAAACCGGCCAGGACGGCTGAAAACCGGCTGGTTGGCAACCCTAATAAGGCCTGTACCACTTTCGGTTTTTGGGGTGCACAATCACACATTCACTGATTCCTAATGATTATTTGGTGGACAAGGGGGAGATTTCTTGTTCTAACATCCAGTTTTTCAAGATCTCTCTGAGGCCAGTCTACAATTCCAAAGCTGTACAAAAGCACAGATACTGGAAGCTGATAGGAATGTCACACGGCAAAATGTTTTGTTCATTTGTGCTTTTTTTCCAATTTCCATAACTTTTTTGGTTTGTTCTACACATTTGTTTTAATAACAAATATTTAATATATTAAAACTTCTTAATGCATTCTAAACCACTTAACTCACATTGGGGCCTTTTTACTAATGGGCGATAAGGCATTGCACCTAACATGCAATTAGTGCCAAAAGCATGGCGTGTTATGTGCAACACTCCTGCGTTAACTGTCAGGGGCGTGGAAAGCATTTCCCTGGCAGTTAACATAGAGCCCTGTCCCATAGCATGTGCTGCATTAGCTTGGGTGCAGCTAACGCTACCTATTGAGGTTGAATGAGGTGAAGCCACCCTAATACAGTCAGCACACAGTGTTGACTCAGCACTAACTGTGCTGAGCTCACTCTGCCCACTCGCACCGCTAATGCCCGTTACCCAATTGGCGCAGGAATCATCCTGCACTGTCATGGCCCCATGCATAACAAAACACGTGCTGCCAGGTAGTAAAAGACCCCCATTCATAGAATAACACGCACTAAATCAATTTAACATGCACCAAATTTGTAAAGGCTTGCTAACGATGAACTGAATGCACACCAGTGAAGGTACATCCTGACAAACTGATTGATAGCTTTTGCCCTTCAAGCACTTTGCTGTATCCGTTTTGTCTTCTAGGGGTGTGCAATCAAAATAAATTTCAATTTTTTTTGTTTCCTGACTTATTTGCAGATTTGTTTTGTTTTGTCATTTAAATAAATATTTCATTTTCTTTCTTTTTTTTTTTTACAAATTCCCATTTCAGTGTCATTGTGTTAATTAAATAAATAACTGTACTGCTGCACAATTTAATTTCATTTAATCTTTTACATCTTGGACAACCAACAACTCAGAGAGGCTGTGATCCTCATGGACAGGATAACTAGGATCTAGATTAGGCTTGGTAAATGTCTCTGATACAGTAAATATACTTAGACATGGTTTTACAGAATTTCTGGCACAGGAACATGGGAAAAGAAAAATCTTAGGAGTAAATCTCTACAGCGGGAGTCAATAGATTCACAAAGCAAATAATCCTGTTAGCGTTTTCCATACCAGACAAACTTTGGGTCAATTAGGACACAAGAGCAAGAGCCAGCCCCCTTGGAGATGTGCTGCCTGCCTTTTAACTCTAATGTTATGACTGGCATTCTGACATGCGAAAAGTGGGGATGGACATATAGGCTGTATGTCCAACCCGTGCTCAGCCCCAAGACCTGCTTCTGTTGCCAGCACTCCCCAGATATACACAGGGTTTGTGCATGGAGCGCTGGATTGGGGAGTGCAGGGGCGGAGCTGGGGCGGAGCAGGGAAGTGGTCAGCTGTCGGGACGTATAGAGGCCATTCAGGTTGGGTCTCTGTACGTCCCCCGGCACAGAGATCGATGCCTGCCATATTCCTCCCTGATGGGGGAATAAGTTCTGGGCACAGCGGCGATTGCCTCTTGTAATCCCCCAACCCCATTGCGCCACTGCAGGAGATCTCATGCTGCGCGACACTGGCCTTGGTGGCTCCTGCCAAGGGTCAGATAGCGGAGTGCTGGGGCCACACTAGGACCGGCATTCAGCGCCTCTGGTGAATGGACACCAATGTACCGGCATGCCAACCGGAGCGCTGTGTGATGTGGACGGGCAGTCTATGGGATGTCCCCCGCACAGGAATAGGGTGCACACCCGAACATCAATGTCCCCAATTCTGCCATCGCGGGTACGTCCGGGCCCCACAGCAGCAAAATTGGGTACAGCTCCAGCATGTCCAAGTTTTGGCCGGGCAATGCGGCAGGACGTGCTGGAAGCAGAATCGGCCTCCACGGTTTGAGGCCAGCTTGTAATGAAATTTTGTTGATATTCCCCATATTGTTTCAAACAAATTCACGTCCCTATTGTCATCTATAGTATGCTGCATTATTGCACTTTTTTCTTCTCCCAGGTATTTATATATTCCTGCTCAAGTTCATTTGTGCCAACAGTTTTCTGTCACAGAAATATTTTCCGTTTTCCTTAGTTTTATATTATGGAAAATTGCTTTTGCACATTTGTTGGGACCAAAAGTCATCCTGATGTTATCTGAGAAGCCCCTTACTATTCTGAGTTGTTCTATGAAATAATGATCACAGAAGCTATGCAGCTTCAAATCATCCACAAATAGGAGGTGTAATGTTATCTGAAGGTCATCAGTGCCTTTAGAATTGAGGATAAATCCATAGCCCAATGAATTAATAAGAGTACTTAATGGGTTTAATGCCAGACAGAACAATACTTTTGACAAGGAATCTCCCTGAAAATTTCCTTGCTGGATCTTGATGTTAGCAATGACAAGCCGTCTTTTTTCATAATTAAAGTATAGTTTGCCACATTTCAATGGTGAACTTAATATATTAATTTAATCCAATATTCACTCTGTACTTTTCAAGGCAATTTATTTTCTAAGAGTGTGGGATGCTATTCAAAGCTTTCTTATAAGCAAGCCATGCCATACTGAGATTTCTCTTTTTATTACAGCTTGTCATAATAGCTTTATTCAGCATCAACTGGTCCTTGCTTCCATATGCTCCTCTTTGAATTTGCTCTTGTTCTCCTACCATAATATTATTACAGTCTATGTGATCATATATTCTATCTGCATCTATTGCAGTGAACAATTTGCAATTATAGGTAAGCCAGTTATGGATTGGTAATTTTAGGGGATGTTAGGTCTCCTTTTGAAAGGAAAAGTATTCTTCTTGCTAGTAAGCATTGTAGTGTTAATTCTTGTTGTCTGAGCCAAAACCTGGTCACTCCAGCCAGCAGAGGACTGTTTCAATTTGTGGCTCTTCTCAATCTGATTTCCAGTTCTTTAGTTGTTAAATCAGGTCAGTCCATAGGTTTGATGTTTGCCTTTTCCATTACCTTGTCTACACTGGGTAGCAAATTCTTCCGTGTAGGAGTAGAATATGTTCACGAAAGAGTGGGGTTCTCCAGCTCCTCTTCAGGCCCACCAAATGGTAATAACACATAAGAAATAGCATTGGACAAAGGGTGGCTGTCTGTTCCAAGAGACATGAGTGAATCTGTACAGTAAGCCACATTAGGCCTTTCCAAACTCAATCCCAGTGACCACTGTATTGTAGAGTGGGCCAGGAGAGTCAGGCATATCTGCACTTCTACACCAGTCCACACACCTTGCTACCTACTGGAAGCAGAAACTATTGGCTTCTCTCAGTACTGCATCAGAGGATATACCAAGTGATGACATCACTGAAAGTTGCTCCAGTCTGCCTCCAACCTCTAGCAAGGGAATGTAACCTACTAGTTTGGACTGGTCTAGCAGGATGCAAGGAAAGTAAATGATCAGGTATATAAAATTTATCCTTACTAAAGTGGGTTAGGTTTTTGCACCTAACGTGCTTTTAGCACAAAATGTGCGTTAAGTGAAAAGCCTCCATGCAGCTCTTGGGAGTTGCATGGATGAGTACCCTAACACATGGCACTATCACCATGCCTGCACTTAATTTCTCCTATTGAGGTGATGTTAGGAAAACCCGTGCTAAAGGCAACATTGCCAGTCAGCACACAGTATGTGCCTCTGCGCTAACAGCAATGTACTCACCTTGCCCACTTTCCACCCCTACCCTATCGTTCAGCATTATAAAATGCGAGTGGCTTCTGCGAATAAGCATGCGATATCTGTCATGCCCCAGTGACAACAGTTAGCTCAGGCCACTGCGCAGTTACCGTGTGCAAAAATGAGCGTTAACTGCTTAGCCTACTTTAGTAAAAGGGCTCCAACTACTTGCTCTCTCTGCCCAAGCAACCTTATGACTATGGGCATGTCACTTCATCCTCTATTACCTCAGGTACAAACTTCGATAGTAAACTCTCTGGCACAGGAAAATACCTACTGTATCCGCATGTAAATTAAAAGAAAGTCTAGCAGCTTGTGTGCGGAATGCCAGTCAGACATCAAGGGGCCCTTTTACTAAAGGCAAATGCACATTAATAAAGTCAACACACGTTAAGTATCATTGCGCCCATTGAAATAAAAGGGCTAAGGACACTTAACGTGCATTAACTTCATTAACACATGTTAAAACTTTAGTAAAAAGACCCTTACGAGATGAGGTACAAATGGGAAACTCTGACTTTCAAAGTTTTTCAGTATTGTTTTAAAGCATATACATTGGGGGTTTACTGCAATCTAGCATAGTTAAAGACATTTCATTGGCTATGCTGTATGGCATAACAAATGTTAACACAGCAAGTACATTCTTCCTGTCTTAAAAGATCTGGTATTCCATTAAAACATTTTTTATAGCTATACAAAGCAATCGATGCCGGTCCTCAAGAAGGTAGATATTCAAAGTGCTACTGAGTGGTAAAGTTAAGTGGTTAATTTTGTCTAGACATTCATCCACCACTAACTGGCTAAACTCTAATCAAACAAAATACATGTGGTTAGACTCAGCACAGTCTTCTGTGCAAATGGAGCTCTCTACACTACATAAGAAATGCCATTCAGGGTCAGACCAAGGTCCATCAAACCCAATATCCTGTTTCCAACAGTGGCCAATCCAGGTCACAAGAAGGTACATAGGTTCCACAATGCTTGCTCTAGGGTAAGCAGTGGATTTAATCAATTAGCTCTGAATACCACACTAACTAAAACAAAACAAAACCAAAACAAAACCAAAACCAAAACAATCACACCAAAATATAAACAACAATAAAATTGAAAAAAGACATGCTCCATGGTTTAATATATCTATCAAAACATTAAAAAGACAACTAAGAAAAGAGGAAAGGAAATGGAGACAATCAAAATCATTAATAAATCATGAGAACTACACTAATACACTACAAATTTATAAACAAACAATAAACAACTCCAAACAAAATTATTATTCTAATATAATCTCAAGAGCCACTAATCGCCCAAGAGAACTATTCTGTATAGTACAAAAACTAACAAACAAAACACTAAATTCTGATAAAATATCAATTGATATCTCCCCACAAGAATTAGCTCAATACTATATCAATAAAACAAAGCTACAAATAACACCTCTACATATTACTCAACCACAAATTCAAACACAAACAAAGCAAGCTACATTTGATAACTGGACCAACTTCAACTTAATATCAAAATCTACTCTCAAAACTACAATAACTAACATTAATACAACAACCTCATACCTTGATCCATGCCCAGTTGATTGGATAAAGAAGACTTTCTCAATACTCTCTTCTTTCATTCTACCCTTAGTGAACCTATCCTTACAAAAAGGCTACTTACCACCATCTCTCAAACACGTTCAAATACGACCTATACTTAAAAATAACACATTAGATAGATTATCCCCAAAATCATACAGACCCATATCAAGTATTCCTTTTATGGCCAAACTTATTGAAAAAATTGTACAAATTCAACTACAAGACTTTATTGACACATTAAACCTCCTTGATGAACATCAATATGGCTTTAGACCCTTCCATGGAGTAGAAACCTTGCTAACGATCCTTTATGACACTATATTAAGAGGTATTGATAATCCTAAACAAGCCTTTATTCTTGTTTTCCTTGACATATCAGCTGCATTTGACAGTGTTAATCACTTAACAATGTTAAACAGACTTCAACAAATTGGAATTACATCTACTGTTTATAATTGGTTCAAATCATATCTATCAAACAGAACTCAAACAGTAAGAATCCACACCCAAATTTCTAACACCTTCAAACAAACTCAGGGTCTCCCGCAGGGTTCTGCATTATCTGCGCTATTATTTAATATTTACTTACAACCAGTTTGTAACATCTTTAAACGTCACAATGTTTATTATCATATCTACGCTGATGATATAATGTTCTACCTCCCATTTGAAATCCCACACCCACCTCTTCAAAAATAACAGAATGTTTCAATGAACTAACTGAATGGCTCAAAGAACAAAATCTACTTATCAACTTTACTAAAACTGATATATTATTCATCACTAAAAATCAAACATACATACCCCCAAACACGATCACACTAGATACTCATGAAATAAATACAAAAAAAGAAATAAAATATTTAGGTGTGATACTTGACAATAATCTAAATATGGATTCACATATAAAATATCTAACTAAAAAAATACATTACAAACTCAAAACACTAAAACAATTAAGACCATTGATTCATCTACAAGACTTTATTAATATAATTCATGCTATCATCACCCCACATTTTGATTATGCAAACACAATACTTAATGGCATTTCAAAACAAAATATTAAAAAGATACAAATAATTCAGAACATAGCTGCCAGGATGATTATGAATATAAGCCCACTTGAACATGTTACACCAATTTTGGCTGAACTTCATTGGCTACCTATTTACTCCCGAATCAAATATAAAATTCTTGTCACTACATTTAAACTTATAAATAATCTTGCACCATCGGCACTCAATACACTGATTAATATAGACATCGATAAACGATCCCAAAGAAGCAGAAACTTAAATACCTTAACAATACCAAAAGATTTCACAAAAGCCAGAAAACAAACAAATAAGAGAGCTTTCTCACACTCTGCTCCAATTCTTTGGAACAATCTACCTGACAACATTCGCCTGCTATCTGATATAAAGGAATTTAGAAAAAAATTAAAAACTCACTTATTCATATTACACTACAATACACCCTCAGAACAGAATACTCAAATAGATACAGGCTAACATTTATACATTATTATTACATACTCTATTTTCAAAATAAATATCACTAATACACTATTAACCATACCACACTCTCATTCACATGATGATTATAGATTTAAACTAACAATGTATATATGTTCTAATATGTTATACCTTTAATGTTACAACATTCCTTGTAAATTATAATTATCTGTTCTATGTAAACTGACTTGGTATATTACATACCAATTAACCTACTGTTCCATGTAAACCGCACTTGATACTAGGGAAAGAGCGGTATATAAATAACTGTTAAATAAATAAATAAATAAATAAATAAACTAGTTATATCTGAAAAGCCTGTCCCAAGCACAACCTGCTCTAATGTCTTTTTTTGTCCAATTAAATCTATGTGTACAGCAAATTTGTATGGGTTGGCTTTTAGCTGGATGGGCATGAGGGGGACTTTTTATCTTCTTAAATTTATGCATTTTAAAGTTAGTTTCAGCCATAAAAAATCTTTCTGAATAGCAACTCCTTAGTTTGTTTGTAAAAACATATTATTTGTTGGCAGTAATGTGTCGTCACGTGGTTTTCAATATTAGGCACTGTGATGAATTCACCTAGTGATCGTACTCTGCGATGAATTGACCATTTTTTGATCTATGTTCTTTCTGATTCACATTGATCCAATTAGGTAAAGTACCATATCATCCAAATTGCTTTACTTGCTCATATTAATCTCCCTTGCTATTGGCTAGAAAAGCAAGGAAAATCAATTTTGTGAAATACTTTTTCTTTCTAAATTATCCAGATTAATTTAAGTAGATAATTAAATTGCTTAATGGATACATATGTTAAATATGTTGTCTGATCAGCTGTTTATAAAATTTGCATTACAATGCAAAGTTCAAATACTTCAAGCATTTTACTAACTTTGTGATCCCCCTCTTCCCCCAAATGTTTAATTCTCTTGATGGTGTTATTTCATTATAATCCTGCTCGAATGTTTTCATTTTCCACCTTAGAATCTGAAGTGAGGGATAAGGATGAATAACACTCTTCCCTGTAGCTGAAGGCTTTTGACTTTAATGATGACATGGACTGACTTGCATAGCCTAAGAAAGATAGGTCTGCTTCTGCTACAGAAGCTCCTGGTGCACTACTGCAGAGCCTACTCGATCTTCTCAGATTTTATTTTCACATCTTCCTACCTGCTGGCTTGGAATAGTCTCGTGGGGAGAACAGCAGGCTAAGAACCAGTAGATCCAGGGTTCAAATCCCACCAATGCTCCTTTTGGCCTCTTAAACCTCCATGATTGTAAATACTCACTAGACTTAACCAGACCTTGACCTCCCTCTATGTTTCTGTGTTTGTCAATCTTAGTTTTGTCTATGTCTAATGTTTACTTACCTTTTCTATCAATAATGGAGTTCCTTTCTAACTTTAATTTCACTCAGTTTTAAATTATTGTAAACTAAACTAAACTCTCCATTGTCTCAGGTGGAAACTTAGCTTGTAAGCCCTCTGGAGGCAGGGAAATACTAATGCCACTATGACGTACCATTTATTTATTTATCTGTTTGCTTTTATATACCACACTATTTCACATTCAGTGCGTTTTACAAGGAACAAGAAAAGAAATTACATAGAACAAGTTTTGAGAATAACAAAACTTCCATAGAACAATCTTGGGGACAACAACAATTACATAGAACAAGTTTAGAGAACCAATTATATTAGAGGTTAACAGTGTAAAAGATTTTTCGGTCGGTATAACTTGGATCGTAACAGGGAACTATATACATTAAAGTTGTATAATAAATACACATTGAGCTTCATGGAAAGTTGGAGGGTCTGGCTGAAGGGGTTTGATAGCATGACGTGTTCTACATTACGTGTCCATAGTATAGCTGAAACAGATGTGTCTTCAGAGGTTTTCTGAATTTACATAGGTCAGAGATGGCACGGATGGAGGGGGGGGGGGAGGGGAGTTCCAGAGAGGTGGTGCATATAATTTGAATGCTTGACCATTCACAAACTGGGAACGTTTTCTTACAGCAGAAGGAACCGATAGTGTTTGACATGGTAGATCTTCTTGCTCTGTTGTCAGGTGTCCATTGTAGAATCTCATTAAGGGCAGTAGCTGAGAGGTTGTGCAGAATTTTGAATGTTAGATGAGAGCCTTATATTTGAGATGATTGACAATGGGGAGCCAGTGGAGCTGTTTCAGGATCGGAGTAACATGTTCGTATCTTGAGGCTTCAACCAAGGTTCGTACTAGGCGTACACAGCACGGTACACATACATAAGAGAAACTTGTCTCTTTCCCACAGAGCTTACAGTCCGTTCAAGACAGAGAAATAGAACAAAGAGGGGACTGGGGTAATTCTCAAGGGAAATAATTAAAACAGAGATGGGTGTACACAGGAGGATAAAGGGATCAGGATCTAAAGCAGCCTCACGTAGATGAGGTTTTGGCTTGGATTTGCTGCCTTCTGCATACTCATTCTTCAGGGTCCTTTTACTAAGGTGCAGTAAGTTGCTGCACTTCCCATGCATTTTGATCAGCATGTTCCTGGAAGTTTCTGCAGCAACAACATTTGCAATGAACAGGGGGTGCACAACGCTACCCACTGAGATTGCATTAAGTACACACATGATAATTGCAACATTGACATTTAGTGCGCAGTATGTACCTTTGCTGCAATTGCAATGTGTAATCCACATCCACGTTTGATCCAAACCTACCCCTTCACAGCTCCATCACGCAATCAGCAGTTAACACGGGAATTAGCACATGATAACCATCATGCCAGCATGGTAACGGCTGGTCATAAAAGTGATATATAAAACCTGTTAAATAAATAAACAAATACTGCGCACTAATTTCAGCGTTAACCATTTAGCGCACCTTAGTAAAAGAGCCTTTTATTCGTTTTGTTTCAATTACTATATGTGTATTCTATTAATATATCATTTTCCTTTTATTAGTGATAAGTACTGAGTATGTCCATGCCCCAACAGGCATACAGTCTATATGGGTATCTAAGGCAATAGGAGAAAAGGGGACCTGTCCAAGGTCACAAGACGTATTAGTGGCAGACAAAGGATTGGAACCCTGGGGTGTCCAGGGCAAAATATCCATAAAAATGCCAAGGGGGTTTACATTTCATCCCAATTTTAGCAACATGAACCTCCCCGAAATGGATGGCCACATGGGTAACCACACAGGCATCCCCACTACAAACTCTTGGGGTGGGGATGGCTATCCTATAGAGTGCAAGCTATTTTACATGCGAGGACATGCATCAGAATGCCAAACCGAAAATAAGTGCCCTCTTTTTCCTGCAGTTTTCGTTATCACCATGGAAAGTATAGGTGATATCAGAGCTTTTCTGCTGCTTATTCATGCCCTGGAGCAAGAATAAAGATAGTCCCATTAGTTGGTGGGAACATGTTCGCTGTTTCTAAAATCGGGCGCGCACTTCCAACTTGCCCGGAACACTCCTGGTCACGCCTCTGTCGCACCCCTTACACTGAAGACTTCTATAGAACAGGCTTCTAAAATAACTCTGGGGATGTCTCTGATTTGGATGTCTGTGTGCTCATTTTCAGACACCCAAAGCATGAATAGGGCCTTTACAATGACACACATATCTACTGGAGGTGACTGTATTGTGCCTATATTCAATGCAACCAGACTGAAAATTGACCCAAATGTTACTGAACGATCCCATATTTCAGTTGCTATGGGAGTAGGTCATTATAACCCTCATAGCATGTAGTCGGCTGAATGCATTTATCTGCTGTAAGGCTGCCATTTTGTTTGAACTATTTCTAAGATAGCTGATGACAAAAAGAAATATACAGTAAATTATGTGTTTGCTTACAATAAGTTAAATTTAGGTTAACCAAAACCAGATGAGCAAGAAATAAGATTCTGATCATTTATGATTTGTTTGCTGGTTTGATTTTCATTTTTTTTTTTTGTGTAATACTATATTAACTTATTGAAGCCTCTGTTGTTATTGTGAATCAGCCTTGTCTTATTGTATGATAAGAGGCATTCTGTTGATGAGGAGGCCAATTCTGAGTTGTGTGTCCCCAGGCTGTCCAGATGTCCAGACATTCAGATGGGCCAGGGATGTACCTGATTCTGCTCCTGCAGGGGCTAGAAGGCCCTGCGGGAGCAGAAGTGCAGCCTAGTGGCTGAACATCCAGAACATGCTCCGATTCAGGCACCCTAGACGTCCAGTCACATCCCTAGTTAGCTCAGTTTGGTTCCTGCATCACGCACCTGGCCTGCCTCACACCTCCCTCGGCCCACCCCCTCCCGCCCTCATACAGAACTCCTCTCACATCTCTGCTGTACGTGTGGGGAGCTCTGTGGGTAGAATCGCCACCCAAGCGTTTAGCAGGGATGGACGTTTAAACCAGACGTCCATCCCCGCTAAACACTGCTCAAAATCTACCCCATGGTGTTTGAACAGCAGATGAAGCAAGACAGGACAATGTACTGTATACTGCTTAGAGAATCTCTGTCACACTCTGATGCTGAAATGGTTCTTGGTTGTGGATATGAGGTATTATTATTTATCTCAAAAGCTTAGGGACTTTAGCTTGTTTATTACCCCCTTGGGCCATGTGCCATTGGTGCTTATTGAAGTACTGACAACTTTGAAATGAGATCTGAAGTGTTTTTTAGTTACTGGAGATTTCAATTTACATGTGAATTGATCATATTCTCCACAAGGAAATGAATATTTTCTTAGTATGCCTGCATTTGCTAAAAGTTTTTCCCAAATCATCATTACTGCTACTCATGTTGGTGACCATATTCTTGCCCTGTTTTTTCTTACTGTTACTGATATGCTGCATTGAATAATTTAAGATGTGACTATATGGCCTGTTCCCTGGTCTGACTACTTCTTGTTGCTGTTGTTAAGTGCCGTCGAGTCAATATCGACTTATGGCAATTCTCTGGATAGTTGTCCTAAACTGTGTTAGTTGTCAGTAAGGCAGCTCATTGTTGATTGTTGAATCTATAGCTGCTGTTATTGTATCAGTCCATCTCATTGCTGGCCTTCCTCTTTTGCGCTGACCTTCAACTTTGCCAGATATGATGTCTTTTTCTAATGATCTCTCTCTTTGCATGATGTGTCCAAGGTATGAAAGTTGAAGACTTGTCATCTGAGCTTCTAAAGAAAGCTTTGATTTGATCTCCTCTAGTACCGACTGGTTTGTTCTTCAGGCAGTCCATGGTACACAAACTCTTATTGTCCAAGACCTTGCTCTCTGATCTGCCTTTGCACTTACCCTTCTCACAGAAACGTGGCTTAGAGATGGCGAGGATGCTCTCCTAACCCGCTGTCTTCCCCCCGATACTCTGCCGTTTCTACACCACGTCTTGGCCGGTCTGGTGGCGGTGTAGCTGCTTTGCTTCACCCGTCCCTTTCCTTCACTCAGGTTTCTTCCCCGCTGTTACACTACCCCGAATCCCTTCTGCTTCGCCTTCACACTTCCCCTCCCATTTATGTACTTCTTATTTATTCCCCTCCTGCCCTTCGCTCTGAGCTCTGGGATGCTCTTCTCCTAACCTTGACTGACATCTCTCTAGCTTTTCCCCAAATACTTATAGCGGGCGATTTTAACCTCCATGTTGACTCCCCTGTCTCTTCTAGAGAACACTCCTTTCTTTCCTTCCTTCATGATCTATCCCTCATACAACATGTTTCTGTCCCCACTCATCAAGCAGGCCATATTCTTGACCTTATTCTGACATCCTCCTCCTCTCTCCTCAGAGTTTCTGACATCAGCACTACCTGTCTTCCCTGGTCCGACCACGTTTGCCTTGCTGTATCCTGCTCCTGGTCAGGAGGTTCTCCCTCCTCGGCTTCTTCTTCCTCTCCCACCTCCCGCTCGGAACGCCATTCTCGCTCCCTTACACCTTCTACACTCCAGCAATTTCCTCCAGCACAGGAGATTTTGCCCCCAGATTTCTCTCTTCTCTCGTCAAATTCCCAGGCGGCCCTCTGGTCTTCTGTTCTCTCCACCACGCTTGATCATATAGCCCCCTTACGTCCCTGCCCACCTCGCCGCCAGCCCTCACACCCATGGTACCACAGTGGTCTACGGCTGCTTCGCTCTCATCTTCGCAGAGCGGAGCGGCTGTGGCATAAGGCCCCCTCCCCGGCTACCCTAGCGACTTTCAACTCTCATTACTCCTACTATAGGTCTCAGGTTCACAATGCTAAACGCACTTATTTCTCTAATGCCATTTCTAATGCTCCAAACCAGACTCGACACCTCTATTCTACTTTCCAATCCCTTATCTCCCTACATGCCCCATCATCTGATTCTTCATCTCAGCCTGCTCCCCCTCCTGCGCAGTTAGCTTCTTTTTTTAGTGATAAAGTAGCATCCTTGAGAGCATCTCTGCCCTCTTGTCCTGCTCCAATTTCCTCCCCCCCTCCCATTCCGTCCCCCCCACCTATTTCACAGCTTTCTCACTTTTGGGCATCTTTTGACCCAATCACAGCACCCGAACTCCATCACCTTATTTCCTCATCTAAGAAGACCTTCTGTGCACTTGATCCTATTCCTTCTTTGTGGCTTCTCACCCCTTCCCTTGGGCTCCTTCCCTATATTCTCACCATGTTTAACTCTAGTTTGACCACCGGGATTTTTCCTACACCCTGGAAGCACGCTCTCATACGTCCCATTCTGAAAAAACCCTCATTAGATCCTCTACTTCCTGCTCACTATCGTCCTGTCTCTAATCTTCCTTTTCTCTCTAAGCTATTGGAGAAATACGTCTTTGCTCAACTCTCCCACCACCTTGCATCCATTAATTTTCTTCACCCTCGCCAGTCTGGGTTCCGTCAGGGTCACAGCGTCGAGACTGTTCTCTTGGCTTTCACGAATGCTTTACATGTAGCACATGATCGTGGTTACATTTCGGTGGCGGTTGCTCTGGAGATCTCTGCAGCTTTTGACTTGGTCGATCACTCCCTTCTCCTTCAACGTCTATGGGATGCGGGTCTCTGTAGCACGGTCCACCACTGGTTCTACTCTTTTCTCTCCTCTTGTCTTGCTCGGTTCTCCCTTCCTCTTCCTCTACTCCCCCTTCCGATCCCCACCGCCTTCTTTGTGGGGTCCCTCAAGGTTCTGTCCTTGCACCACTTCTTTTCAACCTCTTCCTAGCCCCTCTTGCTTCCCTAATACAACAGTTTGGCCTCTCTTCTTTCTTCTATGCTGACGACATTCTGTTACTTCATCACACTTCACCCTCCTGCCCTGATCTTACTGCATTGGATTCCTGCCTCTCAGCAGTAGCAAACTGGTTAACACTCAACTGCCTTCATCTAAATTTGACCAAGACTATCGCTATCTGGTTCTCTCACGGTGATCCTTCCCCTTCAATAGCCCCCTCTTTCTCTGGCTCCCCTGTACCTCTGGTCTCCACTTTCCGATATCTTGGTGTGCACTTTGATTCCGATCTGTCCTTTCATACACACATTTCTCATATTACTAAAACATCTTTTTTTTTCCTTCGTCAACTCCGCTCCGTCCGTCCCTTTCTTTCCCCCTCTGCCCTCACCACCCTGGTGCTTTCCCTCGTTATGTCCCGTGTGGATTTTTCCAATTCACTTTTCATTGGTCTTCCCAAATCCCAACTGACTCGTCTACAACGAATCCAAAATACTGCAGCACGCCTCCTTACACATACCTCCCTCTGTGACCATATCACTCCTCAGCTATTTCATCTCCACTGGTTGCCTGTTCCCTTCCGCACCACTTTCAAATTATTAACTCTGGTTCACAAAGCCTTCCATGACAGCACCCCCCAGTACCTATCAGATCTCCTCTACTTTCACTCTACCAGATATACCCCTTGATCTTTTCACCTTAACCGTCTCACTTTGCCTTCCCCCTCCCGCGCTCATTTGCAATCCACTCGTTCCTCCGCCTTTTTCTTTGCTGGCCCCGCCCTTTGGAATGCTCTCCCTTCCTCCCTCCATTTAGAACCCCAATACAATGTTTTTAAACAAAACCTCAAGACCCACCTGTTTTCCCTAGCGTTTAATCTTCCCTCTCCTTTTGTGTGACTTCACTATCCCCTATCCTTCTCCCTTTTGGTGTTTCCCCATGTCGTTATGTCTCGTCCTGCCTCCCTTCTTCTGCTATCCTTTTTATAAAATTGTACATTTCTTTTCCTTCTTGTTGGCCTTTGGCCTTCTTTTACTGAATTTGTTTTAATTGTACACCGCCTTGGTTATTTTAGAAAGGCGTTTTTTATCAAATAAATAAACATAAACATAAACATACACACAGTATTCTTCGCCAGCACCTTAATTGAAAGGAATCAATTTTCTTCCTTTCTATCTTATTCACTGTCCAACTTTCTCATCCATATTATTGAAAATACCATAGCTTTGATAAGTTGAACCATTGTATGGAGAGAGATATTTTTGCTCCTGAGAATCTTGTCTAGGTTCTTCATAGCCATTTTGCCAAGAGCAATGCGTCATCGGATTTCTTGACTGCTTGTCATTTCTTTATTGATTATTGATCCAAGCAGGTTAAAGTTGTCCATTATTTCTATTTCTGCTCCACCAAGGATGACATTATTGATTTTGACAGTTGTCTTTGTCTTCTTCATGTTAAAGTGTAGACTCATTGTAGACTCGTTATAGTCTCTCTATGTTAATGACATTCAGTTGCTTTGTCCTTTTCAGTCTACTCATAATTCTGTGATTCCCACTGCATTAAAACAGTAGAGGTAATTTTATAATGAGCTGTGAAAACATATGCAACATCAATGCGCGCATGTCACCTATTTTCAATGACTTATGTGCTGGGATGGGCACTTATGTGCGCAGTTTTGACAGATGCTATTCTATAAGTACGCACATCAGGATGATCGTGTATACTTTCAGTGTGGGCGAGCACAAGGGCAGAATTTAAGTAAAGCCTAAAGTTACGCATGTAAGTTTAAAAATACTATAATTTATATGCACTTTTCTACAAATTTAGGCAAAGTGATCAAGCCTAGATTTGGCATGCTGATCATATCACTTATGCTTCTATTTTCTAAAGTAAAGTTTGCAAATAAAATAGGTGCAAATTACATGCATGAGAATGCACATTCAACTAAACAATCTTTATACAATTACCCTCTAAATGAGCGGAGGTCCATGAATAAATTGGTTCTCCATTTACAGAAAACCTGACACACTTAGGAGCCTTTTTACTAAAGGGCATTAGCTGTTAGCATGGATTCTGGCATGCACTAAGGGTGCGCTGGACACATGGTAACAGTTAGGGCAGGGCTCTAACTGTTCATGGTGCATTAAGGTTGCAAGTGGTAGGTTAGGAGTGGAGAATGGGCTGGGTGAGTGCCTTACAGACAGCACACTCACACTAACTGCAAGGCAAACAATTAGCATGGGTGCATTTACCACCATCTCCACAGGTGGCAGTAAGAGCACCTGTGCTATTTTTATGCTACATTAGGGCACAGTGCACCACGTTAACTGCTGGGAACCTTCTTTCCACACCCCTGACAGTTAACATTTTGGTGTTGCATCTAATGTGCTACAGTTTGAGCGCTATTGGTATGCTAGGTGCAACACCATAGGGTCCTTTAGCAAAATGGCTCCTTAATAAGAATACTTCGAAGGTCTATCGTTTATTGAATCTTGATATACCGCCTTTTGTGGGGCATACATGGCGGTTTACATATCATTTAAAAAAACCAGAAAACAGAAAGGAATGCCAACATGATACAGGAACGGAGGGAAATAAAATATACAAAGATGCAAACATATATAAATACACATATATACAGCTCTCCTAGCCTGACCACAGGTTGAAAGCTTGCTCAAATGAATAGGCTTTTAGAAGGGATTTAAACGTGACAAAAGAAAACTCAAGGCAAATATATGAGGGCAGACAATTCCAAAGGGTCGGGGTCATAAAGAAAAAAGCAGCCTGCCTAGTGGATTCGTATTTGACATGGGACAGAGAAGATTGTACTAATCTGTTGTCATGATGGGAGCGTAGGCAGAAGGGGGGAAAGGGGGATAACATATGGGATAGTGAGATGTGAAAGGTACTAGGGAGCATTATTATGAAGGGCAATATGTGTCAGAGTGGGAATTTTATATTGAATATGTTAGGGGAATGGGAACCAATGATGGTGAATTTTTACATTTATTTTATTTATTTATTTTACAGATATCACTTTATCATTTTAGTAAAGGTGTTTTATATTGTAAATTAAACTTGGTAATGTACATTAAACAGGGACACTGATAACTTGGATTCTTCTGAGGCAATGAAGGGTTAAGTGATTCGCCCAAGGCCACAAGGAGTGTTAGTGGGAATCGAACCCTGGTCTCTTGGTTCCCAAGTCAGTGCTCTAACCATTAGATGGAGTGGAGTCACACGGTCAAATTTCTTGGTATGAGCCAGTGCACAAATGGCAGTATTTTGAATAAATTGAAGCCTCTTTAACTGGTGGTGAGAGAGACCAGCAAAAATGATATTGCAATTGTCAAGACGCACGATTACAATACTGAGGAGGGTGGATACTTGTGCGGCGGAGTCCAGGAAGAGGCATAGTGTGCAAAATCTATGCAGATCAGAGAAAGCAGATTTGAAAAGGTGACAGATTTGAAAAGGAGATCTCCGAGTCAATGTAGACACCCAAATATTTAAAGGAAGGATGCAGAGCAATGGAAGTGGAGCCAAGAGATGGCAGCAGGGATGGAGCTGCCAGAAAAGGTTTCTATAAATATACATTTTATTTGTTGCTCAAAAGCTATATTTCAGCCTGACAATTTCAGAACTGTATTACAGATCCTGATTCTTACTAGGGGTGTGCAGGCGAATATTCATTTTGTTTAGTTTCCATGTTATTTTGTGATTTTTCATTTTGTTTAGTTTTTAGTTTTCATTTTAGGGGAAATGTAGCTAAAAGCATGCATTATCGCTCAGTAGTGCATACTAGTCAGCAACAGTGCATGCTATTTATTTATATTCTCTTATATACCGTGCTATTCTGCATCAGTGCGGTTTACATTGAACAAACTGAAATTACATTGAATAGGGCATTTTAACTTGGAGATAACTATTTTACAGGGAACATGGGCTATGGAGGGTTAAGTGGCTTGCCCAAGACCACAAGGAGCACCTGTGGGACTAGAAACCCCAGTCCTTCCGGCCCAAGGTTGCTGTCCTCTAGTGGGATTTGAACTCCTGACCTTCTGGCCTGAAGTACCTTGCCCCAACCACTAGGCCACTCCTCCACTCCATGGTCAAATGGTCAAATACTATGGTCAAAGACTATGGTCAAATGGCTATGGTCAAATACTGCACACTATTGAGCAATAGCATGTGATACTGAGCGATGGTGTGCCCTATTGAGCAATGGTGTGCACTAGTTGCATGAATAGTGTGCACTATTGCTCAAGAGCAACACTATTTGCCCATAGTGCACACTTTTGCTTGATAGTACACACTTTTGATTGACTAGTATGTGCTATTAACGACAGACAGGGTGTGGCAACATATGGGGGGTTTTCTTCCGTTTTCATTCAAAAATGGTATGCAACAATATAAGAATCTACACATCTCTAGTTCTTACTTCTGTCGACTACTATAATTCATTAGACCTTATGGTCTTCTTTATTTAACTTCCTACTTTCTTATCAGCTACTGCTAGCATGACTTTGTTACGCTGATATTGTACATAGTCTTCGTGGGAAACCTATTTATGGCAAATTAAATTTAAAATAATGATACCTGTTTAGACAGCAATGAGGAAAATTGCACCAAACTATCTTAGATGTTCTTATTGAAAATATTGCCTGTCACCCACTATGATCATCTGGTAAGATTTTGCTGTCTGTTCCTTCACTGAAAAGAGCACACAAAGCTGAGATGCACTTTAGGGCATTTTTTATTTCTGATCCTATTCTTTGGAGTTTCAACAGATAAACAGAAAAAAAGTAAAAGCTTACTATTTTACAAAGCATTTGAGAGATAGTTTTGTTTTATTAATTTTAATTGTTCATCTTTTATTGCTTGTTTGCATGCATTGTGTTTTATGTTTATATTGGAATCTGCCTAGAACAAGATATTCAGATTGGCAGAACAGGTGTGTGTTTTAAATAAATAATAAAAAGGAAATGAGAAACCAAAATAATAATTTTGCATGTGCACCACAACTCACTGCAAATCCTCACACGTGTAGCTGCACGCACCAAAGTCTTGCTCAAGACTTACACACTCCTTCTAGAGAAGCGCTTCTCAAACTTCTCCTAGTGGATCCTCAGCCAGGCACTTTTTCAAGACATTTACAATATGCTCCAGTAGCCTACAGCAGAATTGGATTTTACATATTTGTACCCGAGGGCAGAACTGGAAAGCAGTGTAAATAGGTGTCTCCCCCAGAGATCATAAAACATTAATGCAAGCAGAATCAGCATCCTATTCAGCCTAGGTATTTGATGCCTTCAAAATTTGGCACCCTATACAGTTGCTTTTGTTTCCTATTCCTAAATCTAGACATGGTCTACAGGACCAAATTTAAAACTCTATCTCTAATTTTCAAGGCCCTTGGATAAAATGGACCAAAATACTATATTTAAAGAATAAGTTCACCTTGTACACTCCTTTGAGGCCTCTAAGGCCATCTCAAGGAGCATCCCTAACTATACCCTCACCAAAGAAAATCACACGTTGTGACACCTACCAGGGAGCTTTCTCAGGAGTAATCCCTGCACTCTGAAACTCACTTCCAGAGGCTATGTCTAAGTCAAGGATACCTTCAGGAAGCATCCTGACTTAGGTAAAAGCCTGGCTCTTCTCCCAAGCCTTTAATGGTTATGGTGACTGACTTTTCCATTCACTCATCCTGCTTCAGGACTAGCTTGCTGCATACTCTGAAACTGAGACCAGATCCACATCCCTTATTCATCTGTATATATAAAACTGGTCAACAAACTTTTACAAAAGTCATGTTACTGAAATAAAAATAGTCATTTCTTATCAATTTTTATATGCTGAACACGAATATGACAGTGAAATTGCAAAGTTGGCTCTAGTTTTTTTGTGATCTACAAGAATTAATGTTTACATCACGAAATGCATGTCAATAGTAAATATAATAGGCCTTTGGCTAATACCTGCAAAAAAACAAGTCATAGACTACTTCTTAGATTTTTTCGCCTGTCTCTTGTACAGCTGTTCAGGAGCTTCTCTGGGGAGTGTCCAGCAGTAGTCAGCCAGCATTGTATTGGACCATTTTCCCTGGTATCTTTGCTCCATCGTTGCGATATCCTGGAGAAAACGTTCACCCTGTTCATCACTAACCATACCACAGTTGTCAGGAAAGAAATCGAGATGGGAATCAAGGAAATGGATCTTTAGAGACATATTGCAACCAAGTTTTTGATACTGCATCAGCATGTCTTCTACTAGTTCCTTGTAGTTTTCTGCCCTAACATTCCCGAGAAAGTTTGTTGACACTAGGCGAAAAGCATTCCATGCTTATTTCGCATCACCCTGCAGCAAGTTGTTGAACTGATCATCTTTGAAGAGCTCTCGAATCTGAGGACCCACAAAAACTCCCTCTTTAATCTTTGCTTCGCTGAGTCGAGGGAATTTTTTATGCAGGTATCAGAAAGCTGGCGAAGTGCGGTCCATGGCTTTCACAAAGTTTTTCATCAAACCTAGCTTGATGTGAAGGGGTGGTAACAGGATTTTGTGAACCTCAACCAGAGCTGGGTGCTGGATATTCTTCTCTCCAACTGTTACATTTTGTCTGCGATTCCATTCCTTCTGCAAGTAGTGCCAATCCCTTGCTCGGCTATCCCACTCACATAAGAAAGATATGTATTTTATATATCCCTGCTGCAGTCACATTAAAAGGGCAGCTACCTTCAGGTCACCACAGAGGTGCCAGCTGTACTTGTTATAGTTAATGGAAGTCAGTAGATGCTTTAAGTTATCGTATGTCTCTTTCATGTGGACGGCATGCACTACTGGAATAGATGGAAGACAGTTTCCATTGTTCAAAAGCACAGTCTTCAGACTCAGTTTCGAAGAGTCTATATAGTCTCCAGTCTTGTGGGTCATGATTGATTTTTAAGGCATTCATGAGGCTTTCAATATCAGAACAGAATACCAGATTACTTTCCTTTCTGAAGAAAGGCTCCAACTGCTGGTGGCGCTTTCGATATGAAGTAATGTTGACATTTTCTTCTAGAAGATTCCATTGTTGGAGTCTTGATCCTAGCAATTCAGCCTTGTTCTTGGATAAGTCCAAATCATGAACCAGATCATTTAGTTCTTCCTGTGTTATTCTGTGTGGAGTTGATAATGCATCCCAGTGAAAATCTGGGTCACTGCATGCTGACGGAACAGGAGAAGAACAGGTCGGCTCACCCTTGTCCTCATCAGATGAATCAAGAGAATATTCTGATGGAGGTTCTGGAATAGGAAGTCGCTCACCATGTGGAACTGGTCTCAATGCAGATGGAATGTTTGGGTAGACTATGCTCGACTTCTTTTGCTTCGTTATTCCGCTGGAAAGAAGAGGAACCAAGCAGAAGTAACAGTCATTTATGTGGTTGCTTGGCTCTCTCCACACCATGGGGACTGCAAATGGCATTGATGGTCTTTTGCAATTCAACCACTGTGAAAGCCGTGTTTGTACATGTAGGGCAGCATATATGCGGGGCCCAAGGCTTGTCTTGGTCACCAATCTTGCATCCGAAGTAAAGATGATATGCCTTCTTCAGTTGAGAAGTGATACTTTTCTTCTGGTTGGCAAATGTTACTTCCCCACAAATGTAGCAGAAATTGTCAACGGTTATTAACGCACTTTCGCAGCATTACTGTTCTGTATTGTACCTAAATGGCTAAAATTATATGATTAATAAAAGTTACATGTAACAGTAGCTTAAACTGTCTTGTACACAGTCTGAAATATTTTAAATGCTCAACCTTTCCGACTGCGAATAGTGCGTCTGGCAGTAGTATTGCATTGCATCATTTTCTGATGCAATCAACTCTGGATGATGTGTGCATGCTGGTATTATGCAATGTGATGCAATATTACATCATTCAAGGCTTATTTGGGATGTCCTACTGGATAAATTTAAACATCAAAAATGAACTACATGCAATATCTTCAAACCGAGAGCCAATACATTTTTTAAAATGTTATATTCATGTTCAGCTCACCAAGATACTACAGATTAGGACCTTTTAAAGTAAGTAATGATTTCAATGTTGACCTTTGTAATTTATACTCAGTCTCATTACCCATTTTTATATATCCCTATGCCTTTGTCTTACCCATCTTGTCTGTTTGTATGTCTCAATTGCACCTATCCACTCTTCTACCTATTAGGATGTTTCACTGTATAATGCTAAGGGGGTAATGTCTCCAAATGTGCTAGTTTTGCAGATACCATGACAATAATGAACCTCACTCAAGGTATATGCAAAACTAACCCATTTGGAGACTTTGCACCCTTAGATTATACAATGTTGCTGTTGTTAAGTGCTCTTGAGTTAATGTCGACTTATGGCGATGCTGTAGATAGTTGTCCTAAAGTATGTTTGGTCTTCAGTCAGGCAGCTAATTGTTGATAGATTGACATCCATGGCTGCTGTTATTGTATCAATCCATCACATTGCTGGTCTCCTTCTTCTGCATTGACCTTCAACCTTGCTGAGCATTATGTCTTTCTCTAATGATCTTTCTCTTCACGTGATGCGTCCAAAGTATGAAAGTTGAAGTCTTGTCATTTGAAATTCTAAGGAAAGCTTAGGTAGGGGGGATATTCAGTGGTGGTGGCTCAAAGCGGCTATCCATCACTGCTGAAGGCAAATCCTGGATATTCAGCGCCAAGGCCATATCCAACCACTGGCATTGAATATTCGGGTTGCTGCAGAAGCCAGAAGCTAAACGGGCACTGGCGACATTGAGCCGCTACCGGTTAGCTTCCGCGGGTAACGTTAGGCCAGCATTTGCCATATCTTACTTTACCTGCATGTCACTAACTGGGAAGCAGCTCAGTATCACTGCTGCCCAGTTAGTGATATGTGCCTCTTTTGCTAGGCTCCTGACATGCCCTGATGCTAAGCGCTTTCCAACTTTCTCATCCATATGACATTGAAAATACCATGGCCTGGAAAAGTCAAATCTTTGTACACAGTGATACATCTCAGCACTTGAAAATCTTATCCAGGTCATTCATAGCTTTTCTACACATTGTCAGATTTCTTGACTGTCTTTTCATTATTGATTATTGATCCAATAAGGTTAAAATTGTCTACATTTCTATTTCTTTTACATCAAGGATGAAATTGTTGATTTTGCCATTTGTCAGGATCTTTGTCTTCTTTACGTTAAGATGTAGACCAATTTTAAAACTATATTCCTTGATCATGATAAGCAGATGTTTTATATTGTCTTAATTTTCAGTCAGTAACATAGTATTATCAGTGTAACAGAAGTTGCAGATGAGTCTTCCACCAATCTTCATGCTTTGGTTATTACCATATAGTCCTGCTTCTCTTTTGCCTCTCCCTATGCACTCATTTGTGCTATCAAGTCAATGACTGACTCCTGGGGACCTAGCAGTCCCTGGATTTTGTTGGCAAAGTGTGACCAGAAGTAGATTGCCAGGCCTGAGGCAATGGAGGGTAAAGTGACTTTCCTAAGGCCCAAAGAATGCCAATGAGAATCAAATGTTGATTTCTTGGTTGCTAGGCTACTCCACCACTTTATATGTGGATGATATTTTAATTTTGGTACCTGTACAATCTCATCTGTCTTTAAAGTGGTGCTTTGTTCATTTATAATGTTTTCAATGTTGCTTCGACAACTTCTTTCTTCACCAACAGTTTCTGATTGTCAGGTACAGGTAGAAATGACTTAATGACTGTATTCTTTCCACCTTTTCTTGATCTTCTCAGCATCATTCAGTGTGGATCCTTGAACATCTTTTAGCATTCCAATTTGAGGCTAGAGGTTTTCTTTAGCTCTCATAGCTTATTCTTCCTCTAATAGTTTCTTTTTTAATTTCCTTGAATATGTCACTATACTACTTCTCTTTGTCTCATCTTGTAACACTTTAGAAATTTGTTAAGAGACTTTTCACTTTCTTTGAGCACATCTTTCACTTTCCTGATGTCCTCCCATAGCTCTTCAGGTGCCCTGTCATTTGTATCAAAAGAAGAAAATCAATTTTGCAGTCAGTATTTAAATTCCAGTGGTATATTTTAAGATTATACTTTGCCACTTTCATGAATAGCTTTCTCTTTTTCAGCTGCAGCTTGAGTTTGCATACCAGCAGTTAGCAATCTGTACCCAGGGTTAGCCCATCCACTAGGCGAACTAGGTGGCTACCATCTAGACCCCTTCCACATTCTTCAAAGCAGAAGCTTTCTGCTGCCACTTTGGTATCACAGCGGACTTTGATGCACATGCATGCCAGAAGGATGGAAGGGTAGTACTTGAGCTGTCCCAAGAGGGTGACATCAAGGGGGTGGCATTGGGCCTGCCTAGGGTGGCATAAATCTTTGGGCCAGCCCTGTCTGTACCACAGTCAGCTCCAAGTTTTTTCTTTGTTGATGTAATTGAATGTTTAAATCATTGACTTCCACAGTTGTAGTTAATTTGATTTTTTCACAATCCATTAGGCGGAGTCCATGTGTACAGTCACTTCTTCTGTTGCTGGAAGAAAGTGTTTGAGATGAATCGATTGTCAGCCTTGCAGACTTCAAGCAGCTTCATTTCCATTTCCAAGCCCTTATTTTCCAACCACGTTGCATTCTTCTTTGTTCCCTAATTTTTTATTCCCGCTGCTTATAGCTATCAGCATATCTTGTTTGCATGTTCTGTCAGTTTCAGCAAGTACTTCTTCATAGAACTGATTGACTGCATCCTCTTCTGCATCTGCTGTTGCCGCATACACCTGAATAATAGTTGTGCTGGTGGGCATTACTCACAGACGAACAGAAATTAAGCATAGTAACGTGGAGCCCGATCACAGAAGGGGCACGTCCGGGCTATCTGGACACCCCCGAACAGGAAGGGCCCAATTCTGCACCTCAGGAGTAGACATTCCTGCACATGCAGGATCGGGCCCTGAGATGGCCCAGCATGCCCCTTCGGCAGCCGCGATGGCCCAGCATGCCCCTTCGGTAGCCAGGCCCCCTCTGTTCTCCCAGACTAGACACCCTGCCGCCGCCCAACCCTCACTGGAGTCCATTAGGGCCAAGATTGGGCGGCAGAGGCTCACCCTCGACTGTGCCGCTGCTCTTGGGGGTCGCCAGGTAGAGGGAAAAGGCGCCCCACACTTATTCAACCTCCAGGGTGGAATAAGCTGGGTATCCTCCCAGTGTTCCACAGATATACAGGGCCATAACTTGAATCGTCCCTGTATATCCTGGTGCCTGGCTCGCCCACACTCTGCCCACACCCTGCCCCCATTCTGCTCTCCACGCACAATGGCTCTGTGCACGTGGGGAGTGGCATGCAGGATCAGGGCAGGACGGTTAAAAGGCTGCACGTCCCACCAGGACATGCAGCCCCACAGGTTGCTTTACTGAATCGGGCCCATAGAGGGTTATTCCATAACCTGAATAGGCTGTTTGCAAGTGCACGGGAGACGTGTATCTCCCAAAAATGTCTACAACCATTTTCCGATACACGGCGGCACTGCATGTCCATGGGGATGTCAGATCATACCCGTGAGGGGCAGAATGGGGGCGTGGTTTGCACGGAGATGTATATGGCATATTCATGAAAGGCACGTGTACATTTTCTTTTTTTTACTTCCCCACAGATGTGCCTGTTATTCCTGCTGGAGACGTGGAATAAGGCCGGTACTTAGAAAATATTCTGCTTTGTTCGTGACGGGTATGTTTTAAAGTGGTCTGATTGCAGTCTGGAAAAACACCACAAAATGCAATTATAAAGAACAGAAATCAAAGGTTAGGGAATCTTTTAAGCTAAAGAGTCATTAATATCTGCATTTAAAGAAATATTAAGAACAGCAATAGTGTTTATACTGGCTATGCTGAAATATGCTGTTTGTGCTAAAAAAAAGCTAATCTAGGGGATACTATGAAAAATGGGAATGTTGATGTAAGAATTGTATGTGAGAAATGCCAGTACCTAGGTATGTGGGAAACAGATGCCATACCTAGAAAGCCATAGTCAGTAGAGGAGCATAGTTTTGTCACTCTGCAAAATAATGCATCCTTTGGGGAATTGCAAAGTTAATTTGTTAGGTTGTTGTGGGGTTGGTAAGGGTCCATACTTAGCATTTTAAGGAGTGTTTTTAGAGATGACCAATGCAAGAATAACTGAGGCAGAGCTATGCTGCCAAGTAATGTGTGATGCAAGGTATGTCATGACAAATATGTTACTATTTACTTGATCTTATAATACATTAGAGTTCACTGAGATTACTTTGCAGTGTTCTGGGCATACATAGACTAGTATATGTAGTCTAGTTTGAATCATCATTTATGTATCATCACTATTTATGTCTAACTTGCATCAGCAAAACACTGTCAGTGAGAACAACAATTTAGGAGATGCACGTTTTAATCAATGAAGCATGGTGTCCACTGGTATATTGTGGAGACGGGCACGATCAGAAACGTGCAACTTTTCAGAATATGGTGAGTGTGGGGATGTCCAAAATAATTTCAGCATTTACCCATGTCTCGTATTACACAGGTACACTAAAAAAAAATTTTTTTAAACTGCCTCTAATGTTTCGATTGATTTTTACGTTTTTTGGTGCGCTAAATCCAAATCCGGTAACCAATTTGCTCCATCACGTACAGATTTTTTGCTACATTGGGTTAGCAGTTTGAGGTGAACGTTTCAGATTGAGTGCGATCGAGATAAAAGTTTCTTGGATGAATTCTTTATACTAATTGTTTAGTAGTTATTCAAATAAGAATAAAGAAAATTGTAACAAGGCAGCACATAAGAATAGAGTAATGTCAACAAAACACACTGTGATGGTAGCAAAATTGTCTGCACTTAAAACAGCCACATACATGTGCACAAACATTGAGCATATAAGAGCGAGGTTAGACACAAAGCAAAGCAAAGAAATGTGCAAAAAATGTTGTACAGGTATGTATGTAAGAATAGAAAACGCAAACCGCACCATTGCAATACATGAAGACAAACACCCGGTGGTGTGAAAATAAAATTCTAATAAATGAGATCCGACACTGTGGTAATAACTAGCAAATTTTTATTTCAAAGTTTAGTAAAAACACGATATTTGTCAACACAGTTTAGATTTTAAAGTCATTCTTGGGTCAATCAATCTCCTGGTGGGCCCGTTTCTTCTTCCCCCGAATGCTTCTCTTGGTGCGCTGCTTGGCGTATTTTTCATCTGGGGATTCCCGCAGCAGCAACCAGCAGAAATCAGCCATCATAGTGGTGTTCCATCTTCCTTGGTACCTTCTCTCTGCGTCCTTGATGTCCTGGTGAAACCTTTCACCTTGATCTTCACTGTACGCCCCCAAGTTTTCGGGAAAGTAGTTCACATGGGAGTGCAAGAAATGGACTTTCAGGCTCATGTTACAGCCTTGTTCTTTGAAGGCATTGAGCATCCTGGCAACAATATCCTTATAGTTCTCATCCCGCCTGTTCCCCAAGAATTTGAGAACAACATCCTTGAAGGAATCCCAGGCTTCTTTTTCCTTCTCAGACATCGTTTCAGCGAATGCTCCATCTGAAATGAGTTTCCTTATATCAGGGCCAACAAACACTCCTTCCTTTAGCTTTGCTTCAGAAAGTCGGGGGAACTTTGAGCAAAGGTACCGAAAGCACTCACCATCTTTTGGAAGGGACTTGATGAATTGCTTAATGAGACCCAACTTAATGTGGAGAGGTGGTAATAGAATTTTATCACGAGGTACCAAGCTCTCATGAAGAACATTTTTCTCACCGGGTCTCAAATACTCCCGAATTGGCCAGTCTTTTTTCCCCCCAGTGTAGGTCGCGGGCCCGGCTATCCCACAAGCAAAGGAAGCAGGGATATTTGGTGAAACCGGATTGCTGCCCTAATAGCATGGATAGAATTTTAAAGTCTCCACAAATCATCCACTTATGCTCATCATAACGAATCTTCTGAAGAATCAGGGCCAAATTCTCGTATTTTTCTTGGAGAATAACAGAGTGAGCAATACGAACTGAAGCGAATGTGTTACCATTATGAAGAAGAACACCTTTTATGCTGTCTTTTGACGAATCAATGAACAGCCGCCATTCAGCAGGATCATACTTGAGTTTAAACTTTTCCATCACTCCGTATATATCGTTGCAAAATACCAAATCTTCCTCTTTGCTGAAATACTTCAAAAATTGTGTCTCCGGTTGCAGTACCAATAAAAAGTTGTTCCTGGTGACAATAGATTTTTCTGTTTAAGCCGAGAACCTAGCAGTTGGGCAGCATCTTTTGGGAGTCCTAAATCCCGGACTAAATCATTCAATTCAGCTTGAGAGAAAAGTTCAGGTTTCGGATCTGGTTCAGTTTCAAACTCGGAAGTACTGGACTCATCGGGAAAAGCCATCTGATGAGTCTCATCATGATCAGAACCGTCCACACTAATATGATCCAAAGATTTTGGTGGTTCAGGCACAGGTACTTCGTTGCTATGAGGCATAGGCCTAATTGCTGAGGGAAGGTTGGGGTAACTTATTACGTTCTTATTTTTTAAGTTGTATCCCTTCACAATGCAAGAGCAAAAATAGCAGTCACTGCTGTGGTCTCTTTGTTCACGCCACATCATAGGTATTCTGAAACGAAATGCTTGTTTTTTACCTTTCATCCATAAGCGTAGATCTTCCTCACATGTCTTGCACACTTTGTGAGGAGCCCACGGTTTGTCTTGATCGCCTAACTTCAAACCGAAATAGGCGAAATATACTTTTTTAATAAATGCAGAAATGTTCCTCTGCCGCTTTTTCACGGTATATTCCCCACAAATAAAACAAAAACTGTCCGGAGAGTTGACGCAACCTCTGGCTCTGTGAGCCATCACAAATACACAGCACTGCAAACTACAACTGTAGTGAACCACTTCGGAATAAAGCTGGATTACGACTGAGCAAACAAAAGGTAATAATGAACTTGCAAGAAACTGAAATTTGACAGGAACGTTCATGTCGCAACCACCGTGTTTGAGCGAGCGAACGAGGCGAGGCGAACAGGAAAGAACATGCGCCAGCGCGAGTACTGGATTTAGCCCCCCGCCTCCCAATTGTCCTGTTAATGTATAAAATGAATACAAAACACTCTAAAATATCACGAGGAAGTGTTTCTAGTTAGTTAACCATTACAACCTCTATTTTGGGTCAAGAAAATAAACTGCAGTCGGCTAAAAAGAAATTATGTGAACATTCCTTATATGGGTAAGAAATCTAATTTTGCAAGAAAACGTGACGTGATGGAACATTTTGGCTATTTTTCCTGGATTCAGCACCCCAAAATCTATAGGAATCAGTTGCAAAACTGGAGGCAGTTTTTTGGTAGTGTACCTGTGTTATTAGTGCGGATGTTTTTTACACTTCACTCTATGTCCCGTGCCTGCACCTAAGCGCGGGTCTCACGCTGGATACGTGCATGGGTCGACTGGACACATCTACGAGGCAATTCCAGAACCAGAAGCGCATCTATACACGTGGCTGCGGAATTTGGTCCAAATTGTGCCCATGCCCGATTTAAACGTTTCTGCCAGAGCTAGCCAGCCTATATAGAATCTACCTCATAGTGAATAGTGGCCGATAAAGACCAGCATGATCTATCTAGTCATCCCAGTAAGGTAGCTAGAGTTGTAGAGTTGCACCTGCCGCTCTGGGCAGGTTAATCCCCTTTATGCCTTTAAGGTCATACATGTCACTCCAGGCAGGTTACCCCTCTTTATTTATGAAGTTACTTATGTTTGCTTTGATTCCATTCTTTGGCTTTGTTGTGATCCTGTGTGTCTGTCCTGTGACATTTTGAATTCTGCCATTGATATGTCTCCCACCTGCTCCTTTGGGATGACATTCCTGATATCCACCATCCTTTCCATAAAAATGTATTTCCTGATACTGATTTATCTTCTTGCAGCTTCATTTCATGTCCTCTAGATCTACAACTTCCCCATCTTTGAATCTTTTCATAAAAGCAGTTAATAAATCCTAAGAAATAAATATGCACACAATGACAGCAGTTCACCAGAATTTTCTCATGCATATTCATTGTGGAAAAACTGAAAACCTGACTGGCTGGGGAAACTCAGGACAGGTTTGGGAACCACTGTTCTAGAGAATGCTCACAACATCTTCATAGGGACTCTTTCTTGGGCTCAAAATAGAGGGGGTTCAGATTCTTTGGGATTTAAAATGTGACATAGGTGCTGCAATGAGTTTCCATGAATTCAAACATGCTTTCTTCTCATTGGAGGTATCTTATCCAAGACTTGCTTCTAATTATTCATCTCATTGTAGCATGCAGCAGTGATGGCAATGGAATGTACGCAAACTGTATGCAGGGACACTGCAAAATTATCTCTGCAAAATCAGGGGTTGCAAAATTCTCTGAAGGTTACAGAGTGTCCTGAAGTCTTCAATTTGCTGAACTTCTTTGCTGCTATGCTTTTACTTTGGTGATCGTATTTGATCAGACTTCAGTCTTTGTTCAGGGAGAGATTTAGGCTACCTATTTTCAATATCATCATATGGATGCAAACGTTGGACAGTAAAAAAGATAGACAGGAAGAAAATTAATGGCTTGAATTATGGTGCTGGTGACATGGACTACCCGAAGAACAAACCAGTCAGTACTAGAGGAGATCAAACCTAAGCTTTTTTTAGAAGCTCAGATGACAAGACTTCAACTATCATACTTTGGACACGTCATGCGAAAAGAGATATCGTAAGAGAAAGACATCATGCTTGGCAAGGTAGAAGGTCAACACAAAAGAGGAAGGCCAGCAATGAGATGGGTCAACACAATAACAGCAGCTATGGATGCCACTCTGTCAACAATGAGCTGCCTGACCGAAGACCAAACACAGTTTAGAACAGTGTCACTAACAGTAAAAACTGTGGGGATGGAATCACTGAAAGCCAGCTCTACTTATACAGAGGCAAGGGTAAGTTGGATAAAGTTCTGCGTTGTGCAAAGTACGTTTCTGTATGATTCAGGGGGGGGGGGAGGGGTGAGAGGGGCGGAGATCTGCAGTGGGCACTGGGCTGACCTTCTACTGACAGTCTTGGCTCAGGCACAGTGTTTGCTCTTTCAGTAATGGTGACTCCATTACAACTTATTTTCTCCCCCCTCTCCTCGCTCACGTTTTAGCATCCCCCACAATATCTCCTCCTGTCTAGCAGCATCTCCTTTCTCTCTCTCACTCTCCTCTACCCCCTGCCCATGATCTCCTGTGTCTCTATCTCTATCCTCTGTGCAACCCAGAACCACTTTTGTGCACATAACATGTAGGACACATAACCAGAGGAACTGTCACTCTTTTCCTACTCTTACCCCTTACCATGACACTCCACTCTTTTCCAGTTTCTGCCTTCTTGCACTCGTTTCCCTCTTCCTCAGCATCCTTCCTTCTAGCTCCTTCCCAATGATCCATTTGTCTTGCTTCTTCCAAAGCATCTGTCTACTGCCTTTTTTCCCTTCCCCCCCCCAGCAACTATCCCTACCTCCTTTCTCCAAGCTCTATCTCTGCCTCCGCCCCCGAAAAGCATCCATCCCCTGTCTCACTTATGTCCTTCCCTTCCCCAGCATTTGTTGCCTGCCTTTCCCACTCATTTCTTTCCCCAGTAACCAGGTATCCAGCTTCTTGCTTCTCCTTCAGTATCTGTCCATTTCCTCTTACTCATACCCAACGCCTGCCTCTTCCATCTTCCCCCGTATCCTCCTCCCCTTTCCCCTTCTCTAGCATCTGGCACCTGCCTGCCTGTTTCCCTTCTTAACTGAGTGATGGGAGCCTGTGCGGCAGTTCCCGACCGCTCTTCGTAGTGCTCAGTGGCAGCACCATCAGCATATTCAAAATGTGTGGTCATGGGCCCCGAGCTTCCTGATATTGAGTTCGCCATACATGAGATACCTAAAGATGATAAAACACTTAACAAGTGAAAACAAGCTATCCAAATAATATTATAAACCTCAGGGACAGACATTCACCATGAAATTCCTGAAGAAAAGAGAAGGTCTTCACCTTCTTCCTGAAACACACAGGGAGGGAAATTGTATAAGGGGTGCCTAGTTACGGTGAGGTTGATTCTATTCTAGCCATCCAGCCCCTGTGCTATCCCTGAGAATTTGGGCATACAGCAGTAGCACCCGATTCTGATCCCACGGGGGTTAGACGTGCCCGCGGGATCAGAATCGGGTATACCGGCCAGGACGTGCCCGCTTCTGATGGGCCACATGCCCAGCAGATCCTCAGCTAATTCAACCAGGCTACATAATTAAGCCACAATGCCATGACATCTCATTGCCATGGCACATGGATCCATTACGGAGCTGCAATCCCCGGCTGCTGACCCAAATTGCCCTTTCCCCTTAGCCCGACCACTGATCCATCTTCCCATGGCAAGAGTTGGGCTGCTGGGTACCCCCTGCACCCCCTCAACATTATGTCCTGGCCTGGTGCCGCGGTCCCCCGGCATCCAGGGAGACTTATTCCATCTCCAAGGTGAAATAAGGACCACCTTCTATGTAGCCAACCCAGGACAGACAGGGCTGACTGCAGAATCTGCCCTGTATGTCTGGGTCACAGCCCGCACATGCCCCACCCTTTCTCCATCTCCAGACCACCCCCTCCTGCCCCTGTACAACAGCGCTGTTTGTATAGGGAGCCTTTGCACCGGGAGTGGCAGGAGGACAAATAGCAGGAATGTACATCCAGGCAATATGTCCACAAACAAGACACAAGTCCCACAACAAACCAACCAAAGGGGCGAGTGACCAAAACACATTCTTTATTAAACCTGAACAATGCAGGCGAAACAATTTTTATTAAAGCTGATCAATGCAGGCAAGCAAAAAAGAGGAAAAAAGCCCAACACGGCCATGTTTCGGCATGGCCTCTTCAGGGGCTATGATCTGCTTAAAACAAATAAAACATACAGAAATAGGGAATAAATACACTCTTTAAAAATCATTAATTAAACTGTAAACATATAAATAACAATATCTGAGCCAACGAGTAAAAAAGGATGCAGTACATACATCAACTGATAATGAATGAATGAATGAATGAATAAATAAATAAATATACTATAGTAAAAAAATATAATTTCATAAAAAATGTATACCAATTATTAAGAAACTAAGACATATATAAATATTCATAATAAATACAGTAAAACCATGTATATATGTACAAATAACATAAAACATATACATATTCAGAATAATGTAGAAAAACAATCTAATGAGCCCATCAACAACACCTATCTATGTATAAAAGTGATAATGGTGTACCCATGGAACAACTGGGTATTCCAAACCCAAATAAAATGAAAGAACTCACTGGCTGATGTAAGTCATGCATTTAAAGCCTTGCATCAAGGAATACAGCAGCAGCTATTGAAAACAAACAAACAAACAGGGGAAGGTGGGGGTGGAGAGGGATGGGGTGGGGGAGGGGGAAGGAGGAGGGGAAAGGGGGAGGAGGGGGAAGAAGGCAAGGGATAGGGAAGGAGGAAAGAAGGAGAAGGGGGGAGGGAGGGAGGGAGAGGAAAGATGGAGGGGAAAGGGGAACCAAGGTAGAAAGGTCAAAAACATTAAACACAATGACAAGAGGAGTTGAGCTGGACTGTTTGCTGAGGAGGAAGTGGGCATTTCATCTGCTCTATGGGCTCTTCTACCTACGGGCTGAGTGCTGTTTGAACTGTTTTCTGACTGCAGCTCTCTGGGTGGCTACTCTCAGTGGAGATCCTGCTCTTGATCTTTAAATTTACAACTGCACTTTACCGTGGGTCGTGTTCCAAAGGGGTGTGGCCTAAGGGGCAGGGCATGCCCCTTTTGTGTCCCTTCTGTGCTCCGCCGGTGCTTACATGCTGAGTAAGAACTGTGCGTAATGCAGAAGCAGAAGAACAGAGGGGGCCTGAAGATTGAAGTTGGTTCTTCATCCTCAGGTAAAATTCTCAGCCCATTGGATAGACATTTGGTCCCCTTGCAGTCTGGAATGCCTTTCCCCAAGGGAGCGTCTCTTAGCTCCGGGGCTCCTATGCCTCCTCCACACCCTGTACTTCTGTTATCTTCGACTATAACTGGATCCCTTCCCATAAAAGTGGTTCGG
Source organism: Ichthyophis bannanicus (assembly GCA_033557465.1). Classification (NCBI taxonomy): domain Eukaryota; kingdom Metazoa; phylum Chordata; class Amphibia; order Gymnophiona; family Ichthyophiidae; genus Ichthyophis; species Ichthyophis bannanicus. Next base: position 1,082,388,141 of record CM066033.1, on the reverse strand, counting down.
AGGGATCCCAGGTTCAATTACCTATACCGGTGGTTCCTTCAGAAGCTGCGATTTTGCCCACGCCACTTTCTGATGGCGAGATTACTCTTAAAGACTTGTGGGGGGCATGTGTGCTATAGATACTAAATTATCTTCAATGCTTGTTTCCCTTTGTAATTTTTCTGTAGCTGCAGTAGAGAAGATGTCTGAAGTTGATACTAGGCTTTCTGTTGTGCATAATTCCTTATCCCAAATGGAAACTCCCAAATGGGAGGAGTGGCCTAGTGGTTGGGGCAAGGTACCACAGGCCGGAAGGTTGGTGGTTCAAATCCCACTAGAGGACAGCAACCTTGGGCCAGAAGGACTGGGGTTTCTAGTCCCACAGGTGCTCCTTGTGATCTTGGGCAAGCCACTTAACCCTCCATTGCCCATGATCCCTGTAAGTATTAGTGTATGTGTCTCATATCCCCTCGTGTTAAATGTATCCCCCAACCGCTTTGACCCAGTGAAAAGCAGGATATAAATGCAGATAAATAAATAAAAACTCAAGTGTAGTCTTTTTGCTCTGCACAAGCAGCATCCGTTAAGGATTCTCTACTCATACACGCTCATTTAGAGGCTTTAGAGGATGCCTCGTGAACTTGTAAGCTCCGTTTTTTAAATTTTCCAGTGACACATTTGTTGTCACTGGAGATTTTGTTAGCTAAATATTTCACTGAGATTTTGAAGTTACCTCATTCTGTGGATGTGGCACATATGTATTATATTCCTAAACAGGTTAGAGTGGCAATGGAGGAGGAGGCGAAATTTGATTTCCTTCAACCCACTGCCAGTCAGAACCTGACTCAAATTTTAGAGGTGTAGGGGTTAAGTACTGGTAGAGGTTAAGTATGACAGATTTGGGGTTAAGTATGACAGATTTGCTTTTAATTTTTCAGTGCTAAGGGTTAATAATGTTCCTGGTTCATAATCACTTAATGGCTGCCCCACATCTCAAAAAATTGCTAAAGAACAACAGCCACGCTGCTATACCATGTGAGCCAGCATTCAGGCCTTTGCAAGAAGAGATCCAGCACCGGAAGGAACCATATAAGGCAATATCATGAGCCTTGCAAGGTGCCAGTTTGGGCTGGAGAGTCCAGACTTGGGCCTACAAGGGGATATCAGATGTAGACCTGAAAGGTCTATGTGCAAAGAAACACATACACAGGAAACCACAAGCTGGCAACATATATGCTAGGCCTGGCTCTGAAAAAAGCAGATGGCTGGACCATAGTTGGTAAGTATAAGAGAGAGGGGGCCAGGGGGATTTTATAACAGGAACTAAGGGAAACAGAAAAAGGCAATGATAAGAGATAAGGGGGGAGGGGGGAGAGAACACGGAGGAATGGATCTGGGTACGGTATGCACGAAAAGGGAAGCAAAGAAAAGTATAAATGTAGTATGCTTTTTTATATTCAGGGGGAGGAGATATATTCTTGAGGTGCCTAGTGCCCGATAGAACTCTCTTCCCCACATCTGCCTGTATTTGGTCATCAGTTATCTAATAAACAGAGACTCTGATTGCACCTGTACTGACTTCTGGATCTGATCATTGCAGGTAATTAGTAATAATTAGGTTGTGGTCCATTTTGTACGAAACAGGGCCGTACAAATGAGTGCCGAAACCCGGGATTGGGTACGGGTGGGTCTTTATGACCAAGATACAAATTTAAAGATTTGAATTCCCCTCAAGAAAGGAAGAGGGAGGTGTGTTCCCGGTGCAGAGTGGAGACCGGAGGAGAAGAAGAAGTGAGTGACTGATTTCCCTAGGAAGACGACTCTTGTGATGACAAAGCTGTGAGTATACTTATTTTTGACCAAGCTTGGTAAGTGTTGTTTAATTTTTGTTCTATTGTGTTGATAAAGTGTAAAGATATTTTTGCTGCTATGAGCCAGGACTGAATGAGGTGTGCTTGAGATACGTATCGGCAGATACGAAGCGTGTGTGTGTTCTTACTCACGGTTCTATACCTCCGCGAGGAGATTGGCTGGGTCTGAATGAAGCGAATCTTTGTCTGAAAGGTGTCCTGGACATTTCGTGCACTGACCTTCCTCTGCAGATAAAGAGGTGGATAAGATCCTTAAACAAAGGCTGCACGTAGGAATCATGTCTCTGTTTAGAAGAAAGAAAGATGGCAATCAGGACATAATGGTAAATCAGGTTTTCCCAATGACTCCGGTCGAACGGATGATAAGAGATAATCCCATATTAGGAAAGGATATTTTGAAAGTTTGTCTTAAATGGGCAAAATGGAGCGCAGCTCCTGGGACACCTCTTGGCTGGCCACCGGAGGGGTCTTTTGATGGTAGTTGTTTAGCAAGGATTAGGGATTATGTTTTGTCTCATAAGACCAATGCTAGTCAATTAAAACATCTGCAATACATTTCTATGTGGATGAAATGGGCAAATCCAGGTACCCTCAGTAGTGATGCTCCTCCCCCCTATTGTAGGACAGAGAACCGTACCATGGCAGCAATAGGGTATTCAGACCCGCAGATAAACACAGACCCCAAAAGGGAACAATCTGAGAAAACCCCTAATGATAAACAGGTGACAGAAAAACAAAAAGAGAATCTGGGAAAGAGAAAACAAGCTGAGCCTTCTGCACCTTATATTGACACCTCCTTATATAAGCCCCTGTATAGGGAAATGGAAGATATAATTTACCATAAGGACTCCCAGCCATTTAGGAGATCCCGATCTGCATCCCCCCACTGGGAACCACATAGGGGATGGGTCCAGGTAACAGGTAAATTACATTTGACCCCTGACATAAGTTCTCAGACCCCAGGACCATATGAACAATCAGTTTTAGGGGCCACGGGAGGTAACACTCCCCGCCTGCGTTCCATTCCCTCTGCTCCTAATCTTACCCCTAATGACAGTTGTCAGGCCACAACAGAGGATAATCCCTCCAAGTTTGGGGCAGGCCAGTCGGGACCTGACTATTTTCCCAAGGAACCGACGGAAATTCTGAGTAATACCACCCGGTTCACTTATCAACTAAGTCTGGGACCCCTTCTGGTCGTGGACCCATTGATTACTATAAATCTACCAATAGGACAGCGGGTCAATGGTTCCCTTATTCTAGCCGACGACCCGAAAGTCTGTGTGACATGGGGATTCGAACAACCCGCACACATGACTATCGCATTTGCCCTGTACAGAGCACTAAAGAACCAGTTCAGCCTAAGAAAACTCCTGTAGAGTTTGTTTTTAATGAAGAGGGGGGTGAAGGATTTTATGTATATCATTGGAGTTCCAACCTACATGGAAGAACCTCAGCATGTGCCCCACAAATGAGAATTTGGCCAGAACAAGGATCACTGGAAACTAGAGATTTAAACTTAGCCCGTAGGTGTATTCGTGGAGGAGAAGGGGACCCACAATGGGACTATAAATACATGGAAGCAGGATTAAGAGTGTGGGAAAAGTATGAGGGGCAAGATCCCAATAACCCAAAGTTACCGGGTTATATGGTGTTTCCTGTGCGACATGTTAACCAAGGGCAGGGAAGGGCAGAAATATATGTTCCCTGGAGTTTCACTGACATGACCAACCTGTCAGAACAACTCCCTCCCTTAAATCAAGGTGCAGGGGCATGGATACAGAAGTTTGAACGATTGACGGCAGGGTATACTTTGGCAATTGGTGATGTGAAAGCACTGTTGGCCCGGATTTTGGGCAATAATGCTGCCAATCAAGTGTTTAATAATGCACATATAAATGGGGTATTGGTCCATGAACCACAATACGATGGGGCTTTATTTAACCCTTATCGTAATTTAATTTGGGAGTCACTAAGAGATATATATCCCACCCAAAGAAGTATGGGACCCCTTACATCGATGCAGTTTAAGGTAGGGAAAGATATTAGTGCTTACTTGGCTAAGTTCCAAGATCTATGGGAAGCACAAATGGGTGTGCCCCATAATGCTCCTCATATGGCTCTTATGTTTTTTCAGACTCTGTGTAATACTCTACCCCTGCCCATCCAGCTGAAACTGAAAAACATAGTCGTGCTAGAATCAGAGACATGGCAAAAACAACAGGCACATATTTTTCATTTTATCAGACAGGCAGAAGAGGAGTTAGCTAAACCGGAAAGAGACAGGAAGGCTGCCCAAGCCCGTCTGTTTAACTTACAGTTGAAAGAAATAGATCAAGGAAAAAAGGAAGGATTAGTCAGTGTATCTTCTGCTGACAAGAAACTGATAAAAGCCTTGCAGCACGAGGTTAAGGAAGCGAAACAGCAAGCACAAACTGCACGAAAACTATTTGAGGAATGTGTGGAACGTTTATACGAATCCTCCGGTGATAGCTGCACCGACAGTGACTCGGAAGACGCACACAAACCTGTGACACGTGCTCTGAATGTTCAAGGACGTGGTCAGCTCTCGGGTCAGGGACCACGGCCCTTCCCCAGACAAAAACAGGACAGAGAGAGGGATTTTTGTTGCTGGCAGTGCGGTGAAAAGGGACACTTTCAACGGACCTGCAGTGCCCCTCCGCCACGAGGGCGGAGAGAGTATAACCAAGGTCCACCGCCACCTGCTAGGCCACAGCAATATTCTACCTGGCAGCCCCCAAATAGGGCAGGTTATGGTAATAGGGGAGATGGACAATGACTAGGCATCTATAATATGCAGGTGACACTGGGAACAGAGGAGCCCCACATAAAATTAAATTGCAGCAAGCTTGTGCCTCTATCCTGAATAGTGGAGTGATTTTTCGTCCTCTCACTGCCTCCACCTGTCCACTCAGTTGGCTACAGACAGCAGTAGATGTTTATACCCCAGTTCCTGATTCATCTTACGAGGAAGTTTTATCATTTATGGTATCTCCCGCTGATATGCCACCAGACAGTGAAATTTGGTTTACAGATGGCTCAGAACAGAAAGGTACAGTAGGTTTTGCTGCGGTGCTGCTGACCCCTGATGGAGTGTCTGAGCATCGTTTACAGTATGCTCCTGACTCAGATCAGGGATATTCAGCGCAGGCAGCTGAACTGTGCGCCATATTGGCAGTCTTAGAAGAACGTCTGGCAACGCCCCTGATTTTCTACACTGAATCACAGTATGTTCAAAGGTTGTGTGGGGAATACCTTCAGATTTGGCTACAGCGAGGGTTTGTCAATTCATCTAGTAGTCAGCTAGTACACAAATCCCTGATTTTGTACCTCTATGATTTATTATTACAATGCTGTGAGAGAAATATTCTAACTTCCTGTAATTGGGTCCCTGGCCATTCCCGCCATTATGGTTTCCTGCAGTTTGGCAATGCCCTAGCAGATGAAGCAGCAAAACAAGTCACAGATACTGTCCCCATTTTAGTTATTACACGAGCAAAAACTTACCCCTTACCTTCGCTGCACGATTATCAGCAGAATCTTGCACAGGATGAGGTTCAGAAATGGAAATTGTTAGGGTGCACTGAGCATAAGAAGTTATGGGTCCACCCTTCTGGAAAAATTTGTATTTCCTTTTGGTTTTGCAGCAATTGTGTTCTCTGCTGCATTCTGTTGGCCATGCACCGGCTTCCAGCGTGTCTGCGCAGATTTCTGAGCTTTTTTGGCATCCGCGTCTCAAGCTCAGAATACAGGAATGGTGCCAAAAGTGTCCCCAGTGTTTAGAAAATTCTCCAGTGAAGGGCAAACATACTCTCCAAGGTCATCTTCTGACAGTTCAGGGTCCTTTCATTTCCTGTTATGTTGATTTCACAGATATGCAGGTTCGTGTAGATGGATACAGATTCCTTCTGGTCTGCGTGTGTCCATTCTCCAAGTGGGTTGAGGCTTTCCCGTGCAGACAGGAAAGGGCCTCCGAGGTATTCGATTGCTTTTCTAAGCATTTGTTCCCTCGTTTTGGCATACCACGAACTGTTTATTCTGATAATGGCTCTCATTTCCGGAATCATCTAATACATCTTTTCTCCACAGCTATGAGCTTGAAGTGAAAGTATGTTTCTGTCTATCGCCCCACCTCTAATGGCCTCGTCGAACGAACCAATGGCTTGCTCAAGACAGCCCTGCGTCTGATACAATCAGATAAAAATATCTCCTGGCTGCAGGCCCTGCCCCTGGCACTGTTTCAATTGAGAAATCGCCCTCTGAAAAATATTGCTCTGACACCTCATGAAATATGTACTGGTAGACGACTGCTGCTATATAATCTCTCTGACACTGCTATTTCTTTACCAGATTCTTTGTCTCCTTACATTGCAGGTTTGCGCCTGGCCTTGGCAGAGATTTCCCGACGCTGTGCCATCCGTGATCAACATCCACAGTCCCCAAAGGATACCTTGATCCCAATTGGAACTACTGTCTATCGCAGAAATCCTCATCGGAGTTCCTGGCAAGATCCAACATATTCAGGACCCCATATCGTTTCTGTATCCACTCCATTTGCTGTCTTGCTGGACGCTAGTCAAACTTGGACTCATATTGCCCATCTTTGGGTACCTTGAACTGTTTCTGATTTTTGGACATTTAAGTGACCTTTTTTCATCATGCCTCACATTGCTTATAAGTATGGTTTTCTATATTTTGCTATGCTATTGACAATTTTTATTGGGTGGTTTCTATACTTTATCTCTTCCTGCCCCCACTCTTTTCACTCTGCTCCCATCTCCCCTACCCTCTCCTTCTCCGAACCGCTCCCGCAGGTCAGTTCTTCCCCTCACTAATACTTGGAAAACAACCGTTCTTGAGGTGGTTGATCTTCTGAATATTAGTGACTGCATTATATGTACCCCGTTGCCCCAAGGAGGTAATTATGCCCCTGTTCGTGTGCTCCCTGTCCCATTTGAGGAATTTATAGGTGCTATCCCTTGCTGGGATAACCCTAAATTTATTAGGGGTTGTACAGAGCAGGGCCCCATTCGCTGTAATGATACCTGGGAAGCCCACAAGGCGGCTTCCTTCCCTGTTCGTGTGTCTGTCCCCTCTATGCTTTTTTATTACTGTCTTATCACTAATTCTTCCATCTCCTTTGCAAAAACCTGTAATGTCTCCTGGAATGTCCAATCTAATAAGTTTCATTTTTCACAAGGCACCATGCGCCCTTTCTGGTTTGGAAAAAATAAAACTTGGGAGCGGTGGTATCGCAACCAAGTCCACAAAAACCTAGTTAATGTCACTTTTTGGGGCCCCCGTGTTAAAAGCCATTCCAAAGTATGGGGTTCTGACTTTTGGACTGACGCTTTTACTGTCGGCCCTGTTTTTGCTAACCATTCCCTTCTTTTCCGGGATGGTTTCTTTACAGGCTCTCCTTTTTCTTCTTGCTATGCACCTACCCTTTCTCAACACTGTAATTATAAGGCATGTGGGGGCATCAATGCTACCGCCACATACCATGGCCACCAACTTACTGGCCGCATCCAATGGAAACCTTGTAAGTCCCGTGATGATCATTATCTCTGTAGGACACCATGTACTCACTCCGCTGTCACGGGTAAGCTGATATCATGTGATCCACATACGTCTATTGCATATCCCACACAAACTTATTTTACTTGGACACCTTCTTTTTCTCTATCTGCTATTGTGGGCATTACTGGCTTTGCGGTGATGTTTTGTACCAGAAGGTTTCTCTGTCCAACTTACCCTGTGCCCTAGTTAAAGTGTCCCCCTATTCAGTCCTTATTCCCCTGAATGTCTCATATAATCCCCCGCCCTCTCCCTCTACTCCTCCCCGCCAGCGCCATAAGCGCAGCTATGTTAGCCCCTGGGATTCCTCCACTGCTGAAGATGCTGCAATACAAGCTTCCTATGAATATGTTAACTCCACTTATCCCATGACCAAAGCCCGCCTTATAGCTCTTAGCACTACTTCTTGGATTCCTTGGGCTACCCCCCGCCTTTACAGCAGAGCTTGGCATGTCTATCCGCCGCTTACAATGTTTGCTACATATACAAATGAAAGCTGTTACTGAATCTATTTCTCGCTTAGCTGAATCGCTTGAACAAAATAATCAAATGACTTTGCAAAACAGACAGGCTTTAGATTTATTGCTCGCTGCAGAGGGCGGGACATGTTCGTTCATCAATGCTACTAATTGCTGCACGGTGATCGCGAACCATACGGTATTTGTATTAGATGCTATGAATAAGATTAAGCATTTATCTGAACTACATATTGATGATTTTAAGGGTGGCCTCCAGATTGGAGATTGGTTTTCATCTCTCTCCTCCTGGTTTCACTCTCTTGGATCTGGCTTAAAAGGCTTATTGATTTCTGCTGGCATACTTTTATTCCTTGCTTTAATCTTCTGTTGTGTTGTTTCCGTTGTTATATCCTGCTATAAGAGACATTGCACCAAAGTATCCACTTCTTTTCTGCGTGTTCAAACTAGCCCTACTCTTGTCAATGTTTCTTATGCAGCAGTCCCCATGTCAGAAAATTCCGACTTAGATTTCTCCCCTTCCCCAGCCGAATAAAAAAAAAAAAAATGGGGGAGTTGTAGGGGTTAAGTACTGGTAGAGGTTAAGTATGACAGATTTGGGGTTAAGTATGACAGATTTGCTTTTAATTTTTAAGTTCTAAGGGTTAATAATGTTCCTGGTTCATAATCACTTAATGGCTGCCCCACATCTCTAAAAATTGCTAAAGAACAACAGCCACGCTGCTATACCATGTGAGCCAGCATTCATGCCTTTGCAAGAAGAGATCCAGCACCGGAAGGAACCATATAAGGCAATATCATGAGCCTTTCAAGGTGCCAGTTTGTGCTGGAGAGTCCAGACTTGTGCCTACAAGGGGATATCAGATGTAGACCTGCAAGGTCTATGTGCAAAGAAACACATACACAGGAAACCACAAGCTGGCAACATATATGCTAGGCCTGGCTCTGAAAAAAGCAGATGGCTGGACCATAGTTGGTAAGTATAAGAGAGGGGGCCAGGGGGTCTTTATAACAGGAACTAAGGGAAACAGAAAAAGGCAATGATAAGAGATAAGGGGGGAGGGGGGAGAGAACACGGAGGAATGGATCTGGGGACGGTATGCACGAAAAGGGAAGCAAAGAAAAATATAAATGTAGTATGCTTTTTTATATTCAGGGGGAGGAGATATATTCTTGAGGTGCCTAGTGCCCGATAGAACTCTCTTCCCCACATCTGCCTGTATTTGGTCATCAGTTATCTAATAAACAGAGACTCTGATTGCACCTGTACTGACTTCTGGATCTGATCATTGCAGGTAATTAGTAATAATTAGGTTGTGGTCCATTTTGTACGAAACAGGGCCGTACAGAGGATTCCACAGATACTATCACAAAAAGGAACACTTTAGTAGTTACTTTCACTGCCGAGGCAATGAAACTTAAGATATTAAAGTTATTCTTTAAGTATAAAGATGTTCCTTTTTGTGGACAGAAATTAAATATCTTTCCAGATGTGACTAGATCTACTCAGGTGCACCGTAAGCAATCTTAGGGGTATGTTTACTAAACTGTGGTAACGTTACAGACCGCACGTTATGTAACTTTAACACTTGTTAGGAACATTAACGCGCGTTAACGTTACTTAACGATTGTTAACGTCGCTGGCCACAGTAAACACTGCAGAGGGTGGAGAGAGGGTGGGGGGAAGGGAGTCAATGGGCGGGAGTGGGCGGGGAGAGGCTCCCTGCACACTAACACGCTGAACTGAAGGGCTGAATCCTACCACGAATGAAAACCTGCCGTTAGATGCACATTTGCAGGAGAGAGAAACAATGTAAGTGTCAGCAATGTATAGCATAGACAGGGAGCCCAAGAAACGTGATAGTAGTGCTCCATGTCCAGCACCAGCATAGTGCCCAGCTATGAAAGGCCACTATGGCGATGGTGCAAGTGGGGCATAGGAGGCTGCAGGCGGGACATGTAGCGGGGGCAGCAGGGGCACAGGGTGGACTAGGCAGGCACCTAGGTGGCACATGGGAACATAGAAACTGGAAATCATCATGACAGCAGCTGACAAAGTCCAAACACATCTACCTGGTCTAACAGTTGCCAGGGCACTGACCTGACATCCCCCCAGCCAACCCTCCCCCAAGCGGAAAGAACAGACTATTGGTAGGCGGTGATGGGGGGGGATGTGAGGATGCTCATGTATGCACCATGCCCCAGACCCCGCTCCCTAGGCGACCACCTACCCAGACAGTGGATGGCCTGGGACTGCGCACTACCAGCACTGACAGCATATGGCCATGTTAGCATGGCAGGGGTGTGTGTGCCTGTGGTGGAGGGGGCAGTAGCACCTGCCTGCAGTGGACCTAGGCCATGCTCTGTACCAGTACGTGGTGTGCAGTGCAACATAAAAGGTCTGGCTGAGGAAAGGTACAGGTAGCCCCAGGGACCACCATACATCTGTGGCAACAGTGTGGTGAAGTACACCCAGTGAGTGTGTCCAGAAGCAGAGGGTCACAGGTTCAAGCCCCAGCTGTGGTTCCTGCAGAGCATGTCCCTATGTTTTACCCTATAATGCAGATACAACAGCAACATGTGCAAAGCCCAAAGCAGCGGCAAACAGGGGTACAAACACCCACTCACATAGGCTCCACAATCAAAGATGCATGGAGAGTCAGGCTGATGGCCCCAGCATTGAGCTGCAGTTATCACCAGGGCACTACTACCTCCTGCACAGTTTAGCAATGTTGGCACTGTGATCAGGACCAGTGTGGTGGGCAGGGTTGCCAACCACCCCTATCTGTGCACAATGCTGCAATAGGAGTGTGTGTGTGTGTGTATGTCTATCCATTGTTTTGTGGCTGCCCACACCTCACCAGGCCCACAATGTCCCACTGTTACCAGCGTTAGCCTGAATATGTGCATAATGAGGAGCAAAGTGTTGTGGGTATGGCCCGGATAGGGCGGATTTGCCAGGATGCATCTTCACAGGGTGTGGGGCAATGGCTGGAACACTGAAGTGCCCGACCACTGCCTGCATGGATAGGGTGGCCACAGCATGGCATGCTGGGAGGGCACTCACTCTGACCGAGCAGTGACCATGGCATGTCTATGTTCCCACATAGCGCTCTACATTATCTGCCTCCAGTGATCCTGTTGTGTTCCCAGTGCTGGGGCCCCAATCACTGAGATGTTTGCTTGGTGCACATAGTTCCTCTGTAAGCATGCACTATGGACTGGCTAGTGGACTATCTGCAGATACTGTGCATGGTCGGAACACCTATACGGTGCAGTCTGACTGTGCTGTCTGCTGGTGACTGGCAGACAGTGGTGTGAGGCAGTTGGGGTTTTCCAGAGCTAATCCCATCATTGCTGCTGGTCTGCCACTGCCCCAGCCACAGGTATGGCTCTAGCCCACCAACACCTGGAGGGCTGTCACATACCAGCAGGATGGAGGTTGCTTCACAGGGTCTGGGGCACCTGTTCCTTACCTACAAAAAGGGTGGTGTGAGCCCTTTGGGGTATGTAGTGTATACCACTTTGAACTATCAAGGCACTGCTACACAAACCTCATGCAAGTTTGTAAAACCCTCTGCCCTAATAACAGGTGCCCATGTCAGCCAGACCCTAACATGGGGTACACTCTAATCTGGGTGGTGTCTGGTCCCAGATGGCCACATGTGACTGCAGGATACAGATGGACACCGAATTACCTTCAGCTGCACTGCAAGGAACACCTGTCACACACTGGCAGTGATGGGGATGCACAGCAGGGCCTATCTCTAGCACCACATGTACCCCGGACCTAGTGCTGGGCACCCATCCTATCCCTCTGGGAGAACACAGAACCTGCACAATTGCATGGTCTGTAGCTACTCTGTGCCAGTATCACGCACTGTCAGTGATATGATAGATATGATAGAAGCCTATAAATTAATGAACGGAGTGGAACGGGTAAACGTAGATCGATTGTTTACGTTATCAGAATATAGACAGACTAGGGGACATGCAATGAAGCTACAGGGTAAACTATTTAAGACTAATAAAAGAAAATATTTTTTCACTCAACGTGTAATCAAACTCTGGAATTTGTTACCGGAGGATGTAGTAAAGGCTGTTAGTGTAGCTGGGTTTAAAAAAGGTTTGGACAAGTTCCTGGAGGAAAAGTCCATAAACCATTATTAAGAAGGGACCCAGGATATCAATGCTTGACCCAGTACAAGCATTGTGGAACCTGTGTCTTTTGGGGAAACTGCTAGGTACGTATGACCTAGATTGGCCACTGTTGGAAACAGGATACTGGGCTTGATGGACCTTGGTCTGACCCAGTATGGCATATCTTATGTTCTTATGTCTTTCCAAGCTGAGGTACCAGAGAGGTGCAGACCCCATTTGCTGATCAGCTGTAGACAGCTATTCAGCATGTGCATTGCATCATGGGTACTGGTGGGGTTACCCTATCCTGGCACTCAGAGCAGACAGTTTGTGTGGTGACCTGCAGTCCTTCTGTAACCAGCCATTGCTGTGACATACACCACGGAGGTGTAGCCTACTGGTTAATACAATGCCATTCTTGGCAGTGTTCATGGGTTCAATTCCTCATTGTTCCCTCCTCTCATGCCTGTCCTACTCAAATAGTGTGCATGCCTGTAAGAGTCATATTTTTGCAGATTTGTGCTGCCAGCCCATAATACCCTCGCAACTATTGCCAACATTCCCTCAGTCCGTCTATCTGCGTCTGTCAGCTGTATAGAGTCCTGTCTGCCTGTGCAGGCTGTCACCCCATGTCCTGCACTGCTTCCCTTTCCTGCATTGCGCCTCTTCATGCTTGCCTCGCCTGTGCCTGATCTGCATGGCACCACCGCTCCTCTGTCCACCCATCATTGTAACTATCCTGCCACCTCCGCCTCCATTGGGGGACATGTATTCCCATCGTCTGACACTAACTGTCTTTCCAGTACTTTACATTGCCAACACCCTGTGCTGTGGTACAGTTGCCCCCACCATGTTTGTCATCAGTACTGGCAGCCATATGGGATGCCCACAGATATGGCAGGTCCAGCGGCTCCCAGCTCTCCCTCCTTCACTCACCTGTTCATTGCCTTTCCTGAGTACTCTATCTAGAGTTAGGGCTACATCTGTCTCTGTTCCTCACAGGTCATGCATGTCATCCTGCAGCACCTTGCAGCCCTTAGGCCACACTAACCTAGGGCACCATAACCTTGTTAGGCCACCGTAAGCTATTGTTCCATAACCCAGGGTGCCCTCTAAGGTGCCCTGTCCAGGGGTGCCTAATACGGCGCATAGCCTAAGGAGCCCTTCTGTATAGGGCACCTTACAAAGCGCCTTATGAGGCACCTTATAAGGCACCTTATAGGGCACCTAACAAGGCACCTTATAAGGCACCTTACTTATATGGCACCTTACAAGGCACCTTACAAGGCACCTTACTTATACGGCACCTTATAAGGCATCTTACTTATATGGCACCTTACAAGGCACCAAACAAGGCACCTTATAAGGCACCTTACTTATACGGCACCTTACAAGGCACCTAAAAAGGCGCCTTGTAATGTGCCTTGTAAGGTGCCTTATGAGGCGCCTTGTAGCGCGCGTTAGTTTGTAACATGCGTTAGCTGATACGGCTTGCTGTAATGATGCACCGCCCACGCCTTTATATGGGCATCTGTATGTTTACCGTGGAACCTAATGCGAATGACATTACCGCAGTTTAATAAACATACCCCTTAGTATTAAGGCACAGGGCTCTTTCGCTGGGTGCATCCTTTTATTTGCAATTTCCCTGCAAATGTATTTTGATGTTGCAGGGCCAGTCTTATATCTTTTTAGAACCTTCCCATTTGGAGACCTTTTTGGTAGATAAGCAGAGGTAGAGTAGGTTGTGTAGGTTTGATTTAAGTAATTCTCCTATTGTGGCTTACAGTTTGGTTTCTAGTAACTATTACCACTGACTTCTTTGTCTGGCTTTATTCTCCGTGATGTGGGCTGATACATCTTGTGGGGTTATTGTATAGAGATATATAGATATATCTGTTTTCTTTGTTTTGTTTTCTATGCTTTGATGTTTTGCCTTTCATAAGTGAAATGTAAATGTATCAAAACTAAATTTAAAAAAAACAATGACAAGATGAAAAGATAAATGGGACCAAGGTCAAAAATGTATAAATAAACATGTAGCAGCATAACTAATGTCCATATGTAAAACCCAATGATAATAAAAAAAAAAAACCCCAAAAATCCTCTGGAGTGAACCAAAAGGAACCAACCACATGCAATGGTCTTTGAAGAGCTTTATGTGAGTCCATGTCACACATGTGTACCCTATCCCTAAGGGGACAGCATTCAGGCGGGGCCTAATGCAAGTCATCTTTTTGGAAAAAATGAACGTTGAGTCATAAACTGTAAAGCTGTCTAAGCTAAAACATATGTCGGACTATCACTCAAACCCAGGGGAAATGATGAAAAGAAGAGCATAGTCACAATGTCAAATATACCTTTTCTATACCATGAGACCCATAATGCAGACGGTGTCAAACATGCAAAGCGTCCCTCATAACTCAATCATACACCGGACTCATGTATAAAGCCAGCACCGTTTTTTTCTGGTGGATTTCTCCCATTAGCATTCATATAACCATCGGATTTCTGACCTTAAGCTTTTTGTTTTGAAGGCTGCTAAACCTAACAAAAGAGGAAGAGATTTGGATAAGATGCTTCAATGTTTAGAACAAAGATACATTTTCCTGCTTGACACATTGGTTCCCTCAGGTCTAAACACAGACACAGATTTTTCAGTCTTTTTATGAGGTCTCTCCCAGCCGGCATATTTTTTGTTCTTTGTTCATTTCCCCTTTCTCCTCTCTCTCCTTCTCCCCTTCCCTCCTCTCTGGTCCCCCACCCCTTCTCTCCTCCCCTCCCTCTCCCCTCTTTCCCCCTCCCCCTATCCCCTACCCTCTCCCTCTCCACCTCTCCATCTTCCCTTCCCCCCTTTCCCCCACACCTCCATTTTCCCCCTTCCCTCCCTCCCCCTCCCCTCTCCCTCTCCTCCTCCCTTCCCCCTCCCCTCCCCTTTCCTCTGTGATCCATCTAGATTTTATTTATTATTTTTTATCTTTTAATTTTCAGTATAGGATTACATATTGTTCTCCTGTCTCTTTGTTCACATTATCGGGTACTCCTGTTGAGATATGTTGGAGCAGAGTGGAGGAGTGGCCTAGTGGTTGGGGCAAGGTACTTCAGGCCAGAAGGTCGGGGGTTCAAATCCCACTAGAGGACAGCAACCTTGGGCCGGAAGGACTGGGGTTTCTTGTCCCACAGGTGCTCCTTGTGGTCTTGGGCAAACCACTTAACCCTCCATAGCCCATGTTCCCTGTAAAATAGTTATCTCCAAGTTATAATGCCCTGTTCAATGTAATTTCAGTTTGTTCAATGTAAACCGCACTGATGCAGAATAGCACGGTATATAAGAGAATATAAATAAAATGTTCACTGTGAATGCACATTTTTTATGATATTATATTGATTGACTTGTTTATTTTACAATAGTATATTTATTTATTCGTTCATTCATTCATCATCAGTTGATATATGTACTGCATTTTCTTTTACTCATTGGCTCAGATGTTGATGTTTTTATGTTTACAGTTTAATTAATGATTTTTAAAAAGTGTATTTATTCCCTATATTTATGTATGTTTTATTTGTTTTTTTAGCAGATCATAGCCTCTGAAGAAGGCCACGCCGAAACACGGCCATGTTGGGATTTGTTCCTCTTTTTTTTGCTTGCCTGCATTGATCAGGTTTAATAAAGATTGTGTTTTGGTCACTCGTCCCTTTGGGTGGTTCGTCCAGGCAAGATGTACATCCCCGCTATTCGTGGCACAGAATGATCCCCATTGTGTTTTAGAGTACCTATGTTAACCCTGTTTTATAAAGATAGGTAGGCACCTACTTATCTTTATAAAATACTAGAGTAAGTGGCCTAACACACACACAGTGGAGGATTGGACACCTACATCTGCCCTCGAGCTGGTGTAAATGTCTGCACCTTTATTTTTCAAGTAGAAGTGTAAATTATAGCATAACTGCATGCTCTGCTCATGCTCAACCCAAACTCTGCCCATATGCATACCCACAGCCAAAGGAGATATGCCTTGATGCCAACGCATGTAATTTTATGCCAGTTAGTATTTTATAAGAGGTCAGTGGTGCATGTATGTGGCCACATACACTTGGGAGTGACTTTATAAGATCTCCAAAATGCTCTAAAGGCTGCATATTACACAACACTGGGTCCAGAGTAGAGAAAGACCTAATATAGGGTATTGCTCATTTTGGAATCCATTCACTGAACCACAATAGCAAACATTAAAAGCTGCATTAAACACCTAACAGCACAGGTCCATATTAATAGTTAATGTGGCTCGTTCATTGTTAATACGAGGTAATTATCATGTGAGACACCTAATACACCTCAAGAAGTGTAACTAACTGCATTCCTCATTAACTGTGATGTTAATGTGCATTAAGGATGATTTCTCTGAGTTAACTGTATAGCTACCTCAAAATGCTGGGAACAACTCTAAAAATACAAAGGCTTTGCACCTAATACTTCTTAATTTTTGCACTTAATGCAGTTAGGGGTATGTTCACTAAAGCATGTGAGGATTTTGCAGTTAACACAGCATTTTTGTGCAAATAGCGCTGTGTTAGCTGCAAATGTAGTGTGCTATCTGTTAGGGGCACTGTACACTGCGGACACCCCTAGTAACTGCATTGCAGACATGCCCGCTCACTGGCCATTTCCCACTCACTGGCTGCTAACGTGGTTTGTGCAGATTGCATGGGCTATCTGCCGCATTTAACAGCGCAGCTTAGTAAACATGCCTGTAAATGCACTGAATTTACTTAGGGCCCGATTCTGTAAGGTGACTAGTGGGGCTATACGTCCTGGTGAGACATGCAGCCTCACTAGTCGCCCTGCCCAAATCCTTTGCAGCCCCTCTCCCCGCATGCACAGAGCCGCTGTGCAGGGAGATAGGATGGGGGCGGCATGGGGGCGGGGAGTGGGCAGAGCATATCCTAGTTTCTGTTTTTTTATTTTCCAAACAAAAGAAAAGGAAAAAGCATAACTGAATTTTGCTATTTTCTTTCATTTCCTTTTCTTCCAGCAGGAGCTCTCCCAACAACACCCATCCTCTTGTATCTGATCTTTGGGTTCAGATGAGGCAGACCAACCTCTAGTTATGCCTGGCCAATCAGTGCTGATCCCTGATGTGAGTACAGCAACAACAGGGCAGGGCAACTGAGGATTGTTCCTCTCCCATTTGGACCCATAAATAGCAAAAGAGATGGGAGGGGGAGGAGGGGAGGGAAATAGAAGAAAACAAGAGAAGCCTGGGGGGTTTACTAAAGGTTAACGCATGTTAATGAAGTTAGCGCGCATTGTGTTACTGCGTCAATAGAAATAAAAGGGCTCTGGACACTTAGCGTGTGTTAACTTCATGAACATGCATTGAATCATTTAGTAAGCATGCACCTTAAAGCTCTAAACAGCTGCACCGGCTCTCCCTGCAGAGCCGAATAACATACAAAACCATTATGCTAACACACAAAGCAATCCAGTCAGACAACCCCCCCCCCCCCCACACACACCTGCAAACACTCATCCAGCCCTCAGAGCCTCACAGAGCCAGACGGACCTCAACAAGGAACACCCTCAGCATCCACTACATCAAAAGCAAATCAAATCAACAGTCATGCCAAAGAGCATTCCAACTCTATGCACCGTCCATATGGAACAGCCTGCCGAACTAACTCAGGAACATCACAGACCTCAAGACCTTCCGCAAAAAATGAAAGACGCATCTCTTTACTGAACATGTCACTGCAGTGAATAACCCCCACCAGAAGATCGATACACAACCACCTGTTACCAGTTAATGTATATAAAGAAACCTGTAAATAGTTAAGAGCCAACGCTCTTTGATTGCATGCTGTAAATAGTTAATACAAATGTTTCAATGTAAGTTACATTTTCAGTTCTATGTAAACCACTTTGACCCGGAGAAAGATGGTATATAAATGCAGTTAAATAAATAAAATAAAATAAATAAATAAATTGCGACGCTGGCCCAGTTGTTTTCACAAAATCTGTTTATGGTGTTTAAATAATTATTTTGGATCCACATTTGTTTGGTTACATATTTGTTTTGAATGAAAGTACAAATTTTACAACAGCATGCACCAACACACAATGAAACAAAACAAACCAGCCCAAAATGAACGAAAAACTCTGACGAGCAAATGGCATGAAAAGGGAAATAATGTCCTTGCACACTCCTAGTTTACAGCGTTCTTTCCCTTGGGGGAAGGGGGGGGGGAGAGCAAAGAGCATTATAAGCATTTCTTCCCTAACCTAGAATACCCCTCTGTCCTGAAGAAAAAGGGAAGGAATTTTCTTGGGCCAATACATTGTCTTCTTGCAGAAGGGGCTCAGATCTGCAAAATCCAAAGTTCTTTCCTGACTCCCCGAAAACCAGAATATTACAGATTGAAAGGAGGTAAAAGAGTCTGCCAAAACAATTTTGACTGCATCCAGACCATTACAATCTGAATCCCCTTTTGACAAAAGTTTTTAGAAGTTCATAAAAAAAACAGCACATTTGATTGTGCGATATTAGGAGAATAAAGTATTCATACCATAATGATGAAATTAATACTCCTACTTATCTTTCTAGAGCACCACACTACAAGGCGTACACGTCACTGTACAAACACATGTCAGACAGTCCCTGTTCATCAGAGCTTGCAATCTAATCAAGAGAGACAATACAACTGGGGATTAGGAGAAATCTAGGGGAAAGGTAAAGATACACATAGATGGTGAACAGGCGAATAAGAGAATCGGGATCCAAAAGCAGCTTTAATCAATGTAATTATATAAGGCATATAACTGGCTGCATAGCACAGAGAAGCAAACGTATACATCTTGAGACCCTGTTCGAATCTTTACTGTCATTCTTGCTATCTTAGTATAAGCAGAATAAGATTTCTGTATTTAACTTTTTCAGTTTCCTTAAAATACTTTTTCCACCATCCTCCCACCCTTTCCCCAATGTGGTGCATTGTGCTGGAAAAATTGCCGCCTTTCCGTGGTCTAAGTGCTTTTCTTTTCTCCATAAGGCTTAACCTCTCACTGGAGCAGTTGCCAATAAAAACAATAAATTGCTTTCTTTGGTATTTCAAGGTTTTTCTCCTGTGTATAATTTGTTTTCTATTTTCATGTTGGATGGACTAGAGAATTTAGAAAAAAAATGACTTTCCGTTGAACATGCAATTTCAAGCAATAATGAGCTTGGGGGTCCTAGGTGCTCCCAGAACCCTGTTTTCAAATTATTTATGAAAGCAAAGAGGTCAATATTCAAAAACACAGAGAACGTATAATTTGAATCATCTATCTTAGACAATTTCAAATCATATGTACATTCAGTGACATTACCCTTCAGTCCCCCAGATCCTTCGAGCTCTATGCTCCCAAATCCTGGAACTCCTTTCCTGACTCCATAAGAAACACCAAAGACCTCCACACCTTCCAAAAACTCCTCAAAACCCACCTGTTCACCCTCCACTTTGGTACCACCTCCACTTAACCCCCCCCCCCAAAAAAAATCTTCCTGCACTACGAAGAACACACTGTATATAATTAAAGTCAGCAAGCTCCTGCCTAAACTTATGACAATAAAGTTCCGTTCTTTAATTCTTATCATATAAAGTTAATGTCCAATATAACCTGTTCCAAGTTCTATGTACCGCTTTGACCTCCGCGAAAAGAGGTATAAAAGTTCAGCCAAATAAATACATTATCCACTTAAAATCGGAAGCATCCAAAACAGATGTTTCAGATTGTACTTACTATTTGTACAGCCTGCTTGGACATCTGTTTCATACATTTAGCAGCTGAATTTTGATCCCCTAAATCCTGCCCCCCTTTTTCAGAGATTTCATTACTGCAATGTTGATTGGGTAAGTATCTCATGGGTAAATGATCTGCTTTCAATTGGCGAAAAAAGGAGTATGATTCTAACCCTGGCCATCAACATGCCACAGCCCTCATCCACTGGATACAGCAACCCCTATCTACAAAGGTGACTTGCTCTAGCAGATTACACTTAAAACCTGATCTGAGGCTGACAAGGAGTATTCATGTTCAGGGTGCTGTAGACTAAAAATGTGCACCTCTATCTTATGCTCTAGATGCTTTGAAATTGCTCAAGATCTTGAGGCAATGAAGACACAGTTTAGGGCCATTTGGAGGGCCCACTCTGCAGTTCTGTAACAAGAGTTAGCAGAACTGTAAGTTATTCACAGCTGCTGAAGCATCTATATCATATATTAAGGTGACTCTCATATGTGAGGGTAACTATGACTAAGGGGCTTGTTTACAAAGCCACGGTAGCGGTTCACGATCATTATCGGAGCCGTGGCCCCATTGTAATCAATGGGGCTGCGGCTCCGATAACGATCGGAAACCGCTACCGCGGCTTTGTAAACAAGCCCCTAAATGTCTGTACAGGGCCAGGTTACGACGTGCATACCGACACCATACACCTAGGGAACACATCCCATAGAAGCAGAGCTAGCCTAACTCTAACCCAGTATTAGGTGGAAGCTTCTGGCAATGTCCAAAGAGCAGCTGCAGTTCAAGCCAATGAAGGCTTCCAGAATAACTCAAGAAACCAGCACCATAAACCTTTACCAGCAGGAAGACTGGTCAGTTAGCAAACCGTCCTTATAGAGAAGAGGACTTTTGGTGGTTGCCCTAGTTATGTTGTGTTATTAGTTGTTTTAAGATTTGTACCAGATGGTGATGGTAGGCAGGCTGAGATGAGAGGTGTCACAGCCAAATCAGAGGCTTTATCCTTTCAAAGCCCTATAAGCACCACGGGCCCAATTTTCGAAGGTCTACTGCAACCTCATATACTTTGGTCTACCTAAACAGACATTCTGCCCTTTAGAGATGGCACAGAACACTGCAGCTCACATCATCACTGACTCAGCGAAACATGAACATATCACTCCCCACCTGAACCAACTTCACTGGCTCCCTATTTCCTCCATATCAAGTTCAAAACTGCTCCAAACATATTCAAAATCAAGCATAACATGTCGGTAAACACATTGAAAAGCCTTATCAACACAGCCCAGAGCAACAGACCCAGAAGGCACACCAGATCAGACACCATCACTACCCCCAGCACCTTCACAAAATCCAAGCAGTCTACATCTGGGAGGGCGATTTCCCTTGCAGCACCTGCCCTCTAGAGCTCCTTCCCAGATGATCTAAGAGCCACTTATGATGCCAAAGACTTCCGGAAGAAACTGAAAACCACTCTTTTTATTGAACACTTCAGGGGCATCACCTAATCTGGATTACACCATCCTCTCTCCCGCTGGCCCCTTTGACACAACTCTACCCCATTCCTCCGCAAACCGTCCTACTTCTAATCCCCTTGAACATACTGTACATATGATGTCATTGATGTACCTAGGTTATCACTATACATCCATGTCATATATAGGTTTCTATGTATATACGTTAAACTGGAACAATCTCCCGTGTGCTCCCCTTTACCCCCTTGTTTTATGTAAACTACTAAAATTGCTTTGTAAACCACTTTGATTGAAGGATAAGGCGGTATATAAAGCCTGTTAAATAAATAAATAAATAAGTTAGCTACATGAAGAAACAGCTCCCTTGCTGTACTGGGGGTCAGATTCCTGGGCTCAGCCAACCTCTCCCTACTCCCTCTCCTTGCACTCCTTGGTGAAAGAAGGTCCTGGGAGTTGGCTTGTCTGCCCTTTTATTTTTCCCTCCAAAATGTGCAAGCAAACATTGCCGTCCATTGACTGATAGGGTAGACTCTCCCCATTATCTCATATCATCTCAAGGTCTACTCAGGAGCAAGGACTCTAGAATGTTCCTCCTTTTTAGCTATAGGAAGAAGGCCTTTACTATACTCTCATCAACTTTTGATTAAATTCAGCTCCAATTCAAGATACTTTTTTCTGCTTATAAAGTTATCTAGGGCTTTGTTCCTCTCTGTCTTATTGTATCTTATCTCTCTCTTCCCCTCTCAGTATCCAAATCTCTCTGCTCGTGTGACTGAACTCTTGTCTGTGTAAGTAGACTTCTTGGTTTCTGATCTTCTATATCCTGGTACTTAATGTACAGAACAAGATCCCTCTTAACATCCAGGAATCCTGCTATTTATTACACTTAAATCTGGGTTTAAGACCCACTATTTGGAAGCACGTTTTTGGGTAACTCATTATTTTGTATTTCAGCCGTGCATTCAATTAATATGTACCACCCATCTGTCTTCATGTAGATCTCAATATCTTATAGATAGATGTGTAGAATAAATAAGCACATGAAATACATCTTGTTCAGTCCATTTGGGCCTGTTAATTTTCACACCACCTTCTTTTGTTTAATATATAAATCTGAGGCCAGTTTTGAAAGGTTTAAAGGAACATTTTGCAAAGGGAATCTAGGTTGGAAATGAAAAGTCCAAACATGACTGTTCACAGCTTTCAGTCTGTTTCACAAAAGATCCACTGAACACAGGGTCTTTTGTAAAATACATATTCCTTTGTGGGAAATACACTTGTATTTCCCCAAACATGCAGTGGGAACGGTCATTTTATAAAGATACTTGTACAAAAACAAAAGAGCAGGCCTTACCCAGCAGTTCGTATGTGTAAGCAGTGGTACTTACACATGTAAGTGCTAAGTTTTGCAACTTAACAGAGTCATTTTAACTCACAGACACAATTTTGACGTCCGAAAATGTGCACGCAGACGTTCAAATCATGGAGACGTCCCTAGAACGATTTCAGAAACTGGATTTTTAGATGTCTCTGCTGCAGGGATCTCTAAATAGGCAGAGGGTGTGATGGAAGCATGTCTAGTGTGAAGCTACGAACATTGATGGTCCCCTATCAATTTTAGAACCCTCGGATGTCTGCGCTCTCATCCATATTTAGGTCTGCTCCAGGCATGAATAGGCACTGGAAAAGTGTTCATTTCAGTACTAAAACTGCTGGAATGTGTCAAGAAAGCATAGTTACTCACCTGTAACAGGTGTTCTCCAGGGACAGCAGGAATCAGTCCTCACATATGGGGTGATGTCAGCACCTGTGGGGAGCATTTCCCCAGATTTCATAGAAAGACTTTGGGAGATGCTACCACACATGCGTAGTTCCCTTCCCGCCCAAGGGTGACATCTTGCTCAAAGAGATGACATAGCTAGGACAGTAGTAAAAAATAAAACAAAGTAGAGAGGCAACTCCCAGGGGAGGAACGAGGGTTGTGAGGAATGATTTCTGCTGTCCCAGGAGAACACCTGTTACAGATGAGTAACTACACTTTCTTCAGGAACAAGCAGGAAGTCAGTCCTCACATATGGGACACCCTAGCTCCAGGCTGCTGAGGACCAAACCACAACAGCATCAATGGCGACCAATGGGGTAGCCGTGAGTTGCAGAAGATGAGTCCCTATTGAGAGATTCTGCAGGACCCTAGCATCCAGCGGCACAATCACTCTGGTAGCCTGAACACAGAAGGGTTGGAGGGCTGGAGTTGCCTACACCCCAAGAATATGAAGTACTGTTTGACCAAACGCACTGTCCCTGAGGGACTTGCTCTCCCAACAGTAGTGAGCTGTGAACATATGAATTGAAGACCATGTGGTGGTCTTGCAGAGCTCTGGCAATGGCACTCAATGCAGGTTGGTCACCAATGTGGCCATCGCCCTCATGCGATGCACTGTGATCTGGTGCTCAAGGGAGAGGCCAGCTCACTCATAAGCAAGGGCAATACAGTCCGCCACCCAAGTGGACAGAGTTGACTTAGTCACAGGCAGCCCCACTCTGCTGGGGTAAAAAGACACGAAAAACTGAGGAGCTTTACAGTGGATCTGAGTCCGTTGTAAGCAGAAGGACAAGGCCCCTTTGCAATCCAGTGTATGAAGTACTAGTTCCTCCCGGCCAGCATGAGGTCGCTGGAAAAAGGTGAGGAGGACCACCTCTTGGTTGAGGTGGAAAGGAGATACCACCTTTGGGAGGAATTTGGGATGCGTGCGGAGCACTACCCTGTTCTTGTAGAACCTTGTATATGGTGGATCACCAGGGCCTGGAGTTTGCTCACTCTCCGAGCAGATGTTAGGGCTACCAGGAAGGTCCTCTTCCAAGAAAGGTACCGCAGGTGGAAAATGGCTGGGAGTCGAACGGCAGTCTAGTGAGTTATGAGAGCACCACATTGAGGTCCCACCCCTCCCTGGAGGGCAGAGAAAGGGCTTGGATAACAACAGGCCCCGGAGGAACCTGGAAAACAGGGGCTTGCCCGAGAAGAGTTTTCTCTCGATAGGGTAGTGGTGAGTGGCTATCATGCTCAGATGCACCCTTACGGAATTAGACTTCAGCCCAGTGTACGACAGGTGCAGTAGGTACTGGAGTACTAATTGCACATAGTAGGAGAAGGGGTTCTCCCTCCTTTCCACACACTAGGTGGAGAACCTTCTCCACTTAAAGGCATAAGCCCATTTGGTGGAGGGCTTTCGGGAGGCCAGTAGGATCTCTTTGACTTCTCTCGGAAGATTGAAAGGGGCCAATGCTACCCTTTCAGCAGCCATGCTGTTAGCATTAGCGACCCCAGTTTGGGGGCAGGAGACTGGGAGTGCCACTGCCAGGGAAAGCAGCAGTGGGAACCAAGGCTGCCTGGATCATCTGGGGGCAATTAATATAACTGATGCCCTTTTGCTCTGGACATTGAAGAGGATCCTGGCAACCAGGGAGGTCAGTGGGAATGCATAGAGTAGGCCTTTGGACCACAAGATCAGGAAGGCATCTGCCGCCACTCTCTCCAGGTGCAGCTGATGCAAGCAGAAGCGAGGTAGCTGCGTGTTCTCCAGAGAGATGACTAGGTCCATCACAGGCCTGACCCAGAGGTGGAAGAGCCGTTTTGCCACCTGTGGTTCAAGCGCCACTTGTGTGGCTGAAGGACTCTGCTCAGCCTGTCTGCTAGGCAGTTGTCCTGGACCGGGAGGTAAACAGCTTGCAGGAGCATGCTGTTGCGGGCTGCAAAGGAAAGGAGGGCCACCACCTCTTGGTAGAAGGAGTACGAACCTGTGCCCCCCTGCTTGTTGATTTAAAACATGGCAACCTGGTTGCCTGCCTGGATCAATATGGGTCGGTGTCGCAGGTGGTGACGGAACGCTCGTAGGGCCAGGAAGATTGCCCTGAGCTCCAAGAGACTGATCTGCAGCCACGATTCCTCCTGAAACCAGTTGCCCTGTGTGTAGCAGTCCCCACAATGTGCCTCCCAACCCAGGAGGGAGGCATTTGAGCTCAGGGTTCTCTGAGGCATGGGTGCCTGGAAGGGCATTCCCACCCAGAGGTGATGAATGTTTCGCCACCAGTTGAGGCATTCCGCCAGTTGGCCAGTAACTCTGACCCTGTCCCGTAGCCTGGCTTTGGAGGCACCATTGGGCTGTCTGCATGTGCAAGCAGGATGAGGGTGTTACGTGGACTGTAGAGGCCATATAGCCCAGCAGGCAGAGCGTAGGCGAGCTGGCACTGACCGGCACCGTTGCACCTTTCCTGCCAGTTGTTTGAGGCATTCTGCCCTTTCTTTGGGGAGGACAGCCTTGACCTGTAGCATATCCAGCTGAGCACCTATGAACTCCAGGCTCAGGGCTGGAGCGAGGTGGGATTGAGGGTAGTTGATGATGAACTCCAGGTGCTGCAGAAGGAGGGTCGCATGCTCTGCACCCTGACTGCCCTCTGAGGCTGTGCCACCCCTGATTAGCCAGTCATCTAGACAGGGGAAGATGAAGGCCCCTTGTAGGCGCAGGTGGGAGACCACCACTGCCAGGAATTTGGTGAAGACTCTTGGTGAGGAGGCCAGTCCAAGGGGTAGCACCCTGTACTGGTAGTGCCCTCCTCCTACCACGAACCATAGGTACTGCCTGTGGAGAGGTGGATTAGAATGTATGTGTATGCATCCTTTAAACCAAGGAGCACAGCCAATCTCCCTGATGGAGGTAAGGCAGCAGTGTTCCAAGGGAGAGCATCTTCTACTTCTCCCTCACCAGAAACTTGTTTTAAGTTTCACAGGTCTAGTATGGGCTTGAGGCCCCCAGTTCTCTTGGGGACAAGGAAGTGCGTATGTCTTGTAGCGCTATACAAATGCTCAGTAGTAGCAGTAGTAGTAGAAGTATCTGGAGTAGATGCCTTTTGCCAATAGGTGCTTGGGTACAGGATATAGTGCATTGTCCCTGATCAGACCTGCGTGCTCTGTGAGCAGAAGGGTCCGGTGAAGGAGTCACCACACTGGCTCTCCTGGAAGAATATGGGTGGTATCTGCTGTAGGTGGGGAAGGTAATCCTCCCTTACCACTTGCAGTATCCACTGGTCCAAGGTGATATTGGCCCATCTGTGGGCAAAGAGTTCCAGGCACCTCCCTGTGGGCTGGTGAAGGTCTCCCAGGGGAGGGGAGGCCGTGCCCTAGAAGTCAAAAGCTCCTCCCGGGCTGGGTGGGAGCTGTGTCCTAGGGCTTCAGTGCATATGCCTTCTGAGCTCCATTGCCTTGCCTCTTAGGGTGAGAACTTTGTTGCTGGCCCAAGAAGGGCTGGTAGTGGTGACTCTGTTTAAAGGGACCTTTTTCCTCGGAGACAGCTGTCTTTTCCCCAATGGTTTCTTGCTGGAAAGGGATGAGGTCTTTTTAGAGAGCCTCTGGTGAGTCACCACACTGGCCTCAATCTCGGCCACCTTGTCGGCCATAGGTTTGCCAAATAAGTTCTCCCCAGTGTAGGGGACGTTGAGCAGCTTGTCTTGGACCCATTGCTCAAGGTTGGAAGACTGTAGCCAGGCTTGTCGTTGGGTGATGAAGCTGGCAGCTGCGACTCGAGCTGCTGACTCGAAGCATTCATAGGCTGCTCGGGAGAGGAACTTGGAGCAGTCCTTGATCCTGGAGATCAGAGACTGGAACCGTTGGAGGAGCTCCCCGACAAGACCTGCCGAAAACCCTGACAGTTCCTGGATTAGAGCCTTCAGGTACATACCTATGTATAATTCATAGGTTTGGATCTGGCAACCCAGCATCGAGCCCTGGTAACACGCGCCCGAGGGCGTCAAGGGCTCTGGCCTCCCTTCTGGGGGGAAGAGAGGAGTGGGTCTTTTGGCTGTTAAGTTTCTGCATGGTTGACTCGATGACCATGGAGTTATATGGGAGCTGAGGTTTGTGGAACCCCAGGCCTTTCCAAAAGCACTACATGACATTGAGGCTCTGGCTCACCACCAGTACCGATGCTGGTGTCTCCCACATTCTGAGCAGCAGCCACTCCAGGATTGGCTGCACGTGCACCGTGAGGGTTTCCTTGGGTAGAGACTCATATTGGAGGATCTCCAGTTCCTCGGTGCATGGGTGTTCCTCTGCCTTGGTCTGCACAGAGAGGCCATGTCCTCCAGAAGATAATGTCGTCCAGGTGCCGGGGGAGACAGGTCCAAGGGAGTAACTCAGTGCTGTTTGGTTTCCAGAGATGCCTCATCGTCAGTCTCCCACTCGGAGTCAAGTGATGACGACAAATCAGAGGTCCTGCAATTCATTGCCTCAAGGCCAGCGCCTAGGGGTCGGTGGCCTCTGGAGGACCTGGTGTCTGAGTCGCGGAAACTAACCAGGCATGATCAGATGCCCGAGGAACAGGACTGGGACTTCGACCTCGACTGGTGCCAAGAGCTTACCCGAGGCCGGTGGCGCTTGGAGCTTGGCTCGATGACCAGGGACTCCCTCACAGTTGGGAGCCTGGTCGTTGGGGCAGATGATGCGGATGAACCAGCCTTCATTGCCTACTGCAGGGCCAGGACAGCAGTAATATTCTGCTCCAGGGCCGCCATTCTGGTTTCCAAGCCAGAAGGCCCCACAGTTTTCGGCGTGGGCTCCAAGGATTTCGGGCCCAACGCAGGTAGGACCCTCTATTGTAATGTGACACCAATAGAGGATCCTACCTGGGTTCATCCTATTACTTCTGAATGTTTTTCTGCATGATATATGACCACATGTCTTTCAATGTATGTGGTGTATGTAATCGCCTGCCCTTGTCAGAAAATCTATGTGGGTCGCACTGTTCATTCTGTTCGCAAACGTATTAGTGAACACCATAGTAGGATAGCCAATAAAGTTTTGATGGCACATTTGGCAGCTCACTTTGAGGAATGTGGTCATTCAGCTGATCAGTTTAGATGGATCAGGTGGCAATGGATTGGCATGGTGGGGATTATCAGCGCTGTTTGAATAATCTCAAACAGAGATGGATCTTTCGTTTAAACTTGTTGGAGCCAATTGGGATGAATAATCAAATTGAATGGGCCTCTCTGATTCATCATTAAGGTCAGTTGTATGTTGAATTTGGTTCTCTATGGTGGGCTGTATATTGTGGAGATGGCGGAATTGTAAGATACTAGCCGTGGAGCTAGCTTTGTATGCAGTTATGTTTGTTAAGATGTTTCTCTGAAGCAAGACATGTTTGGTCTGAAACATGATATCATATTGGATTTGGACTTGTTCTGTATGTGCTCAGATGGGGCCCATGAATGAGTTAGCTGGGATTTCTGATATGTACAGGTATTCCTGTTTATAGATCTACAGCGTTCTGACAGTCTCTCTGGTGCAGGTTTTGTGTAACTGTGTTATAAGTCTTTGTTGTTGTTTCAAAGCTTTTGGGATTTATGTATGTGCGTTGAGAGTCTGAGAAATTTTATATAATATTGACTGACTCTTGGATATGAGGGTTCTTCATTGTTAATAATCAGGTCCTGGCAATATCCCAGTTTTATACTATGCCTTACAATTTCCTTTTTTATACTATGTCTTACAATTTCCTTTTTAATTGTCTTGTTTTACTAGATTCATTTATGTGTCAATTATGTGTGCATATACAGTATAGTCCAAAGCCATTTCACTGACCATGTTTTTTTTTTAGGAGATATTGGACATTAAGGGGTTGAACTGTAAAGATGCCAATAATGTTGACCACAGCTGTATTCTAAAAATCAAAAACCTATTATTAGTACGAGTAGTGGCTTTGCCCATCAAAAATGTTAGGTGAAAAAGCCTGTCCCCCAGCACATGTACTGTATGAAATTATATGTATACTATTTAAATCTATTCTTGTAAGATCTGAAAAGCAGCATACTTCTGCTCCTAATAGCACCATCTTCCTGCAGTTAAAAGCACAAAGCACTACTCTGTCCAGAGGAAGGGGGAATTCCCTTTTCCTCCTAGGTCATCCTGAAATCAGCATTGCAGACTCAGGCTGCTCACAACTGCAAAACTGAGCTTGAACAAATACTAAATACAATTATTTATTACCTCTGTGTTTAGCTAGCATGTAAAATCTGAATGTTTAATTCATTAGCTGGCTGTTATTTGACAGTAACAAACTACAGCACACAGAAGGTCTGGAGTTCTGGATAATACATATTAAATGGAGACATGTTTCACAGATTATATCAGCATGTAGAGCAGAATTGGCAAGCTCTCAACTCCAGAGTTATTAAGCAGCAGAGCTCACTGCTGCAGTCACCCAGAGTAAACAAGAAGAGGCAGAATATGTACCTAACATAGGTTTATTCAGGAGGTCACAATCTACACATGTGAATTACATAGAGCAAGAGAGAGAGGAGAGGCTCCTTTTGGAACATGCAGTTATAAACGGTGTTGGCTGCATGCATGTCAGGGTTGAATAGATAACAGTTGGCAGTCAAGCTTGAAGAGGAGTACCTCGGAGTTACCCTAAATCAACATCTTAGCTTGAAATCATACATCAAGAGAACTACTAAAGCAGCTTACCATAAAATAAGAACAACATAGAGACTCAAACCCTTACTCGATGACAGCGATTTCCGAACGCTATGCCAAGCCATGATAACACCTATAATAGACTACTGTAATGTAATCTACCAAGGCCTTCCCAAGAAACCCAATGACAGCTCAGAAACAGCCACCCCCCACCAGGAATGCCTCACAAGCACACCCAGCACGCAATGATGTAGTCACACCCCCTAGCGTCACCACACACCATAAAAATATTAGTATGTACAGTATCCTTATTATTGTAAATAGTCTCTAACCAAATACAGTTCTCACTTTGGACCTGTGACTTGGTTTACCAATTTGTATATAGTTACCCTAGTTATGTCCAAATACCTGTCTCATTGTAAACACAGTGCAGCCTCAACCGCACTGTATAAGTTACTGTTGTATGTAAACCGCACTGATTTTAAAAAGTGCAGTATAGAAGAGACACTAAATAAAATAAATAAATCAACACAAACACTACAACTGGTCCAGAACACTGCAGTATGTATAGTCACTGGAACAGCAAGACACATAGCCACATAATACCAACCCTACAGCAAATACATTGGCTCCCAATTC
This sequence comes from Ichthyophis bannanicus, assembly GCA_033557465.1. NCBI lineage: Eukaryota > Metazoa > Chordata > Amphibia > Gymnophiona > Ichthyophiidae > Ichthyophis > Ichthyophis bannanicus. The sequence continues at coordinate 1,082,357,713 of CM066033.1, read as the reverse complement.
TCACACGCTCCAAAATCAAAACTTTACGGATCATCTTCAAAATACTACACAACATATCACCAACCATCCTCCAACCAATGATCATCAAGGAGTCCGAGAAAAGACTAAGATGAATGGTAAATAAAAAGCTACTACCCATTCCAAAGATGAAAGCAAAACAAAGCACCTGCAACAGAGCATTCTCGTTTTATGCCCCATCCTTATGGAATGCCTGCCTGAGAGCATAAGATCCATCAAAGACATTTGTGACTTCAGGAAGGCAATAAAAACATTCCTCTTCATGGAACATTATGGACTTGTTGTATGAGCAGAATGCATTGTCCACCCTTGTACTGCCTGCTCTACCATTCCCCCAGTCCTTTGCCCCTATCACCTTCCCCGTCGACCTTTCCCATTAGTGAACCCAAGTTCAACTTTTCCTCTCCCCCTACTAATTTATCCTCCTAACTTCTCCTAGGAACTCCCTATAACATTTTGATTTATATCATCCTAGACTCCCAATACTCTATCAACTTGTTCGCCTTCTGGCACCCCCAATATAATCCTCCAAGTTTATGTCCCCCATGTTCAATGTACATTTCCTGATTATGTTTTGGTGTAAAATATATGAGAAGGTGGTAACGAAAACTTGTTAAATAAATAAATAAAATACATAAACAGTTTACAACTCTTTGAAGTTTGAAGCATTTTATCCAGTATGGAAAGCAGATGTCGGATATGTTGGCTTCTTAACATTATATTATCTACTTTCCATAAATGCTCCATGTTCTAGGTGAATGCCAAGGTACAGGTGAATTCTAAAGCAAGAGGGGGCATTCAGCCAATCAAATTGTTGAATTGACTGATACTCCACATGCACACCAGTATCTAATTCTGCCACTGTCAATGGGCAGTGGAACTAGAGGTAGACTGTTCCATTGTTGGCGATGGGGGATTTTTCCCATTGCAGTCCTTACAGATTTAAAAAATTATATTTATTGCGAAGTACTGAAGAAACACGTGAGTTATGCTCTTCTTGTTTAAAACTTTTTATTAATCAATCATTTATAAAACCACTAAAGAATTACATTTCCATCAATATAGGGAGGGGTACAAAACCAAAAAGAAAGAGAGCGACACAAATAACCATCCCAATACCAAAAGAAAGAAAAGCACACCTGCAAGTAGAAGCCAAGAAGACTGGATGGCAGACCAGCAGCTGAAAACTCTACTGGATACACCCTCTAAACAGACATGCAGTGGTGCTCCCCGCCCCCTCAGCACCTGGGGTGGGCGCCCACCACTCCGTGCTGCCACTGCCCCTCCTCACTCAGCTGGATCCATGGAGGCAGCACAGTAAATGTAGCATAAAGCAGGCTTGTCATGATACCTCGTGCTCCAGGGGCCCGGCTGCTCTTCTCTCCCGGCCAAAGTCTCACGATTCATGAGACTTCGGCCTGGAGAGAAGAGGGGCTAGGCTCATGGAGCTCGAGGCACTGCGGCAAGCTAGCTTTTTGGTAAATTTGTCACGCTGCCTTCATGAAGCCACCATGTCTCAGCATGACATATGTACGTGCTTTTTATACTGGATAACTATCATTTCCTCCACCATCAGTCTAACCACTTGGTGATCCCAATCCATCCAATTGATACCCACCCTTCAGTCTTTTGTATGTTCAAAACCAGCTGACTTGCACTGACCATTGGACAATGAAAGCCTTCATTGCATTTGATGGTTTTTCCCCAACAGGACAATCAGTTAAATTTCATCTCCCTATAAAAAAGGAATACAGCCAGAAAGTGAATCAGAGACCGCAATACAGTATTAAAAATTAGAGGTGATAAGGAGGACCTTTGGGGAACTTCTCACTCTAAAGACGTGGTAAATCTATGTCCTCCTTCACTCTAAACTGCCTATCACTCAGAAAACAAGTTATCCAATTTAATAAAGCTCCACCTAGCCTCACAAAGGCACATCTTCTATTAGAACAATTTAACATAAGTTAATCAACATAAAGCTTGCTAATGCATAAGTTAATGTGCATTAAATTGATTTGGCATGCTCTAAATTTTTAAGATGTGCTAATGAACTGAATGTGTCCTAACAAATGTGTATGCTTAATTCCCAAAGATGTGAACATTACAGTCTGCTTCAGAGCATAGTTAATCCTCTCTGTAAGTCAAAGTGCGCATGTTGTGCAATAATGTACTGTTTCTTTGTAAGGAATCCCTATGGAACCTTGGCAAGAGATTGGACTCAAAGGGGGGATATTAAAAGGTGGTTTGCAGACCTGCAAACCGTGTAAATGCCACTTACTGGGTATTCAGTGGTACTAACACGGTTAGTGCTGCTAGATATCCATGGGTGCCATTGCTACATGCCCCGATGCTATGCAATTTGCATCAGGGCATGTAACGGGCATTCTGGGGTGGAGCAGAGGTGGCACCCATTACTAACCAGGCAGCAGCAATATTGAGCCATTGCGTGGTCAACGACCCGTGGGTAAAGTTAGGAGTGGAAAAGGCTGGCCTAACTTTACCCATGTGAGTTAACTGGGCAGCAACAATATTGAGCTGCTGCCCAGTTAGCTCCCGCAGGTAAAGTTAGGCCAGCCTTTTCCATACTTAACTTTACCTGTGGGAGATAAGCAGGCAGCGGCTCAGTATTGCTGCTACCCGGTTAGCTTTCAGGCTGTGCGGCAACCAGAATATTCAATGTTGGAGGCCAGATAGGGCCCCAGCATTAAATATCTGGGGTTAGTATTCAGCAGTAATGGCTATGTGCTTTATAAGCACTGGTATCCGCCGCTGAATATTGGGCCCAAAATTCTTTTTGGTTCCAAATCTACTTTGTGATCCAACAGGTTTATTCTTAACTGCACTTAGGGGAATGTTTACTAAAGCCTTCACTGGTAACGAGCATGTGAGCTGTTAGCATGGCGCAAAGACACAGTCCAATGCAAGATGGCATGTGTGTGGACTTAACGCCACCCGCACTAAATGCAGCAAGTGTGATTAATGTGAACTACCAAATCCTTCACTAGCCATGACTTGCCATCAGTGCCTCCATTTTGCCTTGACTCAATCAATACCTATTCCATCATACATTACATGACTAACATGGGATTGTTTTGCACAGGGGCCCGTGCTCTTCTTTAGGCGTAGCGCTCTAACCATACGCTAAACCTTTTGCTACCAGGTAGCACACTTTAGTAAACATACCCCTTAGTGATGCACCTGAAGAGGTTTTTTTTTAGTTTTTAGTTTTCAGCTATACGCATGGTATTCTAGGCCTCAGATTAGTAGACTAAACTTATTTGGGATTGCCAAAGACGACTATAAGAAGGCTCCCAGTGATTCAAATGGCAGCAGCACAACTTGTGGAGGGGAAAGAAGAGAGGGTGCCCACCCATTATTGGTGCAACTTCATTGGAGAGGACTAAATTTAAGAGATTTGTACTCATGGTAATCTAGATTACTTAAGAGAAAGAATCAAATGGTATACTCAAACAAGACCATTAAGATCAAGTCATGGCTGCTGGTTGTCTATTTTTTCTGTGATAAATGTGAGAAAAGTTCATTAGAGAGCAAGGATATTCTGGGTGGCATCTCCTAGACTTCCATCTGATCTTCACTGTGAAGGCTGTTTACTCACATTCAAGAGAAATTGAAAGCTCACCTCCTCTCAGTGGAGTGATAGTAGGGAGATGAATGTTTTTCTTGATGGCAGTAGATTTTATGTTTTAAGATTTTTGATTTGATATGTTGAGAATGGATCTTGAATTGCTGTAAACCACTTTGATTTCCTAGTTTGGATCAAAGGAGACAGTATATAAGATTTTATAAATAAGTTGCTGTTGTTGTTAAGCGACGACTCATGGTGACCCTCTGGAGTGGCACCCATAGCTACTTTTATTGTATCAGTCCATCTCATTGCTGGCCTTCCTCTTTTGCATTGACCTTCTACTTTGCCAAGCGTGATATCTTTCTCTAACAATCTCTCTTTTCGCATCTGATCTTCACGTTCTTCAGACAGAAAGGCCCTTTTAAAAGGTCGCACTCAAAAAACTAATAATATAGTATGTACACTCACTTTTTCTGCATACTCAAGGGAGATAACTCGTATTTTACAGAACCCATGGCATATTTTGGACCCTTTACCTTTTTTAAAAGATACAAAGTTATTAGTGGCCTACAAGAGAAATTCAAATTTAAGGGATATTTTGGTTCCATCAGCTTTGAGTAAACCCCATTTTTCACCTAAGGCATATGGTCATTTTAAATGTGGCAAATGTACAGTATGTGAAAATGCAATAGTCACTAAAAAAGAATTTATTCATCCTAGTACTTCCTATAAAATGAATCTTTGTGATTTCTCAAATTGCGAGACGTTGAATGTTGTTTATTTAATACAATGTCCCTGTAAATTATGCTATGTAGGAAAGACCGAAAGGAGTATAAAGACGCATATCATTGAACATAAAAGTTGTATCCGTAGAAAAGTTGCAGAAAAGCCGTTGGTCCAACATTGGATTGAAGCGAACCATTCCATTTCAGATCTTCATTTCCTTGTTCTGAAAGTGGTTAGAACCCATTGGCGAGGGGGAAACATCAGTAAAATTCTTTTACGGTTAGAACAACGTCTAATATATGAGTTGCAGACACTACATCCTCGGGGTTTAAATCAGGATATAGATTTGTCTGTTTTCTTGTAAACATTATTCCTTGCCTCCTCCCCTTTCCTCCCATCCCCCTTCCCCTTTCCCTTTTTTCCCTTCTCCTCCTTCCCCACCCCATCCCCCTACCCCCTTTACCCCCACCCCCTCCCCCCTCTCTCCCTCACTTCTTTTCCCTCCATTCCCTTTCCCCTCCTCCCCTTCCTTTTCTCTTCCTTTCCTCCCCTCTTTTCCCTCCCCATTCCCCTCCTTTCTTCCCCGTCCCCCCTCCCCTCCCCCCTCTCTTTGTCTACTATTTTTGGATATACTTAAAGATAATTTGTTTGGAAGAAAAAATAATGTCATAGTACATATCATATAAAATACATATATGACTATATATATGTGCAACAACAGCTTGTGTTTACTTATTTTAAACTCATTTACCACTTTTTATTATAATCAGATAAGCACTACAATGTATATTATAAAGAGATTCAAACAATGACCTCTGACCCCGATTCGGCGGGAAAACGCCGTTAAAAGGTAGCCACCGCAATCACTCATTCCTTAACATTATTCTCATATGGATGTTCACGCTGCTGCGGTAAGGAAATCTCTCTTTGCATTGCTTTAAACATCTCTTTTCATGATCTTATACTGAATCTTGTGATTTGTTACTAGATTTTTGATTCTGTTGAAGAACCGTGGTTTGTTAATTTTGCATAAGCTGGTTCTGAGTATGGAACGCGAAAGTGCGGTGTGCCTGCAGTCCTGATGTTTCTTGCATGACACGCCATTACAATTTAATTAATAGTTCCACTTTGTTTTTTTGACTTATGGTTAAAAGGGTCCTGCGTAATGTTACATTACATTCTAAATTTTTGATTTGGCTTAAAAACCGCAGTTTGTTATTTCTGCATAAGTTGGTTCTGAGTATGGAATGTGAAAGCGCGGTGTACCTGCAGTCCCGATGTTTTCTGCATGACATGCCATTACAATGTAATGAAAATTTTTTTCTGAATACATTACAATACACATTACATATTATACACCTCCCCATTTTTGATTCTGTTGAAGAACTGCAGTTTGTTAATTCTGCAAAAGTTGGTTCTGAGTATTAAACGCGGAAGTGTGTTGTGCCTGTAGTCACAATGTCTTCTGCATGACACGCCATCACAATGTAATTATTAGTTCCATTTTGGTTTTTTGACTCATGGTTCAAAGGTTTTTTTGAACAAAAATAAAAAATAGCGCAATATAAAACAAAGTATGTTTCTTTTTCATCTTTTCATACAATTTAGTATTTATCTCTCTATTATGGTTACCCTTGTTTTCTCTAAAGGCATCCCATGAATATTAAGGCTGTTATTTAATATATGGAAACCAGCATTGTATTTTGTGATAGCTCACCTTCCTTTCTTGACATTACAATATAATAATCCCCTGATACAGGATTTTATGACTTCTATGTTAGTGCTCCTCCTTTGGTCTGCTCATTTTACATTTACCAATAAAATATCCTCATTTAAGTAGAAGGATTCTTATCATTTTACATTTTATTTTTATGTTAACTGAAATATTTGTATGTGCTTATGTTTATTAACTATGTTATTTATTTATGGATGTATTAACATTGGCTTTTAATGACAAAATGTATTTATGTGATAAATGTTTTAATCCATCCAATTATTTATTTATTTATTTATTACTTTCTATATATTAATAGACTAACAACATATTTGGATTTATTTCAGTGACAATTGTTTCATTTGAAAGAAAGTTTGTTCCAATAAGATATTGGTCAACATATTTCTGTTTTTATGTATTTTATCATTGTTCACTATATTTCCGTTCATATGTTCTCATGGGTATTTAATAACACACGACCTATTCATTTTCTATTTGTCCTCCTCATCTCACATATATTAGGTTTTGGTAACACATATATATGTATTTTGATTCTGTTGGTTATTTTCCTTGTTCATGTTATGCGATTTTGACTGTTGATTTCTCATTATTATAATAATTTGTATGTGCTTAGTTTTATTATCTCTTTTTAACTATTGGTTATTTAATATTTTATCTTTTGATGGTTTGTTTTTAATTTTTAACTATAATTTAGAATTATGATTTTGTTTTTAGCTATAATTATGTTTTTTGTTTTTAATTATAATTATGTTTTTTCGAGGTTTGCTCCCTCACTAGATATCCCTCTGAAGAAGGCCGAGAGGCAGAAATGCGTAGGGGTTAATAAAAGGGGTTTGCAAAACCTGAAAAACCTGCCAGTCCTGGTATCTGTTCCTTTGTTCCCTCCCAAGACCAGGGTCAGGCTGCGGGGAATTTTCTCTGCCCCTACCACCTCTTTTGGGCCCTGGGCTTGCCCGATTCACCTGACTAGGGGAACTTATTCCAACCCAGAGGTGGAATAAGTTCTCCATTGAGGCCGCTGGCCCTGGACGTACAGGGTCAACATTGGAATCGGCTCTATACATCTGGGGCCGTTGACCGTCCACTGCCCGCCCTAACACAGCCCCCGCTCCGCCCCTTTCCCGCCCCCATCTAACTGTCCTGTACAAGGTTCAGGGAAGTTATTCGGGGTCGGAAGAGGGCCCAAATAGCGGGGATGGACATCCCAATGGGACATCCATCCCCGCTATTAAGCCTCGGAGTGACCCTGTAAGTCGTTATTAGACCAACTGCTCTCTCGGTCCACCCCTAAATGCCAAAAACCCCAGGACTTTGTTTCCCTAATACTTGTATTTCCAGAAACACCTGAAAGCAAACTGCCAAATGCCAGCCCCAGAACCTGGATGGGATCTGGGACTGGACTGGAATTCCTCAAGGAACAACAATTAGTAGGTAAGTCTAATTTTACTTTCCTTAACATCCCTCCAGTCCAGTCCCGACCCCTGGGATGTAACAGAGCAGTTCACTTAACGGGAGGGACCTGCCACACCGGCCTGAAGCACCGCTTAACTAAAACAGGCTTCTTGGGCCGCCTGAAGATCCAGATGATAATGCCTCACAAAGTATGAAGCGAAGACCAGGTTGCCACCTTACAAATCTCTAGCAGTGGCACTAAGCTATGACCATGAGGCCACCTGAGCCCTCGTAGAATGTTCCCGCAAATCTGTCAGAACCTGGTGACTCTTCAAGATGTAGGCTGAAACGATTGCTTCATGTATCCATCTGACAATAGAGGCCTTGACTGCCGCCTCACCTCTGCTTGGATCCCCCAAACAGCACAAACAGGTGATCTGACCTACAAAAGATAATAATGCTTGAGAACTAATAATGCTTGAGAACTCTTTGAACATCCAACAAACGTAACAGAGGGTTGTCAGCGTCCACCCCAGAACCCCCCAGGACCAGGAGGGAAACCGATTGATTCACATGAAATGCTGACACCACCTTGGGCAGGAGTGAAGGCACCGGCTGCAGGATTACCTTCTCCCTGGAGAACACGAGGAATGGCTCCTAACACAATGAGACTAGCAGTTCTGAAATCCTGCACACACAGTAAATAGCAATCTGAAACACCGTCTTAAGGGTTAAATCTTTCAGCAAAGCCCAGTCTGAAAGGATGACCCACCCCCTGTGTGACTCAATCCACTGTACGACCTGGCCTATGAGGGCCCACGGAGGGAAAACATATAGGAGGCCCTCCATGGGCCATGGCTGCCCTAGGGCATCGAGCCCTTCGGACATCCTTTCTCGTCTTCTACTGAAGAAATGGCATGCTTTGGCAGTTTCGAACATCGCCATCAGGTCCATGACTGGTGCGCCCCATCTGTGCACTACCTGAAAAAAGACTTCCTGATTGAATGACCACTCCCCGGGCTCCACCTGTACCCAGCTGAGGTGATCTGCCGTCCCACTGTCGACCCCTGTTACATGCGCTGCCGACAGCTCCTGGAGGTGACCTTTGGCCCAGTTGAACAGCAGTTCTGCCTCCTCTTCCAAGGACGCACTTCCCGTGCCTCCCTGATGGTTGATGTAGGCCACAGGAGTGCCAGAGCTACCGCTCGCATCTTCAGCTGGTTGATTGACCAGCTGGCCTCCAGCGTGCCCCAGTACCCCTGAGCAAAGTGTCCCCCGCAACGAGCTCCCCAGCCCGACAGGCTGGCATCAGTTATCAGCGGGACCCACTGAGGAAGCTTGAGGAGCATGTCCGCTTCCTGGTCCCCTGGGCAAGCCACCAACCAAAATCCATTCAGACCTCGGGTGGGCAGGGGAGCCTTTGGGACCAAGAATGCATTTGGCACAAATACTGACAGAGCAACACCCTCTGCAGTGGGCACATGTGTGCCCTTGGCCACAGCACCAACTCTAGGGTGGCTGTCATGGCTCCCAGGACTTGCAGATAATGCCAAGACGTTGGAAGCGGCTGCCTCAGGAACTGGTGCCCCAAGAGATGCCAGCTCTGGGCTCAATGCTCCGGTAAGAAGACTCTCCCTATCCGGATGTCAAAGTCGCTCCTAAACATTCCAGTTCCTGTGATGGAACCAAGTGGTTCTTGGCTATGTTGATCACCCAGCCGAGCCTCTCCAGAAACTGCAACTCACGGGACGTCACCTGTACACTCATCTCTGGACTTTGCCTGTCTCAGCCAATCACTGAGGTATAGGTGCACTAGCACCCCCTCCTTGCGGAGCACTACCACTACCACTACCACTACCATGACTTTGGTGAAGGTGTGCGGAGCCATTGCCAGGTTGAACGACAAGGTCCAAAACTGGAAATGTCCCATCGGGACTGCAAACCGGAGGAACTACTGGTGCTCCATCTGGACATGGGTGAGAAGATACACCTCCGAAAGTTCAAGAGACGTCAAAAACTCCCCACTTCTTATGGCGACGATCACCGACTGAAGTCTTTCCATGTGAAAATGTAGGACCTGAAGACAGAAGTTCACCCGTTTGAGATCTAGGATCGGGTGGAATGACCCATCCTTTTTGGGCACCACAAAGTAAAAGTTCTCCCTCCAGTTTACCCAAATGATCAACGCACCAACTCATAGGCTCGGCCACTCCTCCAACCTCATCTTCACCCCAAATAGCCTAAACGCCAAGAACCTCATAACAGGACCTCACATCACACCAGTACCCTGGTCAGACCATTACCTAATACAGATTCAACTACAAACAAAAACCACAAGAATTCCCAACGAGAACCCACCTCCAACCAGAAGATTCAAATCCTACAACAAGGAACAATTCACAAAAGACACACTACCCCTCCTCACCACCAAAACGACAGACATAGAAGAGCAAATCCTTGAATGGAATGACGTCATTTCAACCGCCGCCAAACCTCTCCAACACAAAACACATCAGGTCAGCGCCACAAGACCCAGCTCCACACCATGGTACTCCAACACAATACGCATAGCAAAAAGGGAACTGAGATGACTGGAACGAAGATGGAGACGCAACAAATCAACCCACCTTCAAAAGCAATACCAATCAAAACAAAACGACTACAACAACCTCATTAACAACCAAAAGAGACAATACCACACAAACCTCATCCTACAATCCACCAACAAACCCCGCGAACTCTACGAGGTAATAAAGAAACTCACCAAAGAACCCCTCAACAGAAATGAACAACAAATAGATCCTCAGACCTACGCAGACCACCTTACAACCAAATTCACCGCACCACCCAAAAGCAACAACAAGACCAATATAGACGGGGCCCCCTCAAGAGAACAGAGCTGGGGTACCTTCAACATCCCGTCAAACGAACAACTATCGAAGATCATCACCGACCTCAACAACAGCACCGCCCCCACCGACCCCTGCCCAGTATCATGGATTAAAGCATCAAAGGCAGAACTGATCCAAACAATATGGAAGATCATACAAAACTCTCTCACAGAAGGAATAATGCCAAATGCACTAAAACTAGCTGCAGTACGTCCGATCCCAAAGAAAACCATCCTACCAAAAACAGACCCCGCAGCCTACAGGCCCATCTCAAGCATCCCTTTCCTGGCAAAAATCATAGAGAAAGCAGTCCAGCATCAACTACAACAACATCTAGACATACACCACCCCCTTGACCCATGCCAACACGGATTCAGACCCAACCACGGGGTTGAAACTCTTCTGACACAACTATTCGACAGTCTGTTAAGAACAATCGACAACTCCAGAATGGGCGTACTCATGATATTCCTGGACATCTCCGCAGCATTCGACACCGTGTGCCACTCAACACTACTAACAAGACTCGAAGAAGCGGGCCTACACGACACCACCCTGAAATGGTTTACATCATACCTAAAAGACAGACAGCTCCAGGTTAGATGTGGATCAAAGACCTCTCAACCCATCAGCGTCACACAGGGTGTCCCACAAGGTTCATCTCTCTCAGCCCTGCTCTTCAACCTATACATACAACCCATCTGCACAATCATCAGGAACTTCAATATACAATACACCATATATGCAGATGACATAATGATATTTACACCAATCAATCTAAGCAAGCCGGACTACAACAACATAGCCAACTGCTTTGAAACGATGACAACCTGGATGCAAGAAAACAATTCAGCAATAAACTATAACAAAACCGAAGCGCTGATCATAACAAGAGACAAAACATTCACACCCACGCCCTCCATCGCCCTAAACAATGCTACCATCCCAATAAAACAAGAAATAAAATACCTGGGAATAACCCTTGACAGGGAACTCAACCTTCAATCCCACATTGCGAAGACCACTAGAAGCGCCTACGTCAAGATGAGGACAATCAGATGACTCAAACCCATCCTTGCCCCTGAGCATTTTCGAACAGTCTGCCAGGCCATCATCACCCCCACCCTGGACTACGGCAATCACATCTACCTAGGACTCCCAAAAAAATCTACACAACCACTTCAAATAACACAAAACACTGCTGCAAGACTCATAACAGACAGTACAAGCCACGAACATATCACACCCATACTATACCACCTCCATTGGCTACCAATCAGCTCCCGAGTCCGTTACAAAGTTCTATTAACCACATTCAAAATAATAAACAACCTATCGGCAGACCACCTACAACAGCTCATAACAGCTGACGACAGCAAAAGACCAAGAAGAAAGGGAACATCAAACAACATCAGAACCCCAAAGGACTACACCAGGACAAACCAAGCCACATCAAAAAGAGCTTTCACCTTAGCAGTCCCCGCCATATGGAACTCTCTCCCTGACCACCTCAGAGCAACAAACTACATCAAAGAATTCAGAAAGCAGCTTAAAACCGAACTATTCAGAGACCATTTCAAGGACCTCACAGAATGACTCTTAACCAACCATTTAAGTTATCACAGCTAGCTTTGTAAATACGTAACTGTAAATATGTATCATAGAACACAATGTATATAGCCTCACATCAAAATCAACTACTCTCACTCACACAGCACACTGACAAATCACCCACTGCATGCTACTGACAACACTTCCTTTGATTGTTTGCCGTGCCAACCGCTTTGATTTCATGAGAAAGCGGTATACCAAGTCCTTTTAAATAAATAAAAAAAATAAATAAATAAAAGGAAAATTGAGCACAGCTGTACTGATCTTGAAGTACAGGGACCACCGCTCCAAGCTGAATAAGCTGAAACAAGGTGTCCCTTACCGCTTCTGCCTTGCTGTGTGCTTTGCAGGGGAACTGAATGAAGGCATCCCCTACCGGCCACTCCAGCACGAGGACATACCCCTCGTGGATGATCTCTATGACCTCCTGGTCAGACGTCATCTGGGCCCAGGCAGGGTAAAACATCCGCAGCTGACCACCCAAGGGCTGCACTGCTGCCTGGATCCCCCTCGCTTCCTTGGGGCTTCTTGAGGCCCGAGGATGAGGAGGCGGCAAAACCTTTGCTGGCTCCCTGTAACCCTCAGAACCCCTGCCCTCTGGAGGAAAACTTTCCTCCTTGGAAGCAACCAAGGCGTGAGGATCGAAAAAGCCTGAAGTCTTAAGGCTGGCCTTGAGACACCAATGGATTGCGGTTCTGTTTTTGCTTATCCTCCAGCAGACGTCCCCACTTGGACTCGCCCAAGCCTTTGACCAACTTAGCTAGGTCTTCACCGAAAAACAGCTTTCCCTTAAAGGTGAGCTTGCTAAGATGGGACTTGGAGGAGCTATCCGTTGACCAATTTCGTAGTCACCAGTAGCACCGGGCTGCCATCACTGAAGCCATGCTCTTAGAGAGGCCCCGGATAAGATCCTAATGGATGTCGGTGAGGTAAGCCACTCCCGATTCCAATTTGGCTATCTCACTGGGCTGGTCTGCCAGCTGATCCCCTGGCTGTTGGAGGCACTGCGACCAGCACAGGCAGGCCCTAGAGATCCAGGCCCCACCAATGGCTGCCTGCAGGGATAGGTCATTGACATCAAAAGCCTGCTTCCACAAGGTGTCCAACTTCCTGTCCTGTCCATCCTGTAGTGACACGCTCCCTTCCACTGGGGTGGTCATCTTCTTCATGATGACCGAAACAGCCACATCCACCCAAGGGGACCAAAACAGCTCATGAGGCTGTGTTGGCAGGGGTAGAGATGGGTCATGGTCCTCACACACGTGAGACCAGCCTCCAGCAGGACTCACTTATCCTGTATCATTTGTCCAATTACCCTATGTATGGGAAAGACCCTCTGTGACTTCCGCATCGCTTGGAGTAGAGGGTTCTCCAGCGACTCATCCTTAGCCAGAAGGCTGACTGGCATATTGTGGGCTTTGAGGGATTCCACGATAAGGGCAGGCCATTCTTCTTGGCGAAACAGCCTAACAATCTGAGTATGATCTTCCGGTTCCAGGATCTCACCTTCTTCAAGCTCTTCATCCTCCAGGTCTGCCTCCATATCCAGGCCTTCCACTTCTGGCCCTTTGGTTAAAAGAGATTGCTCTGGCTACTCTTCCGTGGACCTGGCTCACTTTGCTAGCACCACAGCCGGCTCGCTCCCCTTAATGCTTGCCGCCCATTTGATCCCATGATCCAGCGCCGAGGGACCCCCTACTGCACCTTGCTAATGCAAACAAAGGGCCTGATGCAGCAAGCAGACAAACTCCGAGGAGAACATCCCCGGGACCCCTCCGTCCAAGAGGCCACAAGGCGTGGAAGGACCGGGAGCTGCCATGTAGCAGGAGGTGGTGGAAACTCCCCCGAGTTCCAAGCCTGCCCGGAGAGGTAAGGATCCGTCTCCTGATTGGACTTGTCCTGCAAATCCTGCTCCATGGAGGCGGCTTCCATAGTCCAACCACGGCAAAACCCCGCGTCGGACATTGCTCCCCGCTGGATGCCACACCCCAGGCACTGCGAGTGGGCCGGCATGGGAGCTAAGTCTATTCTCTGCACCTCCTGCCTGCCTTGGGAGAGGCAGCCCCTTGGGAGAGTCCACCAGATCAGCCCTTCACACAGAGAATTACAGCCAGGCAATAGGAACTGAATTAGTACTTCCTATGTTTCTCTCCCCTTCAGTCTTTATGCTGAACTTTTTTTTTTAAAATTACAAGAGCCAAACACAAAGAGAAAGAACGGGAAAGAGATCTAACCAGAGAGGACTTTCCTTAGAGCAAATACAACCCAGCGGGCTTGGGCAGGAAAATGCAACAGAGCAAATGGGAGAGAAACTGCATCTGCTGCTGTTCCCGCACAGCTGCAAAAGCCGCGGCCACCCAGGACTTATTCCACCTGCTGGGCCGCTGGCCGAAAGCAAATTACATGATACAGCTCCCTGCTCCTTCCGGATTTCCCGGGCAGAGAAAGTGCCATTCCCCAAAGCTTTATCTCAGCTTGTAGTGGCTCCACAGGGAGTCTGCTGCCCACACGATGCCGGTCATAGTTCTGCTCCTCATGCTCAGCCTGATCGGCAGCTTCAGCAACGAGGGGGGGGGGATTCAGGAACATGCTCCTTGCTCCTGTTCAGTGTCTGAGTGGCGGCTCCTCACCTGGTAACAGGTTTGGGAGCCGCCCAAGAAGCCCTGGGACACAGTGAAGGCTTCCAGCACCCCTGGGGCCTCGGGGGGGGGGGGGGGTAGAGGATCCTCCTCAGGGAAAGTATTTGGCAGCCAGGCTGTTCTGTCCATTTACTCCTTTTTTTTTAAACAACAGAAGAAATCCAAATGAAAGAAAAACTAAATTTAGAAAATCAGCTAATCTCCTTATTTGCCCTTTCAGTGAGTCCAGATCCAACTCACTACCTCCTCTAGATGCTTGGAGACTGGGCATACTGGAGGCTGGTGGGCAGTGCCAGCTGTATTAGTACTGCTGTCATCAAAAGGATCACATGCTCATTATCCAAGTTGCTGGAAGAGGTGCACTACCCAGAGGTCGGGACTGGACTGGAGGGACGATAAGGAAAACGCTTATCTACTCTTTAGTCACCTCCTGTCTTAACTACTGCAGCCTCCTCCTTGCTGGTTTCCCTCTGAGTCACCTCTCTCCCCTTCAATCTGTTCAGAACTCTGCTGCGCAGCTAATCTTCCACCAGCCCTGACATACTCATTTAACTCAAGTAAACCGCACTGATGCAGAATAGCACGGTATATAAGAGAATGTATGTAAATTTAAATGTAAACTCCTGTTCTCAAGTCACTTCATTGGCTCCCCCTTCCGTTTCCATATCTGATTCAAATTTCTCCTTCTGACCTATAAATGCACTCATTCTACTGCTCCTCACTATCTTTATTTTTTATTTATTTATTTAACAGTATTTCTAAACCGCCTTATCATAATAATCAAGGTGGTATCACAGCAAACAATCTGGTAGTGTGAGTGTGTTGTACATGCAGTGAGGGTGAAAATTTAGTTGGGTGCGTGTTGTGTTGTGTGCTAGATTAGTTTGAGTTATGTACAATGTGGGCTATATACAGTGGTGCTAAAAACATCTTATATACATACAGTGTTAGGCGGTGACGTGTGCTGATATACAGCTATTTAGACTATGTGATGTGTCCATAGTGTTCTATGAACAGCATGGTTTTCAGCTGTTTCCTAAAGTCCTTGAGGTCTGTAGTTGCCCTCAAATCGTCCGGTAGTTTGTTCCATATTGTTGGAGCAGCCATGGAGAGTGCTCGGTCTGTTGTGTCCTTGCGTGTGTGTTTGTATTCACTTGGGGTGCTGACTCGGTTGTGAGTTTGTTTTCTTCTTGGACGTGTACTGGTGTCTGGTTGTATGAGGGTGTACAGGCTGTTGGCTGATGTGTGCTGTTTTATCTTGTATAGGTTTATGATAGTTTTGTATCTGATGCGTGCACTGATTGGAAGCCAGTGTAAGTCCTTTAAGGTGGGTGTGATGTGCTCCTGTCTTGCAGTTCCGGATATGATTCGTGCTGCGGTGTTTTGTGCCAGTTGGAGTGGTTTGATGGCTTGTTTCTGTAGACCAAGGTATATCGGATTGCAGAAGTCCAGTAGTGGGGTTATCAGAGCTTGACATACGGTACGGAAGTGTTCTGGGGCGAGGAGTGGTTTCAGTCTCCTGATGATTCGCATCTTGTAGTAGGCTTTTTGTATTGTTTTGCCTATGTGTGGCTTGAGATTGAGTTTATTGTCCAGCGTAACCCCGAGGTATCTCACTTCTGACCTTATTGGTATAGTAGTGTTTTGTATCTTTATATTCGGTGGGTGTATGAAGCTTTGGTTCCGAGTGATGATTAAAGCTTCAGTCTTGTTGTAGTTTATTGCGAGGTTGTTGTCCTGACACCAATTGGTCATTTGTGTAAGGCAGTCTGTTATCTTAGAGAAGTCCGGGTTGTCGATTGATATCGGGGTGTATATCATGATGTCGTCCGCATAGATTGTGTATTGAATGTTGTTCTCTTTCATGATGTTGCATATTGGTTGGATGTAGATGTTAAATAGGAGTGCTGAGAGCGCAGATCCTTGAGGTACTCCTTGATGGATTTTGATGGGTCGGGGGGTGATGTGTCCCACCTTGACCTGTAGCTGTCTTTCGGTTAGGTACGAGTGGAACCATTTCAGTGTGATGCCGTGTATACCAGTGTTTTTTAGTCTTTCCAGGAGCATGTTGTGGTCCACTGTGTCGAATGCTGAGGAGATGTCGATGAAGATCATTATGATTCCATTCCTGGTATTGTCAATTATTCTTAGGATGCTGTCGAAGAGGTAGATCAGTAGCGTTTCGACACCGTGGTTGGGACGAAATCCATGTTGGTTGTCGTCGAGTGTTTCATGTTTGTCGATGTGATCCTGAAGTTGTAGTTGAACCACTTTTTCAATGATTTTTGCGAGGAAGGGTATGCTGGAGATTGGTCGGTACGCTGCTTGGTCTTTTTTGTCGAGAGTTGTTTTCTTTGTGATTGGTCTTACTGATGCAAGTTTTAGTTGCTTTGGCATGATTCCTTGAGTGAGTGAGTCGTGTACTATTTTATGTATGGTGGGGATGAGGCTTGATTTGGTGGCTTTGACCCATGACACTGGGCATGGGTCTGTAGGAGCGGTGCTAGTGTTGATTGTAGAGATGATGTGGGATATCTGTTCTGTTGAGGGTGAGGAGAATGTGCCCCAGGTTTTGGGGTATACGTCCGTTCTTGTGGTTCTACTAGGCGTTGTTTGTTCTGTGGAGTGAAATTTCTCTTTGATGTGGTCGGCGAATTCCTGTGGATCAATTTGTGCTTCCCCTTCAGTTGTTTGCTCTTTTGTGAGGATCTTTACTATTTCAAAAAGCTCTCTGGGTTTGTTGATGGAGGTATTTATCATGTTTGTGTGGAATTCCCTCTTTGATTGGTTGATGTGTTCATTGTATTGCTTTTGCTTCGTTAGATAAAGATGCTGGTCGGTAGTTGTTTTGTTTTTTCTCCATCTCCGTTCAATCTTCCTGAGTTCCCTCTTTTCCTGTCGTATTTTTGTTGAGTACCATGGTTTGTTTTGTCTCCTGTTGTGGTATAGTTTCTCGGTCCCACCCTTGGATGGTGTGGCAGCGTTGGCTAAAATGCTGTTCCAGCTGGAGACTTGTTCCTCCAGGTCATCTGTAGAAGTGTTCAGGTGTTGTATTGTGTCCTGTATGAATTCGTCCTTGTCAAAACGCTTGAATCGTCTTTGTGTGTGTGAGATGTTTGCTCTTTCGATCGTCTGGGCCTCTTGTGACCGCAGCCTTGTCTCGATTAAGTAGTGGTCAGACCATGGTACTGGGGTAATGGTGGGTGGAGAAATCAGGTCTCTTGATGTTAGGTAATTGGATGCGAATATGAGGTCTGGCGATGATCCATGTCTGTGTGTTGGTGCATTGATTATTTGTGTGAATTGAAGTGAGGACATTGCTTGAAGGAAGGCCTCTGCGTCTTTGGCATTGGTGGATTTTAGGTTGAAGTCTCCAATCAGCAGCGCTGGTTTGTTGTTTGTTGTTATGGCACAGGCTTCTTCGAGTGTGAAGGCCAGTTCGTCGGGTGGAGCTCTGGGTGCCCTGTATGTTAGGCAGATTGCAATGCTCTTGTTTTTGATGCTAATTGTGTTACAGTGCTGTGTATCGGTGAGGCTCTGTGTCTTGAAGTTTAGTTTTGATTTCGCTATTATCAGGACTCCTCCTCCACGTTTGTTGGTGCGTGGGCAGTTGTACGCTGAGTAGTTGTTTGGTACTAGTTGGTTGAGTAGAACATTGTCCGTCTTGTTGAGCCATGTCTCTGTGATGCATATTATGTCGGGCTGTCGCTCTTCAATGTGGTCTACAAGCGTGTGTATCTTGTTGCATACGGATCTGGCATTTATGAGCTCTATCGTGGTTGTCTCTGTTGAGGAGGTTGCTGTTACATGTGTTTCCTTTGAGCAGGTGTGGGAGCTTGGTTTGTGTCTGTATGGTCGGTTTGCATGGGAGGTTCTGAGTGTCTCTTTATTTATTTATTTATTTATTTAACAGTTCTTCTATACCGCTCTATTTTAGATCAGAGCGGTTTACATTTAACATCAACTATACAACACAAGGAACTTTGAGTTGTATTTACAATAAACAGGGAGATCAACTTGGAAGTAACTGGGGGAAACTATGTACAATTCTTAACTCTATACATTGTATCACACTGGTACCTGATTTCAGGCAGAACATATCTACATCTTATTTACACTGGGGTACATTCTGAGCGATCAGTTGATTATCCTTTTTCATGCTGAGTCTGATTGTTTACTTGTAATGAGAGATTGTCTGGGGGGCCATATGTATGGTTACTAAGGCTAGATTCAGGGTAGTATGTAGTGAACAGGTGCTGCTTTATTGCCTTCCTGAAGTGGATTAGGTAAGTGATATTTCGAATATAGGTAGGGAGAGCATTCCATGCTCTGGGAGCGTAAATCGTAAAGGCCCTATTTGTTGTTGTTCTTGTGCATTTTGTCATTATTTTTGGGACCTCTAGGGTGTTTTGCATCATGGTTCTTCTGTTTCTGTTCTGTGGTACTTTATGTATCATCTTGCTGAGGGCTGTGGGGGTCAGAGTGTTTGAGGCTTTGAAAGTTAAGGTTAGAACTTTGTGGAGGGTTCTTGCTTGAACCGGTAACCAATGGAGGTTCATCAGTACTGGCGTTATGTGCTCTCTCCGTGAAGCCCCTGTTAGTACTCTTGCAGCAGTGTTCATTGCAAGCTGGAGAGGAGCTAACGTTGCTTGAGGGAGACCGTGTAGAATTACGTTGGCATAGTCGAAATGAGGTAATATTAATGCCTGATAGATCGATCGGTAGTCGCTGAAGTCGAGTAGCGGTCGGAGATGTTTTAAGGTCTTTATTTTCATGTATACTGTTTTTACTGTGTTTTTTATGTGAGTTTTCAGATCCAGGTGTTGATCCAGTGTAACGCCAAGGTAGCGGATTGTGGGTTTGGTTTTCAGTTCTGTGTTGCCGATTTTTAAAGAGAGTGGAGGGGTGAAGTCCTGGTTCCTTGAGATGAAAAGGACATCTGTTTTACTGTAGTTGATTCTCATGTTTTGTGTGCTGAACCATTCTGCTACTGCCTCAAAACATCTTGTTAGAGGGGAGAGGTCCGGTTGGTTAGTCCTGAATGGGATGTATAGGAGGATGTCATCTGCGTAGGCTAAACAGTTGACCTTGAATGAACGTGCTAGGGCACATATGGGCTGCATGTAGATGTTAAACATCAATGCAGATAGTGACGAGCCCTGTGGCACACCTTGGTTTTGTAAAAATGGTTCGGAGGTTGTGGAGCCTGACCTTACATGTTGCCATCTATTAGTCAGGTATGACTTGCACCACTTTAGGGCTGTTCCCTGAATTCCTTTCTCGCTGAGGCGTTGTATGAGTATCTTGTGACTCACCGAGTCGAAAGCCGCCGCAATGTCTAGGAATATGAGGGCGAATCCTTGATGAATTTTGTCGGTTCCAGAGACTAGATGGTCAAATAGGTTGGTGAGGAGGGTTTCAACCCCATGTGCTTCTCTGAACCCATGCTGGGAGGGATCCAGTGGGGCTTCAGTATCAATATGCTGTTGGATTTGGCGCTGTACTAACTTTTCGATTATTTTGGCAAGCATGGGGATACTTGAAATTGGTCTGTATGATTCCACTTTCGATGGGTCCAGCTTGTTATTTTTTAGTAGTGGTCTGATGGATGTTTGTTTCAGACTTGGTGGAAACGATCCGGTTGTAAGAGATTGGTTTATTAATTCACTCAGATATTGGCTTAAGTCACATCGTAACTCCTTTATCCATAATGCAGGGCATGGGTCATTGGGTGCGGTAGTAGGGTTGATTGCAGCGATAGTGTCTTCAATCTCTCTGCGTGATATTTTTTCAAATTTGTATAGTGGTGATGGTTGGGGCAAGGTATGCTGAGAGCTGTTTTCCGCGGAGTTCGAGGTTGTACCAGCCTGGGTCACTTCAGGTTGAAAGTAGTTGGTTGCAGATGTAGTAGTCTGGACCATTTTTGACTGTAAATAGTTGGAGTATGCCTGGGGGTGTGGCATCTGTGACTGGTCTGCAGGAGGTTCTCTTATGAGAGATTTCACTATATTGAAGAGGTCGTGGGGCTTGTTTAGTGACCGCTTCAAGATGTCGGAATGATATTGTTTCCGCTTTTTTGTTAATTCATCACGGTGTACTCTGAGATGAGCGATGTAAGTATCTTGTGCAACCGTAGAGTGAGACCGACGCCATCTTCTCTCTAGCCTGCGCAGGCACTTGAGTGAGTCTCGGAGGTCTTTGGTATACCATGGTGCATGCTCTCGTTTCTTTGTTGTTGTTTTATTTGTGGCTGGTATGCATGCAATGGTCTTGAGGCTCTCGTCCCAGGTGGACACCAATGCATCTAGGTCGTGTGGTATGTTGTTGAGGAGTGGGAGGATCTTCTCTCTAAGCTCTTCTTTATTAAAGGGACGGAAGCGCTTCAAGGAGGGTTCGTGGGCAGTGTTGGTTTTGTTGGAGTTTTTATTGTGTGTGTTAATAGGTATCTGGAATTGGATCAGGCTGTGGTCGGACCATGGCACAGGAGTTATGGTATATGTGCCGTGATTCTAAATATGGCAATACAGTTGGTGGGTGCCATGTTGTGTTTGCTTGTGGGTGGTGGGGGTGTGTGGTTGGTGGGAGGATTTGTGTAACTAGTAGGTAGAGTGGGAGGAAGTATGTGGCGTGCATGTTGGTTTTTTTGATGTTCTGTTAAGGTGATGCCTGTTTTCTTAAGTCTTCGTCTGTTGGCTGTTTGGAGAGAGTTGTATCTGGTGAGATAGCCTGTCTCATGGAGGGATGGCCGGATCTGTGTAGGGCGTCTTGGTGCGGGAGCCTGTCCCGTGGAGGGAGCCTGTCCCGTGGAGGGCGAGCCGGATTCGTGTAGGGCGTCTTGTTGCGGGAGCCTGTCCCGTGGAGGGAGCCTGTCCCATGGAGGGCGAGCCGGATCTGTGTAGGGCGTCTTGGAGCGGGAGCCTGTCCCGTGGAGGGCGAGCCGGATCTGTGTAGGGTGTCTTGGAGCGGGAGCCTGTCCCGTGGAGGGCGAGCCGGATCTGTGTAGGGCGTCTTGGAGCGGGAGCCTGTCCCGTGGAGGGCGAGCCGGATCTGTGTAGGGCGTCTTGGTGCGGGAGCCTGTCCCGTGGAGGGAGCCTGTCCCGTGGAGGGCGAGCCGGATTCGTGTAGGGCATCTTGGTGCGGGAGCCTGTCCCGTGGAGGGAGCCTGTCCCGTGGAGGGAGCCTGTCCCCCTCTCTCCTCTATCCCTACACACCTTCTCATGAACTATACTCTTCCACTGGCCTACTTCTTTCCATGGGTTCACCACAGAAGCACGATACCACATGAATAGAAGAGCCCAGTACTAACTCGTGGTATGGAGGAAGGATACTTTATTATTCACAATTTAAGCCCAAACGCCCGACACAGGCCGTGTTTCGAATCCTTTCTTCATCAGGGGGACTCAGGCACACTTGTTGGTGAGTTCACAAATGGTCTAATGCATTTCTTACTGTGATCACGATCCAACCTAATCAGCGTCACGAAGAGGCAAGTAAAACAGGATGCGGTTTTGGATATTGCAATACTTCCACCACCAGACGCGAAACAGTTTCAGTACAATGAAAATTGTGACGCGAAACAGTTTCAGTACCAATCCATACTAAAGGCTTAAATCTCTGAGGCTGCTTTTAGATCCCAATCCCTTGTTTTCCTTTTGTCTCCTTACCTTTCCCTATTTGTCTCCTTATTCTCATCTATTGTATTGTCTGTCTTGATTAGATTGTAAGCTCTGACGAGCAGGGATCATCTTTTATATGTATCTGTACAGTGCTGCATATTTGTTCAGTGCCTTGTAGCACTATATAAATGATTAATAGTAGCAGTAGTAGTAGTAGTAAGACCATGGGTGATCAACCAACTGGCGATTTTGTCAAGTTTCGGGGAAATGTGAGAAACAGCTATGCAGGAACGAGCAGCCAGATGGAAAACAAGCTGAACATCGTCAGCATAAATGAAAAAAGTGACATCTAGAAACTGAATCAAGGAAGCCAAGGGGACAAGGAAAATATTGAATAAAAATAGGACCCAAAGCAGAACCCTGAGGGACTCCACAGTGAACAGTCTGAAGAGTGGGAAGTAAAGAAGACCAGGAAAGCTTAAAGATGCGATAGTGCAGATAGGAATGGAACCAGGTTAATGCTGAGCCAGAAATGCCAAGAGAATTTAGCTGAGATAAGAGAAGAGAAAGATCAACTAAATCAAAGGTAGCAGTGAGATCTAGGGACACAAGAAGATCTTTGTGATCATAATCAAGAGCAGATCGAAGAAAGTCAGTGATGGCCAAAAGCGAGTGCTCAGTAGGTAGCTTAGGATGGAAACCAGGCTGAGCAGAGTGAAGAGCACCGGATCGGAGAAGGTACAGTAGGCCTGAAGTGACTGGACAACAACTTTGGAGAGAAAAGGCAGAAGAGATATAAGTCTATAGCTGACGGTGTTTAGTGAATCATTACTTCCACGTTTGAGGATAGGAAGTACAGTAGCCTGTTTCCAAAAGGAGGGGAAAGTGCAGGAAGAAAAGGATGCAGCTATAATGGAGTATAACAGAGAGAGAAAAGAACCATTAACCAACTTAAAGAAGGTATAGGGTCAGTCAGAGCTGTAGTAGACTGGGATTTTGCTATAGCATGGGAAAGATCATTATACATAGGGACTTGGAGAGAAGAAAGCCCAGAAGCTGTAGAAAAAGCAGGATTGGAAGGTGGAGACAAACAAGAAGGAGAAAATGTCAGAGTAGATTGAATGTTGAGAATCCTCTGCTGAAAAGCAGAAACAAAGTCCTGAGGGTGGAGAGACAAAGTAGTAGTAGGAATCTGAAGGGGATCAGTGAGTTGGTACATGAGTCTACAGAGCCGAGAAGAGCTGGTATCCTTATGAATCAAAGTAGAGTAGTAAGACGTTTTGGCCATGGTAACAGCTGCATGATGATGATGGGAGGCAAACTTAAAAGAGGAAAGCAGAGAGGAGGAGCATAACTTTCATCAACGATATTCCAGCTGGTGAAGCTGGAACTTAAGGACGTGTAATCCTGAATGGTAATATGGGTTGGAGGGACAAAACTGGGAAGAAACAGGTCAAAGAGGGAAGACAGTCAAAAGCAGTTGAGAGAAGAAGAATTCAGCAAACATACTTGATCATCAGGGTGACGCGAATCAAAGTCAATGGGAAAGGATGAGCAAGGTGTTACAAATGGGTCAGGGGTAAAATTCTGTAGATAATGTTGGCAGGGAAGCAAGACAGGATGTGAGAGGGAGGGGAGAACAGAAGAAAAAGAGATGAAAGTGTGATCTGTCCAAGGGAGAGGAGAAGCGAAAGAAGAAGGGATGGACACAGAGGTTGAGGATATAACCAAATCCAGAGTCTGACCAGCAAAGTGTGTGGGGACATTGATATGTTGTAAGACCGAGGAGAACAGAAAAGCAAGAAAATCCTTAGCAATGGGATCTGAAGGGGAGGTAATATGGATATTAAAGTCCCCCAAGATCAGTAGAGGTGAAGAATCAAGCAAATGGGTGGAGACTACATCATAAAAAACATGAAGAGTAGGAACAGAGACAGGAGGGAGCAAATCAGAAGGACAATAAGAGGTTGCTCAAAAAGAACCTTAAAGACAAGGATCTCAAGAGATGACGAGATAAGGGAGTCCACACAGATAACCAAGTAAGAAGATGAGAATACCACAGCAAGGCTTCTGCCGTGCCTCCGAGGGTGGCGAAACTGTAAATAACTATAACCAGAGGGACAGGATTTGTGAAGGTAAGCAAGACATGCCTCAGACAACCAAGTCTCGTTAAGACAGAGGAAGTCTAAAGAAAAGGAAATAAGCAAGTCGGAGACTAAGTGAAACTTCTGTTTAAGGGGCCTAACATTCAGAAGATCCCAAGAGAGTCTACACTTAGGGGACGAAGAGGAACAGAACAAAAGGACAGGGGAAGAAGAAGATGAAACAGTAACAGAGAGAAAAGTCCTTACCTGAGGTAAAACTGGAAAGTGGGTTGAGGACATACGGCGATCCCAATGCACAGGTATTGGCAAAGAGTGTATCACAGTAGGTATAGATGCAGAGATGCAGCCAACGCATCTTTGGTAGTAGACTGGCTAATCTACTGAAGAGGGCTTTAAACTAGATTCGTTGGGGATGGGTGAAGAAAGCCCCCAGGTAAGTGAAAGCCCCCAGGTAGGTGATACATTAAATACCTTTATGGAAATGGGTAACAGGGGTAACATATGGAAAGCAGTGTGTATTAATGCCCGTAGCATGGGAAATAAGATCCCTGAAGTTGAAGCTTTGGTGGGAGTGGCTGACTTGGATTTAGTGGCAGTTACAGAAACATGGTTCACAGAAAACCATGACTGGGATGTAACTATACCTGGCTATACTTTATTCAGAAAGGACAGGGTAGGAAGAAGGGGAGGAGGAGTGGCACTATATGTAAAAACTACTATTAAAGCTTTGGAATTACAGAGCTTAAAAGGGAGAGAGGAGGCATTGTGGGTTAAACTAGAAAGAGGGAAAGAGAAATCTATTTGCATTGGTGTGATATACAGACCTCCCTCACAAGAGGAAGAGGTGGACAGAGAGTTAATTGAAGACATACGCAGCATTGCTAGGAAAGGGGAAGTGCTACTGCTAGGAGATTTCAATATGCCAGATGTTGATTGGCACATTCCTGCTGCAGTATCATCTAGAAATAAGGAGATCCTGGATTCTCTACAGGGAGAACTATTCAGGCAATTGGTAACAGACCCCACACGTGAAGGGGCCATACTGGACTTGGTGCTTACCAATGGTGAAAGTGTTTCTGATGTTGTAGTGGGAGATCATTTTGCATCCAGTGATCACCAGATGGTGTGGTTCAGTATTAGGACTAGGGCTGTTAGAATCCATTCCAAGGTGAAGATCTTAGACTTTAGGAAGACTAACTTTGCGAAGATGGGCCAATACCTCAGGGAGTCGTTAGTGGGATGGGAACAGCTGGGGGATGTAGAAAAACAGTGGGCAAAACTGAAAGGGGGTATTTTAAAGGCAACCAACCTTTTTGTTAAAATGGTAAATAAAGGCAAAAGGAACAGGAGACCGCTATGGTTTTCGAAGGAAGTAGCTGAAAAAGTGAAGAAAAAGAGGGAGGCCTTCATGAAATACAAGAGATCACAGAGAGAGGAAGACAGGCATCTGTATTTGGAAAAACTTAGAGAAGCTAGCAAAGTAGTCAAGAAGGCAAAGATTCAAAAGGAGGAGGAAATAGCCAATGCAATAAAATGGGGGGATAAGACATTTTTCAGATATATTAGTGAGAAGAGGAAGGGCAAAAGTGGTATTGTCAGACTCAAGGGTGCAGGGGGGGAATATGTAGAAGCTGATAAGGATAAAGCAGAATTGCTTAACAAATATTTTTGTTCTGTGTTCACAGATGAAGAACCAGGAGCAGGACCTCAGAAAACACCCACAAATAAGAACAGAAGCGAGGGACATCTTGAACAATTTTCAGAAGACTGTGTTCGTGAGAAACTAGCTCAACTTAAAGTAGACAAAGCGATGGGACCGGATGGGATACACCCTAGAATACTGAGGGAACTTGGGGACGTTCTAGCAACTCCACTGACTGACCTTTTCAATGCCTCGTTGGAGTCGGGAGTGGTGCCAAAGTACTGGAGAGAGGCTCATGTGGTGCCTTCACACAAAAGCGGAAGTAAGGATGTGGTTGAAAACTACAGGCCGGTTAGTTTAACTTCGGTGGTGAGTAAATTATTGGAAACGCTGCTGAAAGAGAAAATAGTGAGGTTTCTGGAGTCCGGCGGATTACAGGATCCGAGGTAGCATAGATTCACCAGAGGCAGGTCTTGTCAGACAAATCTGATTGATTTCTTTGACTGGGTGACCAGGGAGTTGGACCAAGGGAGAGCTCTAGATGTGGTGTATTTAGATTTCAGTAAAGCCTTTGACACTGTTCCTCACAGGCGACTTATAAACAAACTGAGCACCCTAGGGATGGACCCTAAAGTTACTGCTTGGGTTAGAAATTGGTTGGGTGGGAGGCGACAAAGAGTACAAGTAAATGGAGCTCACTCTGAGGAGAAGGATGTTACCAGTGGTGTGCCCCAGGGATCTGTCCTTGGTCCGATTCTGTTTAACATCTTTGTTAGTGATATAGCGGAAGGGCTGTCGGGTAAGGCTGCATAACATCTACCGCAGCAAGTATCCTCACTACAAACACTATCTAAATGACTTTTCTCTCACAACCTATCTACATGAATTACATCACATCCTATCATATTACTCTACTTAACTTTGTTTATTCAGTTGGGTGCAATACTAGCTGTTAAATGCTGTATAAGGATACATCAGTTACTATTGATAGTAGCTTCCCATATTTAATGGTTGTTAGTAATATGCCTTCCAAGTTTTATTGTTGTCAGTAGTCTAATCACAACTTTATTATTGTTGTCATTATCATTATTACTAGCTTTTATAACTAGTGTCAGTAACTGTTTCAATACTTACTGTTGTCAGTAACTTTCCCAATATTTACTGCTATTAGTAACCATACCAATACTGTTACAGTTGTCAGTAACTGTTCCAATATTTACTGTTGTCAGTAGCTTTCCCAATACTTACTGCTATCTATAACTATACCAATACTTACTGTTGTCAGTAACTTTCCTAATTATCAGTAATTTTTACACACCTTATTACTGTTGCCAGTGAATTCCTCACAATTCTCTGTATAACATAACTACAACCACCTTTGTCTCATTTACAACTGCACACAGTTGGTTTTATTGCCCTACCAAGGAAAATTCACTAATGTAAATGCTGTGACTGATTTGCATAATCTGATAACTGCATTATCTGATATAAGATTACTGTAGCCAACTCACATTGCAAATAAGTCACTACAATTCTCAAAATGAAACTAATAAACCTAACAATACACATTCTATATGCCCTAGGGATCTATATTTGCCTAACACTCTCATTTAACTATTGTCTCCAAACACCATGCCCACACCTAGACCATACTGGCCTAGCTCACATACATGTCATACCCTACCACTACAAACTGAAATACAACAATAATTTTATCACGAACCCTAATCCCAGAACCACAAATGCCCAACCTAAGCGGTTAATCCACATAAAGCTAAAACCGCAACCTATAATTAAAAATCTAGCTACACCAATTCAAACATTAAAAATTATACTGATCAATGCAAGATCAATTAGAAATAAAAATACCTATCATTACAGATATTATCACAGATGAGAAACCTGACTATCTCTGCATTACAGAGACTTGGCTCTCCAATTCAGACACAATATTGCTAAACCAAATAAAAGTGACTGGATATTCACTTTTTCATTGTGACCGTAATCATAAAAAAGGAGGTGGCATACTCATTCTAGCTAAATCTAACTTGAACTGTTCCTCTACGATATGTGAATCTAAAGAAAATATTGATATTCTAAAAATAGAGAACAGAAACTTAGCCTTCTGCCTATTTTACAGACCTCCATCCTCAGATGCAGAAAATATAACAACCATCTTAGAAACAATTTGTAAGACCTCCATAAACAAACCTCATATTGTGTTGGGTGACTTTAATTTAGCAACCATCAACAACACTTTACACTCAACCTTCCTAGAATCAATGGAAGACATGGGTTTTAAACAAATAGTCAAATACCCCACACACACTAAAGGCAATACTCTTGATCTTGTCTTTCTCCCTGAACATATGACAGAGACACATCACTACAATCCTCCCACTGTAACACAAGTCCCATGGTCTGATCATTTTATGATTCTATTCTCAATCAACACCATACACACCTCCAATCATCAACAAGCAGTAACACATCAAGGACCGCGATTTTGTCCATTTATATCAGAAGAATTTCTAGGAACAATTATACCTCAACTAAATACAAACTCAAACAATATTGATGAAGCAATCACTAACTGGAACTCTGTAATAAGAGAAGCCTCTAAACCATTACCTCTCAAACCTAATAAACAATATAAAAGAACCTCAGAAAAATGGTATACACATGAACTGGCTTCTATCAAAAAAAAACTAAGAAAAATAGAAAGAAAATGGCGTATAAAGAAAACACCTGAACTCAGGGTTCTCTACTTCACAACACTTAACACATACAGATCAGCAACTAATAACGCAAAGAAACTATATCATACCTCAATATTAACTAAGGCTATTAATCGTCCGAGGGAACTCTTTGAAATAGTAAAATCTCTATCTAAAGCCCCCACCAACAACTCCCAGCTTATCCCAATTAACTTGTATGATTTAGCAAATTATTTTGCTAGTAAACTAAAACTATCATCAATACCAATACCAGATCCTATAATATCATTAAACAATAACAATAGATGGAATTCCTTTCAACCTATAGATAAAAAACAATTAATAAACATAATATCAAATATTAACACTACTACATCTATCCTTGATCCATGCCCTGTCACTTGGATTAAATCAACAAAACAAGAACTTGCCCCATTTATTCTCAAAATAGTAAATAGCTCCCTCCAGCAAGGGGTTCTACCAAAAGATCTGAAGAATTCTGCAATCCGCCCGATTTTGAAGAATAAAACTCTAAATGAGAATGACCCAACATCATATCGCCCAATAGCCAGTATCCCATTTATAACAAAAATTATAGAAAAAGTTGTACAATTACAACTACAGGACTATATAGATACTTTTGCCCCTCTTGATGATCACCAATACGGATTTCGACCATTTCATGGCGTAGAGACCCTCCTGCTTGCTCTCCTTGATACTCTAAACAAAGGACTGGACAATACTAAACAAGCATTTATTCTGGTATTTCTAGATATATCTGCTGCCTTTGACAGTGTAAATCATAACATACTTATATCAAGACTCAGACAAATTGGATTAAGGGAAATTACACTAGAATGGTTTCAATCCTACATATCAGACCGTACACAATTTGTAAAAGTTAACCAGAACTCCTCACCTACTTTTCCTCAAGAACAGGGAATACCTCAGGGCTCTGCTTTGTCCGCCCTTCTATTTAACCTTTATCTCCAACCAATTTGTACCATCTTTCAAAAATACAAGGTGAAATACCAGATATATGCGGATGACATTATGCTGTATTCTGCATTTGATATACAAGATCCAAACTATGACAGAATAGTAAGCTGCCTTATGGAAGCTGAAAAATGGCTAAATAACAATAACTTGAAAATCAATTTCAAGAAAACAGAGATACTAGTCACATCAAGAAACACAAATTACACACCACCAACTGACATCAAAATTCTTAACTTTACCATACCTATAAAGGAAAATATTAAATACTTAGGAGTCACTATAGACAAGGCTCTCAGTTTCACCAATCATATTAAAAAAACAACTAAAACAATATACTACAAGCTACGCTCAATTCAACAACTGAGACAACTATTAGAAATCAATGACTTTAGAACCATCACACAGGCACTGATAACTCCCCATTTTGATTACTGCAATGGAATATTAACAGGTGTATCTAAAAAGAGCCTAAAAATACTACAAATGGCTCAAAATGTTACAGCGAGAATAATTTCCAAAGCAAAACTGACCGATCACATCACCCCAATTCTCTACTCACTACACTGGCTACCTATACAAAGTAGAATTCAATATAAAATAATTTTGACCACTTTCAAACTCATAAACCAGATTGCCCCATCATACCTGTCTACACTAATTCATAGACCTATAGAAAACAGAATAAGACGTAGAAAGAACCTTCATACTATTGCAGTTCCCGACTCAATAAGAACTACTAAAAATATAACAAGTAGAGGTGCCTTCTCATTTGTAGCACCTGCTCTATGGAATAATCTCCCTGATCAACTAAGGGAAATAAAAGACCTGAAACAATTCCAAAAAGATCTAAAAACTTATTTGTTCACACAATATTATTCAAACATAGACAAAGAATTGGATAAGACCTCCCATCCTCCTTAGATTTCCATGATTTGTTCGCCCTAATACTGACATTATTACTAGCAAAAGAGAGAACATATGATAAAACTTTAATGTATATATGTAAATAGTTTCAAATATTGTTAATACTACCTATATATAGTACTGATTATTGTTCATCATACTTGATTTTAACTAATTGTATATAGTTTTGAATACTGTTCAATGTACCTGTTCACAGCACTGTTTTATGTATCTCTTGTTGTTCAATGTAAACCGCCACAGATCTTGGGAAATGGCGGTATATAAAAGATTTGCAAATAAATAAAATAAAATAAATAAAATAAGGTTTGCCTCTTTGCGGATGATACCAAAATCTGCAATAGAGTAGACACCCAGGAAGGTGTAGATAACATGAGGAGGGATCTAGCTAAGTTTGAAGAATGGTCTAGAATTTGGCAGCTGGGATTTAATGTTATAAAATGTAAGGTCATGCATTTGGGCTGCAGCAATCCATATATATGTATATAGTTACAACTGTCATAATCTGTATATAGTTACAACTGTCATAATCTGCCTATGTTATAGGGACAGTACTTTTGTTTTAACTGTTACACAATCTGTCTTAGTTGAATTATTGAATTATTCCGCTTAGTTTTTAAAACCCGTTGTTGTGTAAGTTAAGATGTTCTATGTAAAAAGTTATCATTGTTCTATGTAAAACAAGCTCTGCATTGTTGACTGTTGTTGATTGTACACCGCAACTGATCGCTGGAAGATGCGGTATATAAATAAGTGTTAAATAAAATAAAATAAAAAGGGAGCAATACAGTATAGGAGGTGAAGTACTTTTGCCCACTAAAGAAGAGCGGGGCCTAGGCGTGGTTGTGTCTGATGATCTTAAAGTAGCTAAACAGGTAGAAAAGGCGACGGCAAACGCTAGAAGGATGCTTGGGTGCATACGGAGAGGAATGGCTAGCAGAAAAAAGGAGGTGATAATGCCTCTGTATAAGTCTTTGGTGCGACCTCATTTGGAATATGGTGTGCAATTCTGGAGACCGCACCTTCAAAAGGATGTGAACAGGATGGAGTCGGTGCAGAGGGTTGCTACTAAAATGATTAATGGGCTTCATTATAAAGCATATGAGGACAGACTTAAGGATCTTAATATGTACACCTTAGAGGAAAGGCGGGATAGAGGTGATATGATTGAGATGTTTAAATACCTCCGTGGCATAAATGTTCAGGGAGAAAGCCTCTTTCAATTGAAAGCAAGTTCTGCTACGAGGGGACATGGGATGAGGGTGAAGGGAGATAGATTGAGGAGTGATATGCGGAAATATTTCTTTACGGAAAGAGTAGTGGATCCGTGGAATAGTCTCCCAGTGGAGGTGGTAGAGATGAGGACAGTAACTGAATTCAAAAAAGCATGGGACCAACACAGAGGATCTCTAAAGGTAAAAAGTGGACTGTTGTAGTTGTTATGGAAGGACAGACTAGATGGGCCTTGTGGTCTTTTTCTGTCATCATGTTTCTATGTTTCTATGTTTCTATGTTTAAGAAGAACTAGAAGGCACAGGCGAGGAAACGTAAACCTGTGGGTAAAGTCAGGCATGGCAAAGGCTGGCTTAATTTTACCCACAGAGGTTAACCAGGCAGTGGACATATTGAGTCGCTGCCCGGTTAGCTTCTAACTTCTGAGGCGATCTCAATATTCAATGGCAGTGGTCACATATGGCTCCAGCATTGAATATTCGGGGTTAGCATTCAGTGTTGACGGTTAGATGCTCTACAAGCGCTAGTCGCCACCACTGAATATTCCCCCCACTGTCTTCTATGTAGGAAATCTGCTCACTACCTCTCCTTTATTCTCTCCCTACACCCTTCCACTTCAACTGTGCTCATGAAGCAAATCACTTTTATCTATGACCTTTTCTCTTACTGCCAACTCGGTTTCACCTTGCCATACCATGTCTGGAACATTAGGCTCCATCTCTGGTCCTATTCAAAGCCAGGCTAAAAACGCATCTCTTCGAAGCTGCTTTTGGATCCTGACCTTTTTATTCTCCTGTCTACACCCATGTGTATTTTACTCATTTCCTTTAAGAATTCCCTAACCCCCTGTTGTTCTGTTTATCTGTTTTAGCATGCTGCAAGTTCTCTTGAACAGGGCTGTCTTTTATGTGTACACATATAGCGCTGCATATGTTTAGTAGGACTATATAAATGATAAACAGTAGTAGTCCACGTAAATCTAGAAAAGTACAACTTATATAGTTTTCAGCTGGTGAAAAGATCTGGTATACTTGCAATCTTACAAGATTCTGAGTGTTATGACATACAATCATAATCAAATTTACAGATCTTGTCGAAGGGGACGAAGTGGAACTTCTATAATGAACAGAGTCACTTTTAATCCGCAGAGGTTGGTGCCCTCTGCAGGTCAAGTACACCTAGGCCTGAGGCTACTGTGCCTCATAGAAAATTCAGCTTTGCACACAATCTGACCAGAACTTCAATATATGAAAGTGTCTTTCTCACCTATAGTAAGAGCATTTTTCTGTGTTAACATCATTTCATGAAACAGATGTGCATCCTTTAAAACTAATTCCTGCTGCAAGATTCATTTTTATGAAGACATTTATAGTTTACCAGATTCTGTAAGTATAATTGAAGAGGTAACACAAGCAATGCAATGGCAGCTGTTTGTAGGAACTGTTAAATGCTATAAAATAATCATGTTAAATACAATAAAGAAAATATTTTACATGAGCATTACTGAATGCAAATAAAACACACTATCACATCTGCAATTCATGCTGATATCCAATGTTTGTAAAATTAGTTACCAATTCATCGCCATTAACATATGGGGGACATAATTTTTATATAATCACTTTTATGGTATTGTAGGCTATCACAGCAGACAGTAGCATGTGTTCTCCAAGCAAACAGCTGGAGAAAACAAAAGAAAAGTTATAAAACATACAAATGTTCTATATTTATTTTACTTTATTTGTGAAACTGAACTGAAAGTAAACAAGAAGGTAATCGGTAGATGCAAGTAGTACTATGCTGTACTACTTGCATCTACCTGCATCAAGTTGTTTTCGCTGCCAGTAGGGGGAGTTGCTGAGACATAGTGCTTTTAGTTGCGAAGAGCAGGTAATATGATCTGCTTATCAGGCACACATTTGTAAAAGATTTTTGAGGTTTTCTCTTCTTGTCTCAGAGACATAAACAAAGTCCATCTCTTAAGCCTACTGGCTAGTGTAATGTTCAATTACAATTATTTCAGCGTTGGTTTTCTATCATTTCCCTGAATTTAGGACCTATTTATCTTTTTTGGATTCTGTTTCTGCTTTTCTATCAATTTCGTATTAAGCATCTCTTGCCAGATCTGCTCCTCTCGGCAAGACGATCTTATAGATGGCCTGATGGCTCAATGTGAAATTCTGGGGCTGAATTCGTGGATCATATCTTGTGAGCTGGAAGTGGTTGAGGATATTATGGGGGTAGCATTTACAGCCCCTAGTACAAGAGTGTTAGTTACGGTGCAATGGTGATACCCAGTGGTCAAGTCTGGACCCATGATTACAGTGTTCCAGAAGGAGTCTTGTAGTATGTTAGCTGACTGAGGATTTTTGATGCAATGACTGGGAAAGCGTAGAAGGGAGAAGATAGATAATAGTGGAAAAATATCCCTGGGTAGTTACAAATGGATGCTTACGATGCTGAATCCCAGCTTTATTGTCATTCAAGCTAGAAATACAAAGAAGCAGAGGAAATCGCTAGACTTCCTCCTACTTTGGTATCCAAAACTGATTTAACTGCAGTGGCAGAGAAAAAAAGTAAAAAGTACCTAGCTGCCACATTTTTTATTTTTTTAAAGCCATCAATTTTTTGCAGGTCTGGGGCCGTTGTGGTGCCAGGGAGAGGTTGGGGAGCATGTTTACCAGCTCCCTGGGTCTCTCATGGCACCAGAGGATTGGCTGGGGGTATGGTCTCTGTGATCACGGGCCACCCCCGCGATCGCAGTAATGCATCCAGGCTTCAAAATAAATTTGGGGTATCAGGCAGGTGCAGGGAGGTGAGCCCAAGACTCCCTACACTGCCCCAGAGCTTGGTCACACCAAAAACGTTTTAGGCTCCCAGCCGACCCCGGAAGTAAATGCACATGCATGATTGCGCAATATGTATGGTAGTTACCCCAATGAGGGGGGGGGGCCGCCGGTAGGAGCAGAAACACTGGAGAAAGAAAAAAATGCTTAAATAAATAAAAAGAAACACATATAAAGAGCTGCAAATGACCCAAATCAGGTTGGGGAGATAAGCCTAACCCCCAGAGAGCAAAAATGAAAGAAACAGAGTCAAAAATGAATAAAAATAAAATGGAGTGAAAGTAACATTAAAAACAAAAAGTGCCAGAAAAAGTAAATGAAAGAAATAAACATAAAATAAAAGTTTAAAAAAGTAATAAATGGCAAAGTGTGTGCATATGCAAGTACTTATAAACCGTGTGCTGGATTATAGTGTCTATGTGCAGGCAGGAATCAGCTGAGGCTGTAAAGCACGTGGGAAGAGTACAGAAGACTAAAGCCCATAATTTGACTAAATAATGCAGATACTCGGCAAAATTGAAAGGAAATGGCTTGTAAAATTTCTTTTATATATTGAAAGGTCTGTTAGAAGCTTTACAACACTAACAGACTGCTGCGTGACGTGGAATAAAGCTAGACATGGAACTATTTTCAAATGGAGCTAGGTGGAAGAACACTGTTACAGTGCAAATATAATACTGATGCAGGGATTTTAGTTAAAGGTTGGGAAGAAGATTCTTATGGGGTAAGGTGTACCAGAGTGTCTCTGTATGGAAGAACTGTGAGAGAATTTGATTGGAATTGGAATCAGAATTCTAAGCAATTGAGAATTATTTACAGGAGAAGTGTGTAAGAAGCAGGAGTGAAAGCTGAACAGAATTTAAAAGTTAAATGTGGAAACCTTTTCCTTAGTGACTGGATTCAGGCTGGAGAAGCTCTGTAATCTATTCAAGCAGTTTTAAAATCAAGCTGAATGAGAATTTGAATTGATTTTTCGAAGAGTGAGATTAATTCTGAGCAGTTTTAGTTCAAAGTTTAACAGTGTGTGACTTGCTTTCTATAGCAAGTCCTTCAAGCACTGAAGGAAAGTAGGGCTGAAGGTATAAAACTCCCAGTGCAGTGAAAAGAAAAACTCTAAAAGTGAGTTGTTTTAAACTAGTATACTGCTGACAAGATTTATTTAATCCTGAAGCATATTGAACTGTTCCAGTGAGGATGAGAGCATATGTGAAAGAGAGAAGGATTGAGTGTGTGTAAAGAAAAAAAACCCATTGCCTTATTTAAAGAATTAAATTTATTGGCAATTGGTATAGTTTACAGCTGAACATCTCTGGAGCAGAGAGAAGATCCCAAGGCACCCAACATCAAAAAAGCAGCAAGACCTGGAAAGAAGATTGAAATAAGTGACACAAACCACAGTGATTGTTTTTTGAATCATACTAGTGCTCTAGTCAAGTTTTTGAACATAAGATTTCCATACCTGAAAGGAAATACCCATTCACCTGCAAGGGTACAGATTAAGGACTATGTTAGAACTTTTCTTTTACTACAGAGTAAAGAAACTTCAAGCTTTAACAGGTTTACTAATAATTGCCTGTTGTGCAAAGGCTCTATATTGTACTATTGTTGAATAACAGAAATATTTTAAGATTTGTTTATAGAATATAGCAAACTATATTATATTTTATTATAGAGTAATGTACTAATGTGTTGGTGAGCTGTATAAAGATTGTTATTATTTATAAAAATTGAATTTACACTCTTTTTTAAATTAAAATTAGAAACATTGTATTAAAGTATTGACCCCCCCTTTTGTTATATGTTACACCGCTTTGACTCGGTGAAAAGTGGTATATAAATGCAGTTAAATAAATAAATAAATAAATAAATTTTCAAAAGTAAACTTGTTTAAGTGATTCATTATGGGAGAGTTCTCATCCCTTGCTAAGTTCTGATTTGAATTTGAGGTTCATGAAACTTAAAGTGCATTTAGAAAAAATAGCAAATATTTCCTCTGTTGGCTGGGAGTTTCCATTGGTGGCTTACCTGAGGTAACCCGACATCAAGGTAAAGTAGGGTAATGACTCCGTGGAGCCCCCAGTGGAAAAAGTATACAGAGTCATTATACAAAAAAGATCAAGTGGATTAACAGCCGTTTCAACATGTACCTTATGATCAGGAACCATTGGTGATGAAAGAAGAAGTCGAAGCAGCATTGAAAGCATTATCAAAGAACAAAGCACCGGGTATTGATGGCATTCCTATTGAAGTATTACAGCAATCAGATGCAGCTGTTACCATACTTACAAGGATCTGCCAGGAAATTTGGAAGACAGCATCATGACAAAATGACTGGAAAAGATCTGTGTTTATACCAATACTAAAGAAAGGTGATCCAAATGACTGTGTAAATAACACTGGTCAACAAATTTTTACAAAAGTCATGTTACTGAAATAAAAATAGTCATGTCTTATCAATTTTTATATGCTGAACACGAATATGACCGTGAAATTGCAAAGTTGGCTCTAGTTGTTTTGTAATCTACAAGAATTAATGTTTACATCACGAAATGCATGTCAATAGTAAATATATAATAGGCTTCAGTTAATACATGTAAAAAAACAAGTCATAGACTACTTCTTAGATTTTTTTGCCTGTCTCTTGTACAGCTGTTCGGGAGCTTCTCGGGGGAGTGTCCAACAGTAGTCACCAGCATTTAAATCTTCAGTGCCTCTAGGCGCCCCCTGTGCCTGAGGGCCTCGCCAGAGGGCCCTTTGGCGTGGCCCTTAGGCGCGGGCCCTGAGCACGACCTCCGATGCTCCGTAGCTGCTGGGGTCGAGCAAGCTTGATCGCTCCTCCATACAGCGCCTCCAGACCAAACCATCTCACAAGCTCCACCCTGGCACCCTCAAGTAACTCTCTTTGTCTTGTTTCCCACTGCTGGCATTGTTGTTCCTCCCACTACCCACCTAGAACTTGCTACCCACTGCCTGCACTGTACTGCTACCCATTGTTGGCATTGAGCTACTACCCACTGCCTGCATAGCACCACTACATTCTGCTTGCTTAGCATTGCTCCCATTGCCTACATCGTACTGCTACCCACTGCTGGGCATAGAACTGCATACCCATCGCTGCATAGAACTGTTATCCATTGCGTGTTTATTGCCTGCATCGATTGTTTGCATACTGCCATCGATTATTTGCAAACTGCTGTTACACATTGTTTTGCATATTGCTGCCACCCATTGTTTGCATACTGTGGCCACCCATTATTTTGTTTTGCTTTCTGTTGCCTCTCATTGTTTTGCAGATGATTGCACCGAACTGTTGCCACCCATTGTTTGCATACTGCTGCCACCCATTGCTTGCATACTGCTGCCACCCATTGTTTTTTGCATACAATTGCATTAAACTGTTGCCACCCATTGTTTGCATACTGTTGTCACCCATTGTTCTGTTTTTGCATACTGTTGCCACCCACTGTTTTGCATACTGTTGTTACCCATTGTTTGCACAGTATTGCTACCCATACCCACTGTTACACTGAACTGTTATCCATTGCTTTTCCATTGTTGCATAGTACTGCTACCCATTGATTGCATACTGTTGCCACCCATTGTTGTCTAGAACTGTTATCCACTGCTTATCCTCTGCTTGCTACCCATTGCTTGCATTGAACTGCTACCCACTGCCTGCTTCTCTGCCTATCAAGTGCTACCCGTTGTTTGCCTAGAACTTGCTACCCATTCCTTCCTCAGACCTTGCTGCCCATTGCTTGCTCAGACCTTGCTGCCCACTACCATGGCCCCATATCTCATTGTCCATTATCCTCCCCAACTGCCTCCCCTC
Organism: Ichthyophis bannanicus; assembly: GCA_033557465.1. Taxonomy (NCBI): domain Eukaryota; kingdom Metazoa; phylum Chordata; class Amphibia; order Gymnophiona; family Ichthyophiidae; genus Ichthyophis; species Ichthyophis bannanicus. The sequence continues at coordinate 1,082,319,204 of CM066033.1, read as the reverse complement.
CTACCATCACCCACCAACACCCTCCCTCCTCTTCCCCTACCTTCCTTACTTCCCTCTCCACTCTGCCCCCTAGTCTAGCACCTGCCTTTGAGCTTCCTCACACCATCTCCTGCATTCAACCAGCCCCCCTCTCTACCTTCCTCACTTCTCCCTCCATCCTGCCCCCTAGCCTTGCACTGGCTCTTGAGCTTCTTCACACCATCCCCCGCATTCATCCAGCCCCCTCTCCTTAAGACAACCCCACCCTCGCTTCCGCCGTACTATCTCCACTATACCTCGCTCTCTAATACTCCTTCTCCTTCTCTCATCTGGTAACATCAATCCCAACCCTGGCCCCACCCCCCCGATTTCTCTCTCACACTAGTAAAAGTTCCTCACGTACCCCATCTAATCTCATCCACATCCCGCTCCTCCCTCCTTTCGCCCTCCCCCATTCATCCCAAAATCAATTATCCATAGATATCAACTCCAACCCTACCCCCAAAAATAATCCCTCACATAACCTACCCGATTCCATCAATTTACCCCTCATTTCCTCTCCCTCTTGGAGAGCTCACTCACCTAGGCACACCCACCCACACCCTGCTCCCTCTAAATCTCGGCATTACCCTATAAATAGACCCCCATGCTACTCTAAGAAATCTACACGTAACTTATCCAACCTTATCCATATCCCTCTCCTCCTCCCTCCGCTCTCCCATGTTCATGTGCCCTATGGAACTCATGCTCAGTCATAAAAAAAAACCCTTTTATTCATGACCTTTTCATCTCCAATGCCCTACACCTTCTTTCCCTGACTGAGACCTGGCTCCCCCCAGACGACACTGCATCCATTGCCTCTCTCTGTTATGAGGGCTACCAGTTCCCCCATACACCCCGACTTACTGGTCGCGGTGGTGGTGTTGGCCTCCTACTCTCTCCCTCCTGCCAATTCCAACCCCTTCTGCCACTCCATGGAGACTCCTTCGAAGTCCACTCCATTCGCCTCCTCTCACCACTTCCCCTCCGAATAGCTGTTATTTATCGCCCACCGGACAAATCCAAATCAACCTTCCTCACCGACTTCGACTCCTGGCTCTCTGAATTTATGGATCCCTCCTCCCCCACTCTTATTCTTGGCGATTTCAACATTCACATCGACAACACCTCTGACCCCCATGCCTCAAAGTTCCTCGCTCTTACCTCCTCATTCAACCTCCAACTTTGCTCCACTGCCCCCACACATCTACACGGTCACTGCCTTGACCTAATACTATTCTCCAACTCCTCTCCTTCAAACTTCCGCAAATCAATCCTTCCCTCATCTGACCATCATCTCTTAACATTTACTCTTCAACTTCCTCCGTCCCAACCTCATCCTGTCTTTTCCGACCTATTTAGAAACCTTCATAATAGTGATCCCCTGACTCTCTCCTCCACCATCTCTCCATCTCTTTCCGCCATTTTATCTTCCAAGTCCATCGTTGAGGCATTATCTTCAAACAATGCTACATTATCCTCAGCCCTTGACACTCTTGCCCCTCCCACCCCACGTCCTGTCAACCGATCTACTCCCCAACCCTGGCATTCACCCACAATCCGTTACCTATGCATCTGCACCCGTTCTGCCGAACGAGTTTGGTCCAAATCCCGCTCCCCGGAAGACCTTCTACACTTCAAATTCATGCTTGGCTCCTTCCAGTCAGCCTTAGCTCTTGCCAAACAAGATTACTACATCCATCTAACTAACTCCCTTGCCTCTGATCCTCGCCTTCTCTTTAATACCCATAATACTCTCCTTAAGGTCCCCCTGCCTCCGATCCCACCCTCCCTTTCTGCCCAAACCCTAGCCGACTACTTCCACGACAAAATCCACAAGATTACCCTCCAATTCCCTACCCACCATCTACCTCCCCTCTTCCCCAATTCTCTTCCCCTGTCCATACTCCCTCTGCCAGCCTCTCCTACTTCCATTCGATCTCTGAGGAAGAAACTGCACTCCTTCTGTCCTCCCCCAAACCCACCACCTGTTCATCAGACCCTTTCCCCACCCATCTCCTACATTCCATCCCCCTCACCATTGCCCCCTCCATCACTCATATCCTCAACCTCTCACTCTCCACTGCAACTGTCCCCATTGACTTCAAACATGCTGTTGTCACACCCCTCCTCAAGAAACCCTCACTTGATCCCACATGCCCTTCTAACTATCGACCCATCTCCCTCCTTCCCTTCATATCCAAACTATTAAAACGAGCAGTCCACCATCGCTGCCTCGACTTCCTCACCTCCCAGGCCCTCCTCAACCTACTTCAATCCGGCTTCCGTCCCCTACACTCCACTGAAACGGCACTCACAAAAGTCACAAATGACCTGTTCCTGGCTAAATCCAAGGGCCTCTATTCTATCCTCATCCTTCTTGACCTCTCTGCTGCCTTTGGCACCGTTGACCACGACCTTCTCCTCATCAACCTTTCCTCGCTTGGCTTCAAGGGCTCCGTACTATCCTGGTTCTCCTCCAACCTCTCCCATCGCTCATTCAGCGTATGCTCTGGTGGCTCCTCCTCCTCCCCTACCCCGCTCCATGTAGATGTACCCCAGGGATCTGTCTTAGGTCCCCTCCTCTTCTCTCTATACCCAAGGCCTTGATGCGCTTATCTCCTCCCATGGCTTTCAGTACCATCTCTATGCTGATGACTCACAAATTTACCTCTCTACACCTAATATTTCTCCGGCAACCCAGTCCAAGATCTCTGCCTGTCTTTCGGACATCGCTGCCTGGATGTCTCATTGACGACTGAAACTGAACATGGCCAAGACTGAACTCCTTGTCTTTCCACCTAACTCCTCTCCCCCACTTCCCCCTCTCTCAATCCATGTGGATGGATCTATTATCCTTCCTGTTCCCTCGACCCGCAATCTAGGGATTATCTTTGACACCTCTCTCTCCTTCTCCGCTCATATCCAGCTTGTAGCTAAGACCTGCCGCTTCTTTCTCTACAACATCAGCAAAATCTGCCCCTTCCTCTCTGAACACACTACCAAAATGCTTATCCACTCCTTAATCTCCTCTTGCCTCTATTACTGCAACCTACTCCTTGCTGGTCTTCCCGTGAGCCACCTCCTTCCCCTTCATTCTATACAAAATCACGCTGCTCGACTCATCTTCTGCCAGCCTCACCATGCCCATATTATTCCTCTTCTCAAGTCACTTCACTGGCTCCCTGTCCAGTTCCGCATCCAATTCAAGCTTCTCCTGCTGACCTATAAATGCATGCACTCTATGGCCCCTCAATACCTCTTATCTCTCCCTACGTCCCCTCTCGAAATTTGTGCTCCGCTAACAAATTACTCCTATCAATGCCTTTCACCCGCACCGTGAACTCCCGACTGCGCTCTTTTCACCTTGCTGCATCTCACGCCTGGAACAGGCTACCTGCGTCTGTTCGCCAGGCACCCTCCCTGGCCCTCTTCAAGTCCAGGCTGAAGACCCACCTCTTCACTGTTGCATTCAGATCCTGACTCCTTCCTCATCTCACCCTAACCCCCGTCAACGTTTATGACCAACTACAGACCAAACTGTACCACACCGTACCATGCGTAGAACCGACTAATGCTCTGTACTGTTTTTAACTAATGTACTTTTCTAACTAGATTGTAAGCTCCGATGAGCATGACTCTGACGGGCAGGGACTGTCTCTTGTATGCTGACTACCTCTTGTAAGTTAGCTGTGCAGCGCTGCGTGTGTGGTGCTTTAGAAGTGCTAAATAGTAGTAGTAGTAGTAGTAGTAGTAGTCAGCCAGCATTGTAGTGGACCATTTTCCCTGGTATCTTTGCTCCATCGTTGCGATATCCTGGTGAAAACGTTCGCCCTGTTCATCACTAACCATACCATAGTTGTCAGGAAAGAAATCGAGATGGGAATCAAGGAAATGGATCTTTAGAGACATATTGCAGCCATGTTTCTGATACTGCATCAGCATGTCTTCTACTAGTTCCTTGTAGTTTTCTGCCCTAACATTCCCGAGATAGTTTGTTGACACTAGGCAAAAAGCATTCCATGCTTGTTTTGCATCACCCTGCAGCAAGTTGTTGAACTGGTCATCTCTGAAGAGCTCTCGAATCTGAGGACCCACAAAAACTCCCTCTTTAATCTTTGCTTCACTGAGTCAAGGGAATTTTTCATGCAGGTATCGGAAAGCTGGCGAAGTGCGGTCCATGGCTTTCACAAAGTTTTTCATCAAACCTAGTTTGATGTGAAGGGGTGGTAGCAGAATTTTGTGAGCCTCAACCAGAGCTGGGTGCTGGATATTCTTCTCCCCAACTGTTACATTTTGTCTGCGATTCCATTCCTTCCGCAAGTAGTACCAATCCCTTGCTCGGCTATCCCACTCACATAAGAAACACATGCATTTTATATATCCCTGCTGCAGTCCCATTAAAAGGGCAACTACCTTCAAGTCACCACAGAGGTGCCAGCTGTGCTTGTTATAGTTAATGAAAGTCAGTAGATGATTTAAGTTATCATATGTCTCTTTCATGTGGACGGCATGCACTACTGGAATAGATGGAAGACGGTTTCCATTGTTCAAAAGCACAGCCTTCAGACTCAGTTTTGAAGAGTCTATAAATAGTCTCCAGTCTTGGGGGTCATGAGTGATTTTTAAGGCATTCATGAGGCTTTCAATATCGGAACAGAATACCAGATTCCTTTCATTTCCGACTGTGTATAGTACACTGCTGACGTCAGATGGCTTCAGCAGCCATCTGGCAGTAGTATTGCATTGCAGCAGAAAATGATGCAATCAACTCTGGATGATGTGTGCATGCTGGTATTATGCAATGTGATGCAATATTACATCATTCAATGCTTATTTGGGATGTTGTTGATGTCCTACTGGATAAATTTACACGGTGAAACGTAAAAAATGAACTACATGCAATATCTTCAAAACGAGAGCCAATAAATTTTTTTTAATGTTATATTCGTGTTCAGCTCACCAAGATACTACAGATTAGGGCCTTTTAAAGTCAGTAACGATTTCAATGTTGACCAGTGTAATTTCACAATCACTCTGATCCTAAAGTACATGCCAGCAAGATTCTATTGAAGATTATTCAGCAGAGACTACTGGATCATTGAAAAGACAAAAGAATTCCAAAAAGATATCTATATGTGCTTTATCAACTACAGCAAGACTTTTGACTGTGTACTGTAAACCATGAGAAACTCACATTAAGAAGCATGCATATAACAGAACACCTGATAGTTTTCTTGCACAACCTTTACAATGATCAAGAAGCAACAGTTTGAAAGGAACAAGGAGAAACAGAATGGTTTAAAATCAGTTAAGATATACGACAAGGCTGCATACTTTCCCCCTACCTGTTTAATTTATATGCAGAACAAATCATCAGAGAAGCAGGACTGTATGAAGACAATCAACATGTGAACTGGTGGAAGACTCATCAATAACCTTCACTATGCTGATGACATCACATTACTGGCTGAAAGTGAAGACGATCAGAAACATTTGTTTGTCAAGATCAAGGAGCATAGTCTTAAAATGGATCTGCACCTTAATGTAAACAAGACAAAGATCCTGACAACTGGTAAAATCAGTAAGTTCATTGTTGATGGAGAAGAAACTGAAATAGTTGACAACTTTAACCTACAATAAAGAAATGACAAGCAGTCAAGAAATCCAACGAAGGACTAGAAAAAGGGACTGTTACTTCTGGAGAGAGATCTGCAACTGTGAGTATATACTTCTGGTAATTTTCTAAAAGGAATTCTTTGTATTAAAGCTAATTAATCTGTGAACCCACTATTTTTTGTTAAATCAGTCAGGGCCTAGTAGCAGGAGTTTAAGTTTAAATTTAAAACACAGAGGAGAACTTTCTGGTTACATCTCATACCCAGCAGAGAGCTTGTAGTTTAAATTTAATAGTCACTCAGGACCTAGTAACAGCAAAGGACATTTAGTTTAAATTTAAAACACAGAAGAGAGCTTTCTGGTTACATTTGGAACCCAGCAGAGAGCTTGTAGTTTACATTTAATAGTCACTCAGGGCCTAGCATCAGAAAAGTACTTTTAGTTTTAAAACACAGAAGAGAGCTTTCTGGTTAAATTTGGAACCCAGCAGAGAGCTTGTAGTCTACATTTAATAGCCACTCAGGGCCTAGCATCAGCAAAGTACTTTTAGCTTAAATTTAAAACACAGAAGAGAGCTTTCTGGTTAAATTTAGAACCCAGCAGAGAGCTTGTAGTTCAAATTTCATAAGAAGTTGAGCCTAGCAGCAGCTAAGAGCTATAATTTAAATCAAATCAGAATTTAGCTTACCTCAGCAGCACAAGACAGGGTACTGTGTAGCAGTCCTCTTTTAATACGTGCTATGTAGGAGACTCTTGTGAAGCAATGGAAACTGATAGTGATCCGGTGGAGAGAACCGGTACTGCAGCGGAATGCAGGATTTTCTCTTCTGAGATAAAGAAACACAGAGCTAATCAGGAACCACACCTCACCTCAAGGCAGGTGAGGAGCCAAGTCTCTGATTGGACACGCCCAAGCAGGAGGCGGGCAGTGCAGTACTCTAGCAGCTTGTTAAGAACCCAGAGACAGAAACAGTTAAAAAGTCAGAGAGAAGGGCAAAGAGAAGGTCAGCGAGAAGGGCAAAGAGAGGATCAGCGAGATTGGCAAGGAGTGGAGCAAGGAGAGGAGGAGTCAGGACACAAGCACCTGGACGAGGACAGGTCAGATGACCAGGACCAGGAACCGTGGGAGAGAGAACCACTAAGCAGCTGTGATCCACGAAGGAGCAGACAGGACCTGGGAGACTCAGGGGCAAAGAAAGACTTCTGTAAGCAGAAGAATTCAAAGGCACTGAGGGACCCAAGGCTGCAGCTCAGGAGTTTAAAGGGCCAAGCAGAACCTTGGAACAGGAGGCACTGGGAGAAAGAAATACCCTGGAAGAAGCCCCAGCACAAGGTATCTGGTGGGTTTAGAACGGCTAGCAAGCTTAACAGTGGGAAGCCAGAAAGAGTGAACTTTAATTGTGAAAGACAGGACAAAGGCAGAAAGTTTGATAGTAATTGGTTAAGCCAAGAGAAGCCTAACTGTTTTCCTTTTAAAACTCTGAAAGACTATCCAAGCACAGCTGAAGCGTTTTACCCTGCACTTTCATTTGGAGATAGGTGGGGGAAGGGAAATGCTTACACGCTGAACTCTTGTCCGAGTAGAAGCACTGATAATTGCCAAGAGATAAGAACTGTAAAAAAGCATTTACTTGAAGGAGGATATTCTCAGTCTAGTTCAGAAAATACACAGGCTGAATTACTTCTCACTGAATTCAGGGAGTTCCTTTGAGCAGAGCAGTTTCTCCTCATAACGTAACAAAGCCTTGCCTTACTACTTGAGCTCCAACACAACTACAACCTTACCCTCAAGGGCAACCAAGGCCAGCCCCTCCCTTAACCCTCAAGGTCCAGGGAGTGGGTGGGTGGCAAGTTGCAAAGGTTAAAGACGTACATCAAGCTTGGGTGTTGTTGAAAAATACTATCTTGGAAGCCCAGACCAGCTGTATTCCACGCTTTAAGAAAAGTGGAAGGAAGTCCAAAAAACTGCCAGCATGGTTTAAAGGTGAGGTCAGAGAGGCTGCTGTTGCCAAAAAAGCATCTTTCAGAAAATGGAAAAAAGAGCCAAACGACGAAACCTGGAAGCAGCACAAGCACTGGCAAGTCAAATGCAAGGCACTGATAAGGCAGGCAAAGGGAGAATTTGAGAAGAAGCTTGCTGCGGAAGCAAAAACGCGAAATAAAGACCTTTTCAAGTACATTCGTAACAAAAAACCTGTGAGAGAGTCAGTTGGTCCATTAGATGATAAAAAGGTTAAAGGAGCACTAAGAGGCAACAAGGCGATAGCGGAGAGACTGAATGAATTCTTTGCTTCGGTCTTTACTGAGGAAGATGTAGGGATGTTACCCATGACTGAAGTGGTATTTAAAGGTGCGGAAGAATTGAAGGAAATATCAATACATCGGGAAGATGTATTACAACTGTTAGATAAACTGAAGAGTAGCAAATCACCTGGGCCGGATGGTATACATCCAAGGGTGTTGAAAGAACTGAAATATGAGATTGCAGACCTGCTATTAGTAATCTGTGAACTATCATTAAAATCATCTCTAATACCTGAAGATTGGAGGATCGCCAATGTAACACCAATTTTTAAAAAGGGTTCCAGGGGTGATCCGGGAAACTACAGACCGGTGAGCCTGACATCAGTACCGGGAAAAATGGTAGAAACAATCATAAAGAATAAAATTACTCAGCATGTAGATAGTCATGACCTAATGAGAGACAGCCAACATGGCTTTAGACAAGGAAGATCTTGTCTTACTAATCTGTTATGTTTTTTTGAAGGAGTGAATAAACAGGTGGACAAAGGTGAGTCGGTTGATATTGTGTATCTGGACTTTCAGAAAGCCTTTGACAAGGTCCCTCATCAGAGACTTTTGGCAAAACTAAAGAGTCATGGGATAGGAGGCAGTGTACTATTGTGGATCAGGAACTGGTTAAAAGATAGAAAGCAGAGGGTAGGGCTAAATGGCCAATTTTCCCAATGGAGAAAGGTGAATAGTGGTGTACCCCAGGGATCTGTGCTGGGTCCGCTGCTTTTTGACATATTCGTAAATGACCTGGAAAGTGGAATAACGAGTGAGGTTATCAAATTTGCAGATGACACAAAACTATTTAAAGTTGTTAAAACCCAAGAGGATTGTGGAAAATTGCAAGAGGATCTTGATAAATTGGAAGACTGGGCATCAAAATGGCAGATGAAATTTAATGTGGACAAGTGCAAGGTTATGCACCTAGGGAAGAACAACCCAAACTATGGTTACACGATGTAAGGTTCCACATTAGGAACCACCACCCAGGAAAAAGATTTAGGCGTCATTGTGGATACCATGTTAAAACCCTCG